>JARHVA010000249.1:4685000-5885000 GCA_037957365.1 Torreya grandis
GTTATTCATAGATTTTATTGTACCAAAAAAAAATTGTTTGCCATAAAAATATATTTTGGATTACATATGGTTATACAAGATGATTTAAAACAACTTCAATTGAGATTTGGAGTCATCAAATTGATACTTCTTTAAAAATATTTTGTGTAGGTTTCCATGAAGCAAAAATAATAATTACAAAAAAATAGATGAGAATTTTACCAATAATTTCCAAGAAAGTTTTTCATGCGTAAATCTTTATGGCTCCTTCATTTTTATTCTTGTGCTATTAACCATGCTTTGATACCACTATTGGCTTTAAGAATGGGAGAGAAATTACATCATGAATAAAATTTTCCACACAAAATTGATAATGTATTATTTTAGGATATTTATTTACAAATGCATGAAATCTTATAAATATTCATGGGTGGTTTATAGGAGAAAACTAATTTTTTGATGTAACCAAATTTATTTACAAACAAATTAAACTAACTAAAATATTAAAATAACTTTGTATCATTTAAAATAATCCAACAAATGTTTAGAAACTAAATGCATTATATTTTTAGCCAATGGGTTAATACATTTTTGTAATTTAATGCTTTAAATGCATTTAGTAATAAAACAATAATATTTAAGATAGGTAAAGATGATTTTATAAGTATATCTTATATATATTTTTTTAAAATAAATTGTGTAACTCTTGTGTAACCCAATGAAGCTATTATAACATTATGGTATCAGAGTGAAGGTTTAATGTTTAGACCTAATGCATCCACTAACATAAATCTATTCACCTGATTTTCAATAATGATAATGGCATGAGGTAGATAGATTGGTGAGGGAACCTCAAATTTGAACCCTTAAGATAATCATAATTAGCTAACAATAAAATAATCTACAAAACTCAATCAAATACTTGCTATCATGAATGAGTTTAAAGACAAGATAACAACCCCAATGTGAGACTTTCATGGACCTAAGAAGAAATATGAATAAGAGGTCCCAGAGGAATAACTTTAATAATGGGAAGTACCCCAAGATTAGGGACATGAGGAAGATTATCAAGTGGATAGAACTCAAGTAGCTATAGAGCTTACATGTGCCATGAAGAAAGTGAGCCCACCCAAGTTTGATGGTATGGTATTTAATGATGGACCTAAAGTTTGGATTACATAAATGGAAAAGTATTTAATTATTCAAAATTATTCTAAGGTGACTAAAGCTATGTGGGGTGCTTTCAAAATTGCTAGCAAAATAAGAAATTGGTGAGATAATAAAAAGCTTGAGATGAACCTTGATTCCACTACCACCACTCAGGAGTAGTTTGTGATTCCTTTTAGAGAATGATGGATACCCCAACTATATTTTATTAAAAGTTAAAATACTTATAGAATCTAAATAAAGAGGGTTTTTCAATGATTTAATACTAGGAAAAATTCACAAATATCTTGAAGTATGTTCTATAGTATCAAAAAGATGAATGTTTCTAGACTAAGAAGTTCATTATGGGCTTAAAAACCCAAACTTGTTGTGAATTAGATTTACATAGACCATACACAATGGATTATGTCTTTGAGAAGTCAGTTAAGTAGTAACAAAAAATAAAATCACTTACAAAGGTCTAGAATAATTATTGGGTTTACCTCCCAAAAGGGAATTTTATTTCACAATTGATATCATTTCATAGTCAAAACCAAAATCTAAGGCCCCCTACATTATGAAAACAATAGATTTATTCTAATGAAAGGCTCAACTTTAGGGGATGTCAGCAAATGGATTGATTCAACCTAGTGTTTCACCATGGGGTGCACCTATAGTTTTTATCAACAAGGATAGAACCCTTCATCTGTGCATTGAATACCAAATGTTTGATAAGTCAATTATCATTAACATGTATCTTTTGCCTCACATTGATGATAATTTTGATCAAATGTGTGGTGAAACATTCTTTTCAAATACTAATCTTCATTTTGGGTACCATTAGTTGAGAATTTGAGAGGAAGATATTATAAAAATAACATTTATAACTCATGATGGGAATTATGAGTTCACATTAATTCCTTTTGGACCAACAAATATCCCTATAGCATTCATAAATCTCATGAAAAATGTGTTTAGAGATTACCTTGATCAGTTTGTGTTGGTCTTTCTGGATGACATTCTCATCTATTCCAAAAGTGAAGAAGAGCATGTTGATCACTTGTGTTTAATCTTACAGTGGTTGGAAAACTATAAACTCTATGAAAATTTGTCTAAGTTTGATTTATCTTAGATAAGACTATAATAACTGGAACACATTATCTCTATAAAAGGAATTTTAGTGGATCTAGCTAAGATTAGAGCAATTATAGATTGGCCAACACCCATAAATATGTATGAGGTGCATAGTTTCATGGGTTTAGTAGGGTACTATAGGAAATTTGTATCAAAATTTATCTAAGATAGCTAATCCAATCACCTCTCTTTAATGGAAAGAGTAGTGTTTTATTTATTCTGATAAGTCTGAAGAAGCCTTTTAGGTTCTAAATTAGAGGCTTAATTTAGCACTAGTGTTGTGAATTCTAGATCCTAATGGTCATTTTATAGTTATAATAGATGCACTAGGAGATGGTTTAGGAGGATTTATTATACAATATGGTTCAATTGTGACCTATTAATTTAATAAATTGAAGCCTTATGAGGCAAATTATGCTCCTCATGACCTAGAACTAGTTGTCATAGTCCATGTTTTGAAATTTTAGAGGCATTAATTGTTGGGAAAGCCTTTTGAGATTAAAACTAATAATTCAGGTCTTAAGTATATATTTACCCAACCTAACCTTAATTTTTATTATAGGTGGTGGTTATGATTTTTTTTAGACTATGATTTTGACATTAACTACATTAAGGGTAAAGATAATAGTGTTATGGATGGACGTATTTGTAGAAGGTACATTATAACTTTGGCCATAATAAGAATTATTTTTTGAGATCAGGTAGTAAAATTATCACTAGGATGTGAATTATATGAATATGTTAAGAAATAATTGGTTAAAAAATTCTCAAGAATGTAAATACCAATGTTTTTAATTTGAAAGTGATGATATTTTGAGGTACAATGTCAGAATATATGTGCCAAACAAATAAAATTTGATAAATATTGTGCTAAAGGAATTACACAATGCTCCATACTAAGGACATCTTGGAGTAACTAATATTTTATCATAATAAATTCCATTATATTTCTAAAAGGGAATTTAAAAGGATGCAACATATTGTGTACCTAGATTTTTAGATTGTTAGTGAGTTAAAGATGAACATGTACATCTTATTGGGTTGTTATACCCACATTCCATACTTGAATGGAAGTGGCAATTTATCATCATGGATTTTGTCGAAGGTTTGACTATGCCCAAAAACCATCATGATGTGATTTTGGTAGTTGTAGATAAACTTACCAAGGTAACTCACTTCAATCTAGGTAATTTAATAGATGATGCACCAATACTAGCCAAAAGGTTTGGAAAAGAGGTTTATAGATTTCATGGGTTTATGAAAAATATTATTTTATATAGGGACCCTAGGATGACTTCAACGTTTTTAAAAATTCTCAATTTAGTTTTGGGAACAAAATTAAACTTTAGTACAACTTACCACCCAAAAATTGAAGGACAACATAGAGAATAAATCAAGTATTGGAGGATATTTTGAGATTGTATTGTATGTATAAGAAATACAAATGGGAGGAATTTCTAACATTGGTTGAGTTTACTTATAACAACTCATACCAAATATCATTAAAAATGGCTCCTTTCAAGGCATTGTATGGTAGGAGGTGTAGAACACCAATCAACTAGGATAAACTAGAAAGTAGAGTGGTTTTTTGGCCTGATATGCTTGTAAAAATAAAACAAGTAAAATTAATAAGGAAAATTTTGGTTGAAGAAAATGATAGGAAGAAAATTTATGATGATCTAAAAATAATAAAATATAATTTATTAGTTGGAGATAAAGTGTTTCTACAAGTTAAACCTCAAAAGAGTGCTATTATGTTCCAGAAATCAACGAAGTTATCACCAAGATATGTGGGACCCTTTGAGGTTCTATAAGTGATTAATCATGTATATTCTAGACTTAAATTACCATTATATTTAGCTCAAATTTATAATATTTTTTATGTATCTTATATTAATAAGTATATTACCAATCTTATACATGTTTTGGATTGGAATGTATTACAGGGTTATGATCTAGGGGTAGTCACAGTAGAATTAATTAGAATAATTGATAATCACAAGCTTAGCTTGTATAAAAAATAAGTATCAAAATTCAAATTTAAATGGGATAAATATTATGAGGATAGTGCTACATGGGAAAATTATGAGGAATTATTGAGGTTGTTTCCTCATTTATTTAAATAATATTTCTATTGAACATTATTTATATTTATGTTGAACATTGTTTTTTTATTTTCAAAAATGTTATTTGAAATAAATGTCACTAAGATGATGATTTATTTTATGGGGAAGGATGTCACATCCAATTTTTATCTAAAAAAATAGGTAAGCATTAATATTGGATTATTAGACTAATGATATGTAGTTCTAATTTTATATCTGAGCTGGATATATATATGATGTATGATTGACAGTTATATTATTTATTTTGTGATCAATATTATATTTAGATAACAATTGCATATGTTATATTATGATTTATGATCATGATGACTTATTTTATATATATATATATATATATATATATATATATATATATATACATATAATTTTCATTTAGTAGTTTATTGATGCTTATATATTGGTTATTGTGATAATTATAGACTACCTATTTTTTTTTATTAAGGTGGTTGTAAGACTATTCTTCCTTAATAGGTGGTATAGAGGGAGAGTATCATTAGAGAGGGGGTGTAGATACCAACATTAAGGGTTTAGATAAATTTTCCAAACCCATGAACACACCTATTTTCATGATTTACATAGTATGTAAGTTTATGATTTGATTGGGTACTTTTATTAGTGCTAGATTTGTGATGGTTATCTTGATTTCATTAAAACATCTATAATAACTTAATGTGTTTTTTTAATCTTTATTGCATGACAAATAGTGGATGCATGAGTGTATAGGTTTGGTTTGATTTTTTGGATCATGTTTGATTTGTTCACATCATGTTTTTGATGGCCTAATATAGGAGTCAAAAGAGGCAAAAACAACCCCAAAGAAAATTTATTTAAATGGACTTGGAAGATTTAGATGTTATGGGTATTTACATACATTAGAATATATGTTACGAAGCTAAAATTCAATAAAGTTAGGTTTTGTTTTAGGAATATTGAGACTTGATATTATGATGTTATCATGTTCATATGCTATGAAGTAAAAAGGTAAAAAAGTTAGGGTTTTTATTTTTTTTGGTTGTTATCATTTGGGAAGTTGACCTCTCTAATTAGTATGATGAGGGTATCTTCTATTTCCATGCTTGGATAGAGAGGAATGACTATGATTTAATGAAAAGCATGAATAATTTTGAGCATTGATTGAGAGGAGTTTCATGATGGTAAACTTATAGGAAAAAAAGAGAGTTTATTGGATATTCCAACCATGCATGGGTGATGGAAAAATAATAAGAGAGAATAAAATAAAAACTAAATGGGACATGACATATGACATAGGGAGAAAGGGAATATCAACCAAAGGGGAGTAAATATTAACATTCATACATTAAAATGTATAAAAATACTTGATAACTAGGTTGGTTCATCTTTTTATTGTTTGTAGACTTGAACAGGTTTTTATTATGTTATGTTTTAAGGTATGAAATTTAATCTTTTATAAAAAAAAGGGGTTTATTTATATAGACATGAATATCAAAATGAGCATATGTGAGCCATTATAAATTTCATTTGGCATGTCATTTTTGTGAAACCTTATATAATGTGAGCTTAAATTTATATGGACTATATTAGTTATATGTAGACCATAAAGTGGCATTTACATTTGGATTTGATTGGTATATTATATAATGGAAACATTATTTTTTTGATATACGTAAAATAAATATAGTATGGTAGTTTTAATCACTTTATATACCTCAAGATACAAATACTAGTAGTTGTAATTTTGGTATGAGTTAGTCAAAATTAAGTTATATTTTAAATAAGTTATAAGATATATATGTATAGTTATGCATTAGTGTATAGTTATATATGTATATATACTATATAATATTTTAGACCTAGTTGTGGATTTAATAGATTATATATATATATATATATATATATATATATATATATATATATATATATATATATATATATATATATATATATATATATATATATATATATATATAACTAGGTTCATAATTATTTAGTTGAAAATGTATCATGAGATGATAAAACTAAATGTATTTACTTGTAAACATGGTTATAGTTTACCTTGAGGATATAATTTTAAAATATAGGTCGTGTGTGTGTGTGTGTGTGTGTGTGTGTGCGTGTGTGTGTGTGTGTGTGTGTGTGTGTGTAAAATAATGGTTACACTCAGCTAGTGTAAATGTGCAGTTAATTAATATTAATATATTAAACATGTGACTTTATTTATGTCTTTTCCTTGGTGATTTTGGATGGATGTAGGTTGAATTGAAAAGTCTTACTGAGATTTTAGGTATTTTAATGCATTTGAAGAGTTCAATTAATTCTTGTAATATACTCATATGATTAAACTTTGTAGATAATATTTTTTATTATAAAGCACCTCAATCTTTTACACTTTAAAAACTTATAACTTTGTTGTTCCTCTTAGTTATACACTCTCTTTGCTTATGCAAGCCTCATAACTACTCTATCTTATGCCCCTTGGCCTATATATTAGTTTTAATAATCTTATATTGATGACACAAACACTCTATCTTTCCTATAGTTCTTAAAATGTACTTATATTACTCCTCTATAAGTTTTGATTCTCTACCTATTTTTCTACTACCTAGACACTAATGTTCGGTATAGATAGTAGCATCAAATTATTATCCTACCTTAATACAAGTTTATATCTCCCTTAAGTCATATAATTTACAAATTAAATTCATCGTAATGGTTAGTATAACTAATTTAAAGTGAGTTATAACTCTAAAGAGATTGGTATAAATACAAGATCAACCCACATTCATTCCTCACCTACGAATACCTATAAAATACCAAAGAGACCAAGGAACTTATCAAAAATCACTATATCAAGAATTCAATTTATTAAAATTTCATTATTTCCAAACTAGTCATAGGGGATACACATCTATATGTCTAAAGTACTAAAGGATCAGCGCAAAATCCTGATTTGCCAAGTTACAAGCCAGGTCACTATTGCACTTGCTTTACACACATTACATGATTCACACATAAGCCAACACATAAGGGAGAGATAAATCAATCTAAGTCCCTCTTTAAAGTAGTGGATATAAGGGAAATATATTTTGACAATGGGGTCAGTGAGACTAGCTCGACACTATATGCCCACTAATCCATTTTTCCCCAAGGTCACATTAAATATGGAAAGTTATGGTTTTATCATTTCACAAGGAGTGACAATCCATGAACTAGATCTGAATGCACCAGAGTGAAGGTGAAACCAAACCTAGAAGAATCTAGGTGGTCACATCCTATTTCAAAATATATTACATACATGACACTATCATTGGATTCAGACAATAATGTCGACACAACTATCTAGGGATGATGTAATTGTCTAGATAGCCAGAGACACTAGATCCAAAATCTGAAACCTATTTTAGAACTGTCTTCCTACCTAATTTCAATTTTTTATATATCTAGAACTATATAAAAATTAAAATAATTTAAGTACTTATATTCTTTGTCATTTCTATATTTAGCCTAGTTTTAGTTTCCATATTTAGACTATCTTAGCATAATAAATTTAGTGTATGCTTATAACTAAGTTTAGCATTTAATTAGACTGATATAGATATAATTATCACCCTTTTGTAATTTTATTTATATATTATCAACTCAAGTACTAAATTAAAACACATCCCATAAACTATTTTATTTGAGGTTTAAACATTTTGGTGAGCTTTATCTTTGAACATCAGAACCCTAAACATACCCTTTGGGATGCTTACTACCTTATTTGTGCTAATATTTATATACATCATATCTATTATCATTGATGATATTTATTTCTTTGATGATTATGATTATGAAACAATAAAATTTTCTCTCTAGTAAGGAATCAAAATTAACTACTCTTACATTTGCCCAAGTGCTAAAGCATGTAATATAAAAACCTTAAATGGTGGTAGCCATTATCCCTCTAATTATATCCATGCTCCCAACACTTATATATTTTATTTCATCCATTTTAAGTAAAATAAAAATTCTTTACTCATAATTTCTATACAACCATTATATGATTTTAGCACTCAATACTTATAATAGTATGAATACTATTGTCAATCAAGAGTGTGCCCTTGAGAGAAAGTGTGTTTTTTCTAACTCCTGATAGAACATAGAATATATCCCAAATGTTGGTGAATTTTTTAAGGTAGATAATCTCTAGATAGGTTTGGTTCCCTTGGTACTCTCACTAAAACTTATTCTTAAAACTACTATCTCTTGATTATGGCAATGAAAAGGGTGAAAATGACACTGTTTACAATGGAATTGAAAGGGGAACTAGAAATGATCGTGATGCATCAAATTTTTATGAAAAATTATGGTTTCAATGAAAAAAATTATGAAAGGTAGAAAATTTCACACATTATATACAATCAAGAATGACTTCTACAATAGTGTTTCAAAAGGACTTGACAAACTTAGTTTATTTAAGGAAGGAATGTAACAGAACTAAATTCACATCCAATGCTTGAACTAAAGCTGATATAGACACTTAATATGACCTATGGAATGTTAAATATCTTGTATGAAGTTAAAATAACCAAAACATAACATAAGAAAATGAATGTTTCACTAGGTTATATCAATGGCAAACACATACATGTCACTCAAAAACATGAAAATAGAGGAACAAAAGCTTCTTATTTATTTCAAAAGGTTAGTACAAATTTTGGAAGAATTTTAGCACAAAAAAATAAAAGAGTGATCAATTAAATTTTATAAAATGAGTTAAAATATAAAAATCAAATGCTTGGAGACAAAGCAGCCCCAAAATAGGGGTCTTCAAACTTGGTCTTATTCCTCCTTAAGTTCTACGTAATACTTAATCAAATATTTTAAAACATTAATATTCATTAGGGTAGCATGTAAAATAGATTTTAAATAGTTTTTTAGAATTTTTAATATCTTCATAATGATTTTTCAAGCCTTGACCACTTGGAGAGTGCCTAAATCCTTGTTAGAGCCCCTATATACTAGGTCTCGTGTCTTTATTAAAGAATTTGTCTTCCACCTTAGAAATAGGAATTTAAGTCCTCCTTTATTCTTCACTAAAAATTTATTCTAATACACTTATGAGTTCCTTCCATTATCCATGGGTTGTTAGGACGTCATTAGTGAAATTTTAACTCTAATAAGCTTAGGCGTTGGAAGGAGAAAATGTTTAATTGGAGTCCTAAGACCTTTAAAAACCTTTAAAACTCATACCAACTGATCCTTGACTTTTTATATCCTAACGTTTTGCATGGATAATGTATATTATCCTTGGAAAATTTTATATGAACCATTATATAATGTTTTAGTGTTTAGGCTCCTTGAAAAGCTCATTTTCAATAGGACATAGAAGAAAAAATTGAAGTTTATCTTCATAAATATAAATATATTCCATGGATGGTCTTTAAATATCATATCAGACCTCTAAAAATGTTTTTAAAGACATTAAACACTCATAAATACTTATTTTTTACCAAAACCATGAATTTCTCAAGTTCTTGTAGTCCTAAATCAGCTAAAGATCTTTGTCTAGAAGAATATGGAAGACACTATAGAAAAATGAGAGTAATTTTAGACACTATTACAAAACTTGTTGTTGGGAGTTCCCACATGTGTGAAAATATCTAAAATATTTTGATTCAATTTTAAAACACTATCACAAACCTCCAAATCAATTTTTGGGCCCTAATACCTTGTGGAATTGTGCAAACCAAGAAACCACCTTACTTCCTAGGCTTATTTTGAGCTTGTTCAAGATTGCCTTGAAAAATGTGCATAGTTTTTCCACTTATATAATCTCACATGCATTTTTTTGAGATTTATTAGTTACTAAAAGTACAAAATTACCTCATCCCATGATTTATAAGTTATCCCCTTCTCAGAATACCTAAAAAACACCAAAAATCATGAAAAATAGGGTTTTTGGAGCAATCCATATAAGTGATGCTATTAAACCTAATTGAGTCTTATTTGTATCCAAATAATCTTAAAACATATTTTCTTCCTCTTTCTCAAGATTATATAATGATATAGTATCTCAATAGGCATGTAGCTTATCATATTAGGATACTCGACTATGTCCTCCAGGTTTAGGACCACATTGTTAACATTTTGACCTTTAAAATGATCCATGGATCTATATGCATAATTAGTTAGGATTGAGACCAAATCATTATACCTATACTCTCTCCTTTAGACCTAAGATCAACTTGATCTTATAATAACTTGTAGGTACACATTTTTGTCTGTGTTCCTTGTGTTTTAGGTCTCATAAAACTCACCACTAGCCTATTCAATGTTCCTTGAACTTTGTTATAGTCTCAATTGAGTTTAAAAACATATTTCAAACCTCTATCCATTTCAAAACACCTCAACATTTTTTCCAATTTGAATTGGATATATATGGCCATCTCTGCCCGTTATATGGACTCTAGGTAATTTCTTAGATTATGAACTCAATCTATTAGTTATCCTTAGATATGTAATAAGTGTAGCTCTTCTCATGATTGGTATTTTTTTCTTATCTACATAGATATTAGGATTTTCATTTCTTATAACCTAACTAACTGTAGTCCATTTGGTGATTGTAGGTGGAGATTAGCTATAGGCTTCGCTATAGGTTATTTTTTAACACAAATTCTAATTTGTCAAATTCCTCTTAACCTTAAATGGAGGAATCCACCATTATTATAATTTATTAAAACCAAGAATAAATAATTTCAAGTCTTATATCCTTATTTTTTTAGAGGTTAGGCTTTGTGATTGACTGACTAAGCTCTTCATGGTTATAGGTGTATCTCTTGTAGCCTGTATGGACTAAAGTAGAGAAGTGTCTAGTTAGGACTATCAACTCAATCCATTGTCTATACAAGAGACTATGTAATCACCTAGGTTATCCTTCATGATATGTGGTCTATGACATCTTCCATTAGGTTAGGTCTCCATGTCTTAGGTTCTTTCTTGACTTTATAAATAATGGACCTAAGTGTACAATGATGACCTATAGGCCTAGGGCTTGTAGGTCTCTTTTTAATTCATAGGTTAAATAAGAGACCTTGATGGATCCTTGAACCTCTCCAATATGTTATCCTTTAAAACATTTCCCTTGTCTCATTTTATTATTCCTTTAATGGATTGTAGGCCTCAAGACATCATTCTACCTCATGACTGTAGGTGTCTTTCAAGCAACCTACAGGTGATGATTTCTCAAAGTCTCCCTTGGTTGTAACCTTGACCATAGAAACTTATTAAGAAACATTCATATTGAGGAGTCATTTATCATTGTATTAAAAAATTATCACTTCAATAAATTGAATTTTTGTAGACCAAACCTTATCAACCTCATAATCGTACCCACTATTTAAGCCAACATATGATAGTTATAGGTGAGCTTTGCATTTGTATAGATTGTCAGTCCACTAGACCATTCCATTCACTTTCATGATCTGAAGATGATTGAGGTTTCAAATTCTCATTTTTTATTCATTAATTTTCCATAATGAGGCTAGAATAATATGGAAACAAGAATCAACCTATTACCTTAAATAATGCAAACTTACCTTAAACTCTACTAAACTGAGTTTTAGGGAAGTTTTCCTCATGATTTTGATGAACCTTGAATCTCAACTAAGCACTAACACCTTTTTTAAGGACCTATACCACCTTGAAAACTCATGTGGCACCCTAAAAACACATTAATAAGAGTGTAAAGTGTTTTAGAAGGTCTCTTAAGTTTAAAACACAATAGCATACTGTCCTTTAATTTTATTTTAGTCATTTGAGGCTTTATTTTTATCATATTATCACCTGTATATTGAATACCTTATGATCATTATTAAAAACATAATGAATTAAAAATACATTTCTTCACTTTCATGAGTCCTCATATCTCTTATTACTTTCCATTATGTTCTTTCTAGCCTACTCATTAGGCATATAAGTGAGTTTTGAAATTTTAAGAGAGCATGGTTCTTTGACCTCATATGGAAATTTATCTAATGGAAAATTTAGGATTTATCATAATGTATAATCCCCTCAATATCACTAAAACCTTACCAAAATTATCTTCACACATTAACCATCTCATGATATCTACAACTACACCTTGGGGAAGGGCCAAATGACCAACCAGGCTATCTCATGGAGTTTTTCAAGATGAAAGTACTTAAAACCTTTTTTTATTAAATATAGGTGATAATAATGAAACATGGTCTTGTAAAGTCTTTAAAATAAATACATTCCATTGATATATCAAGATTAATTGAAAATTACCAAATCTCAAGTTAAGACAAGAAACCAGTTTGTTGTCAAAAATCCCCTTATCAAGGAAAATTATCTGATAAAATAAAAATTAAAAAGATAATATTTACTCATGAAATTATTCCCCTAAAACCATTTTTATCCATCGAGCTTAGAAGTGAAGGAATGGAGGTAAACTTAGACCATACCTAGATGACTAACTCATAGTGACCCCCTTACACTCTTAGTGATTGTTCATAAATATGAGGGGATTAATATGACAAAAAATGACAATAATTTTAATTTTATTAGGATCCCTAACATTAGACAAATTTTTATTTCCTAAATCTCTCTCCTTTATTCATACCGATCATTTGAAAACTTCCCTTCTAGAGTTATCAATGAGGTCGATATGAGAGATAAAATGGTTTATTCATTTTAAGACTTGAAAACTATTAAAAAACACTTGTTTTAAATTTTAATTCAAAAATAAGGTCTTGAATATTATTTAATCTTAATTTTTCATTAAATAACTATATGAATAACCTTAAAATAGGCCTTTTTAAGCTCTAAACTGATAAAAACACTTGAGAAGTCTGATGAAACTACTTAAAAATGAATCCATTGTAATTTTAATGACTAAAAATGTATATTATTTTCTTAATCTAACCTTATAATATCATTAAAATTTAAAACTTGCTCCAAAAACCACAAAATGCCCCAAAATGCAATAAACTAGGTCATGAAGTTAGTCCAACCTATCACCAACCAATTAGATCAATTATATAGCATGACATGACTATGATACAAGCCATAAGTCATGTTAGGATATTTTTTACTCTTTTTACCTCTTGACATAACTGAAATTATTCACAAAGGAGGCCTAACAAGCAAATGACCATGATGATCAAAACCTTAATTTCATCAAATCTACCTAAACTCTACTAATCAAGGCATTGAATGACTATTTCAATGGCATTACAAGACTAACACACTAATTACCAAGGAAAACAACATTACAAGTAAATTTTTTTATGATAGGGTGATAGTTTGACCTGTGAGGTCAAACTTGTCAACATTTTGGCAAATCAACTAGGAAGCATGCCTGTTATGCTTGAGAAACAAACCATTAACATCTATTTTAGACTTATAAAACCACTCTTACATTTTGGAATGATAGTGAAAAATATGAATCATGACTAAGAGACTATTTTGACTTGAAATAAGATAAATTTATCCTCTAAAACAAGGAAATAAACACATAAAACAAGAGAAACTAACTAACAAAGCAAATGTGCAAACAATGCACTTATTTGAGACAAAACACAAATAAACTAATATGTTAGGACAACACTTGGAGGAAAACAAATAAACTAACTATGTACAAGGAAATTATCTCTTAATAGCAGTGTTTTAGATGTATCCCATTAACTGGGATTGGGAGATCCTAAAATCCATCTTTATAAGTTAGAAGGCATTGTGGGATTTGTAGCTAGAGATTGTGTATGGGTTAATCCAAAGAGAGTCAAAATTGGTATGCCTTCCTAGTTTAGCTCCATCCTCATCCCACTTTAGAACCAAATATCTTTATTTAAAACTCCATTAATAATGTCCTTTGTCAGAGTCTCTCTTCACTTATGCTTGGTGAATTTCCATGGCTAGCATGGACTGATTTATAATATATTTCAGCTCCATAAGCTCAACATACCTGATCTCTATTGTTTCATTCTCCAACAAATCAAATTGGTGTATTAGTTATAGAGTAAGAAACTCAAGAGAAATGGGTAACCTTGCTTCCTTACCATATACTAGCTTGTATGGAGAGTTGTCTATTGATATTTTCTATGTGATCCTATCAGCCCATAGAGCTAACTTCAAATTTAAATTACATGATCTCTGATTATCCTCAATATTCCTTCTTATAATATTTAATAGGTTGTTATTGGTGGACTCAACAAGGCCGTTATCTTATGGATAGTATTTTAATGAAGTGCTAAGGTAAACACCATATTGAATATACCATTGGTTGATCCCAGCTCCCATAAAATCCATGGCATTATCTAAAATGATGGTTGAAGGAAATCTAAATCTTGTAAGCAAACCTTTGTATAAATCTAGTACATTAGATTCATTTGCTTCTTTCAATGCTATTGCCTCTATCTATCTTGTGAATTAATCTATGGTAGTAAGGATCCATGCATGACCTAAGATTGAATGAGGGTTAATGAGACCAATAAATTCCAATCCCCATTGGAAAAAAGGATGATCCACCACAATTGGTTAGAGAGGTAAGGCTAAAATTCTCACTTTTCCTATAAACATAACACACTGCTTGCATTTATTAACCCATGTCTAACAATCACTAAATATACTTGTCCAATATTACCCAACTCTCATGATCTTAAAGGCTATAGTCCTTACTGATAAATGTCCTCCACCATGTCCATCATGAAACTCTTCAAGCAACCTTTGTGTTTGGTTTGGCTCTATACACCTTAGTAACATAACATTGATGTCTTTTTTGAAAAGGATGTCATCAAAAAGACTAAATGGAATAGATTTCAATATGAAATATCTTATTTTTTAAGAACTTAAATGAGAAGGATAATGACCATATTGAATATATCTTACCAAGTCATGAAACCAGCTGGAAGGTAAAGTATGATTAGCTGTAACTTCTTCATCATTCAACACTAAAATTACCTCTGTAACATCTTGCAAGTCTTGGGATATATGCTCACAAATTCATTTACCTCTAATCATATTTGTGAACTTGATTTTCACATCATAATCCATTACTCTAATTATCCTTGTTCAAAAGGAAATCTTTGACACTTGGATGGGCAACCATTAAATGTATCTTGTTATTAGATAACAAGTATCTAGACTTCTTAAGAGACCTGATAACTAAAAGGACATGTTTTTCAATAAAATAATACCTTGTCTCATACTCCTATAAGTATTCATTGAATAAGGTTATTGGTTTCTCCAAGGCCTCATTATTCTATTGCATAAGAATACCTGAAATGGTGTCCATGCTAGCATAGGTGTACAAGATGAAGTCTTTTAAAAAATGTGGATTTATGAGTGTAGGAACACTATCTATAGCTTACTTTAACTCATGAAAACTCTTTATTACTTCCTTGGAAAAGCTAAAACTTTGATTCTTATTTATCAAGGTTGTAAGTGGCTTAGTTAAAGTGGAATATCTAAAATATATCTTCTTATAAAATTGATTTTTCTAAAGAATCTTTGCAAGGCATTTTTGCGCTTAGGAAAGGAGAGATCAAGAATTGAATCTATCCTTTCAAGATATCTACTTAAGCCATGTTTTTAAACCACATGTCCAATAAGTTCACCTTCATGAATTGAGAAGACACACTTTTTGGGGTTAAGAGACACCCCAAATTGCCTATACCTTTCGAACACTTCTTTGAGATGGACCATGTGCTCACTTGCACTCTTTTAAAACATGGTTATGTAATATAAATATACAAGTAAAAACCTATTAATAAGACTTTGTAATACCATATCCATGTCCCTCTAAAAGGTTTCTCTAGCATTAGATAAATTGATAGGCATCTTCATATATGCAAAGGTCCCCCACTTTGTAGTGAAGGTTGTATTGAATCGGTCCTCTTCCTTAACCAAGATATGATTATAACTACTATATCCATCTAATAAAGATAACCTTTCTAAACCTATAACTAGCTTCAATATCTATTCCATGGATGGCAATTGATAGTCATCTTTAAGGTAAGCTTTTTAAAATCTTGGAAGTCAACACATAGTCTAATTTCACCATTCTTTCATACTGGAATAAGGTTTGCAACCCAAGTTGAGTTATTGATTTGAAATATTATGGATGACTCTATGAGTTTATGAAGCTCAATTCTCATCAAAGGCTCAATTTTTATATTTATGGGACTTTACCTTTATCTCACTAGTTTAATTTTAACCTCTAAATCAATGGTGTGTCAAGATATACTTGGGTCAAATTCTTTTAGATCACTATATTTCCATGAAAACACATCAGCAAAACTTGTACATAATATTATGAAATATTTTTTTTTGAAGGAGTGCATACTTTACCCAATTTCAAATTCTTTCCAGATGCAATTTCCAATTGGCATAGCATTCTTATTTGGTTGACAAAGATGACTTCTCTTTCCTCATCTCATCATCTCCACTGAAGAATTTCTTGAGTGTGACCAATCCTTTGGGTAGCTTATTAATATTTAGTTACACAATCTGATCCTCATACTGTAACAACTTTGATTGATTCTTGGAGGAGAATTTAGCCTCTTCCTATAAGAACCTAACAATATGATTGTCATCCTCAAAATAATTTCCAATTATCATGGTTACATGGAATGAAAGGATTCATAACCACCTTAATGTATGACTTATTTTTCTCATTTTTAATATCATCTAGAATGTTAAATTGAGCACCTATGGCAGCCAACCTATCTGCATGTTTATTATTATCTCTTGGCACTGCCTAAATGATAAAATATTGAAAATACTCAATTAAGTCCCACACCCTATGCTTATAAGATATAATAAATGTGTTTTTAAAAACATTAATACCTCTTAATTGGTGAACTATAAGTTCACTATCACCAAAAACTTTCAAGGTGTCAATTCCTATCTTCCTAGCCCACAACAAACCATAACTAGTGCCTCATACTCTGCAGCATTATTTGAGAAACCAAAATAAAAATTAATTGATGAAAAATACCTTTGATTTTATGGATAAATAAACATAATTCCAGACGTGGTACCATGTTTTTTCCTTTATCTATTGAATTATAACTTCCATAGACCAACACTAGATTCATCATCCTTCACCATGGTTTGAATTAGAGCATCATCCTCATGAATTCGATAGACACCAAGTCACTCCTCAATTATATTGTATGTATCATTATAATGTAAATTTTAGGCCCATTCATCAAGGAATAAATCTATAAATCTATCTAAATGTGAGTTATTTTCCACTCCACTAGCTTCTAACACCTCATTTGAGATGACACAGTTAGTGTTTACAACTCTTGGCATATAAGGTTCTAAGTGGAAATATAAAATGGGTTAAAAATGGATTTTTAACTTCATACCATAATTTTTTATAAACATTAATTATTTCCAATTAGATGATAGGTATCCCCCAATCTTTGAGGTGAAGTATCTTGACAAACACATGGCAAAGTAAGGAGGCAAGTCCACCACTACTACATCCTATTGAAAGGTAAAATTTGGACAAGAATGTAGTGTAAAATTTAGGTTATTAATCATGCCTTATATCTTTTTTGGTTACCCATCAATTTATAATACCCCTTTTTCATTTGGTTCATAAACTAAACCAAGCTTATCCATAATTTGTTTGGGCATGACAATGTTATTGGATCTATTATCCACTATACAATTATGAATTAATGTATCCCCAAATATCAAGGAGAGATAAAAGGGAGGTGTTTTACCTTGTTTTACTTTATACTTTCCCACCTTTACTTCTTTATAAACTTTTTGGATTTGATGTCTTATTTTCTGATCTGAATTTGTCAATACTATGTTTTCCTTCTCAATTGGTTTTGACGCCAATTTGAGAGCTAAAGGTTCTTATATGAACATGTCCTTTTATCTTAGGATTGTTAAGTAATGCCACATGCTCATACTAACATTTTAATTCTTCATATGATCAAAAATTCTATAAGTAACTACACTTACCCTTGGCTGCACTTTTTGAAAACTTAGCTGATCTTGAACATGTGATGCTTGATCAGACTTGCTAACTTCTACATTCTAATTTTTTTATGGTGTAGGGGGAAAAATGATTTTTAGTAATATTAGGGACATTTTAAGGTTTAATTGAATGATTTTCAACCTCTTTGGTCTCCTAAATATCTCTCTTTTTATCTCTAGTCACATCTATAACCACACAACTTGATGCACCTGTGTCACCAACTTGATTCAAGGCCACATGATCATCTATCTTCTATCTTTGGTGATAAAAAACTAGAATCTAGTTACCCTTGACCATTACCCTTGACCATCATTTTCTAAGTGTGTCATACCTTCATTATGTTGACCCTCTTGAAAATAACCCTCTTATTGAGTCATTTTAGGCATGACTATGGATTGGTTAACCAATACTTGATTCTATAAGTCATTTTAATTTGAGGGGTATCAACATGAATCTAAAATCATGTTATTCTAAGTAGGTAAAGGAACAATAGCTGCCGTAGAAGATGATGGATCATTTGGATCAACAACTACATATGTTTTAGCTTGATTTATAGCTCCTTGTGCTTGGTAGGATGGCTTTTATTCTCTAAATCCTTGATATGGTGGCCTATTATCTCTGAAAGGTTGATAATTAGGTTGATTAGGCACTTGGTAAGGCTTATTTTATTGGTCTTTCTACCTATTTTGTTGGAAAATATCATTCCCAAAGGACTATAACATACCTTTTAGCTCTCCCATCTCAATTAATTGGCTAGGAAGGGCTAAAGCTTATGCCTGGGGGATGAAATAGGGGACAAGTTAGGAGATTGATGGGATGGTATGGGTTATGTTTTAGGAAAAAAGGTATAGGATGCCTAGGTGTGAATTTACCAACTTGTATCAAACTATTCTCAACTCTTATTGCAACTTAAACTGCATCAAGAAAAGTAGTACCATCTATTGACTATATTATGACACTAATGTCAAAATTGAGAGATATTAGGTAGTACAAGAAGGCATACTCTGGGAATGTCCTAATCAATAGAGGTATCTTGGTCCATGATTTTTTGAATCTGAGGTTAAAGTCAATAATGGACTTATGAGGAGATATCTTTATGGTAGTAAGCTATTTAATGAAAGATAGGTGATCAAATTTATCCTCAAATTATCTAGCTAAGGAAGCACCTAATTCATCCCAGAAAGAAATGGACTTCAATGGGAGGTTTATATACCATTATAGTGTTTTTCCTTTGAAGAAAGCAACAAGCAATCTAATAACCACATTATCTTGAATGAAATTAGGGATTAAACAAAGGTTGGAAACATCCTTGATGAGATAAATAGGAGTTGTTTGATATTCTCTTGAGAAGAATGGGTTGTTATTAAGAGTTGATACAAGTATGCCATCAAACTATGTAAGATTTAGTGGGCTACCTCTATTGAATGAGACAAACACTTGGTTTTTCATGGAAATATAGATAGTGGGAATTTCATTATTTAGGATAGTAGACTAAATAGGAGATAGATATTCATATCTAGGATAGGTTTTTGTCTTATTAAACCTTGCTCTTTTATAATAAGTAAAAGTCAAATCAATGAACTCAAGAGGAATACCGTTGCTGGATGATCTAATGGTAACCTTTGGTATGAAAGTATTGCCTGAATAATATTAAAAACTTTGTAACTTGAATGAATATTTATGTTCTAATGATGATGAGTATCCTATAATACATAAATTACTTTTCCCTAGCTCCAAACTCAACTATGATAAGGATAATGCTTCCCACCAAGCATGCCAAAAATTATTGTCAATTAGGAGTGTGTCCTTGAGAGAAAGTGTGTTATTTCTCACTCCTACTAGAATATGGAATATCTAATAAGTTTGGGTGAATTTTTAAAGGGAGATAATCTCTAGAGAGGGCTGGTTCCCTTGGTGATCTCACTAAAACTTATTTTTAAAACTACTATCTACTAATTTTGGCAAAGATAAGGGTGAAAATGACACTGTTTGTAATGAAATTGAAAAGGGAATTAGAAATGAAGGTGATGCATCAATGTTTTATTACAAATTATGTTTTAAATTAACACTCTTATTAAAATAATAAACTTTCACATAGTCTCTACACTCAGGAATGAGTTCTACAATAGTGTTTCATAAGGACTTGACAAACTTAGTTTATGCAAGGAAGGAATGTAAAGGAACTGAATTAACATCCAATTCTTGAACTAAATCTGATATATACACTTAATATGAACTATATAATATCAAATATATTTTATTAATTTATAATAACTAGAAAATAACATAGGAAAGCAAATGCTTCACTAGGTTATATCAATGGCAAACACATACACTTCACTAAAAAAAACTAAAAATGGAGGAACAAAAGCTTCTTATGTCTCTCAAAAGGTGAGTAAAAATTTTGGAATAATTTTACCAAAACAAAAATAAAAGAGTGATAAATTAAATTTTGAAAAATTATTTAAAATATAAAAATCAAATGCTTGGTGATAAAATAGCCCCAAAATAAGGGTCTTCAAACTTGGTCTTCTTCCTCTTTAAGTGTTATGTAGCACTTCTTCAAACATTTTAAAACATTAATATTCATTAGGGTGGTATTGAAAATAGAGTTTAAATATTTTTTGGTACTTGGGAACATATTCATAATGATTGGTCAAGCCTTGACCACTTGGAGAGTGCCTAAATCCTTGTTAGAGCCCATATACACTAAGTCTTGTGTCTTTATTACAGAATTGGTCTTCCCCCTTGGAAATAGGACTTTAAGTCATCTTTTATTAGTCATTTAAAAATTATTATAGGGCATTTATGAGGTCTTTACAAGTTCCATGGGCTGTTAGGATCTCATTATTGTAACTTTGACTCCTTCAACAAGCATAGGCATTGGAAGGAGAGAAGGCTTAATTTGAGTCCTAGGAAATTTTCAAACCTTTAAAACTAATAAAAACTTATATTTTAATTTTTATCTCCTCATTTTTTCATGGATAATGTATATTAGCCTTGGTAAAGTTTATATGAAGCATTATATAATGTTTTAGTGTTTGCGCTCCTTGAAAAGCTCATTTTCAATAGGGCATAGAAGGAAAAAGTGGAGTTTATCTTCATGAATTAAAATATATTCCATGTATGGTATTTAAATATAATATTATACCTATGAAAAGTAATTTAAATACATAAAACATGCACAAATACTTAATTTTGCACCAAAACCATGAATTTATCAAGTCTTTATAGCCCTAAATAAGTTAAAGCTCCTTGACTGAAAGAATATGGATGAGACTATGGAAAAATGAGATTATTTTTATAAAACCACTATCCCCTTACATCTCCACACAAAATTTTGTGATCAGATCCTAAGTGCATATGTATTTTCTAGCTCATTCTCTCTCCCAAATTAGGCCTAATTAGCCTTCCTAGGCCTAGAAAGTGGAAAACTTGTTTCTGGGAGATCCCACACTTATGAAACTCTATAAAATAGTTGTATTCACTTTTAATACACTTTCAAAAACCTCCATGTCAATTTTTGGGCCTCGAGACCCTGTGGAAGTGTGCAAACCAAGAAACCACCTTGTTTCCTAAGCTTATTTTAAGCCTGTTTGGGATTGCCTTAAAAATGTCTAGTTTGGCCACTTATAGAATATACCATGTAGGTTTTTCAGATTTATTATTTATTAAAATTATAAAATTACCTCATCCCCTTATTTTTAATTTATCCCCTTCTTATAACACATGAAAAACACCAAAAATCAAGAAAAATGGGGTTTTTGGAGCAATCTATATAAGTGACATCAGTAAAAAAAACACATTTGGAGAACCTCCTTAGAGTTATAAATATATATATATATATATATATATATATATATATATATATATATATATATATATATATATATATATATATATATATATATATATATATATATATATAAATATAAAATATGTTTTAGTATCAAATGGTGTCATTTTATGTTCATTTAAATTCCATTTATTTTGACTGGTCATAATCAAGTTTTTAGAAGGGATTTAAGACCAGTCTAGTGTCTTAATGATTGTTCATAAAGATGGGATGTAAAAATAACCTAATTCAACTTGGAAAACATTATTTAATAACATCCTCAACTATAGAAAATGGATGATCTCCCCATGAAAATTCTAAGAGATGGTATGAACATCTAAAGTTACTCCTTAGGTGGTTTGCTTAGCTCTTTTTAGACTTGAGAGAGGTGTAAACTGAGTTTTGTGTTTTATAATTCACTCCCACTACTGTGATTAGTTCATAAATATTTAAAAAAAAACTATAACATGATTTCTCATGTTCTATAAGTTCTCATTACCCCTCTATATGCAATTGGTACATTGATTAGGGTTCTTGGGGTTTAAGCTTGTTCTCTTTTTGCTATCCCTCGAGGGAACTTGGATGAAAACCTAAGATTTATTACCTCTTATAGATTCTTGGAAAAAAATTCATTACTTTTTAATTCCTAAATATCCCTTCATAATTTATTAAAATTTTTGTTATGTTATGAGACCAAATGGACCTATTTAGTCTCAAGACTGCCTCTTGCCAATAGAGTGGGCAAGGTCTTAGATAAAATAATTAATATTCACACTAATGGTATGACATTTAAGTGAAAATTATTTTCTTAATACACTCATGAAAATTATTTTTACCATTTTTAAAAACCTGATCACACTTACAAATCTCTCAAAACATCATTTCACCTCATGACTGACTAGGACTGCCTGTGTGAAAAAAACCTCAGAAAACTATTTTGGGTTCAAGATCTATTAAGTAAATTTACCATAAAATGGATATATTTTTCATGTTTTATAAACATCCATTAAATTATAAATTATGATTATCCGTCAGCACTTACCTCTCAAGAGTGTTTAGAACCTTGTATCTCACACTGAGGGTTTGTATGCTAACAAGAATTGTTGACCTTTAAGGTTAGTTTAATGAGTTTATCCTCCTTATTTACTCTATGAAAATTGATTTAAAAATAAATTTAGGTCATAATAAATTCATCCACACTCTCATTTAAATTCAATTATGCCAACTTAGTGAAAACATGCTCCTCATACCTAGTTTGTAAGTGGGTTGGCAACTCTCCAAAGGGGACTTTATTCTTTGACTATATATGTTGAATAAATTCTTGTGTTTAGGCTTAAATATTACCTCAATTATATTATTATATTATCATGATCTTATTTTAAGTCTCAAAATTATTTTAATAACATTCAAACATCACCCAACACCTCTGCTCTATTTCTCCTAGGTTTAGAACTAACCTATCTTTACTTGCAACTTGTAGGTGCTTAGGGTATTTGACTATGCAAGGTTTAGAAACCTAGTTTGAATATTAACTCTATGATATTAAAATTATATTAAACCCACTTGATTCTTATTTGTATCCATATCATCTTCAAACATATTATGTTCATCTTGCTAAGGCTTAGAGAATGAGATAGTCTCTCAAATAGGCCTGTAGCTTATCATATTAGGATAGTTGACTATGTCCTATAGGTTTAGGACCATATTTTTAAAATTTTGACCTTTGAAATGATACATGGACCTATATGTATCCTTATTTATGCTTCAAACTAACTCATTATACCTCTACTCTCTTCTCTAGACCTAAGACCAACTTGCTCTTAGAGTAACCTATAGATGAGCATTTTTGTCTATGTTCCTTGTACTTTAGGTCTCATAAAACTCACCAATAGCCTCTTAAATATTCCTTGAACTATTTTTCATTCTCAATTTATTTTTGAAACATCTTTAAAACCTATATACCTTTCAAGACACCTTAGCATGTTTGCCAATTTGACTTGGCTATAGATGGTCATCTCTACCCATTGTATGGACTGTAGGTAATTTCTTAGATTATGAACTTATTTTATTAGTTATCCTTAAATATGTAATAAGTGCATCTCTACTCATGAATATAATTTTGTCCTTATCTACATAAAGGTTAGGATTTTCATGTATTATAACCTATCTGATTATAGACCATTTGGTGATTGTAAGTGGATATTAGCTATAGGCTTAGTTGTAAGTTCTTCTTTGACAAAATATAATTTGTCAAATTCCTCTTAACCTTCAATGGAGGAATCCACCATTATAATAATCTATTCAAACCAAGAATAACTCATTAAAATTCTTATGTCATTATCTACATAGAGGTTAGGCTTTTTGACTGAATTACTAAGCTCCTCATGCTTGTAGGTGTATATCTTGTAGCCTATATGGATTAAGGTAGAGAAGTGTCTAGTTAGGGTTGTCAACTCAATCCACTATCCGTACAGGAGACTATGAAATCACCTAAGTTTTGCTTGATGATCTATGGTCTGTGTCATCTTCCATGGGATTAGGTCTCCATATCTTATGTTATTTCTTGAATTTTAGGATAATGGTCCTAAGTCTAAAATGATGACCTATAGGCCTACATCCTATAGGTCTTTTTTTACTTCATAGGTTACTTAGGAGACCTTGATGGATCCTTGAACCTCTCCAATATGTTATCCTTAAAACCGTTTCCCTTATCTCATTATCTTATTCCTTAAATGTCTTATAGACCTCAAGACATCATTCTACCTAATGACTATAGGTGTCTTTCAAGCATCCTATAGGTGATGATTTGTCAAAGTCTCCCTTGGTTGTAACCTTGACCATAACAACTTATTGAGAGACCTTCATCTTTAGGAGTCCTTTATCCTTATATTCAAAACTCATTAACCTCAATAAATTGACTATTGGTATACCAAACCTTTT
This sequence comes from Torreya grandis, assembly GCA_037957365.1. Lineage (NCBI taxonomy): Eukaryota > Viridiplantae > Streptophyta > Pinopsida > Cupressales > Taxaceae > Torreya > Torreya grandis. The sequence goes on from JARHVA010000249.1 coordinate 4,710,139, forward strand.
AAACCTCATCGCCATACCCCCTTTTTAAGCCAATATATGATGGATGTAGGTGAGATTTGCATATGTACGATACTATCAATCCACTAGACCATTCCATCCACTTTCATGATCTCAATATGCTTGAGGTTTCAAATGATCATTTTTTATTCACTAATTTTCCATAATGAGGTCAGAATAATATGGAAACAATAATAAAGCTATTACCTTAAATAATGCAAATTTACCTTAAATTCTGCTAAACTAAGTTTTAGGGAAGTTTTCCTCTTGATTTTGATGAATCCTGAAGCTCAACTAAGCACTCACACCTTTTTAAAGGACCTAGACCACCTTGAAAAATAATGTGGCACCATCATAACATCTTCATAATATTATAAAGGGTTTTATAAGGTCTCTTAAATTGAAAACATAGTGGCATATAATCTTTTAGTGTTATTTTAGTCATTTGAGGCTTTAGAGAGGTCGTTATGTCATATTGTCACCTATATCTTAAAGACCTTATGAGAATTATTAACAATATAATTACTTCAAAATACATTTATTCACCTTAATGAGTCCTCATAGCTCTTATTACTTTCCATTATGTTCTTTCTAGTTTGTTCATTAGCCCTACAAGTGAGTTTTGAGCTCTTAAGAGAGCATGGTTATTTGACCTCATTTGGAACATCCTATAATGGAAAAATAAATATTTTTCATAATATATTATCTCTTCAATATCATGAAAACCTTACAAAATTAATCTTCACACACTCGACATCTAATGATATCTTCAACTATACCTTGTGGGAGGGCCAAAGGACCAACTAGGCTATCTCAAAAAGTAGTTTTTCAAGATAAAAGTACCTAAAACCTTTATTGGATGAAATATATGTGATAATACATGAAAAATGAGATTTTAAATTATTGAAATCAAATACATCCCATTGATATATCAAGATTACTTGAAAATTAACAAATCTCAAGTTAAGATATGCAACTGGCTTCTTGTCAAAAATCCCCTTATCAAGGAAAATTATCTGATAAACCAAAAATGAAAAAGGTTTTATTTACCCCTTAAATAATTCCCACAAAACCAATTTTATTCGTATAGCTCATAAGTGAATTAATGGAAGCAAACTTGGACCCTCTTTGGATGACTAGCTCATAGTGACCCCCTTACACTCTTAATGATTATTCATAAATATGGGTTAATAAATATGAAAAAAATTCTAATAATTTAAATTTTCATTAGAGTACCTAAAATTAGACAAATTTTTAGCTCCTAAATCTCTCTCCTCTATCTGTACCAAGAATTTCAAAACTATCCTTCTAGAGTTACAAGTGAGGTTGATATGGAAGATAAAATGGTTTTATTCATTTTAAGATAAAAAACCTCTTCCAAAATAATTTTTTGAAATTTTAATTGATAAATAAGGTCCTGAATATTCTTTAATCTCAATTTTTCATTGAATAACTATATAAACATCCTCAAAATAGGTCTTTTTGGCACTAAACCTACCAAAAACACTTGAGAAATCTGATGAAACTACTAAAAAATGTATCCATTATAATTTTCATGCCTTAAAATGTACATCATGTTATTATTATAATCTCAAAATATAATTCACATTCAAAACTTACTCAAAAATCCAAAAAATGACCCAAAATACAATATATTTGGGTCATGAAGTTAGTCTAACCTATCACCAACCAGTTAGATCAATTGTATTACATGAAATGACTCTAATACAAGACATAAAGCCTCTTAGGATGTTTTGAACTCTTTTCACGTCTTGACACAACTGGGTTGGTCACAAAGGAGGTCTAACAAGAAAATGAACATGATGATCAAAACCTTAATTTCATCAAATCTACGTTAAACTCTTCTAATCAAGGAATTAGATGACTATTTCAAGTAGATTACAAGACCAAAACACTAATTATGAAGGAAAACAACATGAAAAGATATTTTTTAATGATATGGTGACAGTTTGACCTATGAGGTCAAACTTATCAATAGATACCAAGGCCAAGGATTGGAAAATATGAGCAAGTTATAACCTACCCTATATCTCTCAAAAATAATAATACAAATAGATAAGGGTTAGGGTTTTCAAACAAATCCATGACTTACTAATGAATCAATCATATACATTTTACCAAAGAAGTGGGTACATATGACCAATAGATTCCTTCATTTGATATGCAAATGTTTTGACAACTACACTAAAAAATTATGTATGATATACAAATAACTAATATGGGAACATGCCTTCAAATAAATTAATTAAATCCCCCAACATTCCTACATTTACAAATAATACCCCTTTATTCAACGGAGATGGTATTTTTAACCTTCATTCAAAATAAATTCCATATAAAAAAAGGTTTCCTTACTAACATTTTCCAAAGCTAAAATTGTTATACCCTTGTTAAAGGAAAACAAAACAAATTATTCAAATAGTAGAGACTATTAAAATGATATACCAAATGTACCAAAGTTCAAATATCCTATACCACTACCAAAATATCTTAAATTTAGTGATAATGAACTTGCACTTGTTATACAAAAGGATGATGCTACTCATATGCCTAGATTAAAAATAGATGGTGAATTGAAACCAGTCATAATGCTTATGACAAACACCTCTATTCCCATAGAATATCTAATGTCTATTATGACCACTATTGGGTACCTTAAAAATCAAGTTTCTATACTGCAAATAAAAATGGATTTCCACAATGATCATGCACATGTTACCCCATTCAATAATTAACATCTTACATAATGTATACTTGAATATCCCTACCCAAAATATTTTTAATTATCAAATTTACCTATCTTTTTGACAAACAATGACCTATTTGACCACATGATTAGCTATGTACATTCTTTTAGTCAATGGTGTAGACACCGCAAACGTGTTTGCACCTTGGTTCTCCCCCTTGGCCCTTTTTCCCACCTAGTCCTCCTTGGTCCCTAACCCACCTAGGGCTTATTAATTAGAAATTAACATCTATTTTTAATTAAATTAGGCCCCCTTTCCACCCTACCCTTGCCACCTTGGATCCTCCCTTGAATCCCTCCACCTTCCCCCTAGCATTTATTAGGCCAAATCTCACCATTATATCCCCCCTCGTCCATTTTGGCATCCTCATGACCATTCTGCCCATGACCCCTCGCTCGACGGCGTGCAAGAGTGGGCAGAGGCTATTTTTAGCCTCTGTGCCCATCCTGCGACCGCCGACGTCGGCAACCCTTCGGCCGACGTCGGCGAAACTGCCGGCATCGGCAGCCTTCATTATCCCCTTCTGCATCCGTTGCACCCCCTGGACTCTTGAGCTCGAAAACGGATTCTCTTGACGCTTTGGCTTTGATCTCTCCTCTATCTTGACCACGTGCAATAGCAGCAACAGGTGAAAAGGCCCTGGATCAGCATCTTCTCCTTGCAGCAACTCTTCTATGGCTCCAGCAACATCTTCTTCTCTCTTCATTCAGTAAGCTAAAGGTAAGCTAGTCTGGGTTTGTTATTTCATTGTATTCATTCATCTATATTCTATTGTCTTTTGCTCCCTCTGTCCTTCCCCCTTGAGAGGCTGCAAAGCCTTCTCAGGCGCCATCCTCTATGAATCCTCCTCTTCCCTGTCCTCTGTGTCTCTTTCAACTTCCTCACCCCTCTACCAAAAAGACCTTGCAACAGGTACCCAACCCGAACCAGGCCACTCCCAAATCCATCCAAACTTGTCCCCGTTCAGTCTCAGACCCGTCCACAGTCCAGCAAGCAACCCAGACCCGACTACAGGCCACAACCCCGACCGACGCCGGTCACTTCCCCAACCGACGTCGGCAGGATAGCCGACGCCGGCAGATCAGATAACTGACGCCGGCGACATTTCCGACCTCGGCGACTGTCTTCAGCCCAACAGCTCTTTCAGGTAATCATTTTGTTTGCTTCTTTCCTTTCTACTTTCTTTGTCATTTTTGTATTCTGGCATTCTGTCTTTTATTAGTCACTTATCTCATAAAAACAGTGGGTTGACCTCCCTTAAGGAAGTTTTTACACTTCTGGGAACAAGCCTTTTGCTTGGCAACCCACTGCCTATCTGTCTAACGTTTTTCTTGTCCTAGCTTCCTTTTTTTCTTGTAGGTGTCATTCCTCCATAGCCAAAGAGGAGTGCTCACAAACGTCTGGATTTACGGTGCGCAATCTTTAGTCCAGGTACTTCCAAGCCTTGTCCATTACTTTCTTTTAGTTTCTTTCTTTTTAGTCTGAAAAGCGAAATTTGAGGTAGAAACATCTCTGGCACGCCCGGTGGGACCCTAGGTTCCTCCTGGGTTCCTTTTTCTTTTTCATTCATTTAGGTGCATTTAGGCTCCTTCTCTCTTATCTCTTTCTTCTATTCCAAATGACACTATAAGCAAGGACTAAAATGAATCTTTCTTCTTTGCATTCTAGACTAGTCTAAATATCATACTCTCGTCCCTTTCTCCATCTTGTCTTCATAACAACATCACATTTCAACTTGGGCATTAAAACATATTGCACTTTCATTTCTGCTTGTGCTTGCATTAGTCCACATCTAGTAACTTAGGCACATATTGAATAAATCTAGACACTTGATGTTACACTACCGAATCACATGCACTAAAACACACATAAAACATACCTGAGACAAGGCCCGACTGGGATTTCATCACCCAGCGGATACCTTACCCGTCCCGGTGACCCTACTTGGATTTCATCACCAAGGGGGAAGCCCACTCCGTTCTCTGGCGGAGGATAAACTCTAGGCGAGGTATATCTTGGCTAAGCGAGACCAGCTAACCACTGGAATTGTGAAGTGAGGGGAGCTTGCTCCTTAGCACCAGGCCACGTAACAGACCCTAACACAGATCTTTGAGCACCTAAAACAACACCCGAAACCATCTTTAGACTGCCTTCTTCTAGGACCCATTTTTCAGCCAATCTCCCCGAACATTCATCTAAGGCATAAGCCACAAGTTCCTAAGGATAATTCCTAGGATTTATCGCTTAGGCTTGTCTGTCTTTCTCTGTTTTCTTCTTCTCATCTATTTTTTTGAGTGTGTGAGGACGCTTTCTTCTTTGTTTTTCCAAGAACCTTTTGGCTCTCTGGAAAACACAGTGACCGACATCGGTTCTGCCACCGACATCGGCTTCCCCTGTCACCAGCATCGGTTCTGCTATTGACGTCGGCTTCATCTGTTACCAGCATCGGTTATCTGACCGACGCCGGCCTCATTTCCTACCGACATCAGTTTTTAAACCGACGTCGGTCTCTGTCACTGTCCTTTTTTTTCAAAACCAGCAACCTGAAGCCTGTCTTTTCTCTGTCAAAAACTCCATCCTGGTTTTCTGGAACTGAGCAACACAGTTCCTGAGACTTGAACCTTCTTTGCCTTGCATGGTTTTGACCCGAAGCCAAGCCAAAGCTCTTGTCAACCACGCTAGCCATCAACCACTTCCGTCCACCCCGTCCGTGACCAAGCCTACAATGGAGTTCAACTCGGAGACCGAAAGAACTCCCGTTCGTCCAACCCCGCCGCAGACTCCCATTGTCCAAGAAGGGGACCAAGACTTCGAGCGATTCTTGGACCTCAACGTCAAGGCCTTGCAACATTATCTCGCGCATAGCCAAACGCGAGACTCCTTGGGCAATCCAATCTATGGAATGCCAACCTCCCTTGTCGCGACTACGGCTGTATCGACAGCATCCGTGGTTCAACCTTCGGACACCCAAGCCATCGCTTTGACCACTGACCAGACTTTGACCAATCTCCCAGGTGTGGCCTCCCCCTCTATCATTGGGCCCACTTCCACCGGGGTTTTGGCCTCTTGTCAACCTCAACCCGCTCAACCGCTATCCACTCCATTTCAAAACCTTGTTGTCTCTATCCCGCCTACCCTAGCCCTTATCAACACCAGGGTGGCTTCCTACCCCTTGGCCCCCGTTACCACAGTCCAACCTCTCATGGCAACAACGGGCCCAGCTATGTCTTCTAACCAACCACCTTTAGCATCCACCTCTGCCCCTGCGATTAGTCATCCGTACATTCTACAACCGACTATGTCGCTCGCCTCCTCTAACCTCTTCCAAGCGCCCTACAACTTAGGGGGCGCGCAACCCGTCAATCCGTCGGTAGACATCATCAAGATGCTGATGGACAAGATGACCAGTCTTGAGACCTCTGTTTCCGGCTCGCGCAACACTCTTTCATACGAGCAGATCTGTAACGAGCCCATTCATCCTTCCATCCCAATCAGACCATATCCTAGCCAGTGGGAGCTTCCAAAGTTTTCTCGCTTTCAAAACAAGGAAGACCCCCAACAACACTTGCGGGCATTCAGACACGCCTGCTACCTCATTGGCCATGACGATGCGTTACTCTTACGCACCTTTCCTATGTCTCTCTCAGGTGCTGCACTTGACTGGTACAGCTCCCTTCCTAGCCATTCTCTCTTCTCATTCACGCAATTGGCTCAGCTATTCCTCGATCACTTTTCTATCAACATAACCAAGAAAGTCTCAATCACGGACCTCTATTCTATTCAGCAATTCGAGGACGAGTCCATAGCCGACTTCGTTGCTCGATGGAGAGGCCTTATCAACCAACTCTCCTTTTCCTTGCCCCAGGCTGAGCTTATTGAACTCTTTTCTCAAGCCTGTGCCTGACATATCTCTTCCACCCTGAGGGTTCAAACCTTCCGCACTTTTGACAAGGCCTTCACGATGGCCCGCAAACTAGAGTTGCGTGCCATCGAGGAGAACAAAGTCAAGTTGCGGAATAAGAATCCCAGCTCTAAGGCCAATGACTCTTCCTCTGCCAAGCCATCATCATCCAATTCTAAATCCAAGGCTTCAGCTAATGCCGTGGTTGTCAGACCTTCATCTTCTTCGACCAATCAGCCTGAGCCCTCTACATCTCAGAGCGCTACTCGGCAATTCCAGCAAAGATACATGCAGCGACGATATACTCCTCTCGGAGAATCATATGCGTCTGTGCTGGAAAATCTTCTCAAGCAGGGGGCCCTCAATCTCCCTCAAGCCCGACCTCCACCGCAATTCGATCCCTCACACGCCATCCCCGCGTGGTATAGGGAGCATGACTTCTGCAGCTTCCACCGTGTTAAGGGCCATGACACGGAGAACTGCAAAACCTTTAAGAACATAATACAAGACATGTTCGAAAAGGGGGATCTCATCTTAGACAATCCAAATGCACCCCCTAATCAGGCCATCGACATCTTCAAACAACCTTTTCCCAATCATCCGTCAACTCAGAACAACGTCCAGACCTTAATTGACGACAATCATGAGCACAACGTTCGAACAGTCAATACGGTCTCCCCTTTCGTCCCCAATCAACCTCTTGAGGTTAGTCCATCAATCAGTCCATCACATGTGGACGAACCTCTCTCCCCGGCTAGTTCTCCATTGACCTCTCTCATCTTGGAGGATGCCTCGGCCTTACCTACACCTCCGGTCTCGCCATCCTCCGTTCTATTGCCTATGGAGGACCCGACCCTTCTTACCCCTCAGCTACAAGTGGGGGGGCCCGTCATCCCTGCCCTTTCCCCGCTGGAGGAGCCTCGCTCCCCGATTTCTTCTCCACCCAGGGAAGAACCTGTCCCTCCTTCGTCCTCATCTAAATCTGTCATAACTTCACCATACCCTGCACCCATCTCGTCTTCAACCTCACAACCATCAACATCTTCCTCTCAGCCATTTTCCCGATTAGTGGAGAAGATTGAACTTCTCCCTCCACGGAAAGTGATGCCTCAGGTGTTGTGGGAGCGTCTTAAAGCCCTTCAACATGCCCGCGCCCTCTCATCACATGCCGCTAATCCTCCCAAGGCAGAATCTCATCAGACTCTTGACAAAGACCAGACCCTCAAACCTCAACCAAATCCGTCCAAACCAAAGCCTGCGTCTATCTCGTCTAAACCCATCAAGTCATTTGGCGTTCGTCCTGTCTCCACCCTCACTCACCCGCAAGTGAAGGTGGACCTAGGCCAGACCTCGACCAGCAGTACTCTTCCAACCAAGTCAAGAAAGACTGCTAGACCACAGAAACGAACGCCTCCTTCTCCGTCACCGTTGCCATCTATTTTGGGCCCCCATCCTTCGACCTTGGCTAACATCCTTCCCACTCCAACCTTCAACCAAAACTCGTTGCCTCCTTTGCTTCCTCTGCCTACCTCCAGTCGTCCCTCTCCTAAAAAGGCGTTCTCAATCACCAGGCCAGAGCCATCTCCATCTGTCACCACGCCATCAACCCATAAGGTGGTACGGAAACCTCTTCTAACCTCGCCTAAGCAAAAGTCACCAACCTCGTGCATATCAAATAGCATGGACCCTCTATTGGGCTCATACTCATCAATATTATGCCGACTTCTCCAGACTTCTGACATAACCCTTCCGCCCATCAAGCCTTTCCAACCTCTTGGGTCCAAGCCCTCCTGGTTCGACGATACGAAAATTTGTTTATATCATCGTACACCAGGACACGACACCGAGACTTGCTGTGCCCTCAAGGCCGTCATCCGCCGCCATATGGAGAAGGACACTCTTCTCCTTGAGGACACTCTTGACCAGACCCTGACTCCTTCCTGTCCAACTCCGTCAAACACGTCAACATCTCACCAGCAAAACATGACCCCTTCTTCGCCTCCCATTTTCGAAATCAATGCCATCCGTATAACCACTAGGTCGCAGCAGGACAAGGCCAAAGCAAAAGCTGCCATTCCTTGGACCTATCCCTTCATCAAGCCACCCCTTGCGCCCAAGCCTAAAATTTCTATCCTTGGCACGTCCCAACCTTCTTCATCTTCCTCTTCTGGACCAATTCACAACTCCATGCTGAAGCAGCTTCACCAAACACCAGTGAAGATGTCTCTTTACGACCTTATCCAAACTTCGCCTCAGCACCGTCAAGCCCTTATCCAAGCCTTGCAGGCAGCGGAGGTCCAACCCGAGGACCCCCAACCACTCGCTGCCCTCGTCCATTCTTTATCTCCTGTCAACTCCATCACATTCAGCGATTCTGAGATTCCCACATCTAACACGGAAGATCAGGACGCCGCCCTCTTCATCACTGCCTACATCGATCGGACGCACATCAAATGTGTTATGATCGACGGTGGCGCTAGCATCAACATAATCTCTACCCACGCCTTTGATCAGCTGGCTCTTCCCAAAAACTGCGTCTCCAAAACTGACACAATCTTACGCTCTTTTAACGACACCACTGCCACGACCATTGGCACAGTCATCCTCCACATTCACGTAGGCCCACGCACAGTCCCAGAGCTCTTCTATATCATCGAAGGAGAGTTTCAATACAACCTTTTACTGGGCCGACCTTGGATCCGTGCCATGGCCTGTATCCCCTCCACCCTGCACCATTGTGTGAAGTTTGAGCATGACGGGCAAGTCCACACCATTCCCACTGACCCTTCACCCTTCAAGACTTGCAACACCACTTATCGTCCTAACGACGTCCTCATTCCCATCAAGCCGTCCACTCTGGCACCGCCTCCATCTGTGGAAGCTTCGACCAATTTGCAATCGGCGGTTACCCTCACCCCTCCTCTTCAAGCGCCGACCAAGGACCCCATGGAAGACATCTTCCAACGACTATCACTTGGGGAATACCGCTTGTTGACCCTCGACATGTTCCAAACTCCACAAGAGTATGGACGCCTTCACCTCAGTCCTAATTACGACCCTCGAATCGGGACGGTCTTACCTTATGGTCCTCCTCACTTCCAAACCAACTTTGTCTATGGGGGGCTTAATCAAGCCCCTACCTATGGCACTTCTCTTTCTTCACCTCGACCTTTCACATCTGATTTCTCGTTTCTTGGCAACCCCGCCTTTGCACACACTTACCTTCACAGGTGTGCATGGAAGGGTTTTGGTTTTGGACGTTATGAGCAGGGCTCCCATTAGCCCATCGAGCCGCTCAATGATCGCGATGCCAAGAAACGGTATGGCCTGGGATATCATGACCCCACTCAGGCTCCTTCCGACCTTTGTCCCAAACCAACCATTGACCAACCATTGACCTTAACCTAGCCTGTCCCAAAGACGACTTTCCTCTTCCTAACATCGACCAGCTTGTTGATCTCACGGCCGGCCATGAGATGTTATCTCTCATGGATGGGTTTTTAGGATACAATCAAATCCTGATCGCACTGGAAGACCAGCACAAGACTACCTTTATCACCCCATGGGGGACTTTTTGCTATCGAGTCATGCCTTTCGGCCTAAAAAAATGCTGGTGCCACTTATCAGCGTGCCATGACTTACATTTTCCACGATCTCCTCCACAAAATCATGGAGGACTATGTGGATGACCTTCTCGGCAAGTCCAAGCTCTGCCGTGACCACTTGACCATTCTCACAATCATCTTTTCTTGTCTCCTTCAATACAATGTCCGCCTCAACCCCAAGAAGTGTGTCTTTGGGGTCCTCTCAGGCAAACTTCTCGGCTTCATCGTTTCTTTCCGTGGTATCGAGATAGATCCCGCCAAGATCCGCGCTATTCTCGAAATGCCGCCCCCGACCAATCTCAAGCAGCTTCGCAGTCTACAAGGGAAGCTCCAGTCCATTCGCCGTTTCATCTCGCAACTTTCAGACCGCTGCCAACCTTTTCATCACCTCCTTAAGAAGGACGTCTCCTTTAAGTGGGATGGGAACTGTCAAGAGGCTTTTGAGGCCCTCAAAGGCTATCTGGTCTCTCCACCAGTCCTCATTCCACCTAAGGACGACCAACCCTTCTACCTTTATATCTCTGCTACCAACCATTCATTAGGTGCCATGATCGCGCACCGAGACGAGCATCATCACGAGCAAGCGGTTTACTACATCAGCCGAACACTGGTCGACTATGAAACTCGATATACTCATACCGAGAAACTCTGTTTGGCATTAGTCTTCTCCGCTACCAAGCTTCGCCACTATCTTCTCAACCACAAAACCTTTGTCGTCACTCACACTGACCCTCTCAAGTACATGCACTCCAAGCCATATCAGAATCAACGTATGGCTCGGTGGCTCATGCTGATTGCTGAGTTTGACTTCGAATTCATCCAACAGAAATCTATCAAGGGGCAAACCATTGCTGACCAACTGGCAGATGCCCCTCTTCCCGACAACCGACCTTCACACTGTGAGTTCCCTGACGAGTCTATCGCCACACTTTCCACCGATGACACCGTCTACCAGATGACTATGTTCTTTGACGGTTCCAAATGTCAACTCGGTGGGGGTGCGGGGGTCATCCTCATCCCACTCGACGGGGAGCCCTTGCCTCTATCTTTCAAGCTTGACTTCGATTGTACCAATAATATGGCTGAATATGAGGCCTTAATTTTGGGACTTCAGACTGCCCTTTCTCTCCACATCAAGTCTATCAACATCTTCGGCGATTCGCAGCTCGTCGTTAATCAAGTTAACAGTTCATATCTCTGTAAAAACGAAGTTTTACAGAGGTATAAGAATCGTGCTGACACTCTTTTGGCATCTTTTGACCATTACCTCTTACAGACTGTTCCACGCTCTATGAACAAGTTTGCCGACACCATGGCTTCTCTTGCTTCGCATATCCCGTCTTCATCATCATCATCCCACCTTTTTGTCACAGTGCATCACATACCCTTGCCTTCATACATCCCTCCTCACATCGACCATATCAATACTGTCAATTCTAGCCCACAAGATGACTGGTATAAGCAACTTGTGGACTACTTGTCTCTTTCTGTCACTCCTCCCAACCTCTCTAGCAATGCGCAACGAGCTTTCATCAAGCGCACAGCTCGCTATACCATGCTAGGGGGCCTTCTCTATAAACGAGGCTTCGACGGCCTCCTTCTTCGCTGTCTAACCTCCACTGAAGCTCCTCAAGCCATAAAGCAAGTCCACGACGGGATTTGTGGTGGACACTTTAGTGGAAACTCGGTTGCCAAGCGCCTCCTTCGCCTGGGTTATTATTGGCCCACCCTTCATCAAGACTGTAGCGATTATGTTCGGCGTTGCATCAAGTGTCAGCAGCACTCTAACCTGCTTCATCTCCCCAGTCACGCCTTGCAAGTCGCTCAAGATTTTTGGCCTTTTTCTTAGTGGGGCTTGGATCTCATCGGTGAGATCAACCCTCACTCGTCTCTTTGTCATCAGTCCATCATCACTGCCACTGAGTATTTCACCAAGTGGGTGGAAGCCATTCCTCTCGTCTCCACAAAAGCTGACAAAATTGTCAACTTCATCAGTAGCCACATCATCTGTCGCTTCGGTGTCCCTCACAAAATCATCACAGACAACGGCAAGTCCTTCAAAAACAAGACTGTCCAAAAACTATGCGACTCATTTGGCATCAAACTCAGCTTTTCTTCGCCTTACTACCCACAAGCAAATGGGCAGGCCGAGGCTTCCAACAAAATTCTCACCAAAATTCTCATGAAGGTGGTCGACGATACAGGAAGGGATTGGCACGTTCATATCCCCTTCGCTTTGTGGGCCTACCGCACTAGCATCCGAACCTCTACGGGTGCTACCCCCTTTTCTCTCGTGTACGGAACAGAGGTTGTCTTACCTCTCGAAGTACAGGTCCCATCTCTCCGCATCTCCCTGTATGACATTCTCTCCAACGACGACTTTCGTCAAGATCGCTTAGCTCAACTTGAGTTACTCGATGAGCGTCGTCTTGCTGCCCTTAATCATCTCCATGTCTACCAAAGTCGCATAAAGCGGGCCTACGACAAAAATCTGCGAGAACGAGATTTTAACATCGGAGACCTCGTCCTCAAAGAGAATCAGCATGTGACCAATATGGAGCGAAGTAAATGAGGTAAATTCACCCCCAATTGGCTTGGACCTTTTATCATCACGCACAAGTATGGGTCAGGGACTTATCGTCTGTCTTCCCTCGACGGACGGCCAGAACCTGAGCCTCTTAATGCGTTGCATCTTCGACCTTTCTTCTGTTAGTCGCGTACTCATCTACTTGACACGTAACTTAAGCTCATCCCTTAAGCAATCCTCGTCCTCTTAATCCTCATCCCTTTCAACCCTATTCCCCTTTAACAAGTCCTCTACAACCCTTTTAGGATGCAGTGATGCTTTGTCCTAATAAAAAGGGGCACCCTTGAGCTTCTACAGTCTTGTCCGTGACTCTCATTCCTATCAATAAATCCAAATCAAGATGTCAAAACATATCCATGGTCACTAAATCAAGTCAAGTCAAATCAAAAAGACAGACTGATCCCTCGAAGGACAGCTGTACTATCATTGCTGTATTACTAGACTAATCCCTTGAAGGACAGCTAGGCCAACTTTTCAAACATTATTAAGCAAAAATATAGACCACTCCCTCGAAGGATGGCTATGACTACTCTGGCAATAAACAGCACTTTTCTTAGAAGCTTCCCGCATCGATCAGCTTCGCAACATGACCATTACATCAAGTGACATCTCTATGCAGGCTTCCCGCATCGATCAGCCTGACACAAAAAAAAAAAAAAAAAAAAAAAAAAAAAAAAACGAGTCACGGACATTGGCTTGTAGTTGTCTCAGGGTCTCCTACAAAAGGGGCAAGGTTATTCCTGCTCTTAAACTGGGTTACCCTATCCCCCTTCTATCACCGGCTCAAGGGACTTCGAGCTCACTTTAATGTCAAAGTGATTCGATTACCGTTCTAACTCAACACTGGTCATCGACGCAATGCATGAACGGGGCTTTTGTTCTAATAACCCCTATCTATGCTTCCTTTCTGGTCCATGTCAATGAAAGAGCAATTTGCCTTTCACCTTTTCTCTACACTTTGGTCACGCTTTGGCCTCGTCAATTATCGACTCATCCTTAAACCCAGCCAACTTCAACATTTTTTTCAAACCAGCCTCGACATTTCCAACATGACATCAGGCATCATCCTTGTCCTTTTCGCATAGTTTCTATGGAGACCAATACCCATGGAAACTACCGACCAGACCCAATTTATGTTAAGCATAAACCAATACTTGCTGAAGCATAAATAGACCTTCTATTCATTTTTAGCATACATCCATCACGACTATGGAAACTTGCTAGGGATGAAAGCCTCTCGACCAATGTGACATCTATAGCATCATCTTGCCCTCATCATTTTGACACTTGACCACATCCAATCATCGATCAATCTTTTCCCTTCGTCCGAACTACATTGGTCTGAGGCCCTACGACCAGGGCTATGTAGGCAGCACTCAGATAACACATCTTCTGAGGTTAGCTCGACCACCCCCGTTTGTTCGTCTCTGTGATGGACAAACCTTCTCTTCTTTGACTCTTATCACACCCAACTTCGTCAACTTTGACCAAGACCAATCATTCCCTTTGATCAAGACCAATCATAGACCTTTGACCAAGACCAATCATCGACTTTGACCAAGACCTATCAATCCCTCCGACCCCCCTCCCTTTTAGGGAGAACTACATCGGCCTGAGGCCCTGTCACCAGGGCTATGTAGGCAGCACTCAGATAACATGTCTTCTGGGGTTAGCTCGGCTGCATCCTTTCGTCTATCCATCCTCTTGACCAATGACCATTGGCGATCATGCCTATCTCCTTCGACCTCGACCACTTCCAAGACAATGTTGCCTTGGTTGTTTTTTGCGTGTATGCTATTCCACGGCTGGTTAGCAGAATTGTCCGCAGACTTTTTTTTGACCCTTCACAAGTATAGGATCGCGAGCCAGTTGATCCCCACTACTTGTGACCTTTTCGTGTTTCTGGGAGCACTTCCTGAGCCCTGGATACCTGGGACACGACGACCATTTAGAGCTTTAGCTTAGATTGAGTAACCCGATCAGCAGACGACTAAATGCTGGGGCCCGGTTACTTCAATTTTGGCACTCCTTGACCCTTGACCATGCGACAATTTGACCCGACTATCCCGTGACGTGGTATACGCGCAATCACGACTTTTGCAGCGTTTTCACTCACCTCTCTCTTTCTCATTCACCTTTTGTCAAATCAGCACCCGACATCAGGTTCCTTCTCTCGACTCCTGCTTTGAGGGGGAATACATCATCCTTCACCTGGGGCAACCACTCCCTATTTTTGTCTTGCAGTTCGTTCAGAACAACCAACAAGACAAAAAGGGGCAAATGTAGACACCGCAAACGTGTCTGCACCTTGGTTCTCCCCCTTGGCCCTTTTTCCCACCTAGTCCTCCTTGGTCCCTAACCCACCTAGGGCTTATTAATTAGAAATTAACATCTATTTTTAATTAAATTAGGCCCCCTTTCCACCCTACCCTTGCCACCTTGGATCCTCCCTTGAATCCCTCCACCTTCCCCCTAGCATTTATTAGGCCAAATCTCACCATTATATCCCCCCTCGTCCATTTTGGCATCCTCATGACCGTTCTGCCCATGACCCCTCGCTCGGTGGCGTGCAAGAGTGGGCAGAGGCTATTTTTAGCCTCTGTGCCCATCCTGCGACCGTCGACGTCGGCAACCCTTCGGCTGGCGTCGGTGAAACTGCCGGCGTCGGCAGCCTTCATTATCCCCTTCTGCATCCGTTGCACCCCCTGGACTCTTGAGCTCGAAAACGGATTCTCTTGACGCTTTAGCTTTGATCTCTCCTCTATCTTGACCTCGTGCAATAGCAGCAACAGGTGAAAAGGCCCTGGATCAGCATCTTCTCCTTGCAGCAACTCTTCTATGGCTCCAGCAACATCTTCTTCTCTCTTCATTCAGTAAGCTAAAGGTAAGCTAGTCTAGGTTTGTTATTTCATTGTATTCATTCATCTATATTCTATTGTCTTTTGCTCCCTCTGTCCTTCCCCCTTGAGAGGCTGCAAAGCCTTCTCAGGCCCCATCCTCTGTGAATCCTCCTCTTCCCTGTCCTCTGTGTCTCTTTCAACTTCCTCACCCCTCTGCCAAAAAGACCTTGCAACAGGTACCCAACCCGAACCAGGCCACTCCCCAATCCATCCAAACTTGTCCCCGTTCAGTCTCAGACCCGTCCACAGTCCAGCAAGTAACCCAGACCCGACTACAGGCCACAACCCCGACCGACGCCGGTCACTTCCCCAACCGACGTCGGCAGGATAGCCGACGCCGGCAGATCAGATAACCGACGCCGGCGACATTTTCGACCTCGGCGACTGTCTTCAGCCCAACAGCTCTTTCAGGTAATCATTTTGTTTGCTTCTTTCCTTTCTACTTTCTTTGTCATTTCTGTATTCTGGCATTCTATCTTTTATCAGTCACTTATCTCATCAAAACAGTGGGTTGACCTCCCTTAAGGAAGTTTTTACACTTCTGGGAACAAGCCTTTTGCTTGGCAACCCACTGCCTATCTGTCTAACGTTTTTCTTGTCCTAGCTTCCTTTTTTTCTTGCAGGTGTCATTCCTCCACAGCCAAAGAGGAGTGCTCACAAACATCTGGATTTACGGTGCGCAATCTTTAGTCCAGGTACTTCCAAGCCTTGTCCATTACTTTCTTTTAGTTTCTTTCTTTTTAGTCTGAAAAGCAAAATTTGAGGTAGAAACAAATGGACACAATATGACAAATTATTGATAATTTTTTTCCATATGAGTATTTACAATGACACTCAAAATTTGTTCTAAAAGCATTTTATTACAATTGAAAGATGCATTATTCATAGATTTTAATATCCACAAGATAATAAAACTTACATTAGAACATTTTCATAATTTCAAACAATGTGATGATGATTCTCTTTAAGATTATACTATTTAATTCAAAATTACATCATATGAGCTAGCATTTATATCCTCAAACTTGGAATTGAAATTTATCTTTAGTATGATCCTTCTTTCCCCATTAAAGGAAAGGACATTGCACAAACAATATGAATCATTTACCCATTTTACATAATAATGTGCATAAATATGTTTCCTTCATAATTACTCATCCAAAAAAACTCAACATATCTCCTTCTAAATACAAAATCTTTATCCCCCATGTGAATTATAGAGATATCTTAACTAAGGAACATTATGAGCAAAAAAATGGTATTCATAACATTTATATAACCTTTTCACAAATTTTTCTCAACATGTGGCCCATCCAAGGTCCACATCTCATGCAAGTCTCAAATAGCATAAAATGAAAATCATTAACACCAATAAGATTTAAATATTACCTTATACATGGGTGGTGCTTACATTTGGTATAACCATATTGATCCTAGACAAGCAAAAACCACTTGTAACATAAGGCACTTATAATAAATGGGATTCAATCCAACAAACTTACAAAACAAAGGAGGTTGGAAATATTCCTTCGGAAACATAAATTATTTAACTATTTTTTGAATTAATGTAAAATCCTAAGTATAAAAAATAACTAAGTATGTCAATCAGGGAATAGAAAAATATAGAATCAATAACCAATAATTTGTACAATAATTGATATTTTTTCTTAGCTATAATAGAAATGAATTGAAAGGGTATACTTAGCTAGAAAATATGACTAAGACGAACAAGTGGTAGCTTGTAAAGTGATGTAGGAGTAGGGTAGAGTGTCATCACTAGAAAATATGTGTCAAAATCATCTTCAAATAGTATCTCAACCCTTTTTTTCAATAACACACTACACTAATGACCTTCTAGTTGTGTTATTAACCCTATATAGATGAAACAATCAAACTTGGGGTAGACCTTTATTCTATTGTAGGAATATTATTCTTGCATGACCAAGACTTGGATCATTTTCTATGATTCATTTTGATTCATTTCACTATGGAACCCTAAGCCTCCATGTTTGATAGGGTTTTGATGAACACAAGTGTAAGAAGAGTTGCATTAATAGGGTAGGCTATATGTGACCTCAACAACCCATGCACTAAGTGTTACTTACATATCAATACCTCAAAATGGGATCAACCGCAATGTAGTTATCCTAATCTAAGTGCTAGTGCAAGTGAGAGTGATACTAGTATGTCTAAGTATGAATGTCAATTTGAATACTTTCAATGTTAATTGAAATTATAAATATGAGTAAAATTGAGCTTTGGGTTACTATAGATGGATTTATGTAAAAATAGGGGTAAATAGGGATCAATAACCTTAATTTGCTTAACTATTTATAAGTATGTTTGTGATAATTTCCATCTATGGGATAAATGAATGAGAGTGGTCTTTATATAGTGTTATGATGTTAGTGGAGACATAAAATGAGTCAAGGCTGACCCTAAGATGATTTGAGGATTTTAAATATATCTACTAGGGTGAAAAAATCTAAGGTTCAATAGTACTTACCTATTTTCCAATAGTGCACTATGCTAAAGTTCAAAGGGGCTACACTATTGTACAGGTGGATGACACATATGAGAAAGGATCTAAGATTCCTAGGTAATGGATTAATGTGGATTTTGGTTTATCTAGGCCTAGGTGAGATGTGCATAGAATTTGGAAAAGAATCAAAAGAGTCCCTAAGATAGGTCTAGGGATAATCAAATGATAGGGTGGTCTCAAGTGACACTCATTGCATTAAATGACATTTATATGACTACATCCCCCTCTTTATTCTATAAATGTAGCAAATATAAATTATAAGGATAAAAGAAAGAGAGATGTACCTAGACTTACCTATGAGGTGAATCCCATGAATGTGGGTCTAATTTTTGTAATTTTTCTCTATTATGTCTCTTATAAATAAAACATATATGACTCAGTCCTTAATAAATATCAAAAGCAAAGACCAAACTTAGTAAAGAGATATGAGAGAGATATAAAGAATGAATACACCTCACTAGGTATGCGAAGAAATGCAAAAACCTAGTGACATCTTATGTGTCCATGTAGATGGTGGTCAAATAGTGAATATCTTGGACTGGGTTGATGGATTTCCCTATCCCCTTGTGTGGGTGGCTTAATAACTCAAGCTATAATTGATTCCATCATTTCCCACCCCTATTCAGTGGATCATAATCTATAAATAACTTAGATTGGATTGATGATTTATTCAACCCTCTTATGTAGGTTGCTCAATAAATTAGTTAGGATATGACTCCATCATTGCCTACCCATTTGTAGTAGATGCATCTAAAATTAAAACTACATAATATAATGAAACTATATAAGATAGTTTTGTGCCACTCAGAAACTCTAAAATGTAAAATGTCTTTAGGCCATTTTGGAATTTAAAATGACTATGGGCCACTTAGGAATTCCAACCACTATACACAAAATGAGGCATCAATCTAGTGTAATCCTAGTGCAAAATTGGTGCATATGGTGTTTGGAGTATACAATGTGGATAATGACATGGAGTTATCATTCCAACCAAGAGAACTAGTGTGAAATTGAACATATGGGAATAATGTGCCACACACATGCCCCCAATTACGATATTTGTGCATATGGATTCTAGACTAAGTCATAGTAATATATGTGTGTTCATATCTAAAACTAAAATGAGAATGATCATGCCACACATGATACCCCCAATCTAAGAATAATTGTACAATTTTATGTAAAAAATGAGTATATATTGAACATATCTTATAATCTATGACTCAAACTATATAAATAATAACTATGAATAATGTACCTTTCTAAAAATTATGGAATCTTATATTTTTAAGTCTATTGGTCAACAGAATGATGGGTGGAATATATCACATTGTTCTTCTATTATTATACTATGTTATGATCCAAAAGTGTTATTTTTGAAAGAAATTGAGACTGATCTATGTGTGACTGTATTTCACTATATTTTCCTGAGTCTGAACTCTGTAATCTGTTGTTTGTTAAAAACTATGTTTTGAGTACATTAGGATGGCTTGATATATGTGATAAATCCTTGTGAATGCCCCCTCTTTTTATGGGAGTTTTTGAACCTATAAAATAACTATCCTCAAAATAAAATCTATGCATCATGTATATTAGACTAAAAATATATGATATATATGTGATAAACCAATATAATGTGTATACATGACATGAAAATGTAAATGATTTAGAGAATAAGTTGAAAATGTATGATGTATGTAGATCTAAATTCACAAGGTTGTCAAGATATATATATAAATTATATGAATAATAAATATAAATATAATGAGTAAACTACTTATAGGGATGGGGAATGATGTCCATCAAGGCACCCAAGGAGGAAGGGGAGATGCATGAGGTCCCTCATGGCATCATGAATTAAATGTGAAAGTAATAGGTAAGAGACAAGTGGCATGGCCATGATGCATACATAAAAACACATGAGACACACAAAGTAGGCCAAGGGGACAACACGTAAGGTATATGGGAACATGTCACTAAGTCTAAGAAAGTCACACATACAAGGGCATGTTCAAATATTCACCTATGCAAAGAATAAGGAAGGTTGGTTTAGAGACACATAAAAGGACATGTTTAAATGTATGCATACACAATCAAGAAGCACAAATAAGGACATGGGCACATGTCCAAATCATACACACAATGAATTGAATTGTCTTAGGTCCATATAATAATTAAATATATAAATTCCCTCATAAATCTAGAAATGAAAGTCTGGATAAGCATGTAGTAAAAATCCATATAAGATAAAAGATGTACATAAGAAGAGTTTATAGTAATAGTAGTTTACAATAAAATAGTGTAGTATAGGATGATCAATGTAAAATATGTGATATGAAGTATAGAAATATATAACTTGACAAACCATAAGCTATGTATATGATGCCCCCAATGGGTTAATATAAAAATGTTGAATTAGTGTATAGGTTTATATGACCTTGATGGGTAGATAGTAGCAAATATGGATCTATGTATAGGACTAGAGTCTTGTAGTAATTTTTGAACACTCAAAGGAAACAAGTGAAGCATGTATGTATGATAAAACTAACTACACTAACATATATATCATTTTTAGTACCTAGCAAATAGAAGGAATGTAAACATGTAAATGCATACAATATGAAATTTGTATTTTCTAAGCAAATATTTGAATATTTTTGTATTTTTTAAGTATAATATATGTACAAGAAACATGAAAATGAAACTATGTATAAGGATCAAGATAACATAAACTATGCACAAGTAATATTGAAAGTAAATAAGATTATGTAAAAATGAAATGTAGTGATTCTAAATATCTAAGAGAACATCCACAGGATGTGGATAATCAAATAGAGTATATGGTGGGAGGTTATTCAATGTCAGATTATAAATATATGCAAAACTTAATAAATCATCATCATTGTGATCATAATACCACTATGTTTACATAATTATATCCTTATCCTTGGCATTAGTATGGATTATATGTATTCAAATATCATGTTTCTCTACTATGTAATAATACTCATGTGTAGTCCTCTAGAAAACCATATTAGATAGTTGGATGTCTATATGAAATCTATCATTTTAATTTGGGCCATCATGTAAAATTAAAATTATGTGTCACTCATAACTAAAATTCAAACATCTTCCTATCAGATCGACTATGGAATCCATTTCCTACAACATGTATTACAAATTTTAACCTGTATGTGAATGCCTATGATCATAATAAAATTAGTGTGTTGACCACCTTAGTTCCACATGCAACTAGTAGTGTGATATGTCCTAAAGAGTCCTAAAAATTTATAACATGTTATATATTTATCTCTTGATGCCCTATGTGTTATAATAATACCAAAGTAT
The DNA here is from genome assembly GCA_037957365.1 of Torreya grandis. Taxonomy (NCBI): domain Eukaryota; kingdom Viridiplantae; phylum Streptophyta; class Pinopsida; order Cupressales; family Taxaceae; genus Torreya; species Torreya grandis. Next base: position 4,731,787 of record JARHVA010000249.1, read on the forward strand.
GAGTGTTGGGATGAAAATATTCATATAATAAACATTAGGCATGTATTTATCCTTGATAAAAGCCTTGATAGTCAATGGATCATTCTTATAATTTTGAGTTTGGAGAAGAGTCCATCATGGTGCCTATACTAGTGGAGGCAAAAGTTGTGTAATCTAGATAGTGCCTTGAGCTTTCAATTGATTCAATTTTTATTGTAATAATGAACATGTATCTATGTCATGTTCAATAATACTATAAAAAAGAGAAAAGGGTCTATCATCTTGTTGTGACAATATTCTAATATATCTATGGTGAACTATAGGTAATCCTATCAATCCTATGTTAAGTAATATCTATAAAATTAGTTGTGGTCTATCCTGTGTATTGCCTTCCTAATATAGATAACTAGGTCAATATCCATAGATGTAACCATATGTACTGAGTGTATAGAAGAATCTAACTCTAACTACAAGTGAGTGTTTGGGCTTGTATCTAGGTTATTATGAATTGGTGGTGATTCTTTTGTAGGGATAGATATGAGTTCCTTATAATTATCTATATACTCTCTAGGTCCTACTAGTGTGAAACTCAATTCACATAAATAATCATCAATGTTCATGGGTATTGTATTATCTTATGTGGTGGTTTAGAAATATATATATATATATATATATATATATATATATATATATGAGTTTTTTTATGTATATTTCCTCTATGTTAACAAGTAATGGTAATTTTGGTGTGAATATCTCATCATCCATTGTGGGCAAGGGAATTATGTTGTAGGAGGGTCATTCTCCATAATGGGTGAAGGTAACTCTACTATAGGATGATTTAGAATAGGTGTAAGAATAATGGTACTAGATTACTTGACCTCATATATATGAATCTATTCTATAGGAATCATATGAGGTGTGGACTCTATGATAACATGAGATGTACCATATGAATAAATACTGAGGGTAGTATGCTCAGTGACTCTAAAATATCTAAATGGTCAGTTATTAGGTAGACAAGTGTATAGATATCCATCATGTAAAAACTTGATGCATCTATGCAAGGTAGAGGGTATTGACTCAAAGGCATGTATCCAAGGTATCTCATGTAATAAATTGTAATGAAAATGATTATGCATCACCTGAAACTATATGTATATGGTTTTTGTCTTGACCATGATATATAAAGTAATAAAACCTAATGTGTGATGGGGAATGTCATCAAAACCTCAAATGTTCTTATATGTCTTCTGAATGGATGATATATCAACCCCCATAGTATATAATAATGCAAGGTTTCATATTTAAGACTTGAATGAATATAAATTAGAACTCATTTATTAGTAGTGGTTTTAGTTTGTGCTTGAATGAAGAGTGGTAGATTTTGATCAATAACTATTTGTGAGGGTAAATCCTCATTACCAAAAGATATAATATAATCAATGTAATTTATAGTGTTCATGATACATGAAAGAAAAGTAGCTCAGAATAGTTAGGGGGTCCTATATCTCCAATTTGTGTAATTTAATCAGGGGTTGGATGTCACATATTTATGAATCATCCTTAGGGTTCAAACTAGTCAAAACCCTCCCAAACCCTCAATTTTGTCCCAATGGAAAAAATATAGTTAGAGATGCTTTTATAAGAGATATTTTGTCCTAAATGATGATTGGATAATGTTTGGGACTCCTCCAGTATCCTCCCTAGCTAATTACATTGTATGATAATATATGGAATAGTATAATTTAGGTGTTTTTTAAAATGATTTTGTGCATTTTATAGGTATTGAAGGGTTTGGAGTGATTCCAAAACATGGAGAAGGAATCGTGGCACTTTTTTTACCCCTCCATGGCACATAATACTCATAAATTTACCTATAAATTCTCTTACAATCCTATTCAAAACAACCAATCTAAAGAAATGGAAGAAAAGGTGACCTAATCAACTAATGAAGCAAAGATGCATAGGTTTATTAATCAAGGAGACCAATTTAATGATGGGAGGGCTTTATACAGGCCTAAAACATGTCTAAAAATAGGTTTTAAATGTCTCATGTTAGCCTTTCATGGCTACCAAAGGCAATCAATCAAGCCGTTAGGCCTAACTAGCCTATTTAGCCTACTTAGTCAATAAAAGAGAGATGGTAGGCCAAAATTGGTGTAGGAGGCTAATGAAGGGAGTAGTAAACATCATAAAAGCCAATTAATGAAGGTAGTTAGGTATAATTTATGTAAATTGAATAAGAATGGATTAGTTATAAGGCCTAGTGAGCATGCAAAAGGGAGTTACATTACTTAATGACTTATAGAGAAGACCCCTATTTGACCCCATTCAATGTTGGTAATTGATGGAAGAAGGATAAATGGACAAAATATGGCATACAAGGGATCATAATGAGTCATAATTTACCAAATTTAGACCTCAACACCTCAAAGGGCTCATTGAAGATACCATACACCTAACTCAAGTGTAGAAATGCAAGTGAGAGGTTACAAAGGTCAATGTAACTATAGAAAAATGGTTAATTATGGTCAATTATGACCCCTTTTCCACCTTTCTATGCCATTCTCCCCTTATCTCTCATCCCATTATTCTATATATTCATGTGTCTAAGCCTTGATTTGGATCCCTCACACTGGTATGAGGAAACTCTCCAAACACTTGTACTTGTACACCTCTTAGAGTGATGAATAGAACATTTTTAGTTGTTTATCAATCAATACTTAGTGTATCATGATTTGTTGATATGAAAAATGTGGTTTATTCTTCCCTTTTCAAGTCCAACTTCTACCTAAATGCTAACTAACTTTCCTTGGAAGTCATATATTGTGTCTTGATGTTGATGTCACAAGCTTGAAGTGGATTTATAACTATAAATGTCTTTGATCAGGCCTTACCCTTATTTCCCTCCAACTTAAGCTAATTAAACTAACCTCTAGATGAAACACTATTATTAGGAAGTCATTAAAATCATGTGTTAGTTATAGTCATAGTCCATTAATGTGATGAAGATTTCAAGCCCAAAGAGTCAATAAATGAATTCATGGTGCATCACCACACTTTAGAATATGTTTTAATTATTATGCAATATTATTGACCCTTTTCATCCCCCATAGATTTTATATTTTAGATAAAGAGAATTGAATTATCAAATCAAGGGAGCTATACCCTTAAAATCTAGAGGTTTGGTCTAACAGCAGGTGACCCACATCCTAAGGTCATTCCCATGTTGGACTAGGTTTAAGGTTAGGACATGAACACCCCTCTCCTTAGCTTGGGTGTAACCTAGAACTCCAATAGTTTTGGCATGCACGATGGGATGAGCTTAAAGTGCCTTAAATCATGATTTGATAATATGGAAGGATAACTTGTAGCCATCTTTGAAAGCTTCAAGCACTATATCAACTAGGTTATAGTCAAAAGGTTACATCAATCACAACAATATTCATTTTAGAGGTAAGATGGGTTATCATTCATGATTTAATTCATATTTATGTGCCCAATGAGGATTTATGGAGGTATATGAGGTAGGATTATGTTGTTCATACCCCTATGAATATACCTATGACCCTTTCTAACTCAATCATGGTTCTTACCCATACTCTCTTGCCCCATATCAACCATATATTCACTTCTACCAATCCCATGATGAGTTTTCCTATTAAAAAGACTATCAACCTTTATATGAGCCTCATATACCCCCTCTTTAGCTTAATTGCCAAAATGATCAATCATGGTAAAATCATGATATCCTTGACATGCCTACTCATGCCATAAGTCAGTCCATATCTGGCCTTAAGCAAAGTTTATTGGATCATGAGAAACACATGATGAACATTGACACATTGAAAGGATATGGGCAAGAGATCCCAAAAAATGTCATCAGGGGGGGTTATAAATTTATTGTAGTAGGAAAATGAAAATTGAATGTCCTTCATTAGGGGAGGTTATTCTAGAAATAATAGTGACATGTTTGACATAGATAGACTAATCTCTAAGATTGAGGAAAAGTTAGCATCACATGAAAAACAACAAACACCCCATCACCCATCTTGTCTTTCCTCATTCACCCCATTTCAATCTCATACTGAGATTCCCATCACCCCTCATAAGCTCCCATAAAATAAGTTTCAAATTCATCAATTTTCCTCCTAACTCCTCTCAATCTTCCCCTCATGGAAATTTGTCCAAGGGAGAGTCCAAGAAGAAAGAAAAGTTTGTCTTGAAAGAGATAGTCATCATGAGTAATTAATATATTATTTTGGAGCCTTCCTTTCTAGGAAAATTGAAGCTATAGGTAATCATTTATATCAAATAATAATATCTACAAAAATAAATCAACCTCAGCTGCACATTCCTCCTTCCATATCCCAACAACACTGCAATCTATGCAAGAAAATCATAAATCCAATTTTCCATCTTGGATTAAAATCATGTAGTCAAGAAAATCCAAAGTCAATCAATCCACACCCTCCCATCCTTAAGAATATAATTTATTTTCATATTATAAATCCATCTAAAATAGTATGAAAAATAAGGAGGAGAGCATGGTTTTTGAAGATAAGGAACTGGATCAAGGAGATGTCACATATATCTCATCTCTCTTGGAGTCATTCCAATGATGTCCTATTCCACTCCTTGAAGAGGTTAGTAGTGAACACAATTTTTAACTAAAATTTGATGATGATGACTTGTTAAATTTATAATAAAAAATCACAATAGAGATACCACTTGGTAAAGAGGAACACTTTTCAGTTTTCAAAAGTGCAGAAAATGACAAGTTGTAGGAGCTTGATGAGCCACATGAGGGAAATACTTCCATTAGACATGATTATTATGACCTCCAAGACATTATTGGTGATATGGAGGCTGATATTCATCATGAAAGCCCTAAGACATTTTCAATAGAGGTAGAATAATGTTGAAGACTAGTTAAGGAGATTGGAGATCAAAATAACATTAAAGGTTTATAAGGTCATCAAATGCTTGTAGAGGATGATAGAGTTTCAAAGGATCATCCAAGTGATGTATTTGAAATTATAGGAGTAGGTTACTACCTCATTTAAGCAGGGTATGGGCTGGTCTAGGTTGGATAAGATGATTTCATCAAATAAGGGGAAGGTAGCTCTATGAACATGCCATCTCAAAAGGTTACTCCATTAGAAGAAGACTTGTTTGAGATCCTCAAACAAGGTTACCAACATATTTTTCTTATTTAAGTATTACCCTTTCATAATTATCAATATGTGAAGCTTTTAAGGCATGATTAATAAACATTTGATCTATTATAAGTAGATAGTCATCTAGAACAAGAGGTATTTGAGCTAAAAGGGAAGCTTAAATAGGTAAATCAAGAATAGTAGGAGGTAGACCTTAAAGAACCTAGTGATTATTTGTTCATTAGCCATCTATTTAAAATTTATGTGTAATTTTAGAGCATCATAAGTGACCTAGTCAGTAAGAGGACTATTTCACCAAGTTTCTCACTCATAGAGCTGTTCGCTTCACATCACTGCCTACCTTATGGGAAGAGAGACCAAGGAAATTTTCCCTTTGATCTAGGAGGGAGAAGGTACACTAATGTTAATTTTATATATTATTTTTTTTATTTTGATCAAAATAAGTGTGGTACATAATCTTGTTCTTTGTCTCCTTATTAGTTTTGTTTCTTGTTTGGTGTATCTCTTAGAGTTGGTTTTAGTTTGTTTCCCTTGTTTATCTTGTGTGTCTTGTATTGATGTAGTCTAAGAAGTATCAAAAATTGAAATTAGTTGAGCAATCCATGTTTTTAGTTTTTCTATTCAGATCATACTTGGGCCTCTAGGTTCTCATGACTAGTAGGCTAGTCATCCCTGGGAATCACTCCAAATGTTGACCAATTTTGACCCTTAGGTAAAAATGGTCAACCATACATTTGAAACTCAACCTTATCATGTGTTTTTGATCTATCTTATTCTTTTATTTATCCTTAATGAGTCCATTTTATCATTTTATAATAATTTAAGGTTTATTTCAAAAGTTTAGGGTAAAAGACTTTTGGAAACCTAATGTTATTTGAGGCCTTATGACCCTAGTCAAGAGAGTTCAAGTGTTTTAAGTGGAAAAATGGGGTCATTATGGTCATTTCATGTGGTTTTAATGTGATATTACCCCATTTTAAAGTTTTTTCCACTCTTTAATAAAGGTGAAAATTCAAATCATAACATACATCCCACTTGCATTGTGTTTTATTATCCTTTTATGGCTTCAAAACATGGTTTTTAAATGATATAACACATTATAGGGAAATAAATAGTTTGAAAACTCATTGAATAGGTCTGTACATGTGTACGTCATTTGTGTGATCACTTGCCATTCACCTTCTATTAGCTCTCAGGGTAGATATGGTAGTTTCAAGATAAAAATAGGTGTTTTCTTCTCAGTCTGTACAAGTGTACTTACAAGGGTTTTCTTCTAGATGATTACATAGGTGTATATGTACCCCCAAGTCCAAATGTATGATTTGGATGAGTTGTATATCCATAATATTTTGTAAACCTATCACATTTCTCCATCACTCTCTTTGGTTATCTTGTATAACATCTTAGGTTTTCACTTAGTATGGAGAGGAGAGAGAAGTTCATGCCCTGAGATTTTGGGGGTTGAATTTATGTCTCTTTAATGTCTTATCCATGTCTTTTATTTGAAAATATATCTCTTATTCGTTATAAACAAATCCTAAAAATATGGCCACTCTCATGAGTTCATCTATTTGTGCAGGGTCTAAAGGTTACAATGGTTTTGGTCTATTCTCAAAGTTTTCTTACAAACAAGTGTTATTTTGACTAAGACTATTAGTATATCCCATAAATATTAGGAATCTAGACTTCCTAAAGCTGTTTGGGCATACAAAATCACATGGAAGACCACTACAAGCTTCACCCCATATGAATTGGTCTATAAAGCACAAGACCTTACAGACAACATTAGAACTTGGGATGGATATATATAAAGCACAAAAAAAAGGTTTATGCAACTAAATGCCATATATAAATACAGATAGAAAACACTATAGAACATAAATATAATATAGTATTAGTGGATTGGATGGTATGATAGGTATATTAAGACTAAGCAATTCAATATAGGAGATTAGGCCATTATTTTTAATTTAAAATACAAGGATCATAAGGGCAAAATCTAGATTAGATGGCTTGGTCAATTTGAGATTAAGCATGTTCATGACAATGGAGCGGTGCAACTCTAGACCATTAATCTAGTGAGATTTTATCTACTAGTCAATGGCCACAAGTTAAAATTATACAAAAATCCACTCACTTAGGAAGAATTTACCAAATAGGTATGCAAGAAAATACAAAATAGATTCAATAATATTTTAGATCAGCATGATGACTCACCAGCCATAGGGAGAACTAGCCAACAAGTAGATGAATAAGGAGAGGAAGACATTCTAGCCCTCCTCTAACATGAAGACTGAGATATTTGCATAATCCTTGACCAATAAAACTCATAGCTAACATGACAAAGATCCAAAATAAACATTTTACTATAGGCAACAATTAGAATTAAAAAATAATAGTAATAATAATAATCCAATAATGAATACCTTTTTTTGGGCATTATTGGTAGTTTTGGGGGAAACAACCATCTTTCCAACTGCCTAGAACTATAAAAAAGGGCCTAAATAGAAAACTAGCTTGTTGGCTATTTAGGGGCAAAACTAAAAATGGATAACATGGAATCATTTTGAGCAAAACTATTCATCTTCATATAACACATCTTTTCTTCTAGTTGCTTCTAGCGTCAATCTTCAGTAACTACGGGTTCAACTTGTAATTGCTATGGGAAATAAATAAATTTGAAAAAAAGGGGTTATAATGTACCCCTAGATATACTAAGGGCATCTTCATAACTATTATAGGCAACATCTATTTTATGCAATTACTAAAGGAACCCTCACCACTACTATAAGCACCTTTATCAACAAAGGAATTCCTCCAATTGCTACAGGCTATTTTGTAGTTGTTGTGGGCATCTTCATCACTAATGGGCATAACTTTGTAATGGTTATAGGATCCACCTATAGTTGCTACAAGTACATCCTAACCCCTATATATACCTTTCTAGTAGTTATAGGTTAATTTCTCACAAACTGTGAGTTATGGCTTTGGCTATGGGCTATTGAGAAATTCATGGAAGACACTAGACAAACTAGATGAGTGAAAGAAGATTATAGTAAAAACTTAAAGCATTGCTAAGGAATGACCATACCCCTAAATAACAAAGAAAAGTCTACAATAAATGTATAACTTCTAATCTTCATTGGGAGTGTTACTGACCAGAATTTATCGCTACAAGGACAAAACATAACCATTCTCAGTTTTTGGTCATTTCATGCAAAATAATTTCACTTTGTCAATAAGAAAGATCTAGGATCCTTTCTAGCACACAGGTTTCAAGTTTGAAAAACTAGTTGATTTCCAAATCAAAAGCTCCATAAAAAAATATTCCATCAACAAACATCATCATTTCACTAGGAGTAAGATAGAAGAGAAACAAGCCATTAACAAGCTCATGTAGAGGAAATAATGATTATAAAATACCATCACACACTCTCCTCCATTTTCAAAAAGGATCTAACTATGATAACCAATAAATATCTGTAATGACCACCTTGTAGAGGGATGTATATAATCCCTCATACCACTACAAGACCACTACTCTAGCCTTTTGCAGGTCATCATGATTGTATGCAGGTTGTTGAGGGCATAATTGAAGGAAGGTTAAAATCTTGTGATCACATAATTACCTAATGGTAACAATGAAGCAAAATTATGACCACCAAGGTAATAATTTCATGAGGAAACAACAAGCTAAGATTCTATTCTAGTAAACACTCACATGCAGATTTTCTATACCGTAACCCTAGGAACAAAATGGTTGAAAAGGTACGATGTATCTTTTAGTCATAGAAAAGCACTTTATTTTTTAATATAGCATGAGTTATATTAAAAATTATATTTAATAATTAAAACCTCACTTATTGAGTCTTACCATGAGATATGAAAACTAAACACTCACACCCTCATCAAGACCCTAACCTATCTCTTGTCATCCTATACATACCACGTCACTTTGGGAGAAGTGACCTCTCATGTGGGGGGAAGAATGTTGTAGGTAATAAATCACATGATAATCTATGCATGCAAAGTGAAATACCATGATGATGCCAGAATTTGATGAGGAAAAACAATCAATTTTGAGATCATATCTCATTCAAACAAAGACATAAGCTACACATTATTACACCCTGCAACTAAAACCACCATTTTTAAAGAAACCTGCTTCACTACAGGTAGCAATTTGAAGGTAAAATTGGGTGTTTTGAAGAGATATCTATGTGAAAAAAATATGATAGGAAAATAAAACTAGCTAGAATATGAGGTTTAGTACTGAGAAGGGAACCCTTAGATCATAGGCAATTATAAGGAGACCCAGACAATTGGACCATCTTCAATAGGGTTGGATGGGCCACCTATTTTGAGAAACTATAGCATTTTTTCAAATCTTGTATTCAATAATTTTCATTAATTTTTACAAGAGACCAGGTGATAGTATTTGGCATTACATTTCTACACATTCATTGACTAGATCTAAAAAGATACTCAGGATAGCCCTCTAAAATGTTGTAAGAGTGTTGCACAATCTAAAAGGTAATACAACATAAGCATAAGTATCCCAGGGACAAGTGAATGTGGTCTTGTCCTAGTCCTCAAGAGAAATTATAATCTAATTGTAACCACTGAGGCCATCAAAAAGGCAAAATATTTTTTTCCTGCTAGTGTGTCCAATACCTGATCAATGAATGGCAGAAGAAAATGATCCTTTCTAGTTGTTCTATTAACTTCCCTATAATCTATGAAAATAAACCACTCTTCATTTTTATTTGGTATAATTACCAATGGTGAACCCATTCACCATTTAAGATGGGATATATAAATCAAGTGGTCAAGATTTTTTGTAGTTTTACTTTGACTATTTCTCTAAGAGTTAGATTCATCCTATGTTGTAGTTATCTGATTAGTTGGTACTCATTTTTTATATAGATTTGATGTGTGCATATTTTTGAGCTAATTCTTTGTACATCCTCATAATCCCATGTAAATGTGTGTTGGTTTATATGCAACATGCTAACTAGGTACTTTTCCTCATTTAACTCCAACTTGTTATTAATAGGCAATGTTTTTTTGAAAAAAAGTCATTTTGCTTTACAAGTGCTTTCATCATTTTTAAGTTGTTGATAGATCTAGTTTAGTTATAGTTATAAGGCAAAAACTAATGGAATGTTTCTTATATAGATGTAGTAGATTTATCTTCTTTCTAGAGGTTGGAAAATAAGAATTTTACTCATTGTAGATTGTGATCTTTAGGAGTAGTCTAGTAATTATTCTAGAGAACATTTGAGAGAATTGCATCTTCCTCTTGATCATCCAAGGTGCATGCATGGTATATGGTGAATATAAGAATCAAGGGAGGATATTTTGCCTCATATTATTTAGCCTATAATTTATACTCTTGTTCCAAGGATGGTTATGTTGAAGGATAGAGGACCAACTTCTTAGTGTGGTTACCATTGGATATCAATATGTTCCTTGATCTATAGTTGATGAAGGCACCAATTGTGGCAAGTCAAGTTCATCCTAAGATGAAAGAGTATCCACCCAAATTATATTTTGGTTGTATCACAATAAAATATATATTATACTCCCAAGAATATATAATAATGACAAGATCTTCAATGACTCCTTCTGGTCTAACTATAGACCTATCAGCCATTTGTAGCATTGTAGATGTACGATGAATATTATTTAGCTATATTTTTTTCATAGTTGCAATTGCCATTATATTTATTATAGACTCCAAGTCTATTAATGTATTGAGCAACTGATGGTCATGGATCTAGATTATTACTACTAGGCATCCTAGATCTAAATATTTCTTTGGTAGGGTGTTTCTCAGCATAATGTCTACCAGTTGGCCAATCACATGCATTATATTAGGATCCTTCTTCTTCCTTCCAAGTTTACATTGACATAAGTTTATTATAGCTTTGGAATATATGACCACATCTTTGATGGCCTGAAAGAGAGGAATTTTAACATAGAGATTCTTGAGTTGCCTTATGAAGTCAAATTTTGGCTCAGTTGGGTGGTGTTAAAGGCTAAGACATTTTGCAAATTGTGGGACTATTATATTAGCAGCTTTATTTACTAGTTCAAAAAGTTATTATGGTGGTGAAGGTGGGTTAGCATGATATTCTAGAGTTTATTGCATTAACTTTATTATTATGGGTGGGGTTAGGGGTGGTAGAACTCTTCCTAAATGTAGGTGAACTTCATTGATGTTCACTATATATGCTAGTTACTGATCGTATTCAATACTAAATGTTAGTTGCACTGACTTATTTGCAAGATTTTGTATGGGTTAGGAAGGGAGTTAATTAGGTTTGGATGTATCTTATGTATTGGGCATAAGATTAGGAGGTTGTTGTTGATACTGTGAAGGAAATTCTCCCTGATAGTTTCACTAGGGTTGATTGGGTCTCCAGGGTTGTTGCCACTACATTGTGAAGGGTGGGCCTTAGGGTGGTTGCCAATATTGTATCTAAGGTGGGGATATATTTTGTGGAGGCTATTAGGAGGTGGAGAGGTGGTTTGTATAAGGTGTCTACCAACTGGGATTAGGAGGTGGAATGTTCATCCATGGACTAGTCTAATTGGTAGTAGTATTTACAAATTATAAATTGAAAAAAGTAGAATTTATAAAAGATGGATTTTGTCCCATATTTGGATAAGATGGTCATTGAACCCAAGGATTTCTTTGTAAAACATAGAAAACTTGGTCCCCATCTCTTCTTATAGCATGTAACTCTACTATTTTTGGTTTCTTCAACTATGATGTTAGCCACTTTTTCTCTAATTCCTTTTAGGAAGATTAGTTTTAGAGGCTCTTTTCCTAGTGTATTTTACTTGAATTTATGTACACTAAAAATGAATTATTTAATGTAGTCTTCCAAGGATTCATCTACTTCTTGAGTCATTATAAACATGTCATTTCTTTTATAATTTCTTCCTCATCCATACTCCTGATACTTAACTAGAAACTTCTTTTTCATGTCTTCTAAATTGTGGACTGAATTACTACCCAATCCCATGACCAATGAAGTGTTGAGTCTTTGAGGGTGGCAGGAAAAAGTTTCAATCTCTATGTATCCTACCTATATTTATAGCTTCCATAGAGGATATCAAATTCAAAAAAAAATGTGTTTGGGTCTTATAATAATGTACCTCTAAAATTGGGCAAGGTTTAGGGTTGGATATTTTTCATTTGTGTTACGTCTATTGCATCTAGAATAGAAAATTTAAAAGTAATTATGTCTAGATCCCTTTTGTCATCTACAAATTCTCCTTCTCTATTCATGATGGATTTTTTTTGTGATATGAATACCAAAGGTACTCAAGATCATGTCCTCAAATTCTATATCAGTCCCTTAGTCAACATGATATTAGATTTTTATCTATTAATCCATAGTCTTTTTATCAAATAAAAAGATTAAAGACTCTCATGAGAATTTTTTGATTTATTCAAGAAAGCCTTGTTGGAATGTTCTTCTAATGTTACTTTTTGGAGTGTTTGGTTCATGTAGATCTTGCCCTTTATTTCTTCTTACTAACTCAGCTAATGCTTCCTCTACTTTTATTTCCTTTTTCAAATCCAATAGTACTTCTTTTGTAAGTTGCCTCCTTTAGTTTTTAGTGTTCCCTTATTCAAGAGCCTTCTGGCTTATGGTTTATCTTTCAATAGGATTCTTAGTTGCTACAGGTATTTGTGGTTCTTTCTTGATATCAACTTGTGGCTTGTTTGGTAGGAATCTCCCTTGATAATCTCTTTCTCTCTACATAAATGTTGTGCCACTCCTTCATTTGTCATGTCCCTTCCTGCACATGGTTAGTTTTTTTTCATTTTTGTGTGTTTTAGGTGTTGTTTCAAAATAATCAAAAATAAAATGTAGATAAATAAAGGAATTCAAAAATTAAAACAATAGGAATTGAAATTTTACCTTTAGAAAGTATTAAAATTATCTAATAAAAGCAAGAAATGAAAGCAGGAAAGTTACTCTAGAAAGCAGTAAAATTAATCTAAAAAACAAGAAATGAAAGTAGTAAAATTTAATTTAGAAAGCAATAATTGATAAAATCCCCAACAACAGTGCTAAAATGTAGGTCAAACTTATTACCCAGTTAATACTAGATTGTTAAATTTACTTAACATTAATTGCCAACCTAGGGTACATAGGATTTTCAAAGATGTCAGAATTATATATGCATTATTGATTAATAGGATAAATTAATTGATAGTTTTAGCACAATGAACTTATATTGTTTTCACCATATAGATATATAATGAAATTATTATAATATAATGCATAAGTTCTTCACATTTATGAGTCACACATGCATCACACTTTATATAATCAACTAGTAATGAAATAAATTCACACAACACACTTTAATCTAAGAAGGGTTAGGGTCTTCACTACAAATCTTTTTGAGGGGGCTCTTCTCATTCAGAACTGAGTTCCAATACTTCTTTGAGAGACTTAAAAAATATTCTTATAGAATCAATCTTTTTATTACTTAGATCTATAGAAATTAAATATTTCTATAGTAGATTAAATATTTAGAAATTAGAATGCAGTTACTATCTACAATTCCATCATTATAAATTTAATCGAAGTTTTGCCATTAAATACACAAGGTAGTTTATTAGCTTAACCAAAAACACTAAACTAAGAAAGGTACAAATACTTTATAACTAACCCAGTCAACCTTCAAGTGGTTATTAACTTAAAGTTACTTGTTTTCAAGCCTAATTGGGTAAAGGACAATATATGCATCATTGTTGTTTTGTTTCTTTTCTCCTTTTCATTCCCCTTGTCTTATTTATCCTATTGTAGCACATCAAATACTTACTTCATGTGAGGGGTTTGTACAGATGTTATGGAGGATCCTCTTCAATTATTGACTTTGTTCCTAGGATAGCTAGATGTATCCTTAAAACGCAATTATTTATTATCACATCAATGGTTTGTTTCTCTGTAGTGGATATGGGCTATTGAAGGTGCAAACTTACAGTTGCTATAGGCAACTTGTAGGTGACAAAATTGTAGCTTGTCAGTTGCTATAGGAAACCTGTAGGTGAAAATATTGCATCTTTTCAATTGATATGGGTAACCTATAGGTGGAAATCCTATAGTTTGGTAGTGGCTATGGGCAAACTCTAGGTGGAAATCTTGCAGTTGCTATGGGAAACATGTAGGTGAAAAGCCTATAGTTTGTTATTTGCTATAGGTTAAAATCCCCTTTTGTTGTGGGCTTCTCTATAAGTGTTGTGACCAAGAAAGATTCTTACTGTCTTATTCTACCCTTTAAATATTTATTAAATAAAGTTGTAATTGTATATAATCTAATCAAAGAAAAAACATCATTAATCCATAACACAACATGTATATATTAATGCACACATATAATCATTCATTTATATAAGTCATGGATAGTTTTATGGGTTCATATGGAAAAAAGATATATATAAGTAGGTGTGGATGAGGTTATAAAACTAATAATTGCTGATCTCATCACACCCCCTACTTAACCTCTTACTTATCCTCGAGCAAGACTTTTCTGCATTTTGAATCCAAAATATTTCCTAAAATCTAAGGGTTCACTATAGTCCATCCCTTAAAATATATAAAAACCTTTAGCATCATCTATAATTTTCCACTTTTTCTTCTCCACTTCTCTATCAGTTAGCACATTCCTTTCCCAATCAAGAATCAGAAACCAAAATATAGGTGAATGAAACATCAATCCAAACCAGCTTATCCTTCTTTTTATTAAAAGTTCAATGTACATATATACTCTATGTATATCCTCTCTAAGGTTTTGAGTGGAATAAGGCTCTTTTATTTTAAGGGTATTTGAAAAATTTTCCCATCTATGCAAAAAAGAAACAAAAAATTGTTTTTCATCTCCCTCCATGAGGCTCAAGTAGTGGTTCTGGACCTCTACTTGTTTCTTTATTATCCATTCTCATGGATTAATTTTATTAATAAAGGCAATCCATTCATATATTATATCTTTTGAATCCATAAATTCACCCCTAATCATGAGGGTGGCCTCTTTTTCTTTCTCTTGGTAGTCCTCAACCTATTTTTTCTTCTTATTTCATTTAGGACATATGAGATAAAGGCATTCAATTAAACATCCCCTAGGTATATATTATGATTCCACTTTCTATCATGTGGTAAAACATATTGATGAATGTAAAATTCACTCAATTTTGCCTATAAATCAGGATCAACATGCCTATAGACCTCAAAGAAAGACTTAGGATCAAATACCATGTAAGACTGATCACTGTATATCCTATTATATTTGAATCTGCGCCACCTTTCCTCTAAGTATACATCATACACCCTAGAGGTTTATCTACATTCCATTAAAATCTCAGTGGTTTCATGAATTTTAGTGATCTTCCCTTTAAAATAATTGATCTTAGTCTCAACCTTTTCTAGGATTTCTTTTAAATCTTACTATTATTCAATTGCTTTAACACATACTTTAAACCTTTTTATCAACTACTTATGATAAGTTTCATCATACTAAACTCTTCCTCAAGAAAAATAAAAAGGTCATTAATTTATGTTGGCTTAGCAACTAAGAGGCCTACATCAATTACTTCTTTTGCTATAGGTATTTTTGCATAGTCTCTATAAAAGAAAACTTATTATGGAATGGTACCAAGGCTAGAGAATTATCTACTATATTTTCCTTTAGGGTACACTAATTTCATCTACAGGTAAGGTAGATGAAGCTGCTATAAGCACTTCTAAGGGAGTTTTTGTAGGCTCCTCTAATAACCTTTCTTTGCTTGACTCTTTTTCCATAGATGGCTCTATAAATTTTACTACCCCTAGAAGTGTTTCCAAGCCTCTCTTGCCTTTTAAATTGTATATTTTTTTCTTCAACCTATATATCTCTTTCATGGATTGTTCCAAAGTTTGGAACTCCTAGTTATGAGGAACTATGTCTTGCTCTATTGTTTCTTCCATGGTCCTTTCTTTAAGTAATTATTCTTCTCTTACAGGCTAATCTGACATTCTTATTTATTCTTTTGTATATCCTATTTATTTGAGTAGATCCATTTCTTCCTCTATAAATTTAGTTTTCTTAGGTGACTATATTTCCTTTTCCCTTGTAGAATCATCTTCAGTAGACCATTCTGCTATTTCAAACCCATCAAAGGTCTTACAAATTCTAGGCTCCTTCTTTCTTCCTTCATCTTCACTGATATTTATAGGTGAGGATTTTAGGGTTGTATTTTGTCTTTTAATTCTATGAGACCTCCTAAGAGGAGGTTTCCTTCTCTTTGATTCAGATGTCTTCTTCCCTTTAGTCTTCTTTTTCTTTTTACGAGGGGAAGCTATTAAAACCTACTCTTCTTATGTAGCTAATGATGGAAGAGCTTTTTCTCCTTTTGAAGGAGCCATGGTGGGAGACTCTACTTTTTTTTATGAAACTATAGGAGAAGTAATATGTTGCTCCATTTATTTTTGTGGAATTTTTTTCTCCATGTCCTTAGGAGGTAGCACAAATTTTCTTCATATTGTCATGGGCTGGCTAGTTGTACTA
Source organism: Torreya grandis (assembly GCA_037957365.1). Classification (NCBI taxonomy): domain Eukaryota; kingdom Viridiplantae; phylum Streptophyta; class Pinopsida; order Cupressales; family Taxaceae; genus Torreya; species Torreya grandis. The sequence goes on from JARHVA010000249.1 coordinate 4,748,517, forward strand.
CTACCCACAATATCCTCTTATGTTATTTGTTGGAATTTTTCTTTAGGAGATTCCCCTCATTTTTTTCCTCCTTTTTCCAAGGTTCACGAGTCCTTAGGGTTAGAAATTCTTCCCAGGTGAGGTCAGGTCTAGTATTGCTTATTCCTTGTTTAACCAACAACCAAATCAGATAATGATGAGACAAAGCTTTCTTTACCCCTTTTGGTATGTTTTAGACATTCTTTTAGGATATTCCACAAATGGTTTGGGACATTAATAGTCCTATCAATTACCTTTTCAAAGCCATCCTCTTAGGATAAATGTTCCTACTCATTGAGTCTTTAGTGACCTTGGAGAACTTATTAAATCTATGTTTCACAAACTAGCTTCCGCTAATATGATTAGTTGGCCCACACCTAAGCACTATCCTAAGGGCATTCCTTATCTAGAATGGTATCGATAAAATGAGTTCTATGAATATCATCATGTGCATGGACATAATCTATGTCATTTTATACATATCAAGCACCTCATCAAAAAAATGTTGGAAAATGGTGAGATTACATTAGATAATAGAGCATCTACATCCAATCAGGACTTAGGCATTTATCAAAACCCTTTTCATCAACATTTAAATAATAACCAATAGTAAAAACTACAAAGGCTAGAAAAAAATTGCAATAATATTAACAGTTGAGATGATAACAACAATACTAACAACAACAACAATAATAATAATAAGTCAACAAAATAAATGGAACCAAGGTCAAAATGATGCCAATAACCAACAAAGTTACCATAAAATTGCACATGACTACAACAAGGTTGTAGACATATTGTGTGAGGTCTTGTTTCCACCAACACCATCAATCTAAGACCAAGTGTTCATAGAACATGAACATTGCTAATTAATTCCAATAAACCAACCTATGTTAGTGATCATTCTTTAACCTGAGACTATATAAAAGCATACCAGTAAGTAGAGATTACTAATTTTGGACCTTATAACAATAACTCACCATTAACCTGTGAGCACATACAAGTGCACTGGTAACTAATACTTATCTTATCTAGACCCTCACTACCATAATTTTATAATAATAATGGCCCTGTATCTAATCTTGATTGTGTAATAACAACTTAATGGTTAAATATTACCATTTTAGGCCCATAACCATCTACCGCTAAGCCCATACAACCCACTATTTTGGATAGGAACAATATATATATACCATTTTAAAGGAAAATACATTTAATATTTTTGAATAACTTCAAAACATGCCTACAAAAATATCCATTTTGTATTTGTTTTGAATGTCTACCATCTATAAGAACATCTTAACATAGTTCTTAGGCCAATCACAAGTTCCTAACAACATAAACCTAGACAAGTTACAAGCTTTGGTTGGACATCTAGCCTCAGGATAATAGTTAACCTTTGACCAAAGTGATATGTCATCCCTTGTCCCTCTCGATAATAATCCATTGTACATTTAATTTATCATAACATGGCACAAAGTGAAATGTGTCCTCATAGACAATGAATTGATATTAAATATTGTTTGTTTGAATCTCATTAAGCATCTTAGATACACAATAGTCAATCTCTAACTGACTATCAAGGCCTATAATAATGAAGAGTGGGAATCATAAAGCACCATTAGCTTACCAGTTATCATTGGGCCTTTCACCCATAATACATTATGCCATGTGTTAGCCCTAGACGTGTCTTAAAATTTGCTTTTGGGAAGGCCTTAGATATATGAAATTCATGCAATCTTGTCAACATTGCACCAGTGTCTTAAGTTCTCTCATTCTAGTATGGAGGTCACTATCAATGGATATTTTTAGCCTTATGAACATTTCAAACATTTGGAAGCTGAATATGAAATCTATAACTACCATTTGGCCTAGATGTAGTTCCTAAGAAGAATAAGGGGAAATAAATTCTTATTGATTTGCTAGAGGTCAATTGCATTAACCCAAATACCCTTGATTCATCTTTCCATATTCCAACTCCTAAAATGTCCAATCATTTCACCATCATGACTAATGGCCTAAGACAGTATTTGACTCATGGTACATTCCACATTACCAAACTTTTGCAAAACCCCAAGTCCTATGGAAGACCTAAATCCAATCCACCTTGCATGGAATGAAAATAAAAGGGAAATGGTAAGCTTTGTATTATATCTCCTATCATTTTTATACCAATCGCTAGACAAGAATAGGACCCCACTTATTAATTATGAATCCTAGTTGTATAATGACAAACCGGTTGATTATTATAAAAATGCTAAATACACCATTTTAAATAGGATCATAAAGAAACAAACCTGTGAAAGAAGAGGCCTTAGGCCAAATCATTAGGGTACATGTGAACCAATTTTTTTAGCATGGTATAAAGGAACCTATGATCTTGGATTTAAAATGATAGGGGGTGACCCTAGGTATCTTATTCATGTATTAATGCTAATGACTAGTGGTGATGATGTTGGTAGTGAAGTAGAGTCTGATCATAGCCTTTATGATGACCTAACCAATATCAATCTATTTGACACCCATGCCATTTATACTCTTACCCCACTAACTGACACAATCCATTTCCTCTATATGACCCTCAAATTATATCCTGGGACCAATAAGGATCCATAATGCCTGAAGATGAGTTTGAGACTGATGAAGCCTTTTGTGATTTTTTAGGCCTAAGATACAGTGTTTTATTGGGAGACCACAAACAAGGGTTCTCAATCAAACTAGATCATGTAGCCTATATTAAAGAATGGGTGAACACCCTTAACCGTAAACAATTAAATAAAACATTAAGGTCCCAAAGTAAAAACCTCTTTAAGGTGCTTTTGGACCAAGGTAAAAGTAAAGAGAAAGGCTAGACTTCTAGTGAAAACTTATTTAAGGCATCATTAGATAGGGGTGTTCACCTTTCCCCAAATATAGCTCAAGAGACCACCAATGAAGAAGGTGTTTATGGGTCTGAGTTCAGTTATGAAGAATAACATTCCTTTGATAGAATCATCGAAGATTTTCTAATAGTGTTTATAACATGGCCATCCATACCATTTGAATATTTTGATTCATCTTTCTTAGGAGAACTTAAAGAGTCAGTCCAAATAGAGGATTTTGCCATTGCAGGCCAACTTAAATCTTTATCAACCATTTTTTAATATGGATCTACTCTCCTTGTAGAAAACACTACAAAAGTCAACATTAAAACTCTAGATGACCCAAAATGGATCAAATGACACGTCCCTCATTAAGAAGGAACATGACATCTTTACAACCCTTCTAAGGTAATTTGTTGACATCTTTACTTAGGCCTATTCAAATATGTCAAGTTTGGGCCCCACCTTGGTTATACGCCACCTTATTGTACATCATGATGCCAAACCTATGAAATATAAAAGATGCATCCTCACATTATTATATTAGTAAATAAAGAGTTGTAAAAATTCATAGAAGTGAGATGTATTTAACTAATTGACTATTTAGAGTGGATCTCGAATGTTGTGTCGATTAGCCTAAAGATATAAAGAATAAAAATCTACACTAATTTCAAAGATATAAACAAGGCCTACCCTAAGCATGAATTTCCTCTTCTAAACATTTACATGATAGTTGAATCCACAACAAGGTACAAATGCTTTCATGGATGGATGGATTTTCAAGATACAACCAGATCAAGATTTTGCCAAAAGACCAACATAAAATAACATTCACCACTCTATGGTTAATGTTTTGTTATCAAGTTATGCCATTTAGTCTCAAGAATACTAAGGCCACATATCAAAGATCCATGACCATCATATTTCATGATATGATGTATGAAATTATTAAAGACTATGTCAATAACATATTGGGTAAATCAAAGACTAGGGTAAATCATCTAGACACACTAATAAATATATTTGAGAGGCTTCATGAATACAAGGTCAGACTCAATCCTAAGAAGTGCATTTTTTGAATTAATTTAGGCAAATGTCTAGGCTTAATTGTCTCTTATAGAGGTAATGAAATTGATCCAACCAAAGTCTAAGCCATTACTGAGATGCCACCACCTTCTAATTTGAAGTAGCTCTATAGTTTATAGGGTAAGATCCAGTCTATCAGATGCTTCAGATCACAGTTGGATGACAAATGCCATCCATTTCCACACTTACTAAATAAGGGTGTCATATTTCATTGGGATGATGAATTCCATAAAGCTTTTTATCACTTAAATCCATATCTTTCCAATTTGCCTATTTTGTTACCACCTATGCTAGGAAAGTCATTCGTATTGTACCTATCTATAATTGTGAAATCCTTGGGGGCACTTCTAACTCAAAATTATGACAATGAAAAATAACATGTCATGTACTATCTAAATCATACACTGGTCATATATGAACACAATTATATGCCCATTAAAAAATCCTATTTAGTTATATCTTTTTAGCCTAGAAACTATGGCATTACATGCTAAACAATAAGACCTTAGTTGTTTCCAAAGTAGATCCATTCAATTACATACTATAAAAAATTAACTTTACAAGGCTGCATGGCTAATGGATCATGCTTTTGAGATAATTCAAGATAGAATACGTTGATTATAAATCCATTAAGGGATAAGTTCTTATAGATCAGTTGGTTAAAGCTCCCTTTGTAGATACCCAACCTCTAACCTTAAAATTCCTAGATGAGTCCATCATGACCATCATTAAAACATCTCTTGAGGATAATCACTAGAATTTTCATTTTGATGGATCATTTACATCTCATGGATCAAAGGTAAACCTATTATTTATTACACCATAGGGGGATATTATCCATAAATAAGTTCATATCAACTTTCCTTATGCTAACAACATGGATAAATATGAGACACTCATTATAGGGCTTTGATAGGTAGTATAATATATATTTAACATCTTAAGGTTTATGGTGATACTCATTTAATCATCAATCAAGTTACAGACCACTTTCATACTAAAGATGACAATATGGTGCCTTACAAGGCCATGATCAACACTCTCAAATAGTAGATTACCAATATATAGTTTGAACATATACCAAGGTCTAGTAACAAAATAGTGGATGCCATGGACACCATTGGATTTTTGATTTGATACACCGACAAGGTAAAATATTATCAATTTCTCATTGAAAATTTTCTAGTACCTACTCATGAGCCTTCAACCATCATAATGATCTATGATATTATTGGTCCCATCTCTATATGTTATTCAAACCTCTTTACTTACCTTCATAACCATATTATGCCACTCCACCAATCATGTAAACAATCAAAGGATTTTACTGATATGAGCAACATTTCAGGGGACAATTCGGGCGATGGTTCTACCCCAATTGGTGGCAAAACTTCTGAGAGCCATAACTTTTGCACCGTAGCTCTGTTTGAATCCCCATTTGAACCATTGGAAGGATAATAATTATTGGAACATTGTGAGATGGCACTAATATTTTATTTTTAGGTTTTGACCCCCAAAAACCAAATAAAGTGCCCCAATTTTTAGTTTTAGTAGTGCAGTCTAAAAATAGTAAGTTTCTAAAAATGGTAATTCCTGTAATTCTATATTGTTATGAATAATGGAAGTCAAACCACTTAATCTCCCTTAATATTTTTGACCGTACACATCCTCTTCCTATCTTAAATTTTTTTATAAATGAATATTTAACCCAAAAAGGAAATCAAACATCTCTTCTTAGAGATAGGCATATGCTTAAATTTGTAAATTTGATCAATAAGACATCTCTTCTTAGAGATAGGCATTATTAAAATTGTGTTATTATTTTTTCTTGAATTATATTTTAACCAAATATTTTGAGTTTTTGATTAGTGGTATCATAGTGGTTTGTCTTTAAAGTGTATAATCTTGAGGATAAGGTTAGATTATAGGAAGCTTGGGTGGAATATAGAACTAGTAGACTATCCACCTATTCACTCCAAATGACTTCAAATAGTGGACAACACTAAGACATCTGATCCATTCAAAGAAATGATGAATGAATCCCTCTATTAGTATAAATTATATATGCTACAATAATTCTCCCAAATTATCCAACAAATATTGATGGGAAATTATGGCTCCTCATCTGTAACCCCACATCTTTTTAGTGCCCCAACACCCTTCAAGGTTTAAGTGAATTTTGATATCCCTAAATTTGAAGGAAAAATCAAATTTTATGTAGTATAAAATTGTTTAGATCAATTATCATCTTATTTTTCTGTAAATAAATTAATTGATAAAGAGAAGCTCACTTCTAGTCTTTTGAAAGCATCATTGCCTATCAAAAATTGGTGGGAAGTGTACAAGAATAGATTTAGTATAAATGATATTGGCCTTGAGGTGGAACCTACCTAGGATGATTTCATAGAATCTATAAAGGAATAATACTGCCCCATTGGAGCATATGATGATTTGTATATAGAGTGGTAACAACTTCACCAAGGTAAGAAATAGTCTATTCAAGATTACACTAACATTTTTCATTCTCTATCTGTGAGATTGGGCATCTAGGAAAGTGAGAAACATAAGGTTCTCAAATATCATGGTGGACTATAATGGTACATATTGGGGGAGATGTAACTCTTCAATTTGGAAACTATTGATGATGTGTACAAGTTCATGGTGAAGATTGAGCATAAGCATGGAAGAATGAATATAAAGAGTCAGCGTTCAAAATGGAAAAGTGACAAAGAAGGTCAAACATGAGGCCAAAATTGGAATCAAAAGGAAAGGAAGATTTTAAAATGGTGTGATTACCACAAATCTATAACTCACTCCAAAGACGAATGTTGAGCCATCAAGTCCATACTTTTTGAGTCATAATCCTTAACATCTACTGCTCTATCTCATACACACCCTACAATCTAAGAGGATGAAGAAGATATTATAGATGTTGAGCCTAATGCCATATTTATTTCATCATAGACCCATGAGGAGAGGCTAGATGATAAGGAAAGGTTGTTTCATTCTAAGTTATGGGTGAAAGGTAAGCCTCTGCATTTCATTCTTGATAGTGGGATTCAAAAGAATTTAATCTCTACTAATGTTGTAAAAATCCTAAATCTGTCCATGAAGCCTCACCCAAAGCTATAAAGTATTGGATTGTTGAGTCTAGGTAGAAACCTCCGTGTCACCCACAATGTCTTCTCTCATATGCAATAAAACCTTTCCAAGATGAGGTCTTATGTGATGTGGTCATTCTAGATGTTTGTGATGTACTCCTTGGTCAACCATTCACGTATGATTGACATGGAATTTATGAATAAAGAACTTGAAGGATCACCCTCACTCTTAGAACATGGCACTATAGGGTATCAAAGGTACCACCTTCTACATTTGTCTCTTTGATTAGTGCTAATAAATTCATTCTCATGGTGGTGAAGCCACATAAATCTAAAAGGGATGATGTTGTAGCCCTGAATACACAAATAACACAACAATAAAAGAAAATGGATACCAGGCTAAGGAAGTTCATGGCCTTCCATACATAGACTGATGGTCAGATAGAAATGGTGAACCATCAAGCGCAGCATAGCTCCACAAAGCACAGTCCATTCTAATTATTCATCAGGAATCAAATCAAAACACAATTGCCAAACTTGATGACAAATTTTGATGTAATGAGTGCCACTACTTCTCAAGGATGGAGGAATGATCTGAGCAACATTTTAGGTGATGGATCTACCCCAATTGGTGGTAAAACTTTTGGGAGCCATAAATTTTACACCATAGCTCTATTTGACTCCCCATTTAAACTATTGGAAAGCTAAGAATGAGGGGAACATTATGAGATGACATAGAGATTTGATCATTGGGTTTTTACCCCCAAAAACCAAATATAAGTTCCCTAATATTTAATTTTAATAGTGTAGTCTAAAAATAGTAATTCCTAGAATTCTATATTGTTGTGAATCATGGAAGTCAAACCACTTAATCTCCCTTGAGATTGGTGACCTTCCATATCTTCCTCCTACCTTAAAAATGTGTATAAATTAAGATGTAACCTAAAAATGAAATTAGACATCTCTTCTCATAGATAGGCATATATTTAGATCTATAAATTTGATCAATAAGACATCTCTTCTTAGAGATAGGAATTATTACAATTATGTTATTATTTATTGAATTATCTTTCAACCAAAGCTTATAAGTTTTGGATCATTTACCCACCAAGCCACATGATATACCTTACTTACACTAATCCTTTACCACTATATTTTTAATGGAACTCTACTCTGTTATTTAAATTTATCAAAATTAAAATTAACATTATGAGAAGTTCATGGAGTATGTGGAGCCCACACAAGTGGGGCTATCTAGCCAAAATGCTCCTACATATCAGGTATTATTGGCCAACTATGGATACAAATATAGATATGTATGTTAAAAGATGTGACAAATGTCAAAGGCATGCTAATTTGATTCATGCCCCAACCAAAACACTCAAACCAATGCTTACACCATGGTCATTTCTTACATGGGGCCTCAATCTCATTAGGAATATTAACCTAGCTTTATATGATGGCCATAAACATATCCTTAACACTACCAAATAATTCACTAAGTGGGTTGAAGCTATGCCAATCAATTACATGATTGGAAAGAAAATTTCCAAATTCATCTTCAATCATCTGATTTGCCACTATGGTATCCCATATGACATTATACCTAAAATGTTGAGGTGTTGTCATTGATGTCAATAAAGTGTTATCATTGATATCATGATAATGTTGTGTATGGTCATTGATTTCATGTTGATTGATGTCAAATTTGATGATGTCATGAGGTGCCTAGTGAAGGATGGCATGAAGTGACCTTGTGAGAAGGTGTGAGCATGGTAACTTGGAATAGTGTAGTGATGAGAAGAAGATAATGAGTGTGATCATGGTAAGTATGAATATATACAAGCTATTTTTTTAGAAATATGACTTGATAAGCCTAATAATGGTTTGAAGATGTCAAGAGTAGGATCTTGAGGTATAATTTAGAATGATGATACACGCCAACATATGGTTAGTATGTTATAAGAGCATCAAAATACTAGTCACAATGATATGAAGGTATAGATCTAGAGCATAGTCAAGAGAATCTCATGAAGGTATAAAGAATTGATAGGTAAAAAACAAAAATTATTAATCATTTTCAAATGTGTGATAATATTTCTTAGTCATGTTGGTGAAGTTAGAAGTGTTTTCTTGAACAGAAAGCATGTAAAGTGGTTTTGAGGTTTACACGTAGACCTAGTCCTTGAGTTTTGTCTGGCCTATTGAGGTATGAGATCAGATTTCCAAAGAAATATTGTAAAGGTGAGTATGGATAAAGTTTTTATATGTTGTGTCAAGTGTGTTCATGTTGTATAAGGTTATGGTTTGAAGAAGAAAGCTTGAAATATTGTTTTGAGGTCTCTAGAGTATGTAGATTAAAGGTTTCCAAGCCCAAGAGACACTTTTTGATGCATATTGGCATGCATAACTATTAAATTGGAAGTTGATCTCTTAGGGAGAGATTTAAAATGGTCTTATCAATGATTTCCAAGCATTAGGATTTGGTTTTAGGGGCAAAACTTTATGAAAAAACATTAAGAATGGAAATAGGTACAAAGCCCTCATAGTAAACCGTTATGAAAGATCTTGATGGAAATGGATCATAATGGATTGGATGACCTAGTTTGATGATTGGAGCATGTAGTTGACTCTCTTAAGTACCTTAATGTGGCATTTTTTTCTCAAGTGACTGAGTACACCCTACAAGAAAGTGATTATTTCTATAAAATTTACTATAATAGATAGAGTTGACCAAGTCAAAGTATGCAAATTAATGGAGGTCAAAGTGTGAGAATTTTATTTTGTGTCAATGGTTTTTTATGATAGGTTATATCCTTCAAATATGCTAAACTAGTTTTACAAGTTGACCTATCACTAATAGATCCAATGATGTAAACAATGAGAAAACCAAATAGAAGTGAGAAAGTGATTAGGGAGATATTATCATGGATTAAGGTTGAATATAAATACATGGAAATGTTTCTCAATACTAGTAATACATGTTCATGACAAATATAATTTTTGGATATCCTTGTATATAGCAAAAAGTTTCTCTCAAAGTTGACTTATCTTGCTCAATGAGGTCTATGTATGGAGAGGTTCAAAGATTGATCTATATGTCTAATATTTTCCATTAGACCTTAGTGTTTTTGTGTTTGGAGATGTTTTTTATATATCTAAGGATCATGTTCATGCATCAGGAGTCTTTGAATTTTTATACACAAGTGTTGGAATGAAAAGTCATCATGACTAGTCTTTAAGGGAAACTGGTAGATTTGGGTATGCAAATTGTAAAGAAGAGTTTGAGAATCTATGCCATGAGTTAATGTATTTAGTATACATGAAGTTGTTTTTTGGGACTTGTATGACCTATCCATCATATTGATAAGCTTATTGGAATTTTTTTATGAGGTGAAAATTCGTCAAAAATTGGTTTGTATAATGGAAGTTTTGACAGTAAGAGATAACACTATGAGATTGGTATACAAGACCAATATATTCCATTAGATCATATGTTTTTTATATTGGAGTATGTTATATAAGTCATGTTGAAATTTTTTACCTAAATCCAAAATGGGTCAACTGCATATAGTCAGAATCTTGTATCGGGGCTTTTTATAATGTCATAGGGTATGTTGTAGTTCATTTGATGTCATTTCATATGCCATTCTAGATTTGGTCATAGTCTAGCTTAGTCCTTGTGTCATTTCATGTCTTTGGGATCCTTTTAGAGTCATATATGCAAGTTTTAGGTTTTCATGGTGTCCAAATAGTCAAGGTCATGGAGAGAATTCACACATGCCTCAAGAAGTCTATTCAAGATTTCAAAGATCAAGCAGTGGCTTAGGAACAAGATTTGTGAAACCAGATCATCATCAGGATGTCATGAAGAACCAAAATGGACATCTTGTTTGTGAAATTTATAAATATGCTTTGAAGACATTTTTTTACCATTAAAATTTGTGTAATAAATGTCCTTAGTTATAAGATCATTCTATATAAGTTTCATAGCTTGATGATTCTTCTATCTTGAGATCTAAGCCTTTAAAGTTTAGCTTGTCAAGTCTAAGGAGCCAGGCCATCCTACACATCACATGGAAATGATCAAACTATCTTGTTTGAACATTTCTTATCTTTACTTAGGAAACTATACAATCTAAAGGATCGTAGTACCATAGATTCCTTCATACCAAGATGATATCCTAAAAGATCCATGTCTGTGTGAGACTTCTAGCTCAAGTTATGAGCATTCAAAGTTGATCATGTAGAATAAAATGTTTTCACAAGTGTCAAATTCAATCTCTAAAAAATATCCATTTAGGTTTAAATAATTAGTGATAGGCACATAGATGTCATGAAAAACATACATATCATCTCACTTGAACACCTTGTAAACATACTTAGAAATCTCCTAGAACTAGTGGATCAAGTGGGCACAATCATTTTATTATCAAGAACATCTCCTAAAAATTTGGTGCCTACATAACCTTTTTGCTTCCTTATCTAAGCCTCCAAAGTTGGTCAAAAAATGGGAGATGTTCACATAGATGTCAACTTAAAGCTATGGTAAAAAACCATTAGGGTCTTAAATTTGATGTTCACATAGATGTCAATGATGATCTCATGGACATCAAATGATGGTCATGTGGACATCAAATTTAGACCATGGTAAATAACCATTTGTTTTAAAATGCAAGCAGATCAATGTCTCACATTCAATTGTACTAAATATAGAGTAGTATGAGCTCAACTAGCAAGAAATTTGGCCCAATGAGATTAAATGCTCATGTTGCTTTATACATCTTGATCCAATGGCATGACTAAAATTTAACATGTTAAAGGATCTTTGAGGTAGTAAATCAAGGGCCTACAATCATTCCTATATTTTGATCAGATGATGTAAGAGAAGTTAAGAAATTAGTAGGTGTTTATGAGGTTAATGGGAGCAAAGATAGTTTGGAGCATTTTGATTGGTTTGAGCCATTTTTGAATGGACAAAGTCAACCCAAGGAGCCATTTTCAACCAAAGATGCCACAATGAAGTAGTTAGGAGAAGTTATCACTAGGACAAAGTTCTAATAGATGGATTTGATTGTTATAACTACATTCATCCTAAAACTTAGCTCAAAATAACTTGATCTTTATGTTTCGACAATTAGGGAGCATCAATGAGGGAATAATGTAATTATTCAACTACTTAAAGTGACCCAAATCAATTAAAAGGTCTGACTAAGCATAATTTTTAGAAATATTTTTATTTGCATTTCAAATGGAGTTGAGCTCATTGATTATTCTTTTAGTACCAAAGTCTCTCTCTAAGGGCCCTTTCTTTTATAAATATATCCTTTGAGCTATTTTTATCTATCCATCAAGTTGGTATGATGAAACTCTACTATAAATTATATTATGCACCTCTCAAAAGTAATGAATAGAGCATTTTACAATTGTTTATTAATCGGTGCTTGGTGTTTTGTATTTGTTTGATATGCAAAAGTGGTTTTCATTTTCCCTTTACAGGTCCAAATTCAACCTAGATGCTAATAAACTTTGCTTATAGGTCATTTAGTGTGTTATAATGTTTATATATTAGGTATAGAGTGGATTTTTTGAATTTAATTTCTTTTCAATTAGGCCTTACCATCATCACCTTCTAGCCCAAGTCCATGAAATTAACCTCTAGGTGAATTATTGTTGTTTAGAGACTATAGTAAAGATTGTATTGGTTTTATTTGTAACCCATTAGTGTGATAATGAGTCTAATATTAAGAGTGGATCCTTGAACATTTATTACATCACCTCCTTTATAGTAGGTTCAATTCATGCATTATCTAACTCTTTTCCCCATAAGTAATTAGTTGGCATATATAAGAGCATTTCAAGATATATTCAGGGAGTTAACCCTTAAATTTAGAGGCTTATTTCCAATATAGGTAAACCCACATACCTAAAAATGTTCCCATGTTTCCCAAATCTAGAATAAAATTAAGCAACTTCTTATAGGGTGTAATATTTGGTGACAATAGTTCTAGCACACTTGATGGGATGCATTATCTTCAAGACAACCTATCAAGGTGAAAGTGGGTATTGACAAACATCATCTACAAATTAGTATGTTACTCAATATTTGGTTACTCCTTCAAGGTAAATATATTTCAAGGACATTATTTTGTTATAAACTTTACTTCATAATTCATGGTCCTCACTAGGTCATCATTTTTTAGAACATTCAATCCCATTCACCCACCCATTTAGCTTGAAGTTCAGTATCCACAGCATAATTTGCCCTTTAAAAAAAAGTAGATTTTGATAGAGATGAAGAAGTTAAAGAGCCTAAATAAATTGAAGATATTAAAGAATAAGAAGACATGGCTAGACCTCATGCTTTCCCTTCTTTCAATATTTATAATCCAATTTAACTTCACGTATATGATGTCATTCTTCCCAATGGCATGAAAGGTGTGCCCACATTCAATGGTGAGAGTCATGTCATGCCTAGTAAGCACATTATAAATGTTTCTAACTTTTTTAGTTTCTAAAATATTATTTGAGAGAATGTTTCCATTAGACTCCTTGCCATGTCCCTTAAAGGGAAGGCTATTTGGTATAGGACTCTAGATGGTGGATGCATCACAACATGGGATGAGTTCAGAGTGTTGTTGACTTCAATATTTGGAAATGAAAGTGACCATGCCTTTCTCATGCATTAGCTCAACATGATAAAAATGGGATCCAAAGAAACAATGTGTGACTTCAATGAAAGGTTTTAGAAGACTTGGCATAGATTGCCTCCTCTCATGAGACCACTTGTTATCTTTGTGTTCCCTACTTACTTGAAAGCCTTTAGGACTGAAACTATTATCATGTGTTAATCTATGGGAGATTCCACCCTCTTTGAAGCATATAAGCTTGATATTAAAGCTAAAAATAATCTCATCCAAGATGGAATATTGCCACCTAAAGTGTTTATTACTCCTTTGTCTCATGCTTCTGCTAATACTCTAGAAGTGGCTAAAATTCTTAATGCAAATACCAAGCCCAAGATTACCCTTAAGAAGGTAGATAATGCCAAGGACAAAGATGCATATATTTAATAGTTAGAAGCCAAGATTAGGAGATAAAATATGCAATAAAGTGTCCATCAAAATTCATACCCCTATCAATAACATTATGTTCAACAATATGGAAGAGAAGAGGCCAATGGTATACTAATACTAACAGGCTTGCCAATGCATACAATCCTAACTCTACCACCAATGCAAGGGAGATGGTACCAATTCATAGCAATTTGGTGTAGGGAGAATATTGGAAGTAATACCAATTCATGGATGTCAATGAGAATGGAAAGTAAGCTTTGGTGGCTCAAGGAGTAGTTATTCCCCTCCTATCAAATGAGGATGAGGTGATGCTGCAAGTTAATGAGGATTGGTAACCTCAAAGAGTGATCTTCATAAATTTTTCAATTAAAGACACTTTTGTGATAAACCAAGGAGCCTATGTCACAAAAAATAAAAGTTCCAAGAGGAAGTCTCTAGGAGGTGGTAGTATCATTCCCATAGGCTCATCCAATCCTCATGTAAGGTAATAAGACATATCTATAAGTGTGATAGTTATAAAAACTTCTACATCTCCATCAAGTCAAAATATGGTAAGGTCTGCTCCTATTCCTCAAGTTCCAAGTAATTATATACTTATAAGAGCCAAATATAAATTATATATGGCTTATTTGAACATTTTATATTCTTTGAATAATACTAAAACATCCATTTATCTTTGGGATGTTCTTCATAAGCTTGGTCAAAAGGAACTCCTACAAAATCAATTATCTTCTATCATTGCTAGTATCTCAATCTCAAATCAAATTCATGGCCATGTTACCCTTGAAAATTCTCATAGTACCATTTTTTAGCCATCCACTAATGTTGATAACCTCCACCATTTTACCTTAGCCTCATTATAGGTGACAAGCTGGTACACAATTGCATAGTCAATAATGGATCTTCTACTTCAAACATGCCCAAAGTTGTAGCTAACAAGTTGGGCCTAAAATATGATCTAAATAGCAAAGTGGTCCTTCAATTATATGGTACACCTACCAATATATTAGGATCGATAAAAGTCTTGAAATTTGTTTTGCACAATTGTCTTAGTTATCCTATCTTCAAGACATATTGTGGTTGATCTCCTAGTCCACTTTACAATCTACCTATCAAGGGACTTAAAATATAAGATATGTGGATGTATCTCAACTAACTATTCTTTCTTGTATTCCAAAACAAGGTATGAGGACAAGGTGATAATCAGGACACAACCCCTTGCAAGGTTTCATAGAGAGCCTTACATTGAGATAAGATCCAACCTAAATTGTGTGGCCCATTGATCCAAAACTCAAAAATATTTGGTTGAAATATAATTTATAAATAAGAAAAATACAATTAAAATAATGTTATCTCTGAAAAGAGATGTTTTATTTATCAAAATTGCAGACCCAAACATATGCTTATCTCTGAGGAGAGATGTCTGATTTCCATTTCAGGTTACATCTTCATTTATACATGTTTTCAAGGTGTGGGGAGGATGTGGAAGGTCACCAATATTGAGGGAGATGAATTTGTTTGACTTCCATGATTTACAACAATACAAAATTTGATGAATTACTATTTTTAGAAACTTACTATTTTTAGACTGCACTACTAAAATTGAAATTTGGGACACTTCTATTGGGTTTTAGGGGGTAAAAATTCATTTATTGGAGCTCCATTACATGTCATGATGTTCCCATCATTATTATATTTCCAACGGTTCAAACGGTGAGTCAATTGGAGCTATGGTGCAAAAGTTATGGCTCCCGGAAGTTTTGCCATCAATTGGGGTAGACCCATCACCCGAATTGTCATCTGGATTGTTGTCCGGATCACCCATGAAGAAAAAGACTCTATTGTAGATGGTGGAATTTTTTACAATCTTGAGGGTATTTCATATTTATTTATTGATTAATATGTCACTAATACTTATGAGCATTATCCCTATGATTTTATGTAGGAAACTGATTTAGGAGTGTATTTTATACATGAAGGAGTACCAATACCTCTACTTGCCAAAGAAGAGGGTGAAGATGACAAGATGTGGAAGATGTTTTTTGATGGCTCAAGAATTAAATTTGGTGCAAGATATGTTTTTATGTGTGTCTCCCCATCTAAACAACATTATTATGCTTCATACAAATTTCATTTCAATCGTACTTGTAATGTGGCTAAGTGTGAAGGTTTAATTCATGGCCTTCAATGGGCAAGGAAAAAGGAATCAAGAAATTGAAAGTATATAAAGATATTGAATTATTTGTTCATTATTTGAGGAATGTGGTTGTTACCAATAACCCTTTGCTTAAGTCATATAGGCATAGGGTATGGGATTTCTTGAAGACTTCAATGCATTCAATATTCAATCAGTCATAAGAGAGTATAATAGTCATGTTGATAGACTAGCTACTATAGGAGCTTAATTTGATACTTCAACTACCATAAAAGAGGAGGGAAAATAGTCTCATATTAATATCATTATCATACCTTTTGTACCTAATAATTAAATTTATTGGCAAGTGTTTGATAGTCATAAACACATTGCATGCTTCTTACAAAATGAGGCTGAGTTTTCTTCAAGGAATTAAAGGAGGCTCCAAGAACAATTGGGTGATCAGATTGTGTATCCAAGGAAAAATAAGATACCTAAGGGTTTGGTGACCTTATAAATTATCTTCAATGAGAATGATCAAAATAAAAGGGACAAGTTGAGTATGTCTACAAAAGAAGAGAATTATGAGAGAGTTTTGATCTTCAATAATAGACTCCTCAAACTAGGCAAGGTATGTTCTACATTAGAAAATAAAGAATTAATTGATTTGTGTATGGAGTTTCATGACATATTTTCTTGGGAGTATAAGGACTTGAAATTATTTGATAATAGCCTAGCACACCATACCATTGAGTTGGAACCTAGATTTAAACTAGTTAGACATAAGTAAAGACCCATCAACCCCAAGGTTGAGAAACTCATGAGGTTATAACTTACCAAAATCATTGAATCTAAGATAATATTTCCCATCAAGCATTAAACATGGGTAGATAACATTGTGCTTGTTATAAATAAGAATGGGGAGATAATACTTTGTGTAGATTTTAGTGGTCTTAATAGAGTGTCACTCAAAGATGACTATCCTCTACCCTTAATGGAGCAGATTTTGCAAATGGTTTCAAGTTCTCAATGTTTTTCTCCTAAAGATGGATATTCAAGATATAATTAAATTTTAGTCAATGAGGATGATAAATTTAAGATAGATTTCACTACTAAATGTGGGACTTTTGCCTATAGTAAGATGCCCTTTGGTCTATCCAATGTCGGTGCCACATTTCAAAGAGCAATGGACATGGCCTTCAAATGTTTAATCAATGAGATGTTATTGGTTTATATAAATGACATAATAGTTTTTTATAAAGATACTAATGAACACATGCAACACTTGAGGCAAGTGTTTGAAAGATGTAGGTAGTATAGAGTATCTCTTAATCGAAAAAAGTGCATCTTTGTTGTTCATAAAGGTAAGCTCTTAGGACATATTATTTCCAAGGATGGTTTGAATATTGATATTGAAAGACTAGAGGCTACTCTAGGCTTATCATT
This sequence comes from Torreya grandis, assembly GCA_037957365.1. Taxonomy (NCBI): domain Eukaryota; kingdom Viridiplantae; phylum Streptophyta; class Pinopsida; order Cupressales; family Taxaceae; genus Torreya; species Torreya grandis. The sequence continues at coordinate 4,766,239 of JARHVA010000249.1, forward strand.
GAATTTCATAAGAAATTTCTTCAAATTTTATTAGGCAAGATAAAATTTTTAAGGAGATTCATACTTGGTTTTGCATCTTTGGTGAAACCTATTATAGCTATGCTCAGGAAGAACCAAGTCTTTTCTTAGACCAAATGGGGTAAGATAAATTTTGAATCCATAAAGAAAGAAATTATAGAATCTCATAATCTTGTGAATCTTGATTTTACTAAAGACTTCATGTTGTATTCATTTACTAACCTTTATACTATCTTAGTCATGCTCATGTAAAAGAATGATGAGGGTGTGTAACAACCAATTGCATTCTTTAGTCAAGGTTTAGAAGATTATGAATTCAATTAAACCTTTGTATAGAAACAAGTACTTGATATGTTAAGGGGAATAAATAAGTTTAGATATATGGTTTTAAATAATAACATTCATGTTATGGTCTCTCATTCTAGTACCAAAGAATTTATCTTGAGCAAAGATCTTAGTGAAAAGAGGAAAGGGTGGATCACTAAAGTAATGGAATATGATGTTGATATCAAGGTGACAAAATTGATAAGGGGAAAAGGCATTTATGAAAATCTAGCTTCATATCTTCTTGAGTCAAAGTAAGAGGCTCTAGTCAATCATGATTGTTCCCAATCAGATGGTTCATTACCTCCACAAATTTGGACACAGGATATGATCAGATTTCTTCAAATGGTGAGTATCCTAATAATATGAGTAGATAACAAAGAAGATATTTTATATTGAAATGTATTCATTTTGTCTTATGGATTGTGTTCTTTTTATGAGGGACATAAATGGTGTGTTATTGAGATGTATTTATAATGATCAATTTGGATTATTTCTTGAGAAGTTTCATGATGGGACAATAGGAGGTCATTTCTCTCCAAGAACCATAGCTACCAAGATCATGAGATTAGGCTATTATTGGACTAGCATCTTCAATTATTTCCATACTTGGGTGAGAAGGTGTGGATAATGTGCTTTATTTATATGAAAATAGAAGCTTGTATCTCTTTCTTTGAAGCCTATCCAAGTTGATCAACCTTTCATAAAATGGGGTCTTGATTTAATTGGTATGATAAATCCCCCATCAAGTGTTGGGCATAAATGGATACTCACAACAACTAACTATTTTACAAGATGGGTTGAGGTAGTAACATTGAAGGAAGATAATGAGAATGTTATCTTGGAGTTCAATGAGAGCATCATAACAAGGTTTGGCATTCCTACTATTATTTTAGATAATTCTTTTACTTTTATGGGTGATAAGATAGCTGATTGGGAGAATAATAATGGCATATTCTTGATCACTTCATCTAACTATCACCCTCAAGGTAATAGGTTGGTTGAATCTACTAATAAGAATCTGATCATAGTCATCAATAGAACCTTGGAGTGAAACCAAAGAGCTTGGCACACCATATTGAAGATAGCCTTATGGGATGATAGGATAACTTCTAAGAGGTCAATAGGGAATTCTCCTTTTGTGATTGTTTATGGAATGGAATCTAAGTTGTTTATCACTCAAGATTTTCCTACCTTAGAGTTAACATATCAACTAGAGTTTCTTGAGAATACCCCAATGGAGGTGAGATTGACAAAATTAATAGAGTTACAAGAGAATAGAGATAAATCCCATCAAGCTATGGAGCATCACCAAGTATTGTGAAGAGGTCTTTTGACAAGAAGGCAACTCCAAGATCATTTAAATAATGTGACAGTATTAAAATGGGATGAATATAAAGCAAAACTAGGGACACATACCAAATTTGATACCCTATAGAGTGGACCATATGCCATCATCAAGTGAAATCAAAGAAACTCTTTTAAATTAACAAGGATGAATGGAGAATATTTGGCTATCCCTACGAATGGGATACATTTGAAACCCTACTATTGACAACTGAAGGTTAGTTTTGTAAATATTAGATTAGGTGTGTGTTTTCTTTCTTTTTGTGTTGTGTTCTAAAAAGTGCTCATAAGCACATGTGTGTTTCTTTTTTGTGTCTTGTTTTTTTTTCTGTCATTGTTGTGTGTTCCTAATAAGGTGGTTTCTATGTCAAACATGTATACTTGTGACTCTATAACCTAATGGATAGGATTAGGCAACTGGTCATGGCATATCAAGTATACCACCCTTAGGAAATCACCAAAAATGTTGACCATTTTTACCTCAAGACAAAATGGGTCAACCCCCTATAGTCATAATCTTGTATAGGGTATTTTCATAATGTCATATGGTATTTGATATTTCATTTTATGTCATTTCATATGCCATTATATTTTTGGTCATAGTCTAGCTTAGTCCTTATGTTATTTGGTATCTTTGGGGTCCTCTTAGAGTCATATATGCAAGTGGTAGGTTTTCATGGTGTCCAAATAGTCAAGGTCATAGATAGAGTTCACATAGGACTCAAGAAGTCCATTCAAGCTTTCAAAAATCAAGAAGTGGCTTAGGAATAAGCTTCATGAAACCAGACCATCACCAAGGTGTCATAAAGAACCAAACTAGGGTAACTTGTTTATACAATTTATAAATATTATCAAAAATCCTTGTATGACCATAAGACTTTGTGAAATCAATGTCCTTAGTGCCAAGATCATTCTCTACAAGTTTAATATCTTGATGAGCCTTCTATCTCGATATCTAATCCTTCAAAGTTTAGCTTGTCGAGTCTAAGGAGCTACGTCATCCTGCACATCACATGGAAATGAGCAAACCATCTTGCTTGAACATTTCTTAGGAAACAACGTGAGCTAAAGGATTATAATGTTATATATTCCTTCATGCCAAGATCATATCTTGAAAGTTCCATGTCCATGCAAGCTTTGTAGCTCAAGTTATGAGCATTCAAAGTTGGTCATGTAGAGTAAAGTGGTCACACAAGCGTCAAATTCAAGCTTTGACAAATAGTTATTTAGGTTAAAATGATTAGTTATAGGCATGTGAATGCCATGAAAAACACATAGATCAGCTCACTTGAACACCTTATAAACACACTTAAAAATCTCATTAAACCATTGTATCAAGTGGGCACAATCTTTTTAATATCAATAACATCTCTTGAAATTTTAGTGCCTATATGACCTTTTCACTTCCAAATCCAAGCCTTCAAAGTTGGTAAAAAAATGGTAGACATTCATGGAGACATCGACTTTAATCTATGGAAAAAAACCATTAGGGTCTTAAATTTGACATTTATACAAATGTCAATAATGGTCTTGAAAATGTCAAATAATGGTCATGTAGACTTCAAATTTAGAACACAGTAAATAACCACTTGTTTTCAAATGCAAACAGATCAGTGGTTCACATTTAATTACATAAAAGATCCAATGATGTGAGCTTGACTAGTAGGAAAGTGGGACCAATGAGATTAAAGGCTTGTGTTACTTCATACATATAGATCTAGCATTGCAAGTGAAATTCAATATGTTAAAGGATCTTCATGGCAAGAAATTGAGGACCAACATTCCTTCATGCATTTTGATCTGATGGTGGGAGAGAAGTCAAAAATTCAATAGGGACCTATGAGGCCAATGAGAATAAAGACCGTTTGGATCATTTTGATTGGTTTGAGTCATTTTTTATGGACAAATTAAATCCAAGGAGCCATTTTTAACCAAATTAAATAGGTCTTGTAAGGCCATCATTCTACCATTAGATCTCAATCAAATGCCAAGGAGAAAACATAACCATGTAATCAAAGATAAAGAACATAAAGGGACTATCATTAAGGCTAACTATGGACCTATAAATCAAGGTTTGTCTCATGAAGGGTTTATTTTATGACTATGTTTGCCATTTTTAGTTCAAAAGGGATATTGGTTTTCCCATATATGGTGGACCTATGAACTTGGGGATGAGTTCGATTATGATCAAATTTGGACCATAGCCTATGTTTTGAAGGATGCCACCAAGGTGGACATGTAGGCTTCAATGGTTTCATCTTTAGGATCAACTTCTTGAAAGGGTTCCTTCTCTCCATTATTACACACTACAACAAACTAGTTAGGATCATTTATCATGAGGACAAAGTTCTAATAGATAGATCTAATTTTTTTAACTAAATTGATGCAAGAACTTAGCTCAAAATAAATTGATCCCATTGTTGCAACTGTTAAAGAGCATCAATGAGGGATTAATGTAACTGTGTAACCACTTGAAGTGACCTTGATAAATCAAAAGGTATGATGAGCATAATTTTTAAAATTAGTTGTAACTACATTTGAAAAGGATTTGAGCTCATTGATTCTTATTTTAACACCAAAGTCTCTCTTTGTAAGGGCCTTTTCTTCTATAAATATAGCCTATGAGCTATTATTATCTATCCCTCAGGATGGTATGACTAGTCTCTACCAAAAATTATATTTTGCATCTCTTGGAATATTGAATAGATAATTTAATGGTTATTTACTAATATATGCTTAGTGTTTTGTATTTATCTAATATGTGAAAGTGGTTATCATCTTCCTTTTTCATGTCCAAGTTCAACCTAAGTGCTAATAAATTTTCCTTCTAGGTCATCTAGCGTGTCTTAATGTAGATGTCTTAGGTATAGAGTAGATTTTATGAGTATAAGTTATTTTAAATAAATCCTTACCCTGATTTCCCTCCATCCCAGGTCCATAAAATTGACCTCTAAGTGAATTATTGTTACTTGGAGACTATAGTAAACATTGTATTAGTTCTATTTATAACCCATTAGTTTGCTAATGAGTCCAATATTGAGAGTGGATCCTTGAAAATTTAGTGCATAACCTCCTTTAGAGTAGGTCAAATTCATGAATTCTCTCATTATTTTACCCATAAGTAATCATTTAGCATAGATAAAAGCATTTCAAGATACATTCAGGGAACTAGCCCTTTAATCTAGAGGCTCATTTCCAATATACACATACCCACATACCTAGAAATGTTCCCATGTTACCCAAATATGGAATAATATTAAACAAATTATTCTATTGTAAAATATTTGATGATAATAGTTCACATAGGAAATATGCATGTGCATAAGAAGTCTTGGAAGTATTCTTACAAGAGCTGAAAATAATATTAATCAAGATTGTGCTTTTAAGGATTCTAAAAGTTTTATGTATGTTAGTGAAATTGGTGTCCCTAAGTCATTGTGACTAATTTATAAGTGATTAAATAATTTTATGATGTTTGGATATAATTTTATCATTTTTATTTGTTGGTATTCATAGGAAGTGACATTTCAACTGTTAGAGGTCCAAGTATGCATGACTGTTTTCTAAGGTGTATTGACAGACTTGAGTAAGTTGAGTGAAGAGTTGTTCCTAAACCATTATGTCTTGAGTGGAGATATAAAAATAATTGTTTTTATGTTATATATATTCCATAGGATATTATTCATGCATTTGGAGTGTTTAAAAGTGACATTACAAGTGATAAAAGCCTAATCCTTCATGACTATGTTTTGAGGAATTCTAGCAGTTCTAGGTAGTCAAGTTGCAAAGATAAGTTATTCATAATTTTTCCTAAGTAATAATGCCTAATAAATTTGGTTATGACCTTGAGGTCATCAATATTATATTCATATGTCACTTGTGTTATGTTTGAGAAACTTGATGGTGTTTGATCTTCTTTTTGGATGGTAGACATTTTGAGGTCACTGACCTAAAAAAGACAGATGATCATAAGAGTGGTCTAAAGGTATGAACTAAAGATGAATGGATATAAAATAATGAAAAAAGTAATAATATTAATTATAAAATATGTATAAATGGTTCTTGAGTGTTGTAAAAGGCCATGTGGACCCATGAAGACCAATCTATAGCGAAGAAGATAGACCTAATGTAATTAGGCCTAATGAAGTCCTAATGAGATATAACATGTTGTAATCTTGTTTGGATGACCTATATGAGTTTTTAGAATTATAAAACAATATATGAATGTATTTTTAAATATAATGGCTGATTGTGATTGTAATGAAATCAAATAGGCTTGTATATAAGTAAGTCCTAATTGACTATTTGAACATGTTGTTATGAACAGTGAAGAGACCTATTAGTAAATAAGAGGGAAAACTATGGAGTGGGAGTCTTTTATAGCATAAAAATAGGGGGGAGATACTATTATTAAAATATAATATATTTTTTGCATGTGAATTTTAAGGTCAGTTGACCTAATAAGCCTAGTAAGAGGAATATTGAGCAAGGAAGCTTGTGAGGCAGATTTGAGAGAGATAAAGTGAAAGAGGGTAGAATAAAGCTGAGAGAGGACCATCATATATTAAATATTGAAAAAATTAAAAATATTTAAGGTAGAAGACTACTTGGCTGAGTGGGTGCTTGGTCAAAAGGTGGTTGATTTGGTGCTAAGTCACTAAGGGAGTTGGTGCTTACTTTCAAGTGGTGTTTGCTAAAGACTCTATCAAGTTATTGCTTAATAGATTGGGGTTGGTGCTCCAAGTTGAATGGGTGCTCAACTAAGTTTGATTAATTGATTTATAGGACTAGTTTTCTAATGTATGGTTGGTGGATTCAATTCACCATCAGGGTTTCCCACTTACATTATGTGTTCATAATTGCTATGTGTATATTCTCATGTTACTAAACTAGTTGATATTGCTCATATGATGATGTTTCTTGATGAATTATTACAATATATATTTGAGTGAAATTAAAATTTTATAATGGCACTAATTCACCCACCCACTTAGTAATATTTCTTCCAATAATTAGTATCATATACTAGTCCTTTAAGATAGGCCTAACAGCCTAAAGGTGATCCTAAGAAGCACAATATTGAATTATGATGATGACAATGTTTATCATGATTGCAATGATGATCTACCAAAGAATCATGGTACTAGTAGAGTTGACTAATAAGAATAAGGATGAAAAAGTGATTCATGATCAACTTATAAACCAAGGTGGGCTATTTTATACTATAGAACATAAGTCAAATTTGAAAGAATGTCAAGAAAATTCTTTTCAAGATTTTAAGGATTATGTAGAATCCAAGTCAAAGGTCAATCCTAAGTTGAAAATCAAAACTAGAAGTACATTGAATAATACCCAATATTATTAAATTATGGAAATCTAGGAATCTCCTAAATTTATTTTGTTCTAGTTCCCTATAGAAGGGGTGACTCGTTTTAGGCTTCATGGAGACATTCATCTATAAGTGGAAGCTGGTGGATGATTTTTAATCTTTGACATGTATTATAAGTAAACAAGGTATGAAAACATGTTAAAAGTTAAGTTTTTGATTTCTAGTTATATATGAGCTTGATATATGTTGAGATTTGGTATTTTACCAAATTACTTGATTTATGTTGGAGATGGATTGTATGGTGAGCAAGTTGAGAAGATAAAGGGAAAGCATGGTTGTATGATCCTTATTTCTTGATTTGTTGCATTAAGTGATGTATATTTAGTCTAAGGGGGAGTTAATAATTCTAAAATTGGTATCAATAATGTTAGTTTCAATCATTACAAGGACAATGTGAATGTTCTTTGGAAGATTGAGCATGAGCATAAGGGGAACATGATTATACTATGTGATCCTTCTCTATTGAAGATGATTGAAAGTATTGTCATTTGGTCCTTAATATGAAAGATGTTTTTTCAAATAGAGAGTGATATCAATATCATTAAGATAATATGAATGTATTGAGAATGTCTTAGTGTTTAATACATGAAGGTGATACTATCACAAAGATCTGAGTATGCAACACATAATGAAATCATGAAAAGCTAGTCAACATAACAAGATTGAAAATTCATTCATTGGCATATTAACATAAAGAGTTGAGTGATTAGGTGCATGAAAGTTTTGTTATGATGAGGTCTCTTCCATGGTATCTTAAGGATTATGAAGGATTAGATTAATCCCCTGGAATAATATCCTTGATTGTAAATAGACCTAATAGGCACGATGGAAAAGTATTATTTTCAAAAATGTTTTATGCTCATAGGATTTGAGTGGGATTGTTCTAGATGTGTGAATATGACCTTTGGGTCATGTATCATAGGTATATATGATTAGTATGTCCTGGGTGTGTGATGTGAAGATGATCAAACAACATATAATTCTGAACTAGGTGTTGTATAGAAAAAATGAGCAATGAACAAAGGTTGAAGGTTCAATTAAGTATAAAGGAATTTCCAAGAAGAGAAAGCATCAGCTTAGGGGGAGCATTGTGTTCTTTGTTAAATTTCAAGTCCAAGGATCAGATAATAGTCTATTGGAGATGTGATTACAGAGATGGGTTACAGAGTATGTGTATGATGACTTTATTAAACCAAACACATTCATGATATTATGTTATAAAAAGTTTGAATAACTCATGGAGATAGGGGAATCCAATCATGTTCCTAGAATAGGTGTATAGTGTCAATAAGGTATATAGATACATAGAAACATATTGGATGTTGTTGACAGGATTGAGTGCATGATGAATGTTTGAGTAAGGAAATGAAGATGGGTATTATCCATCTCTATGACATCAATAAAGGTGAGTGTTCCTATGTATCTAAATTTATTTAAAAGATGTATGCATGAAGTTAGGAGGAGCATGTTTCTTGAAGTGGTTGCCATGTATGTTTGCCATCAACTCAGGGGGAGAAAATGTGTTTCTAGTAGTTGGATGAGTGTTTTTGAGTTCTGAATTCATTTAAAAGAGGTATGCATGGAGATAGGGGGAGAATGGTTACATAAATATTCCTAGACCCATAGTCCACTTTTTCATTAATTTCAAAGGGGGAGATAATTTATAATAAGGAGAGATACTTATAAAAGTATTTGTAAGAGTGGTTTCTAATAATGTTTCTAAAATTGGTTACCATCAATGATAAAAGGAGAGATTGTTAAGGTGTTGTAATTGATGTGAATAGAGTGTTGTCATTGATATCATGAGAATTTTGTGTATGTTCATTGATGTCAAGTTGATTGATGTCAACTATGATGATTTCATGAGGTGCCTAGTGAAGGATGGCATGAAGAGACCTTATGAGAAGGTTTGAGCATGGTAACTTGGAAGAGTGTAGTGATGAGAAGAAGACAATGAGTATGGTCATGGTTAGTATGAAGATCTACAAGACATTATTTGATAAATATGACTTGAGAATCCTAGTAATGGTTTGAATATGTTAAGACTGAGACCTTGAGGTACAAGTTAAAATGATGATATAGGTCAACATATGGTCAGTATGTTAGAAGAGCATGAGAAGTCTAGTCATGATGATATGAAGGTACAAATCAAGAGCATAGCTAAGAGTATCTCATGAAGGTACCAAGAATTTATAGGTAAAAATCAAGAGTGATGAATCATTTTCATAGGTGTGATAATGTGTCATGGGCATGTTGGTGAAGTCAAAAGTGTTGTCTTGAAATAAAATCATGTAAATTGGTTTTCAAGTCTACACCTAGACCTAGTCTTTGAGTTTTATCTAGCCTATTGAGGCATGAGATTAGTTTTCCAAGAAAAAAATTCAAATATGATTATGGATAAATATTTTAATTTTTTTTTAAATTGTGTTCATGTTTTATAAGGTCATGGTTTGAAGAAGAAAGCTTGAAATGTTGTTTTGAGGTCTCTAAAGTATATAGAGTAAAGGTTTCCAAGCCCGATAGACACTTTTTTATGCTTTTTGGCATGTGTGACTATTGTATGGTAAGTTTATATCTTATGGAGTGTTTTAAAATTGTCCTATAAATGATTTTAAAGAATTATTATTTGGTTTTAGGGGCATAGCTTTATGAATAATCATCAATAATAGAAATAGGTTTAAAACCCTCCAAAAATACTCATAGTGACCCAATATGAAGATATTGATGGAAATGGATAATAATGGATTTTATTAACTATTTTTATGATTTAAACATGTAATGGACTCTCCCATGTACCTCTAAGTGGCATTGGTTTCTTAGGTGAGTAAGCAAACCCTACAGGAAAGAGCTCATTTTTAGAAAATTTATTGTAGCAAATAGAGTTGACCAGTCAAAGTATGAAAATGAATGGAGTTAAAAGTGTGAGACTTTTAGTTTTTATCCATGGTGTTTTTTTAGTAGTTTATATCCTTTAGATATGCTAAATTTTTCATACAAGTTGACCTATCAACAATAGATCTAATGATGTAGATGGTGCGAAAACTAGATAGATGTGAGAAAGTGATTAGGGAGGTGTTGTCATGGATTATGGTTGAATATAAATACATGGATATGTTATTAAATATTGGTAATAAATTTTCATGATGAATATAATTTTTTTATATTCTTATATATAGCATAAAGTTGTTCTCAAAGTTAATTTGTCTTGCTTAGTGAGGTTTATGTACAGAGAGGTTCATAGATTGATCTATATCTCTAATATTTACCATTATAACTTAGTGTTTTTATATTTTTATATGTTTTTAATATATATAATTATAATTTTCATGCATCAAGATTCTTTTAATGTGTCTACATAGGTGTTGGAATGTAAAGTCATCATGACTAGTTTTTAAGGGAAACTGGCAGATCTGGGTATGCAACTTGCAAAGAAGAATTTGAGATTCTATGCCATGATTTAATGTATATAGTGCATGTGATTTTTTTTGGGTACTTTTATGACCTATAAATACTATTGGAAATATTCTTTGGATTTGTTTATGAGGTGAAAAGTTGTCACAAACTAGTCTGTATAATGAAATTTTTGACAGTAAGAGATAACACTATGAGATTGGTCTACAAGACCAATATAATCCATTATATCATATTATTTTCATATTTATTGATGTTATATAGGTGAAATATTAACTATTAATTTGCATAATAAGTATTTTAAGTGTCCTTACAAGATCTGAAAATAACATTAATTAGGATGATGTTTTTAAGGATTCTGGCAGTTTTATGTATGTTAGTGAAATTGGTGTTCCTAAGTCATTATGCCCAATTTGGAAGTAATTAAATCCTGTGATTATTTTTTTAATATATAATTTTATCATTTTTATTAATTATTATGCATGGTAAGTTCTATTTGAAGTGTTTCAAGTCCAAGTATGCATGACTAGTTTTTGAGGTGTATTGATAGATTTGAGTAAGCTGAGTGAAGATTTGTTCATGAACCATTATTTCTTGAGCAGAGATATACCAGTAATTTAGTTATTTTATATATATTCCATGGGTTATTATACATTCATATATATTTTTTTAAAGTTCCATTACAGGTGATAGAATCATAATCCTTCATGACTATGTTTTGAGAAATTTTGGCAGTTCTAGGTAGTCAAGTTGAATAGATGATTTATTCATTATTTATCCTAAGTAAGGATGTATAATACATTTTTTTATTACCTGAGGTCATAAATATTCTATTCATATGTCACTTTGTGATTTTTGATAAACTTGATGGTGTTCAAGCTTCTTTTTTGATGGTAGATGTTTTAAGGTCACAAACCTAAGAAGGGAAGATGTTCCTAAGAGTGGTCTAAATGTATGAAATAAATATTAAGGGATATAAAATAATTAAATAATTAATAATATTAATTTCATAAAATTTATAAATGGTTCTTAAGTTTTGGAGAAGGCCATGTGGGCCTATGAAGACCAATATGTAGTGAAGAAGGCAGACCTAATGCAATTAGGCCTAATGAAGTCCAAATGAGATCTAATGTGTTATAATATTTCCTAATGACCTATATGGGTGTGTGTAATTATAAAAAAATATATTAATTTATTTTAAAATATAATGGCTGAACATGATTGTAAAACAATCAAATAAGCTTGTACATAAGCAAGTTTTAATTGACTATTTGAACATGTGTTGTGAGCAGTGAAGAGATCTATGAGAGAATAAGAGGGTAGATTATGAAGGAGTATGAGGTATTTTAGTCATCATAATAGGTGGGAGATACTATGATGAAAATATAATAGAGTTTTTTCATGTGGATCTCAAGGTTAATTGACCTAATAAGCCTAGTAAGAGGCATATTAAGCAAGGAAGCCTAAGAGGTAAATTTGAGAGAGATAGAGTGAAAGAGGGTAGAATAGAGCTGAGAGAGGACCATCATGTGTTGAATATTGAAACAAATAAAAATATTTAAATTATAGGACTACTTTGTTGAGTGGGTGTTTGTTTAAGAGGTGGTTGAGTTGGTGTTGATTCAGTAAGGGAGTTGGTGCTTTCTTGCAAGTGGGTTGGGGCTTGATAGATTGGGGTTAGTGCTCTAAGTTGAGTGGATGCTCAAATAAATTTTATTAATTGATTTATATAAATATTTTTTCAAGCTATAATCAGTGGGTTTTATTCCCCATGATTTTTTTCCACTTACATGATGTTTTCATACTTATTATGTGTATATTCTCATATTGCTAGACTAGTTGATATTGCTCATATGATGATGTTGCTTGATGAATGATTATAAAATATATTTGAGTGAAAGTAAAAGTTTATAATAGAAATAATTCACCTCCCCCCCAAGTCATCTTGATTCCAACATGATAATGGTGGATCATTAAAAAAAAAAGATGTCAAATTGTTCTGTGCCAAGTAAAGCATTACTCAACATTTTTATATTACCTATTACCCACAAGGTAATGGCCAAGTTGAAGCATCCAACAAAACCAATGTCAAAATCCTTAAAAATATTATCAATTATGTTGGCCATGATTTTCACCTTTAAATATTCCATGCCCTCTAAGCATACCATACTAATAATCATACCCAAACAAGAGCCACTCCATATTCCCTAGTTTATGGTACTGAAGTTGTTCTTCCCAGAGATCAAGTTACCTTCTCTATGCATCTCATTTAAACATGTCCTAGACAATGAAGCTTACTAATTTTATTACATACAAGAGCTAGAGTTACTTGATGAGAAATGCCTAGATGCAATCAACAACCTTCAAACATACTAGACTAACTTTGTGGCCATTATAACCTACGAGTCAAACATAGATAATTTGAGCTTGTTGATCTTGTTCTCAAAGAAAACCAATATAATACCATGCCTAAAAATAACCACAAGGGTAAATTCAAACAACACTAGATGTGTCCCTATATCATTGTTTTAAATTATGGATATAGAGCATACAGGCTACCTACACCAAAAAAAGACTAACTTGATGAACCGATGAACATTATACACCTCAAGCATTATTTTCTATGAGAGACTTGAAGCATTGTCTATGAGGCACATTTTAATTATACCATAATATTGAATTTATTATTTTTACAATACCATATACCATTATATCATATCATTCCTATCAAATAAGGTTTTTTTTACCCTCCATACCAACCCCTTTGACCTTGGTTCTATTCCATTAGTTTTTTAGGCACCTTCAGTGAGAGGTTTCAAATCAAGTTTCAACAGTTGATTCAATATTCTAGATAGAGGTAATATTTTGGACTAGTATGATAGTGATTTTTGTAGTTTCATCCCTCATTTATTATTTTATTCCATTCAAGTACTAATGATTATAACCACCTTTGGACAAATCAAAGTGCTACCATCATACTACTAATTATAACTACCTATGGGAAAATTAGTATCATGGACCTATGTCATTGTTTCCTAATTATAACTTCCTATGGGAAAATTAGGAACAATGCCTTTATTCTTCATGCCTTGAATTACCACCTTGCCATTCTAATGACATAATGTGTCATTTTCCTACTTTGCCTACTTTTCTTGAGAACTTATTGCCACCTAGTCAGATCCTCTAATGCAAGGTAGAACTACACTGACTTTAGGTCCCATCCTAGGACTATGTAGGCAGTGCTTGATCCACATTGAGGTTAGATCAATCAACCCTTTTACACACTCTCATAATTTTACAAGAACTTTTAATTTTGAATTATCTTTCTATTTTATGAGTTGGACCATTCAGTGTCTCATCATTCTTGATCGAGTTGAGATGTTTCAAAACTTCCAAAAATATTTGTAAAATTATCTAGAAAATCCTAAAAATCATCATCGACCACTTATTTTCCTTAAATATTTTGGATCCCTAACTATTTCACAATAAACCACTTATCATTTAGTTTAATCATCCTTACTAGCCTAACATCCCATGTTCTTGCCATTTTGTGAGACCATTCCCATATTCCTGTACAACATAATCATGTTTTTATTGATCATAATTTTATTTTATCCCATCTCCTGGGAGAACTACATTTGGCCTAAATTTTATGTTAGAATTTTTATCTATGGAATCCTATAGGAAGTGTCTAATTACCTGGTGTATCTAGAGTCAGCTTGGCTACCCCTTCCTTTTATTCTATTCCCCTACCATTTTATTTGTTTGTTTCATTGTTTTCTATATATTGTTCATCATTTTATTTGTTTATTATTTGCAATAACATTGTGATTAACCATTGTTTGTGTCTATTTCCTTTTATTATCATTATTTTGTGTTATTTTCTTTACTTTTTTTAATTGGTGTTCCGGTGTTCTATTTGTTTGTTTTATTTTCCTATTTGCTTGATTTATTATTATGCTTTGACTTGGTATTTATGCATTCATTGGGTGATTCCTTATGCATTATACTTAAGTCCATCCATATTCATATGTCAACATTGTCATCATGGTTTTTATCATTGGTGAATTATTTTAAAGTGCTTATTAGATTATGTATCACTCCTTAAGAATATTTTAGCTAATTTATCATGGTGTTCTATTATGATGCATATCATCATATGCTATAACAAAAATTAGATCAAGAAATTGTACAAGCTATGTGCCTCCATACATCTCCTTAGCACTTGAAAGATTCTCAATCTAACCCAAATCATTTCCCACATATAGAGTAATTAAATAATGAAAAAAAATTAATTATTGATAGATAAGATGTGCATCTCCATACTAGCAAGTTTCCTAAATTCATCTTTCTCCTTTATATTGGCTTACTCTTACTCCATGAGTATAAATTCAATACATAAGCCCCATTATCCAATTTTTCATGTTAACCCCGTCATTCTCCTAATGATTATAATCACCTCTATGCAAATCATTGTGTATCATCCCACCCATGATACCAATGATTATAATTACTTATGTGAAAATCATTGTGTTTTGATTTAGTCGGATGTTACAAATTATAACCATCTATGGGCAAATCCATATCTTTCTTCTGACCAACTAGGGAAAATTTTCATTATGATAATGCTTATAAACACCTTTAGGCAAACCATTATCTTTATCCTTACAACTACAGCATGTTCTAATCCTATCAATGATTATAATTACATGTGGGAAAATCATTATTTTCCCTTTTAATGATTATAACTGCCTTTGGAAAAATCATTCTCTTATTAACCTACTCTTTTTTTAACGATTATAACCACCTCTAGGAAAATCATTATCTTTTTTGGTCCTACCTATGTCAATTATTATAACCGCCTATGAGAAAATCATCTTGTTTATTTTCCCAACCAAGGCATCTCATCATGACACTAATTATCACTTCCTATGGCAAATCAATATTTCTCACCCCATTTTAACTTTTTAGTCCCATTGTCTGGTAAGGACTGATTACCTACATTTTTTGTTGATCGTTCCCTCGAGGGGGAATCCATAGCTCATCAACTATCATAAAATTATTACGCATATAAGACCTTTTCATTCTTTGAGAAGATGTTACTATGCCTATAACTTGTAATTACTTCCCAAACAAGGGTAAACTATAGACATCCAAAACTGGCCATAACTGGCTTCCAATTGAACTTCAAAAAAATTCTTACCAATCATTGCAAATTAACCTTAAGAATCATTAAACATCCCAAATTTGTTTACACATCATTCATCAAATCTTAAAATCATGTTAAGGCATCCTTATTTGGGATACTAGCCTGTAAACAATAATAACCTCTCATGAAATCATCCCTAATCACCTTATGGCATCACAACTATCAATTTGTCCTATGGACCTATTAAGTTTGGTACTTTCACACTTAATCAAATCTTGAAATAGATAAAAAGCTAATTAAAATTAATTAACAATCTAAACAAGATTAAATTCCTAGTTAAATTATTCATTTGTAATTAATGAATATATAAAAAATTAAATTCAAAAATTCAAAATATCATAAGCCCTTTATCATTGCCTTTATGAGTTGTCAAGCACTTTGAAAATATCCTAAAATATCTAATTTGAGATCCATGCCTAGTAATTGAAAATCATAGTTACTGAACAACTATTAACTGAAATAGAGTTAGTTTTCACTCACCTAGGTTTAGTTTGAACCCATTCTAATCCTAAACTCAACCTTAACTCACCTTCTATGAGATTTAAATCTTAATGATATAAATACAAGGCCATAGCCATTCATTTGTAAGCTTAGATATTGTAGGGTTATTATGCAGGATTTGTTCTATAAGACTCATGAAAATAGTGTTACCATGCCCAAATCTTAAGCCAAGCAACATCAAATAAAAGGTGCCAAGGAGATAAGGATACATGAAACCTAAATTTATGACTACTTCTTGATGCACAAGATGATCAATCCATTCAACAAACCATTTAGATCTCCCAAGGAAAGTAAAATACTTGTTTCTTTTATGTTTTTATTATTATTTCATTTATTTTTTGTTACTTAAGCTCTCCCTAGTGTCTAGGATAGAGGTTAGTGTGTTAAATTCATTGGATTCATGAGACTAACACAAAACTAACCTACCATCTATGTCAAACTCATATTTCATAACAATAAGATCTTTGTGATGGTAGTTTACCCTATCATTAAAGATTTCATCCTCAATAGAGACTAAAGTGAAAAGAGGGTTGGTTGGGTGATCGAGTGCATAGAGTATGACATAAAGGTGAAGGATACCAAGTTAATCAAAGTTATATGAATTTGTTGTCACCTTGCATCAGATGTTAAAGAACATAAAGAGAAGGTTTGGGTAGTCCAAAATAATCAACAAGTAGTTGTAACTATGTCTCCTTCTAGCTAGACCCAAGACATAGTGATGTTCCTCCAAATGAGAGAGTGTCTATCCTATGGGATTATATAGGAAAAGGAGGAATAAACTTTAGACTAAAATTCATCCCTTACATATTTTTTTACTGGGTAAACTTTAAGAAGGACCTTGGTGGCATACTTCTAAGATGTGTAGAAACTAGTCAAGTTGACAAGTTGTTAGAGTAGTTTCATGATGGCCCTGCAAGAGGTAACTTTATATCCAAGACTAAGCTTCCAAGATCATGATGGAAGGATATTTTTGGAAAAAATTATTTAGGGACTCCCATGCATGGGTTAATAAGAGTCCCAAATGTGTTATGTTCACTAGGAAGCAAAGACTAGTTACCTTGCCTCTAAAACCCATTCAAGTTGAGCAACCCTTCATGAAATGGGGCTTAGAATTAATATATATGATTCATCCCTAATATGTTTCTGATTCATCCCCAATATATTTATAGATATAATTTTACTTTAATATCTACTTACTAATTTACCAAGTGGGTGGAGGAATCTTCACTCAAGGATGCAAATGATAACTTAGTCTTGGAGTTTTATGATAGCCTAGTAACTAGGTTTAGGGTCCCCTCCACCATTATATCAGATAATACATTCAACTTAAGTAATGAAAATGTGTGTTATTTGGACCTTAATCATGGTATTTACCTCAAATATTCATCCAAATACTATCCATAGTTCAATGGACTAGTAGAGTCTACCAATAAGAACTTAATTAAGATCATTAAAAGGACAATGGAAGACAACTAAAGGGAGTGGCACACCAAGTTAAATATTTCCTTATGGGAATATAATATTAATCATAATAATTATATTTTTCACTCACCCTATCTCATTTTTATGTAAAATAATTAAAAATACCCATCTCACTTGAGTTGCTAGCCTTGGAACTTGCACACCAACTTGAACTCATAAAGAGTGATGCAATAGAAGTTAGGATCAATGAGTTGAGAGAGTTAAAAGAGATAATATATGGTGATATGAATTCCATGTGTTCTAACCAATACCAATTCAAAAAATAATTTGATAATATATCCTCATCTAAGACCTTTCAACAAGGTGATATCATACTTAAGTGGGATGAGGGCCATGCCAAGCCAAGTAAGCATTCAAAATTAATAGTCTTTGGAGTGGGCCATATATCATTATCAATTATAAGGAGAGAAATGATTTCCAATTATCTATATTGAGTGGTTAAAAACTCCCTATCCTTATCAAAGGTATGTTCCTCATTATTTTTATTATAAGCACGAGGTTCTCTTGTACATAGTAGCTAGTTTATTTCATCTAAGTGATGTTGCACATGCTTATTAGTTATTTGTTTATTATAGTTGGTTGATTATATATGTATTTTTTGTTTTATTGTCTCTTGTTTCATGTATTTTTGTGTTTTTTTGGTCCTCAAAGTCTTCAAGGTATTAGGCAAAATCATTTTGAAGTCAAGGAGATTTATCTAGTCATGAATGTTAAGCAAAGAGAGATTCTGAGTCCTCTTGACTAGTAGGTAGGTCAAGCCAATTGAGACACCAAAATTGTTGACTAATTTTTGCCTTCAAGACAATAAATGAGTAAAACCATTCATAAGAACCCAAATACATCATTTTTGGTCATGTTTATTATGTATTTGAGGGTTGAGGATAGTACAAAGGGCAAGTTCATTGGTTTTCATATCAAATGTAGCAAGTTCATTATCTTATCATTTCATGAAACAGATAGTGGTTATCCCTACTCCCTATTTCAACTTGTGTCAAGTGTCCTTATAGTGTTTGATCATGTTTGAAGGTCCATATTAGGATTTTAAGTGGTCTCAATATTTTAACAGTGCTATGATGGAGATGACTGAATGATGTAGTTGATGAGTCATCATGAACATTTATAGTGTATTTAAGGTATGCAAGGTATGGCTTAATCTTAAGTTTTATGGATGTTATCTAGGATAATTAAATCCTAATTTAATTATCTAGCATGTTCTAAGGTCTTTATATAAATATTTAAATGGCATTCATTTGAAATCCCCTCTTGAATTCATGTGTATGGTCTAAAAGGGGAATATTTGACCTTAATGTGACACCACTTGACCTTAAAGGGCCACTAAAACCACCAAACATGCCTTAAAGGACCCCCATGAGCACCACATTACCTTGACCAAGTGTTTCATACACTAATGAGGTATTTTTCACAATTTAATGGTGTCGCTTGTATTTTCACCCTTTGAGGAGATGCATAAGCTCTCCTCATCCAAGTGGCACAATAGAAACACCTCTAGGATTGTGGATAGCTTAAGGATGAGGTGAATCTCTAGATAGGGCTAGCTCCCTTGGTGTACCACTTTTGATTGAAACTACACCTAAACTTTTGGGGGGAATGGATAGAAATAAATAAAATCAAACTATTCTAAGGGATTTGATACACCAAACAATATTATGATTTCCAACTAGAAACATGTTACACATGTGAACAAAGGACTAACCAAACATGCACTCCTTCAATCTACATCTTTTCACATCAATTTCAAATTATGAGGTTATGGATGAATGTGATAATATAGGAAGACTAGACAAGATGCCTTGAATATAACTATTGAATATACTAACTCACTCAATCCTTGACATTTCCTAGAACACTTAACATGCCCTACAAGAAGAAGCTCTCTAACTGCAAATAGAATGCAAGAATGAGACAACATGTTAAGGAATCCATAGTCTTCATTAAGAAATATCTAACATTCAAGTAAAATACACTATGAACATTCATGAAGAGGTAAAAATAAGTAGTATTATTTATCAAATCATATGAAAATGAGTAGGGTTTCACCACACTCAGGGGGAGCATAAGTTACAATGGCCAAAATGGCTAGTTCTTATAGAACTTGAGAGAGAGAGAGAGGAGAAAAGAGAAGTCCAATGGTTAAAAATAAAATTTTCATGCTGAGATAATTAGTTAATTATTCATGATAAGAGATTATGGGATGAACCATGTAATATTAGGAATCCCAAGTGTCCATCCAAGTCATTAAACTCTTGTAAAGTGGCATGAAATTCCCTTAACTAGCTTAGAAAAATTGCCCTCATGATTTGAGATTCTTGAACACCTCATATATAACTAGGAATAGTTTACATGATTGGAATCAATGGAAAGTCTTTCATACATTCCTCTCCATGCATTGTTTTTAGGATTGGTCATATGGAATCATCTAGGAATGAGCCATCATCATTTGTAGTCCAAAAAACACCTCCTTCATGCATCATGTATTCCTGGCCTCAAATTTGGATTTATTTTCTCATTAAAATACATGGGATGGATTATATGAAAATTTTAAATACCATCCATTTCCTTATAACCATTAGTCACACCTTAAAATCACCCCACTTGAATTTTTCCACCCTTCTCACTAGTTTGTCTAATATGCCAGTTTTGATTGGCTGACATCAAGTAGCTAGTTGAGGCACTTATAAGTTTTTTAAAGGAATAAAATTGATATTGGTAGTTATATTAAGTCCTAATATTTCCCTCCATGTGATTGGCACCTCTTGAAACC
This sequence comes from Torreya grandis, assembly GCA_037957365.1. Taxonomy (NCBI): domain Eukaryota; kingdom Viridiplantae; phylum Streptophyta; class Pinopsida; order Cupressales; family Taxaceae; genus Torreya; species Torreya grandis. The sequence goes on from JARHVA010000249.1 coordinate 4,786,702, forward strand.
TTATAAAACCTACACAACACATAAAATAGTCAAGAAAACCCTATTTCTTCCATGTTTGTATAGATTATGTATAGCTAAAAAGGGTGGGGAGGATCCTGAGAGATTCCCATGAAAGTTCCAATAATTTCCATGATCAAAATATTCCATTAGATCATCTTTCTAACTCAATTTCTCTAAATTGGTCATGAGTAAGGGTTTGCAAGGGTTTTAGGTCTACTTTCAATCTTACAAATTTTTCATAAAAAATTGATGTCAAAGTTTCCAACCAATTATAGAATAAGTTTTTTAGGACCCTATATAACACCTTCAAACATATTAGACCTCCATGAAAGTCTCCTATCGAGCTTGTTTTCACATTTTTCATAAGTCAATTATTTTTAGGCCAAAATAGACTTTCCTTGTGGTTTTTATGCAATTTTAAAGATTTCATATACCTATAATTACCCTATGATAATGATCCAATAATATATGAATCATATCTCATGTTATAATTTCAAATTGCCTCTCATATAGACTCTAGGCTTCACCATGCCTAATTAACTTGATTGTGCCTTAGAGCTCAAAATGGCCTTTTATTGATTCTCATTTCATAATAATATTTAAAACACATATATATCCATATACATGATATAATCCATTATAAATTTAACTTAAATATATAATTATAAGTGACCTCTTGATTAGACTCTAGGCATAACTATGCCTCATGAGCTTGTTTACACTTTTGAGGGTCCAGAGCACCCTATTTGGATTCATCATTTATTTCAAGTTTATTCATGTTTTATTATATAATATTATATATATATATGCACCCTATTTGGATTCATCATTTATTTCAAGTTTATTCATGTTTTATTATATAATATTATATATATATATATATATATATATATATATATATATATATACACACACACACACACACACACACACACACACACACACACACACACACACACACACACACACACCTTATATAGTATCCACACAACCTCTTAGTCATATTTTATCACCTCTTGTCAAGAATGCAGGGTTTTGCTTATAAGGGAAGTGTCCTCTATCTGAGACAAAATAGAGGGAACTTTACTTATTTTATTAGACCATATGAATGGTGTAATATATTACCCAATTAATAAATATACCCTACACAAAAAACCATCTCTATATTAGTTCATTTTACCCCTCACATGTAATATAAACTAAATATAAACTTCTATGCAAAGGACTATGTATATGACAGTCAAAAAATGACTATGTATTGCCCTTTAGAGAGTGTTTCTTACACTAATATTGATATGAGGTCATTGATATGTCAAATATACCCTGGTGAGAGTTTTAAAAAATTTCACCAACTCTCATTTCCACTTCTTTCACTTTGAAAGTATCCTCACTCAGTTGGACTATGACTGGTAATCCAACCCTATTTTTTATGTTCCCCCCTACATGTAGGTGTAAGTAACACTTTTGGAGATAATTAAATTTATATAAGGCCTCAATTAAACTTTAAATTATACCTCATATTCCCTTTAGTCACTTATGACATGCATTTTTTAGGTCCAAGGCCTAAAACAATCACTACTTGGATCATTGTCAGCTATAGTTGGTTGTAGTTGACTTTGTATGGTAGACTAGGGGTTTTTATAGATAGAAATTTACCTTGAGACCTATAAAACATGACCCATGATCCACTTAATTTACTTTTAAGTCATTTTGAATCATATTTCATGTGTATCCATCTATACGTCTCTCTCATGGAAGGTATAAAAGTTGAGGTTTGTTATAAGTGAGTTTCTATAAGGTTAGGGACACTTGTAGATGTTTGTATGATTAAGAATCCATATAAAAACCTATAATTTTATTCTTAATGTTAAAAAAAAATCACACCATGATTTAGTTCCACTATGCTCTATATTCACAAGTAAAGGACACCTTTTCAAATTTCACCCTTGGTTGGCTATAGGTCTCACTAGCCCTATGTACGGACTGGAGGTGATATAGGAAGTTAAACACACTATATCATTTCCTTGTAATGATCCTTATGCCATGAATTCTCTCATAAACCATATAATACCATCCAAATTTTACTACATGGATTAATACTACCAACTTGAATGAGAGAGGCTTTTCTTGGACTCAAACCTGTAAACTTCACTACCTAGAAACAATCATAAATTGACAACTTTGGAATTCCCAAAAACCAATATCCACTACTTAACTACCATTTATAATTTTCCAATTCATTATCCTATGATATATATACAATATTATCTTATTTTTATTCCTTAAATATCATTTCAACCATGTCATATGTTATTCACAAAAGCCCCTTGACCTCTATTTTGCATTTTTAGGGAAAATGTCCCTGTATTTAGTCATCACATCCTTGCAAGTGATTTACATTGATACTTGACATATTGACACTTCAAACATCATATATCATGGTTAAATTATCATAATAATACTTAAAAATATCTCTAATACTTGTAAGAATTCCTTCACAAATGCCCTTAATTCTCTATCAATAAATCTTGTAGGTGTTTATTTCGATGCATAGGCAATGAGTTGATTATGAGTAGTATGCATTGTCTTTGTAATTTATTGGGTTTTAGGTCTATAAAAAAAATTAAAATAGACTATTTACATTATCCAAGACCTTGATTATCTCAAATACTTCCTTCAAACTTGACATCCTCTATGGGGTACATATAGATGAGTGTTTATAGTAGAATGTGTGAGGATATTGTTCATAACTACATAGTCTATCTTTCTTGCATCAAATAAATCCTTGACTCACTACTTCATGCTGATAAATAATACACAAGGAATTAAAAACCTTAAAAACACCTTTTTGAACATCTTTTACAAGCCCCATGCACATATTTCACCATAACTACAAGTAAGAGGGAGCATGAAGTTGACTGAGTATGACAGTGGACTATTCCAAGCATGATGTAGTGAGAAAAAATATGAATTGAGGTAATAAATGTGGAATTTATGCATGGTTATTAACCTATATGCATCTCCTTAACCATTATAAAAGCATTGGAGTTCTAAAAATGGTGAAAAACTACTTGTCATCCCAAAAGAGACTAATTTGCCCACTTGAGATTATTTTCTCACTAAAACACCATGAAACTTTAAAAAAATAATTAATGGAATTTTATAAGAGAGATAAAATCATTTGTAGTCCGCCTTAGTAACTATTTCATATGAAATTGCTCAAACAAAGTCAAAACCTATAGGTTACATAGATTAGTAAGTAGAAAAACATAGTCAAATTCATGAGGATGGTTCATGAGTCACAGACCATCATTCTTAAAAATATTTACGTGTAAATTAAGGTCTTTGATTTTAATTTCACCTCCCCAAATAATTTGATCTGAATCATCCTCTGATGGTCGTACCAAATATGAACCTGAAGACTGCTTTTGCTTGCCAAGAAGGGTGAAAAAAGAGCAGAATGGTTTTGGGCCAAAAATGGCACTATAGAGAACTAAAAACATTTAATTGAGCTTGAGGAATCTTAAGGGACATTCCATGATCTTTTCCCATGTGGCACACTTCCCCGTGGTCTATACAAGTGCCAAACTCACCTTTTTTCCTTAGAAAACTATTCTTTTTTCTGAAGCACCTACTACTTTTAGTTATAAATAGTTACCTAAGACATAATATGACATATGGAATGTGGAATAACCTTTAAAATTCCCAATAAATCTGTATAACTCATTAAATATCCCTTTTTGACCTTAAAATGACCCAAAATGACTAAAATGACTAAGGACCAAGGCTAGTATAACATCAAATGACCTTAATTGACCTATAAAACACATTTTTACATAATTTTCATACCCCTAAAATATTTTAAATCCAATTTTTTACCTAGGGGCTCCCCAATTTAACCTAAAAGTCAAATTTGGTCAATAATTAACACACCTAATTTTTACCAAATGGGCCCCACACATGTTAAAATGTGTCTCTTCAACTCCCCAATTTGTACCATGAACTTTTATACATCACCTAAACCCTATTTTCCCTCCTCCTACTCTCCACTAATGAATTGTGATTTTAAACATGAAAAAAGCTATGGAATTTGTAGGTTTTAGGAGCTTTTAGAATACTACAGATTTGTACAGTATGGATTGGCTTAGGTGGAGTTAGGGGTATACAAGGGGAATTAACTATAGTAATATGTTGAATAAATCAAAAAAATTCAATTCCCAAAGAGCCAAAAATTGATTCACTTTCCCCACTGAGTTGATTGGTAGACATGGAGAGAACTTCATGTTTGTGTTCAATCCATACAAAGTAGAGAGAGAGAGAGAGAGAGAGAGAGGGTCCAAGATCTTGGCCAAGGAAAGTGGACTTGATGACATTACAATCATGGTAATTGGTTATAGGTTTATTCTTTTGATCTCTATGATCAAATGCTAATAATTTGGGTAACTTGGTCACCACCTTCATCTACATAGGGCAAAAGAAGGGAAACAATTTCAATAATTTTTTAGTTTGTTTGGTTAAACTAATGGCATTTCATGTTTCCTCTATCCTAAAAAGACATTTCATTGAATTATAAAGCTTTTATTCACATGTGTGGGCCTACAGGAGTAATAAATTTCTAAGCTAAAAATGTTTGTGAGTTTCAAGCAAGTTTGCATTGGTGGGAAAGAGTGTTTAATGTATACATCTGAAGGTGAATAGTGTTTGAAGGTCTAATAATGGTGTCTTAAGGTTACTCATGTCTCTTTATTCCATTTTTAATACTCAAATATATCTCCAACCTTATAAAATTATGCTTCCAAGTGATATGGTCTTCAAATTTAAGCTTCACTACATAGGAAGGTAATATATTGTATAATGGTGGCTTGAAGGTTATCAAAATGCATCAAAGACAATAAAGAGTGTTGCATTCATAACAAAGTGTCATTTTTTAAAGGTTATCAAACCTCATCATATCCCTCATAGGAAAAATAACCACCATCTACCTCCCAAATACCTTCACAATATTGTTTAGCAGATGTTAAGGTCATTTAGCAAAAGTAAAAGTTTTTTGGAGAGTCTTAGGTTTCCACTTTTCACCACATATGCTTCATTGATGATCTCAACGTTTTATATTCTATTAGGTACATGTATGAATATTCTTAGGTTCCTTATAATTCATCTTGGGTGTGAGTTCATAGTTCATTTCAAACCCTCAAAGAGGTTCTCCCTTTTGATAATCTCATCACTATCATTTCACCTCAAATGTTAGCCATGCATTCCAATTTCAAACTCCATATGACTTTACAGTCATCACCCGCAGGTCACTATCCTCTTCTCAAACATTATTTATGTGAACATGGTCTAAATAATCCACCAACTATAATATGCCATTTATTCTATAATAAATGAGTTTGCATAGTCATAAACCCTATTATGTGATCAAATCACCACCTACAAGAAATGGTCTAAATCCACCTTGGTTAAGTCCTTCAAGTCTATACGATGATACTATGATCACATAAGATAAGGGTATGAATGAGAAAATACCTATATTATAAATATGTATTTTAACATAAAAGATTCATGGGGACCTTAAGTATGTTATGGATCCTCTCTTCTAACTCAAAGACTTGTCCCACAGACCCCTGATCAATCAACACACATGATTCAATACTCACAATCCTATTGATGATATGTAACCCAAACCTTATATATAAGGTATTATATGCACATAAATTTATAATATTCAACTTATATTAAAATTTTAAACATGGAGGTCATCTCACCAAGGGTAAATAAATCTATAGGAGTGCATTTTGGACTGAGTTGAGCATATGCAATCAATCAAGGTTGCCTATAATGAGAAGGTGCCAAACTTAGGAAAGTGGCAATTCCAAAAAAATATAAAAGTGGAGTATTATATATAATAAGTTATAAAAAAACCTGAAGTATTCACATGATGATATCATTCTAATGTGACTATCAAATCTAATTTGCATACTCAGGACACATAGGCCTATATGTGACTATGTAAATAGACTTGGTTCATAGAGCTAGAATAAGATGAGCCTTAGGGATATGATCATTTTTAAAAAATTATTATTGAACTATGATCATACCCTTATAAGGATATATAATCAACTACTCAAATTTACATGCCAATTCCTTGGGATTATACACTAAGCAGTGATGCTTAAGGTAGACTATAAAAAAGAGAGTAGGGCTGGTGAGGGCTCTAAATAGATGGGAACATGTGAACAAGGTATAGGATGAATTTAAGGAGATTTTATGGAAACATGGAATCCAAAAATTCATATAAAATTGGTTGATACTCCAACACTCATTTTGGATACTACAAAACCTAAAGGCTTATCTAGGTCTCAAGACCCCATATCCACTCCAAAGGCAAATCCATGTCCCCAAAGAAACCACAATGCAATTTGGAGGTATGTTAAGGTGTTTTAGACCATGGAGAATAAATTTGAGGTAGATAAGTGAAATTAGTTATCTCATGTTATTTTTAGTCCTCTCTCAAGCACTATTTCTTTAAGCAAGCATGTTAAATTGCACCTTCCCATACTTATATCTCTCACCACAAAAAATTGAGGCCTAGGGTTCTTAGGGAAACTTGATCACCCCTATAGACTCAAATTTCATAAATGATTAAGTGGGTTTGTGGGGTTGAGTTTTATAAAGGAATGTTAAGAAGATAATATGCACACACTACCTAATAGGGAGCTTGAGGCACAACTTCCAACACTCATATCTCCACACACACTTTTTATGGGGCCCAAGGATATTTAGGAAAGATGAAGGGTCGATGGGATAGAGATTAATAATAATAAGTTTTGGTTTGGATTTCCATACTGTATGAACCATTTTTAATATTGTGGACCTCCAAAACCCTTCCTAAACCTTGGATCAAACCTGATGAAGGAAATATTACCCAAAATGTATCCAAATGGAGTGATTGAGTTATGAAATAGACCTAATGGTCTCCCCAGGTCTTCTAAACACCCAAATGACCTATTTATTGGCATGTGTAGGGGATAAATTATATGGATTAGGCTTGGGATATATATTTTAATTTTTTAAGGAGTTATGAAATATTTACATACACCCTAGGTTTCTAAGGAGAGAGTGAGTCCCAAATTTCCCAAATAACCTCATATTAGCCACCTACAAGGACTTGCATGATTTATGACTCTTGAAAACAAAGTTGGGTTTCCAAATGAGACACTATATGCATGAAAAATAAGTTAAATGGCTTGATTAATCTAACACAAGATCTCTAAGGGACCTCAAGGGTTATTTCCATGCTATAAGGATTGGTTATGTGCCTCATAGTCATAGGCTAAGGTCAAAACTAAAAAACCCTATCGATAGACATATTGATTTAACACATTCATTGAGATAGTTCCACTTAGAGGTTATAGCATAAGATAAGAATTATATTAGAGGAAACATCAAATCTTCATGAAGATGATCATCATGTTGTTATAGATGTGTGATGTCACTGTGGCTTATAAGGGAGATACATAGTTGGTCATTTTGGCCTGTAGACACCTCAAGTCTACCCATAATGAATACTTCTCATTCGAGAGGCAACTTGAAAATCTCACAACAATATGGATATATTGCATGGGAATCTGATCACTTTAGGAGATGTGGGGGATTTATTTATAAGATTTTAGTGGAGTTGTTTTAGAGGTTAACGCTCTAACCTCTATGAACCATTATTAAGAGTCCTAGACACTCTTAAACCTCCCTAAAAACCTAATAAGGGAAAAATTGGAAATATTTAAGATAAAATGAATTATTTAAATATTTAATTATGATTTGTAATTACTAGGCATGGATCTCCAAAATAGATATTTCCAATAACCCTAATAAAGTTAATAGTTATCAAGTAATTATGATTTGTAATTACTAGGCATGGATCTCCAAAATAGATATTTTAGGATATTTTCAAAGAGTTTGACAAATCATAAAAGACAATGATGAAAGGCTAGGATATTTTAAAATTTTGAATTTCCTTTTTTAGATATTTATTAATTTCAAATGGATACTTCAACTAGGCATTTAATTTAGTTCAAATTTTTAATTAATTATTATTAATCTTTTATCATTTCCAAGATTTGATTTAAGTGCACAAGTGGCCCACTTAATAGGTTTATAGGACAAAATGACTGTTGTGATGTTGCAAGGTAATTAGGAATGAATCTATGAGAGGTTATTATTGTGTATGGTATGATACCCCAATTAGGGATGTCTTTACATGATTCTGAGCTTTTATGAGTGATGCACAAGAAAATTTGGGATGTTCAATGATTCTTAGGATTAATTTTCAATGGTTAGTAGGAATTAGTCTCAAGTCTTATTGAAGTCCAACTATGGCCATTTTTAGGTGTCTACAATTTGCCCCTATTTGGGAAGGCATTACAAGATATAGGCATAGTAGCATCTTCTCAAAGAATTAAAAGGTCCTTGTATGCTTATAAATTTAACAACAATGGATGAACTATAGATGCCCCCTTGAGGGAGTGAGTGGTAAAGGGGGTTAACAATTTATCCCTAAAAAGGAGGAAATGATGGGATAAAAAAAGATAAATAGGGTGGAAAAGATTAATTTTCCCATAGGTAGTTATAATTAGTGGCATATGGAGCTGCCCTAGTTGGGTAGATAAATAGGATTATTTACCCATAGGTAGTGATAATCATTGGCATAGGTGGAAATAAAAGGTAATTATTTTCCCAAAGGTGATTATAATCATTGAAAAAAGATTAGGGTAATAAGAGACTAATTTTCCCAAAGGTGGTTATAATCAGTAAAAGGGAAAATAATGATGTGCCCATAAGTGGTTATAATCATTGGTAAGATAAAAACATACCTCATTTGGGTGGATAGAGATAATGGTTTTCCTTAAAGGTAATTATAAGCATTAAAACAATGAAAACATTCCCTAGTTAGATAGATTAAAAATAAGGATTTGCCTAAAGGTAGTTATAATTGTTAACCTCTAAATAGTTCAAAACATAATGATTTGTATAGATGTGGTTATAACCATTGGCTTAATGGCAGTTATAATCCTTTTAGTTTAAAACACAAGGATTTTCCCAAAGGTAGTTAGAATCATTGGTATCATAAGTGGGATGAAATACAATGATTTTCCCAAAGGTGGTTATAATCATTGACTAAATAAGGATGGAAAATATGATAATGGGGCTTATGTATTGAATCCATACTCATGGAGTAAGAGTAAGCTAGTACAGAGGAGAAAGATGAATTTGGGTAAACTACAAGGATGGATATGTACGTCCTAACTAGCAAGGGTTAAAATTTTGTTGTGAGTTATTAATTACTCTATATGTGGAATGATTGGGGTAGATTGGGAATTCTTTAGGTGCCAAGGAAATATATTATGATCATATTGTTTGAAAGACTTCCCAAGCTAATTTTTTCTATAGAACATGATGGTAGGCATCATGATAGAACACCATGATAGACTTAGCCAAAATATGCATAAGGATTGATACGTAATCAAATAAATAATTGAAAACAATACACCAATGATAAAAACTATAATGACAATGTTGGCATATGAATATGGATAGATTCAAGAATAATGCATAAGAAATCACCCAATGAATGCATAGAGATTGAATTAAGGAACAATAAGAAATCAAAAAAAACAAAAAAAACACCAAGAAAGAACAAAACAAGTAGGAGAAGAAAATGAAATAAAAACAAACAATAGTTAATCACAAGGGTAGTACAAATAGATAACAAACAAGATGATGAAAATTGCCCCTAGGCTATAGGAGATAATGAAAAAATAATCAAAATGTGGGAATAGAAGAAAATGAAGGGGGTGGTCAAGATAACTATATATGTACTATGAAATTAGATGCTACTTATATAGTTCCATGGGCATAAGATCCAAAAATAAACTTTAGGCCAACTGTAATTCATTAGGATATGGGATAGAAGAAAATGATGAGAAAGAAAACATGATGATGTGATAGAGGAATGTTGGGAATCATCTCATAAAACAATGAGATCATGTGATGTTAGGCCATTAATTATGGGGAAACCAAATGACATGTGGTTTCTTGTGAAATAGCTAGGGATCCTAGAATCCTTAAGGAAAAGAAGTGGTTGATGTGGACTATTTTTAGAATTTTCTAGATTGTTTTAAAAATGTTTTTGGAATTTTTTAAAGTAGCTCAACTTGATGGAAGATTATGAGATACAAAAATATCCAATTTTACAAAACTATGAGAGCATTCAACTTAAAATTGCTCACAAAATTGTGAGAGCATATCAAATGGGTGACAGAGTTGACCGTAATGTGAATTGAGCATTGACTACATAGTCCCAGGATGGGACCTCAAGTCATTGTAGTTCCACCTTATAGTATAGTAATCTAAATAGGTAGCAATAAATTCATAAACTAGGTAAAGTAGGAAAATGGTATAGTACAACATAGGAATGGCAAGGTAGTACTTCAAGGCATGATAAATAGGTGTTATTCCTAATTCTCCCATAGGTAGTTCTAATTAGAAAACAACAACATAAGTCAATGATACTAATTTACCCATAGGCATTTATAATTAGTAGCACAATAGTGGTACACTAATTTGCCTAAATTTGGTTATAATCAGTATTACTTGAATAGAATAAAATAAGGAATGAAAGATATAACTACCAAACCACTATCATACTACTCCAAAATATTACTTATGTCTATAATACTAAAACATGATCGGAATGCCCTCATTATAGGGGCTTGTAGAACCAATGGAATATAACCAAGGTCAAAGGGGGTTGGGTAAGGAGGGTATAAACAACTTTGTTATAATGTTATGGTATAAATAATAATGTCAATATTATGGTACAATAGAAATGGCCCTCATAGATAATACACCAGGTATCTTAAGTGAAGTATCATTTGAGGTGTATAGTTTTCATTGTATCATCAAGTTCATCTCCATCTGGTGTAGTTACCCTTTATGCTCTAGCATCATAGTTTACAATAATGATGTATGGGCCTATCTAGTTGGGTTTTAACTTGCCTTTGGCCTTCTTCTTGATCATGGTGTTTTATTGGTTTTCTTTGAGAATAAGATCATCAAGTTCAAACTCTCTATATTTGACCCATCAATCATAGTGACCATGTATTCACTTCTGGTATGATTGTAGGCTATTGTATATACCCATGTGTTTCTCATTAGGTAAATCTAGCTCTTGTGGGTGAGCTACTCGATAATAATCATCATCTAAGATGTGCTTCAAAAATATGCAAAAATAAGGTAACTCAACCTCAATGGGAAGAATGACCTCAACACCATAAACAAGGGAATATGGATTGGATCCTATTGGAGTAAAATAATTGGTATGATATACCCATAGGGTGAAGAATATTTGGAGGTACCAATCATGGATGACATCATTAATAATATTTTTAAGGATGTTGACAATGGTTTTTTTGGATGTTTTTGCTTGGTCATTACCTTATGGGTAATATTCCATAGAAAAATGTTGAGTAATTTTGCACTCAACACATAATTATTTCATGTCCTTATTCTTTAATGATCCATCTTTATCATATATAATTTTAGATGGGATGCCATAGTGGTAGATGAGATGGTTAAAGATGAATTTGGAAATTTATTTTCCAGTCACGTGAGGGGTATAGCTTCAACCCACTTAGTGAAATATTTGTTAGTGGTGTGGATGTGTTTATGGACATCAGATGAGGTGGGATTTATCTTCCTAATGAGATTGAATCCCCTATATCAAAAGGCCATGATGTAAGAATTGGTTTCAGAGTCTTATCTAGGGTATGAATTAGATTGGCATGACGTTGACATTTTTCAAACCTTGTGATATAAGTGGTTATATCTACATCTATAATTAGCCAATAATACCTAGTACATAGGAGATTTTTGGCTAGGGTATTCCCACTCATAGGGGCTATACATACCCCTTCATGAAATTCCCTTAATGCTAGTTTTGATTCTACCAAATTTAAATAATAAATTAGAGTTCCATCAAAGATACAACAGTAAACGGTTAGTCCAAGTAAGGTATACTATGTGGCACGATGGGTAAGGGCCTTGATGTGTTTACATGATAGGTCTGATGGCATAATGTGGTCATGAAAATAGGCATAAAGGTATGAATAACATATATATTTTGGACCAATAATATCACAAAACATTATGACAATTGAAGGTTCATGAGCTAGCACTAGAAAATTTGTAACAAGGAATTGATATTCTTTTGCTTTGTTTGGATGATGGATTAAATATCTAATTATGGACATGGAATCCATTGTTTTATTACTATCCCTTGGTATATGTTAAAAATATATGTCGGTAATCCACTTTTAGAGACTGTCGATCATGGCCTTGTATGGAACTAGCTTATCATCCTTGGTCTAAAAGTGGTTTGTAATCTGATTGATGATTAACTGAGAATCACCATAAACCCTGAGATGTTGAATATTCCATTGTACTACTTGGAAAATCCTTACAATGAGTGCTTCATATTTTTCCATGTTTTTAATATAAGAAAATATGATACATAATTATTTATAGATAATATTCCCCTATGGTGTAATAAATAATAGGCCTACCCTTGATCCATGTGATGTGAATGATACATCAAAATCTATCTTCCATTGTTGTTCCTCAAGAAGTGTTTCAATTATTGTCATGATGGACTCATCTATGAATTGGAATGTTAGTAGTTAAATATATACAAGGGGTGCTTCAACAAGCTAATTTACAAGTACTTATCCCTTGATATCCTTCTAGTTGATGTATTCTATCTCAAACTCACTTATAAGCATGTTCTATTTAGCCATATAGATTTGTAAATTTATTTTGGTTAGTAGATACTTGAGTAGATATACTTTTAAAATAATTAATGTCTTATTATTAAACATGTAATTTCATAATTTTTGAGTTGTAAAGACCATATCTAAACATACTTTCTCAATAGGCATATAATTGTGATCATATGTGACTAGTGTATAGCTTAGATAATACATGATATGTTCTTTTCCATTATTATCATGCTAAGCTAGAAGTGACCCCAGTGTTTTGTCCATGGTAAATAAATACAATAAGAATGTCTTTCCTAAAATAGGAGGCAACAAAATAGGTGGATTGGTGAGAGATTTTTTTAAAATCTAAAAATATTTATATAATTTTTCATCCCAATGAAACATGACACCCTTCTTCAGTATGTAAATGGATGGCATTTATCATCTAATTGAGAAATGAAGCATTTGATAGATTGAATCTTACCCTAAAAACTATGGAGTTGCTTCAAATTAGATGTGGTGGCATCTTGATAATGGATTTTACTTTAGATAGATTGAATTTAATTCCTCTATGAGACACAATGAAGCCAAGCAATATGCATGAAGTAAATCCAAAAACACACTTATTAGGATTAACTTTAACCTTGTATTCATGTAGTCTCTCAAATATTCTTCATAGTGTTTTTGGTTGATCATCTCTAGTCTTTGACTTACCTAGTATGTCATCAACATAGTCTTCAATAATGTCATGCATTATATCATGAAATATGATGGTCGTGGCTCTTTAGTTTGTGGCCCTAGAATTTTTGAGATCAAATGGAATAAACTGATAAAAAAACATTCCCCATGGAGTGTTAAATGTTTTTTTTATGTTGGTCTTTTGGTGTAATCTAGATCTGGTTGTATCCTAAAAATATATTCATTAGTGAAAGCATTTCATACCTAGATATGGAGAAGATAATTATCTTAATGTTTAGTAGATAAAATTCATACTTGGGGCAAGCCTTGTTTATATCTCTGAAATCAATATAGATTCTGATTCCTTTTAGCTTCTTATTGACTATCATGACATTTGAGACCCATTCTAAATAGTCGATCAATAAAATGCATCTCATTTTTAAGAGTTTTTCAAACTCTTTATTTACTAGTATAATAATTTAAGGATGCATCTTATGTAATTGTTGTTGCATGGGTTTGGCATTAGGATGTACAACAAGGTGGTGTAAAACCAAGGTAGGTTCTAAACCTGGCATATTTAAATAGGCCCCAGCAAATATGTCAACAAATTCCCTCAAAAGGGATATAAATATGTCATGTTCCTCCTCAGTAAGGGACATGCCTAATTTGATCCAATTCAGGTCATCTAGAGTCCCAATGTTTACTTCTATAGTGTCCTCTACAACAAGAGTCAAACTATATTTTAGAATGGTTAGCAATGATTGGAAGTGGTCTGCAATGGAAAAGTCCTATATTTGGACTAGATATTCAATTTCTCCTAGGCAAGATGAATCAAAGTCTCCCAATGGTAAGTATGTCTATGTGATAAACACTATTGGAAACTCTTGAATGATTTGGTCGAAGGCATGATTTTCTTTAGAACTAAACTTAGACCCATAGGTAAGCTTATCATTGGTGGTTTCTTGATCTATGTTTGAGGAAGGTTGAACACCCCTATTTAATAGCACCTAAAATAGGTTTTATCACTAGAAGACTATCCTTTCTCTTTACTTTTACCCTGGTCTAAAAGTTCCTCAAAGAGGTTTTCACTTTAAGACCTTAATGTTTTATTTATTTATCTATGGCCAAAGGTGTTCACCCATTCTCCAAAATAGGATGTAGGATCCAGTTTCATTGAGAACCCTTATTTATGGTCTCCCAATAGAACATTGTCTCTTAGGCCTAGAAAATCACAAAAGGCCTCATTATTTTCAAACTCATCTATAGGCACTGTGAATTTTAGTTTATCCTAGGCTATAAGTTAAGGGTGATATAGAGGAAGTAGATTATGGTGAATAATTAGTCTAAGGGTAAAAATGGCACTAGTGTCAAATAGATTGGTATCAGCCAGGTCTTTATAAGGGCTATTATCAAACTCTACTTCACTATTAACATCTTCATCACTATTCATTAGTGTTGGAACACAAATAAGATATGTGGGTCACCCCCAGGTGGTTTAAATTTGAGACCATAATTTATTTTGTATCAAGTCATAGATATTGGTTCAAAAATTCCCTATTGATTTGGCTTAAGGCCTCTTCCTTGATAGGCATGATTCTTCATGATCTTGTTAGGAATGGGGTATTTGTCATTGTTATATCAATCATCTAAGTTGTCATTATACAACTATGATTCACCATCTACAATCAGTTCTTATTCTTGGCTAGTGGCCAGTGTGAAAATGATACGAGCTAGACTATGCAATTTTCCTTTGCCTTTTTATTTCCATTCCATGCAAGGTGGGTTGGCTTTAGATCTTCTATAGGACTTATATTTCTATTGAATTTTGTCAATGTGGAATGTATCATGGGTCAAATATTCTCCAAGGCCATTGTCTATGATGGTAAAATGATTAGACATTTTAGGAGGTAGTATGTGGGAAGATGAATCAAGGGTATCTGGGTCAATGCAATGGGTCTCTAGTAAATCAAAAAGAATTTATTTCCCCTTGTCTCTTTTTGGAATTGAATTTAATCCAAAATGATAGTTATAGCTTTCATACTTGACCTCCAAATGCTTGCAATCTCCATAGGGCTATAAATATTTATGAATGATGACCTCCATACCTAAATGAGAGAGCTTGAGCCACTAGTGCAATGTTGAAGGGATCACATAAATATAATGTATCCAAGGTCTACCCAATAGCAAATTATATGAAAAATCTAGGTCTAACACATGGCATATTATATAATGGGTCAAAGTCCCAATGATAACTGACAATATGATGGTACCTTGTGATTCTTACAATTCATAGTTACAGGTCTTGATTGTGATCTTTTCTAGCTAGAGATCAGCGATCATGTATCCAAGATGCTTGATGAGATTTAAAGACACAATATTTAGGCCTGATACATTGTCTATTAGGACATGCTTCACTTTGTATCATATGATGACAACTTTGATGCATAATGAATTATTATGAATAGGACCAAGGGATGACATACCACTTTGGTTAAAGGATAACTAATGGCCTAGGGTTATATATCTAACAAAATATTGAAATTTCTCTAGGGATATGTCATTGGGAACTTGTGATTGGATAAGGAACTCTATTAAGATGTTCTTATGGATGATAAGCATATGCAAAAAATCTAAAATGGAAATTTGTGTGGGAGTATTCTATAGTTATTCCATAATATCGAATGTATTTTCCTTTATAGTGGTATATGGCTTATCTCTGGCCATAATTAAGGGTTAGATGGGTGTAGTTGCAAATAGATGTGGGCATAGAATGGTAATATTTGATCATCGAGTTGTGATAACATAAATAGGATTAGAGACAGGACCATGATTGCTAACAAATGATGGTGGAAGGGGACTAGATAGGGTAAGTCTCGATTATTAGTGTACTTTTATGTGGTCATAGGTCAATGATGATATATCAGTATAATGTCTAAAATTAGTCATCCCTACTTTTTGGTATGCATGTATGTAGTCTTAGGTTAAGGAAAGATCATTAACACAGGTTGGTCGGTTGGGTTGGTTAACAATGGTCTTGTTTAGTTAATATTTGATCTTGGATTGATGGAGATGGTAGAAATATGACTACCATAATATGTCCTACTAATTTATTGTAGTCATGTGCAACTGTGTGGTAAGTCTATTAGTTGTTAGCATTATTCCAGCCTTGGTTCCATCCATTTGGTTGACATTGGTTTTGTTGTTGTCTTGGTTGTTGATAATGTTGTTGTTATTGTTCTAGCCTATTGTTGTTATTGCTTTTTTTTATGTTATGAATAAGGTTTTTTATCAATACTAAGGTTCTAATTGGATGTAGAAGCTCCATTATCCAATGTTATCTCCCCATTTTCTACCATATTTTGAATAAGATGTTTGATTTGAACACAATGGTATAGATTGTGTCCATTAACTTGATAATATTTATAGAATTCATTTTATCTATACCAATCTGGGTAATGAATTCCCTCATGATAGTGCTTTGAAATGGGCCAAATAATTAGATTAGAAGTCACTAATTTTCAAAACATGACTTCAATAGGCTCTCCAAGGTCACTGAAAACTTCATGAGTAGGTCCATTTTGCCTTGGAAGAGGGGTTTGTAAAGGCAAAGGTTGCTTCATTTTTTGAGATGGTCTAGGTTATTGCAAAGGTTACACTTACTAAATAAGTTATTGGTAAGGAGTAATTTGCATTTACAGTGTAGGCTAAGTAGATAGTATTTACACCATTTGGACATGTCATGACTTGGTTACTCCATTCCTAAAAACACTCTTATTGTAATTAAACTACTTTGATTTTTCATAATTATTGTCTTGGGATAGTGTCAATGCTTACACTTAGATTTAGTTGTGGTTTTAATTTTGGCCATTTCATTGGTTTTGATTTTGGTTATGATTCAATGAGGTAAACTTGATAATCCTTTTGTTAATAAGGAATTTTTTATCAACAAGACTTTGTCAATGATTTCCTTAAAGGTATGTGCACACTATAGTTCTAGATGGTGAGATATCTCACTATGTAAATTTTTGGTAAACACAATGGATAATTTCTTATCTAGTAAACTATGGTTGAATTTGCTAGCAAGTACTCTCCATCATTGTAGATAGCTTATGAAACTTTCACCAACTTTCTATTTGGCTTGAGTTAAATCTACTAATGAAATCTCATGTTTGATAGTGTAGTAAAAATGCTGCATAAACTTGTATGAAAGGTCATCAAAATTAGATATTGAGTTCTTTGATAATTTTAGGAACCACTCCAAAGCTTGTTCTATTATACTCTAAGGAAACAACAATAGGAGTTATATGTCATTGTAAGCCACTCGCTAGCAAGTTAAAAAAATATGTTAAATAGGCCTTAAGGTCTCCTTTACTATTGTATTTGTCTAATTTTAGTAGTTCATACCCTAGAGAAAATGGTATTTGTAGATACTCCATGTTGAATGGGTATGAACACACATGATCTAACTTAAAATAATTAGTTTGTTTCCCATATTAGATGGTGGAAATTGCATCCTTCACTTATTTTAGTTCTTGTGCTAAGAAACTAGATGGAATATTGGCCTAAGGTAGAGGTTGGGTGGTCAAAAGTGGACTACTTTGACTAGGATATAATGGAGGCATGGTTTGTTGTGGAAATTTGGTTTAGCTAGGGAATTGACTAGGAATATACATTCATGGATTAGGATATGATTGTTGGAATTGCATGTATTATGGTGTGATATTTTGGTCAAGATTTAGTAATTAGGCTTGGTTTTGGGTAAATTATGGTTGGGATAAAATGATATATCTTTGGGTGAATTATTGTGCCTATTGTGATTGAATAGGGACTTGTTATTGACTAGTCAAACCTAACTAAATAAGGGGAACTTGTTATGAAACAAGGCCCTATCATTAACTTTGTGACACATTGAGGGCAATTGTTGCCTAAATGGTACTTGTGGGACAATGGTGGCTCATTTTTGTGTGAACACTAGTTTTGAATTAGACATTTGTTGAGGGTTCAACATTTGTCACTGACTTATAGATATATGTTGTTGATTAGAAACCATTTATGAAGGCATTTTGGTTTGTGATTAAAGAGGTATACTTGTCACTACTTGCTAAGGTGGGACATTAGTTGCCCCCTATTGAGGTGGTAGAACATTTTATCTCTATTGTGTTGGTAAATTAGATTGTGCTTATTATTTTGGAATGTTAGTCATCACCTATTATGGTAGAGTAACATTGTCACAATTTATTAAGTTAAGGCACTAGTTGTTACTTGACCACTTAATCCTTGTAATTACGTACTTCATGAAGTAGTTGGTTGAGGATTAGAGGTGGTTTGTGGTTGTTGGGAGGTAGAAGTTCCTACCCCTTATTGTTACATACCAATCATGGTGTTAACTAAAGTCACTTGTTGTGGGATAGTTGTTTGTGCAGTTAAACCACTTTGGCTTGGATTATATGATAATTGCATGTTATCTACTATGTTTGGCTCATTCATCTATGTAAAAGTAGTAGACACTTATTTAATTACTAGGGAATTGAACATGTCTCCTACAAAAGTGCTTTGCATGAATGGCTCTATACCTAATTCTATTGTCCTGTTAATTTGATTAATATTCCTATTGAAGGAGTTAGTTTAATAATTAGAACATTTCATGTTATTGAAATTATGCGCTAAGTTTAAATAGGTCTAGTATGCTATCTAAATTTATACAAAGTGGTCTTCCATGAGGCCCTTTCTTATGATAAGCATACATGGATCTTGATATGACATTGGCACTAGAGTTCGATGATTACTAGAAGAGGCATGTTCAATTTTTTGATTATAAGGCATATTTTAAGGCACTCTAACTAGACTTGGTAAGTTTTTGTCATGGAAGTCTATTGAAAACTTATCCCTTACCTCTGTGGCTTTGATCAAAACTTTATCCTTATTTGTAAGCAAGTGATGATTAAATAAATAAGGATCATATGTCAATGGCATCATAATGTATTATGGTTATTATTGAACATGGTCAACAATCAATGGTATGTTAGCTAGGTATTGTGTTATTTATTCTTGGTCTTGCTCTGAGTATGGAAGTGTGTGGACAAAATAGTGATTTAAAGGATCTTATCTTTATTCCCTTGATTGAGTGTTATAAGGTGTATAAGTATTCATCTCATAAACTATGTCATCACCATAGGGGTCTTGAATAAAGTCATCTTGTATGACCACATTATCATTTCCTAGATTGTACATGGCTCCATTATGAGTATAGTGAACATATTCAAATTAGTGATGAATGTTTTGCAATAAAAAAGGTATGGAGTTCTATAAAATCTTAAAAACAATTTCCAAAGGACAAAATGGTTTGAACTTGATCTAACATGGTCAAAGGGATGGATTTGTATCTCCAAAAAGTTTTATGTTAAAAATTATTATATAATAGTTTAACATCAAATGTCTAACATAAAATATCTAACACAAAAAGGTCAAGTGGATGAAATAAAACTATAATGCCAAACTCTAGGTTCAAAGTGTTTCAAACAAGCTTAATCTAAGAAAAAAAAAGTTGCTAGGTCTTTTGGCAAAACAAGGCTCAAAATTTAGGCTCAAAATAGGCATGTGCTAGGTCTTTTGTAAAAGGTATAAAATTTAGACTTAAAATAAAAGGAGGTAATAGATTTAATTTAACAAATTTAAAATAATTTGGCATAAACTAGGCATTCAACTTTAGACATAAACTTGGTCAATTGGTATAAAGCATGAAAGAAAAGGCATATGGAAGATAGGCTATTTATCCCAAATATAGACAAAAATAATAGTTTTCAAATTGAATAAAGAATTAACCTAAGTTTTTCAACCCAAAAGAGAAAGATCAATGTCTAGGCCAAAATTACACAAGGCATAGGCAAAAATCAATCAATGTTTGGATTTGAACTTGTCAAGGTTAATCTCAAACTCAATTTAGAAAATTAGGCTTCTCTAGATAAATAACTAGCTAGAAAAATATGAATAGCATAATAGTACTAGATAAAGATCCAAAAGGCACACATGGCTTTAGTTTTAAAATTAGAAATTTGGACACAAGGCAAAAAAGTATATAAAATGATTCAAGTAGCGTAATGATGTTATCGCACTCTAAAGATGCAATCAATGGTTTAGTTTCAAGAATCAAATGCAATGGATTTTAAATTAATTGGGTAACATAATGACACCCTCTTCAATCAAGTGGAAATACACACAAAGATTTGACAAAAGACTAAGGCAAAGGTATGGTGTCAAATAGATAGTGTAATGCCTCCTCAAATAAAAGAGTGATGCGTAAATAAAAATTATTTTGGATGTGTTAAGATAAAAAATATATATATAGACTCAAACCTATGTGAGAAAGGGATAAAATGACACAAACACTAACTGTAATATCCTAAATCCTAAAACTGACAAGGTTGCATAATATTATCAAATTCCATCAACATACTCACTCTTAGGAGGATTTTAATTGTTAATACAAAAATAAAAGTGCATGAAAAGTAGGTTTAGGCCCCATTTTCTCCTAAGAGTTTTTACTATGACATATAACTTCAAGCTACTATCCTTGCATCAATAGTATATCCATGGCATGTGGGGTTTGTTCTAATCTATCAATTTTTATGCATTTCTAGATGGTCTAAAGTATGGATAACACTAGAGATGCAATCGTGTTAATTAGATATGCACAAACTAGTTTATTGTGAAAAGGACTTGTCTTTTTCAAACCAATACATCTATCACTTGATTAGTGTAGTGCAATGTTCAAGTTGCCCCTACGGTCTAAGTTGGAGTACCACTAATGGAACTTGTTTTAACCACTCAAAACAAGAATCCAAGTGGGTCACCCTCAATTTGTATACCCCACCATGGAGTGGGGTTAAAAAAATGTCAGGATATGAATTCCTAGGTCAATACTTCCCTAAAGAACTCGTGAGAAAGTGATGAACTCCCATTCACAAGACAAAATGCATGAAAAATACAAGATAAGTGAAAAGATTTCAGGGTCATGTTAAGATCACCCAAGCCATATGGATTTGATGATGGACTTAATGATTATATTTTCACACTTTTATACTAAAGTAATTGAGGCAATGATTGAGCACTTTTGGTCACTTGAGTTCCCTAAAGGGGACAGGGGGAGAGCATACACGTATTAATCTATGAAAATAAACAACTTCAACAAATAAGTAATGAAAAAAAAACTCTTAAAATCATTTATCTAGGGTGAGATTTCATTTAATCACCAAAATGAAATGTTTTGTGAATTTTTTGGCCCCTTAGCATTAGTTTAAAAACTTACAAAAAATTTGAAAATAACTAAGCATGAAAACACTAGGTTCATTTTAAACACCAAAGACAAAATGTGCAATATTTAAACATGTCCAAACTTTATCTTTTTCCCCTTATGACCTAAAAATTTTAGAGGGTTTTTTCCTACTTAGAATCCCAAATTTGAATGAGAAAATAATATTTCAAAATTTGCTCTTGGGTTTCTTTGTTTGTCTATCTCAGAAATTAATGTCTATCTATGCAAGGATCGATGTCAGTCTACAAGGATTGACTTTGATCAATCCAAAGGGATCAACATCAATTAACATATATTTATGTCAATTTCATAAAAAACACAAAAAAATAATAATATGGTTTGACAAAATTATTTTTTAGCTAAATGAACTTTAAAACCAATACATAACATGAGATCATGTAGGTAAATGGTCAACAAAATGATATTCAATCTCTTAGAAACAAAGTAAAAACTATAAAACTCAAGAAAAAATCCATTAAACACATTTATGGCATGCTCTATTCTACACATAAAGGTTGATATCAGTTCAAGAAGGATTGACATCGATCTTAGCAAAATCGATGCTGGTCTCTATGTAAACTATGTGTCACTAAAAAAAATGTGAAAAACAAAGTTAAAACTTGAATTTTGAATATTTTCAAGCATTCATTATAAAAACTAAGAGATGCATATTAATCCCCTTACTTATATGGGATGTTTTATGTCCCATCGAGCATGCCATTTTTTATCATAAGAATCAAAGAAGGGAGGTTAGTATAGTGTTAGTTCAAGTAAATAAAAACTCAAATAAACACACTAACACTTACACCCATAGCCTAGAACTTAGGGAGAGCTTAGTAACAAAAGGTATATTAGAGCACAACTAAAAGATAAAATACATAAATCTTTTACCTTCCTTAGGATATGCAAATACTTTTTTGAGTGGATTACTCGACTTGTAGATCAAGAATTATTTGCAAAATGAAGCTTGTTGGCTCATTCTCTCCTTGGCACCAAAGGATTTGATGTGGCTTGATTTTATTTGGCTCAATATTTTGGCACTATAACACCACTTACAATAAAATAGCTTATGTCTCTCTCCAAATTTGCATTATAACTTTGGCTTATGAGAGCTTCTTGAAGATATTTTTGCATAATAACTTTGCACCCAAAATAGCTTATGGACTCAATGGGAAAGGCCTTGTATTTATAGATTTTATAATTAATTCTCACCTAAGGTGAGTTATGTTTGAGTTAAGTCTTGGAATGGGTTCAAACTAAACCTAGGTGAGTCAAATCTAACTCTAGTAGAGTTAATAGTTATCAAATAATTATGATTTGTAATTACTAGGCATGGCTCTCCAAAATAGATATTTTAGTATATTTTCAAAGAGCTTGAAAAATCATAAAGGTAATGATGAAGGGATAAGATATTTTAAATTTTTGAATTTCCTTTTTTAGATATTCATTAATTTCAAAAGAATAATTCAACTTGGAATTTAATTTGGTTTATCTTGTTAATTAATTTTGATTAGCCTTTTATGATTTTTAAGATTATAAGTGTGTAAGTGCCCCACTTAATAGGTCTATAGGCCAAATTGACTATTTTGATGTTTCAAGTTGATTAGGAATGAATTTTTGAGAAGTTATTGTTACATATGGTAGTATTCACCAATTAGGGATGTCTCAACATGATTTTGATCTTTGAAAAATGATGTGCAAGCAAATTTGGGATGTTTATTGATTCCTATGATTAATTTTCAGTGGTTGGTAGGAATCGGTTTGAAGTTCAATCAAAGACCAATTGTGGCCAATTTGAGGTGTCTACAAGGTGAACTATGGAAGGGGTTAAATATGGAAAAGGGGAGGCATAACCTAAGTCAGTTTTTTGGGGAAGGGAAATCAAGGGGTGTTCCACTAGGATTTTGATGAATGATGGAATTAGGGAAAGGGATATATATGTTCATCTATTATTGGCCCTATCTTGGGCTTATCTTTGGGTTATTGTTAATTTTAAACCTTATCACCTATACAACCTAAGGTTAAGCTACTTGGGGTTGAGTTGTCTAGGATTGATCTAGTTTAGGTTGATATGCACGACCCATGAGAGATGGTGGAGCTAGAGTAGAGGGTTGGGTAGGTGAATCTCATAAAGGATAAGGTTAAGGAGGAGGATCTAATACCCCTTATAATATCCTCCTTGATATTTAAATAGGAGTTATCTAAACATCTCTTCCATCTTGAGTTGTCATGGAGGAGGCAAGCCCATTTTGGGAAGATGCTCCAATTTAATCCTACTTTCCTATCTTATTCTTCTTTTCCTTAATCTCAATAAACACCTCCTAGTTATCCATAGGGTTGAGATATATATAAAAATCATCATGGGGATGGTGGCCATAGTTTATTTTAAGTCAATCCTAATACCTCACCACATAGGCCTTGACAACACTGTGTGGGTTCCATTCACTATGTTTGGCCTTGCCAAAGGAATATGAATCCCTTTCTACCACCATCTTTAGTAAATTGGGGAGACTCTTGTAAAAATGGTGCTTGATTGTGCTAGGGAAGTCTGGGCAATAATTCTGATAATAGTTGATGTAGTGATCAAAGATGCCTTCAACCAATTAATAAGAGATATCTTACTTTGGTAACCATTCAGGGACTTAATAGGGTATGTGAAGGGGAGATTTGAGGGTGTCAACCACTCAAATGATAGTGTCATCCATATAGTACCAGTAGTCCCTAATAGGGTTGAGAGACTCCTTTATTTCCATGGAAATTTGAGGCATGAATTCCCTATTGATAAACATATATGCCATTGAGTAGAATGACTCAAAAATATCTTGTATTTGGTTCTAAAAATAATGGCCATATAATTTATTTAAAAACTACATGGACCATTGTGCCTTTAGGAACCCATGATGAAAAGGCATAAGACTTGAATGTGATCATTATGTAGACTATGTATACCAAGTATCTCATCATATAAAAGTTTTCTCCTCCCTAATCATCTCCTACTACCTTAATTAGGTTGAAGTTGGCCATACCCCCAAGGTTTAAGACCTGATCACCTTTGAGGTTTATATGCAGCAAGGGAACCCATAAGAGATTGATGTACACACAATTATTTGCCTTAAATATTTGATCTAGAAGTATCATCTCCATATAAATTCCTTCCTTGAAAGTAAAAATGGTGTAGGATTCCATGTTTAACTTGTTAACCCATTTAGCATAGGGTTTCTCTACCTAGTCCTTTAGGACATCATATATCTATTAGGTTCTTGTTTATGTGTTCAATGTGGATGAATCATAAGTGATTTTATATTCTAAAAGGTTTTAGTAGGATTTGAACGCACTCCCTAAAATATTTTAAATCTTGTGCTAGGAACCCATACATCACATAAGGTTATGAACACCTTATTATACTCATTTTGTAGTGAGTAGTAATTTACCAAAAAATATGCATAGGGGAAGACTTCCAGCTTAGCCATGGCTTTGTATATCTGGCACTTCTTGTATGCCTAGAAGACATCTTTAAACTTTGCCTCATCTTCATCATTACTAAAATAATACTTGGGCATCATTTTAATTACCTTAAACATCTCATTATAATGATTGAATAGGGTTACACCTTTTTGGAACATGGTGTCCTTATATTTGGGCTCAAATTTGGGGTTAGAGGATGGAGTAGTCATTACAGAAAGGGCTATATTTCTTGTGTTAGTGAAATATGAGTGAGAGAGGCATGAAGGGTATAATAATGAGCATAAAATAATAAGGCAAAATTTTCAAAATTGGGAGCAATAATGATAAATGAGCTTATCTTAAAGCACTTATAGGGATCCACACATATCTCATGTATTTATGGCACTTTGAGACTTAATCAACATGAATTCAAATCCAATTTGGTGGCTCAATTTTGTGTTTTATTTAGAAATCTATAATTAAACATAGATATTTCAAATATGCACCACCTATTAGATTTGATGATTATTACACAATGTTTTAAATTGTCAAATTAGGGCCCAGTTTCCCATTTAGTTAATGTTAGGAGTGTGGTAGGCACACTTTTATTTCATCCATGTGGAATCTCAAAAAAAATTTATCTTATGCCACATTTACATCACTGATTGGTCTTAAATGAAATGGATACCACCTAGGCATGGCCTATTATTTCACCTTTACAACTTCGAGGGTAGGAGTCACTAGTTGGAGGAGTGAAGTGACATGTGGCATCCTTTGATTAACCTTTAAAATTAGATTTTAGATCACTCTAACTACCTATATGTTTTTAAGCCTCCTCTTCTCACCTATACATAAGTAAGATGTGGTATGGTCTGGTAGGTTAAGCTATCTCTAGGAGACTGATATATTTGGCAATGGGACATGTGGTTCTATTTCATCTGGTTGGGCTCTCCTAAGCTTTGACATTTTTCTCAAGTTTGGGAGAGTGACAGATATAATAATTGGATACATGATTCTATTTCATTTGGTTAGGATTTCCCAATCTCTAACATCATTATTAGGTCTAAGATATTAACATGTCTAGAATTAGGGCAATCCCATTGGTCTATTTTTGGAACCTATAGTCATTAGGGCATGTGAGGTTATCTCACTTGGTCAATATTTCCTAAGATTTGACATCTCTATCAGGTCTGAGAGACTGATAGCTCTGATAGTGGGCCACATGGTGATATTTCATTTGGCCAGGGTCTCTCAAGATCTGAAATCTTTGACAAATAAGGGAGACTAACATGTCTGATAGCTAGGACTATGCATCACTTTCTTACTTGGTTGTTTCACCCTATGTAAACCCATGGAAAAAAATACTAAGTAAAAAGGGAAGCTATGTAATCAAAAAAATACTCACTTGCCTATTAATGGAGCATTTATAAGGCACCACGTAAGAATATGGGAAGCTATGACTCCAAGAGACTAACACTCTAGGAAATTGAATACAAGTCCAAATCTATAGATAGGTAGTTAGTGCAATAAAAATATTCTAAGAGTGAAATTACTTGGTTATTCTTAGGATGCAACAAGGACTTGATTGCACTTAAACTCACAAGCTATGGGGGGATTTTAATAGGGACCAATTGTTATTATGAATATGTTAAATGTATGGAAAAATTAGGAAAAAATATAAATTTAATGGATCTTAAAGAAAGATGTTAATCATGGAAAGATTGAAATTTCAAGAACTTCAAATTTTGAGAAACTTTAGAGATGGGTCCCCCCTTCTTGGAAGAATGGGTGTGTGTTTTCCATAATAGTAAATCCATGCCTCTTGTTCCCCAACACACTAAAAAATGGGAAGATGACCATCCTTGTCTTCTAGAGATTTGATCATATTAAAATATATATAAAGGATCTAATGAGAATCTAGAAGAGAGTTTACCAACCATCTCCAAAGTAGGGTCCCTTACACAACATCATTAGAGTCATATAGATTAACCAACTTAATGATGTGATTATCAAATTCAAGCAAAGTTAAAACAACATGATTAGTGGGGTCATATCCATAAGAAATAATGTGTTGAGAAAGCTCTATAACTAAAAGAGCACCAACCCCACCATGGCCAAGGTTCATGCATGGTTATTCTAATAAAGGGCCCTAGGCCAAATGATTCATGTTGCATTAAGTAGTAGAAAGCTAGAGAACTTGACTTCATGCATACACATAATTTTTATATTGCTAAAAAACTAACAATTTTTCTTGACTGCGTACTTACATGAAGGATCAGTGAGGCCTCAAACATTCCAAGAATAGACTACTATTGGGAAACATCGAGGTTCATGTAATTTCCCTCAATTGGGTCTTCAAGAGTGGAAAATTGATTAAAAGAGGGGTTTTGATTCATATATTTGCCAAGATGGAAAGGTTTCCACTTGTGTCCCATGTATTCCTCATTATGTGAAGGAGAGGGGATTAAAGAATACTATAATATTATTTAAGTTTGAGGGTGATGAGATTAAGCTCCTCTTCTAATGAAATCACCCCAGGTGGGAGTTGTGAAAATTGGGCTTCCAGATCTGAAGGTAGAGTAGTAACAAAAGTAACCACTACTTGTGGTATGTGCATAATTAGAGATGAAGCTTTGTCAGGCATATAAATAATATTTTTGTCAATAGGAACCAAGGTGTTGGGAGCTATGATTAGGTAATAATCAAAAGACTAATATTTCTTGCTACCTCTTATTAAGTTATTATTTTTATTAGTGATTGTGGTCCAACCATCAGCATTTCCATTCTAGGTTTTATTGACATATTCATACCCTTGAGATTAGAAAGGGTCAACCTATACTTAATAAACATCTAAGTTTATCCTTGATCATATTATTATGTACTTTAAATTTCTTGACATCCAAATAAAGGGTCATCTATCCATAGGAAGTGAGGCAACAGGTTTAAATAATGAGTCATGTCAAAAGACTTAAGGTGGTCCCCATCTCACATTGTTTGAATTTGTGTCAAGGCATTACTTTTTGTTAATTGTGTATAATATTCTATAACAAAACTTAAGTTGGCCCTTGTGATCTAAATATACTCATGGAAGGTGATCTAACATACTATAGTCCATATCTAGTCATATGCTCATTTAAGCATGCCAAGAACCTACATAAATGGGGGCAAAATTTAGGAGATTAGGGGCTAGTTTTAGGAAGGATGATGACCCTTATCTAAGTCCTTAGCATACTTTAAGGTTCTTTATCGAATGGTAAGTTTTTTTCCTTAATTGATATTTCATTTGAAATTATGCATATTCTACCTTCTAAAGGGTGTCTAAACCATGTGCATTATATTTTTATGACCCATAAGACATCATTGAGCCATTATCAAGAGTTAAAAGTCTCAAAAAGAACCTTATTATCATCATAACATCTTTCTAAGGTGGTTTTACATGTGGAAATAAGTTTTTTAGGATTCAAATGCCTTTTATTCACCAAGAACCCACACATGTGTAAAAATGACCCTTCAACTTCTCTCCATTTGTACTCTTTATTTTGAAATAATTTTTGACTCCTCATTTCCCTCCTTTTTCCCACTAAAGGCATTTCAAAATCACATACCTGATAAAATGTAGGAAAATGATGTTTTGTAGGTATTTTTAGGCTTATACAAAATTATACAGTATGATTAGGGTTAGAAGAGGTTAGAAACTTCATGGGGGGTCCCTTGTAGGCATCTTAGAGAAGATCCAGGTCTCAAATATGCAAAAAAATGTAGAGAACATAGTAGGATATCCATCAAGCTCTTGGAAAGCTCACAAGGGATAATTTGAGATAGATAGTATGATCCATATAGGGGGATTCAAATCCAAATATCTTAGCCATAAATAGGGTCCCTAGTGGGTTTTCAATCAATGGAATTGGTTTGTAGATCAAGGCCCTGAGCTTTATGAACAATCATTAAGACCACTAGGTGGTGTTAATCCCTTTACAAACCCCATAAGCTTATCTATAGGTAGATTTATCAAAATATTGAACTCATTATGATAGCTTGAACATGGTGAAAGGTATCTAAAGGCCTTTTGAGTGTTTTATACCCCTCTAAGTATGTTCTCATGATACTTTCAAGGATATATCAACACATAGTCTCCCTTATAAGCAAGTTACAGTCATGTGCAAGGTTATTGTGTTTTCATGAAGGAGAAGAACATAAGGATGATTAGTGTAAGTTTCCATGGATTCCTCTAGGTGTTTCACATACCTCACTTGGTCACAGTTTGGCTAGAATATATCCCATTAAATCTATCAAATTCTCATAATGTGAAGGAAGGAGAAAGGTTCCAAACATGACCTAGTTATTCTCATGGTATTCCATCTTCAAGATAAAAGTATATGAATGGTGTCTTCTTTAGGTTACAAGGGTGTTGTAGGCATGTGGAGGAGCCCCTCTCTTTGAATAAATAAGCCTCCTTATGACACTCAAGACAAACTCCTATGAACTATATCCAAATAAATTAATAATCCTTTTAGTAAGGTTTAAGGTTTATTAGCATTATTTAAGGTTTTTATTGACTCTTAGGTTTCAATTTCTCCCTCAATATCCCTGATTCATCAACTCTGAATGCATTGCCTTGTTGAGTATCTACATAGGTATGTTTAAGGTCTTAATAGGTAGTCTTTAAGGGGGAGTAATAGTCCACATGAGGTCTCCTAAAAGACATATACTATATAATGACTTCATCAAGCTAATTTCACCTCATTATGAGTTTTGGATTTCAAACTCACAACTCTAAAAGGACTATGTAATACACCTACAGGTTTAAGTTCTCATGCATAATCCTATGTGTAGAAGTAAGGTCAAAATTTTGTATAATACCATGAAATTCATTTAGAACCATGAGAGAGGAATCCCATTCAAGTGTGGATACTGTTAAGAACCCAATAACACAATTTATAAGATTAGCTCTAGGCCTAACTTTTAGAAGTTCCCCAAATCACCACCTATAGTTAAACCTAGGTAGATGTAATAAAAGGATATATACTTATGAATATGAATTCCTTGAAAATTTTATTGAGGTTCAAGGAATTTCAAATAGGTTCCTATAATGGTGTATAAACCCTTCTCTTTCTCATGGGCCTATAAAAGGACTCCATTTGTAGTCAAATGTCTCAAACCCCCACCTATAGGATGGTAGTTTAGTTGTCTTCAAACTTGAATATAAGAGGCCATATACACATTTAGGAAGGAGATAAATCAAAGGATCAGAGTACATAGGTTATGTTATTTAATGATAAAGAAGACATAAAAGAGTTCCCAAAACAAGCTAACTCAGGACCCTCTAACTCTACGTAAATAGTTGGCCTAATGTATATAAGCCTGCCTAGCCAGATGGGATAGCTATGTTGGTTTGAATGAGGAAGGTAAAAAAATTTGTGAAAGGGTTATTATAGTGTTTTTATTCCATTTTTATGACATTGAAAACCATTCAAGATAGATTCAGGTTAAAAGAGTTACCTAGGCTTGACTAAAGGTTTTATAACACATAGCCATTTTTGTGTGTGTGTGACTAGGAAAGCATGTAATTATAGGAATAAGGGGAATCAAGAATAAATAATTGTTGAAAAATGTTGAATTTACATTTCATTTGGGGTTGAAAATCCGTTAATAGTAAGGAAAGAAGAAAAAAGACCACTCAAGTCTTTGGCATCAACTAGTCTGAGCACTGAGTAAAGGCTAAGGATGGTCATAGCAAACCTAAAGAGGAAGAATGATAGAGGTAAAAACATGATCAATTAAAAGACTATGGAAAGGGTTGAATTTTCATAAAAAAGGATGATATTAATTTCCTAAGGCCAACACAATCACATACAATTGTCCTAATGTCTAGAGGCTTAGTTCAGGGCTATAAAGAATAAAACCCTTCTTAAGCCCTCAGATCCCCAACTCCACTCTTGTGACATATCAAGTTATTAAGGTAGATATAAGGCCATAAAATGATTTTGGATGGCGTTAAAGGTATTAATAAAGGTTTTATAGGTATAATAATGTAGGGTAAGTTATAATTTGGCCTAACTACTTCCCTTGAGCTCCATCACCCTAGTCTGCCATTTTGAGTTGCTAATTCATGTGCTCATATCTTACATAGAAAGAGGCATGGGGACTAGTGATCATAGGGGACATATTGGACCCATATTCACTTAAAATACAAGTTATATAGATTTTATTTCATTGGGTCATCTCTATGAATGATACTTAACACCATAATCATGCCCAAAATGCCTAGTAAAGACCCTAAGGCTTCCAATTTTTACTCAAAGCTCACCATACAAGGTGCATGGGACTAGGATTTGTTAGGGAGGTTTGAATAAACATATATAATTAACATGAATGGCCTTAAGTTTGCATTCCAAGGAATGTAATTTATGAACCATCATTAATATGGCAGGCTACTCTAAACCCTCCAAAACCCTAATGGAGAACCGATGGATAAGAGACTCTTCTTGATGATTCTAATGACCATGATACACCATGAAAACACATAAAAGTATTGTATGCAATTTTCACATAATAAATTTGTCATGTGTGAGATAAAATATGTAGGAGAATGTCTTTTGAGGTCTTATTTTGGGTTTTTTTCATAATTCCAAACATGTTAAGGGTCCTAAATGAGTATAATGGCCTCTTGGGACTATAAAAATGTAGGATGGTCTTCAAAAAATAACTATACAATTCCCACAGTAATGAAGACAAGCCTAATAGGTAGAATTCAACCTAGTTGGAGAGATAACCTTCATTTTTACCAAGAAAAGAGTGTTAAAGGCCATCCACATATTGATGAGACTCTCAAAGGAAATAACATTATTGTACCAAAATATTCCAGTCATATCAGACTCATCACTCACCTAAAATCCTCTAATTCTTAGGTCTCTCATCCACTAGGAGAAAAATGCACTAAATGGGATAAAAATGACATGAAGGTTCACAAGTAGGTGAGTAATGGATAGGTTCAAACATGTATTTACCTCTCATAATGACTGAATGACATCCTATTATAGGATAAGGAGTGATGGAGTAGTTCAAAAGTGCATGGCATCTTCATGGGGTCAACTATGACAAAAAATAGGCCATCTACCACACCTCTACTCCTAAGGGCCCATTGAAGACCATTTTTTAGCCAAAGCAATGTATGTGAGAGGTCATGGAGTTTTTAGTAAACCTTATTAATTTTTTTAACTAATTTTTGAGTGAATGAGGATCATCATGGCCTCTCTTCCACACTTCTATTCCATATTATCCTTTTCCCCCTTCTCATATTCTATAAATTGGGCTTCAAAATCCATTATATAGATCTCTTAGCTGGGTATGAAGGAAATCTACCTAACTATACCTTATAACCTTTAAAATAATATAAGGACTGATTCAAATTCTCCATGCTAGTCTAGTGTGTTTTATACATGTTGATTTACACAAGTGTTTGAGTCTTATCTCCCTTTGTAGGTCCTTGTTTCTCACCTATTTGCTAAGATATTATTCTATGCATACCACATGATGTGTTAAATTATGAATCATTATGCTTAGATTAGTATCTGATTAGAAGTGTCTTGACTTAGACATTTCATCCATCACCCTCAAGTTGTAGTTATCTAGCATAGTCTCCATGTGAAACATTTATGATCAAGAGTCTTTTGGAGAGAGTGGTTTAGTCACTAGTCCTTGTCTTGTTTATAATCATTTTGAAAGTTCAAATAGAGAGAACACAACATGTTGGTACATCACCTCCCATAGCTTAGGTTTATTTCATGCATCTTTATATCCCTTTTCATTGACAAGCAAGTAGGTTTAGAAATTGATCTTAGATTATGCATTAGGGGAGCTAGCCCCAAAACTATAGGTTTATCTCATTCAATAGGCTACCCAAACCTATATGTGATCCCATTATATATGTTGGATGAGGTAGATATGAAACACCTTTACCTCAAGGGTACAATCTAGATTGATAACATTTTTTGGGACACCTAGTGGGATAAGAATTCAAGCAAGTTAGAGCAACTGCTTGTAGAATTTGGTGATCTCAAGGAGCTTCAAACACTCTAGTGGTAGTTATGCATTCAAATTTCATGCCAAAATTAGTCACAACATCTTCATAAAAAGTTAAGGAAGCTAAGTTTGTTAAATTATCATTGGATTTTTCTTGAAGGAAGAGGTACCCTAGGTCTAATCCTTATCTTACAACTCCCACTTCTCCTAATCAGTCTCAATAAAGTACTACTTTAACTCCTACACCTTCAATGGCTAAGCCTAAAAACCAAGCATCTTTTCCCTTAAATGGTGTCATCCCTCTGAACCTAAACTAATTTTATGATATCCATGTTGCTTCACTTAATAGCCTTTCATACTTCATAGTAAAAAACTCTACCACCCTTGGTTAACACATTATAGACTTAGTCAATCTCTGCTCAATACATAATGTGACTAAAAAGATGTAGTAATGAGGCTACTCTCTACTTCAATAAGAGTTAAATTACTTCAAAGGTATATATTTATAGAACCTAAATCTATCAACACTTGGGATGAGTTTAGGGAGCACCTATGCAAGCTTTTTGAAGATAAAAGTGACCACTTATCCCTGGTGGAGTAATTGACCACAATCAAAAGGGATCCTCAAGATTTTATGGTGGAATTTTACTATAGGTTTTTAGAAAAATTGGTATAGTATCCTAAAATTATTTAAACCCACTCCTAATTATGCCTTTTTATACTATTTGAGAACCCTCAATTATGATGCAGTAATCATGATACATTTCATGGGTGGAAACACAATACTTGATGCCTATGAAGTGGAAATAAGGGCATAAAATTATCTAATACAAGAAATAAAACTTACACCAATGCCCCTCATGGCTTTGTTCCCATAGATACAACCTCTTATGCCTACCATTGCCCTCATACCAATGCCAACCAACCATGAACAAGCAGATGTTAGTCAGACAAATAAACTAGTTAAACTTGAAGGGTTGTTCAAGGTATAAAGAAATAAGATATTAGAATTAGAGAGGAAGAAACTTTCACCTTGCATACCATATTCCAAGCTCATCATAAATATCCCTATTATATTTATTAGTTCAATAGGCCTCCATATCAATCTAATTCACAAGATCAAGGGTAGATCACTCAAGTAAGGCCCTATAATAGTTTCAAATCCTTATTTCACTAAAACTTATAGATCATTAGTTCCTACTCAAAATAACTATGATCAATAAGGCCAATGGTCTACACAATGGGGGTAATATCATGATCAATCAATTAGCTCAAGTGAAGGTGTTTTTCAAACTTCTCTTATGCAATAGAATCATGGTCCTCTTATGAAAGACAATCATCCTCCTACATAATACAAATAATCCCCTCTTGTGTAACATGGAGAGACCCCTTTCATGACTCAATCTAAAATACAAAATCAACAAATAATGAGTGGGGGTCAAGCACAATCAATTACTACATTTACTAACTTCTAATAAGGATAAATTTATTTTAGACAATGTGCAGTCAATAAGTTTGGAGTAAAACTAAGGTGAACAGTCTTATTGTAGCAAAAACAAGGGCTAAAAGAAGGGTAGTGAGTAGTGACTCAAATTTTGGAAGAGAAACTCCTTCATCATATCAACCACCCAAGGAGACTAATGAATAAAGTTCAGCCCTTAAAACTCCACTTATTCAAAAAGTTTACAATGAAAAGGGGTAGAATAACAAGGGTCCATTCATACCTCGGTTCACTCAAGCCTCAAGTAGTAATATTTCCCCTAAGTTAAAATAAAAGGATTTTATCCCTCATATCATAATTTTGGAACATATGACATAATACCAATGTAAGACACATTACTTATTCAAGGATAAAAGGATCTCCTCCAAGAATATTTGTCCAAACTTCAAATCTTGGACAAATAGGCATAAAAATTAAGTACAATCCTAGCCAACACTAGTCAGCGTAATGATCCCCAGCTAGCTAAGGTAAACAAACCCCCTCCTTTCTATCTTTATGTCATAATAGGAGACTCCTTAATAGATAATTATATGATAGATAGTGGGGTTATTACATCTATCATGCCTAAATATATAAAAGACAAGTTGGGGTTAAGGTATAAGCCTAATTCTAAGGGAGACTTGAAACTAGATGAGTATCCTACTAAGACTATTGTTATGTTTAAAGATATGAAACTTATCCTAGCTTCTTGTCCTAATTTTACTATATCCTAAGATGTGATAGTGGTTGGCATTTCCCCTTATTTTACCTTATGTTTGTATAGGTATTTCACTACCAAGATAGGAGGCTATCGATATTATGATTGGTATTATATGGTCTTTAGAAACTAGGTATGGAACTAAGGTCACCATAAAGTCTAATCCTATCTCTAGGTTCCATTTATATCCCTACATGCCTAATTTATCCAATGTTAACTTTACTATTATTAATGAAGAAGAGCACTCCAATGATCAAGAGCTAGTTGAGCCACTTCAGGGCATATCAAAACTACTTCTTGATGAGTGGGGGTAGATAACCATGGTTATGATCCATATAAGAGCATTGAAGAAGTAGGCTTGAGGATATATTATATGCATGAAGAGGAGGCAATCATACTAGCCCATACCAATCCATGTCAAGACAATGATGGAATGTGGAGTTTGTTTTTTGATGTTTCTAGATGCAAAAATGGAAGTGAAGTAGGTCTCATGCTTGTCTCTCCTTCTAATCAAAGATATTTTTCAACCATAATATTTCAATTTATTTTTAAATGTAACATAGTATAATATGAATCCCTCATTCATGGGATGCAATAGACAAAGAGGAGAGACATCAAGCTACTACAAGCCATAAGAGATAGTGAATTGGTAGTACATCAGGTGAGAGAGTAGAATTTATTCAAGAATCCACTCTTAAAGGAATATAAGCATAGAGTTTGGGACCTCTTAGAAGACTTTTAGGCCTTTGACATTCATTTAATCTCAAGAAAAGCCAATCAACATGAAAACAAGATAGAAGCTATAGGGGCACAATATGGCATCCCAAGTGAAGTCAAGAACATGAAGTACCAACCAAAAATCAAGTTGGTTTGTATACCATTAGTGCTTGATAATTAATTTATCTAGAATGTATTTGGTAGTGATAGACAAATAGCATGTTTCTTGTAGCAAGAGGCAAAATTCTGGTCAAGGAACTAAGGTAGACTTCAATAAAAGTATGGTGACCAGATTGTCTAGTTAAGGACAAACAAAATTCCCAAGGGATTAGTGACTCTTGAAAACATCTTCAATTAGGATGATTAGTTAAGGAGACATAAGGTTATCATGTCAACCAATAAATATCACTATGAGAAGGTCACCATCTTTAAAGATAGGTATCTTGACATAAGTAAAATGAACATAAGGGAAGAAAGGGCAGCCTTCATAGAGTTGTGTAAAGAATTTATAGACATCCTTACTTGGGAATACAATGATTTGAATGGGTTTGAACCTAGTTTGGCTCAACATACTATAGAATTGGAGGCAAGTGCTAAACCTATGAGGTAGAAGCAAAGATCAGTCAACCCCAATATTGAATTCCTCATGAAAAAAGAGATGACTAAACTCATTGATTTGAACATCATCTTCCCCATAAAACACTCTTCATGGTTGGCTAACCTTATGCCTATAAGGAATAAGAATAGAGAGATAAGTTTATGTGTAGATTTTATGGTTCTCCATAAGGTGTCATTGAGAGACCACTACCCTTTGACATCCATGGATCAGATTCTCTAAAAGGTTATAGGTCAATAGCCTTTCTCCTTGCTTGATGGATACTTAGGGTATAAGCAAGTGTTGGTGAAGGAGGGGCACTAACACAAGACTATATTCACAACTAAGTGGGGAAATTATGCTTAAAATAATATGCCCTTTGGGTTTTCCAATGCAAGGGCCACCTTCCAAAGGACAATGGATGTAGCTTTCTAAGGACTCATCAATGAAATGGTGCTCATATACTTTGATGATGTCACAATATTTTCCAAGGATGCCAAAGACCACTTGACACACCTAAGGCTAATATTTGATAGGTAAAAGAAATATAAGATCTATTTAAATCCCTAAAAATGTATTTTTGTAGTCTATGAGGGTAGACTTTTAGGCCACTTTATGTTTAAATAGGGCCTTTCCATAGACCTTGAGAGAATAAGTGAAATCTTTTCTATATCACTACCCAATCACAAGAAAGGACTATAGAGATTTTTAGGAAAGATTAATTTCATTAGGTGGTTTATCCCTAGGTTTGATGAGTTGGTAAGACCTCTAAATTTTATGCTAAAGAATCGTAAAGACTTCACATGGACTCGGGAGGGAAAGATAATTTTTGAAGACATTAGACAAGCCATTACCCAAGTACCCACTCTCCCTAACCCTAATTTCTCAAGATATTTATTTTTCTATGCCTTCTCAACTAATGACACAATTTATACCATACTAATATAAAAAAACAATGAGGGCCTTGAGCAGCCCATAACTTTATTTAGTCAAGCATTGGAGGGATATGAAGAGAGGTATACCTATGTGTAAAAGAATGTGCTTATAATCATAGGATGCCTTAAAAAATTCATACATATTGTGTCTAATAACAATATCTATGTCATGGTATCTCACCCTAACATCAAGGACTTCCTTCTTAACTTGGATTTGAGTGAAAAAAGAATAGGTTGGGTGACTAGATGCATGAAGTATGACATAGAAGTGAAGGTCACCAAGTTAGTAAGAGTTAAAGGACTATGTGAGAACTTGGAAATATATGTTACGGAGGATAAATAAGTGGTTTTATAAATGCATGATGATCACCAAACAAATATACTTACACTATCTTCCATCTGGACTCAATACATGGTAAAATTCCTTCAAATAGGAGAATGTCTTATATGCCTCGATACGACAAGAAAAAGTTAATATAGGTTTCAATCAATCCCTTATGTCTTGGTTGATTGAGTTCTATTTTAAAATGATCTTGATGGCATGATATTGAGGTGTGTGGAGACTAATCAAGTTGAAAAACTTCTAGATTAGTTTCATGATGGGATTGTAGGAAGACACTTTACAACTAGGACTACAATAGAAAGGATAATGAGAGCAGGATAATTTTGACCAAGATTGTTCAATGAATCCCATGCTTGGGTTAGGAAATGCTAAAAATTTTCCATGTTCATTAGGAAATAAACACTAGCTACCTTGTCTCTCAAATCCATCTAAGTAGAGAAACCTTTCATGTAGTGGGGGATACACCCTCCATCTAGTTTAGGATACAAGTGGGTCTTTATTGCTATAGACTACTTCACTACGTGGGTGAAAGTAGTAGCCCTTAAGGAAGAAGATGAAAAATTAGTTTTAAAGTTCTATGATAGCATAATGACCAGATTTAGGGTCCCATCCACCATCATATCAGATAATGCACTAGAATTAAATAGTGCAAGGGTGATTGAATGGGATCTTGATTATGAAATCTACCTCATCGCTTCCTCAAACTACTATCCATAAGGAAATGGACTTGTATAGTCCACCAATAAGAACTTAATCAAAATCATCAAGAAAACTATGATATACAACTAGAGGGAGTGGCATATCAAACTAAGGATAACCTTATGGGTAGATAGGATCACTCCCAAGAGAGATACTAGTCATTATCCATACCTTCGTGTCTATGTCAAAGAGGCAAGGTTGCCCATATCACTTGAACTACTAGGGTTGGAACCCACACATCAACTTGAGCTAATGGAGAATAATGCCATAGAAGTAAGGATGAATGAGTTGAGGGAATTATAAGAGATAAGATATGATGTTACGCATGCCATGTGGTCCCATAAATACCAATTTAAGAGTTCATTTGACATGAGAGCTTATTTAAGGACCTTCTAACAAGGAGATATTATGCTCAAGTGAGATGAAGACCAAGTTAAATTAGGTAAGCACTCAAAGTTTGATAGCCTATGGAGTGGGGCTTATACTATCACCAAATGTAAGGATCACAATACATTCCAATTTTCAAGGTTGAATAGTGTGGAACTCCCTATCCCTCTCAATGGGGTGTTATTTAATTACTATATTGAGGAACACATATTATCCTTATGCATAGTAGTTTAAGTCTTATTTCTTCCAAGTGATATGGCACAAGTGCTTTTTTAGTTGTTTATTTTGTTGTCATGTTACTTTCTTAGTTTTTTGGGTGTTGTGTTCTTTTGTATCTTTGTTGTGTATTTTTTGAGGTTATTATAGTCCTTAAGATTTGAAAGATGTTAGGACAATTTTCAACCTAGTCAAAAAGGTCTCTCAACTAAGTCATGGTTGTTATATAAGATATTTTGGGTTATCTTGACTAGAAAATAGGTCAACCCTAAAGATTCACTAGTGATGTTGACATATTTCTTCCATTAGGCTTAGAAAGAGTCAACCTATATTCAATAAACACCTAAGATTATATTTGATCATCTTCTTGTGTCTTTTAAATGTCTTAACAGCCCAAGAGAGGGTCAATTATCCTTAGGAAGTAAGACAATAGGTTCAAATAGTGAGTCATGTCAAAAGACTTAAGGTAGTCCCTATTGTCACCAAATATTGTACCCTAGAAGAGGGTGTTCAAGCCTCTTCCAGATTTGAGCAACATGGGAACACTTCTAGGTATGTGGGTGTACCTATAGTGAAAGTGAACCTCTAGATTTAAGGGCTAGCTCCCTTAATATACCTTGAAGTACTTTCACCTATGATAACTATTTATTTGTGGGGGAAAGGGATAGAAGTTACATGAAATAAAATTATTCTAAAGGGGTGATGCACCAAGATGTCTTCCACATGATCATAATACTTCTTTCACAAAGAAACAATGCCTACAACACTAGCCTAAGAGTCCTAGAATGCACTAGCATTAGTGTTTTAATATGAAGGTGAGATGCATGAAGATTATCCAAGGTAAGTAAAACCATAGATCAGTTATAGATACTAAGGCTAATTATACACTTAAAATAGATTCATACACTTAATTGTTGACTGACTTTGCCTTCTAGTCAAATTTGGTCAACCCCTAATATTTTGACCTTTTGAAGAAGGTTTCATGTGTCCTATGAGGTCTCTTATTGTCCTATATGTCTCACTTATCCTTCCCTTAGTCCTTGTTGAAGCCCATTTCCCTTGTATTAGGTTAGTCAACCAAAGTCAACCTTGGTCAAACCTAGTAAAACTTAATCAAAGTGCCAAATTGTGTTGGAAATGTCCTAATATGGTCTTTGATATATTTCAAGGAGTCTTCAAGTCATTAATTCATCCTTTACCATGTTTCATGTGTCAAAAGTGTCATTTGGCCATATTTTTAGCCTATTTAATGACTTGTACAGACTTTCAAGGGAGAATATTTGTCACAAAGGTGATTTTCAATGTGCAAGAAGTCAGGAGATGTTAGGATCTATCAAGAGTCAGTTATATGTAGAAAGGGGGGGTTTCTCTTTAATTTTGGGCCTTTTTGGGTACTTGTAAAGAATGGGTAATTGAAGCTAAAAATGAGGGTAGTATGCCTCTTAACCTCCCCACTCTTTTCCATTCTTGTTTTTCAAGCAGGATGTTAAAAATTTTAGTGTTACTCCTATTTTTCAAGGGGGTTTCTCTTTAATTTTAGGCCTTTTTGGGTACTTGTAAAGAATGGATGAACTCACTTGAAGCTAAATATGAGGGTAGTATGCCTCTTAACCTCCCCACTCTTTTCCATTCTTGTTTTTCAAGGAGGATGTTAAAAAGTTTAGTGTTACTCCTGTTTCTTCTATTTTCTCTTTGCAAGCCAAGGAAGGTCAAATTCAAACACTTGGTATGGGCCATACAAGTAGAGTTGGGAAAAATGATTTTGGTGGTGGATATTGATTTAAGTATAATTAAATTCCATAGAAATAAATTTCAATTTGGTACCTTCTCCTTAATGAACAATCACATAGACTCCAGGAAACCTTTTATACACTTACATCCATGAGGGAGTCATTATTTGCACTTGTCTCAGATTTCCTTGCTTTGGTCTAATGGTTTTGTTTGATTTAAGTGTTCCTCAAGGTTATATAATGACTCTCCATAGGTTTTTCATGATTATATTATATTTTTAAGTCATTAAATTCCTACAAAAGCCTTTTTTAGGCGTGTTCTTGCTTTGGACCATGTTTATTGCCTTTGCTCAGAAATATGCACCTATAAGAGCCTTGAATGAAATATTTACACATTAATGTGAAGTAATTTAATGTGTCTCAAGTTTTTTTAAATATGAAAGTGCATTTTATGATCAAGGAAGAGACCATGAGGCCTAAATCTTGCACTTAGTCCAAGCTTTCCCTTCACTGTCTACATATTCAAAGGGAGTGATTAGTCAGGGGTCTCCATGATGGCATCATGCCTGGATAATAACCTTGATAATGGTTTCAATCCCTTGGAGATATTTATAATTCACTTTTGAGAGCTTGAGTTAATTCACACTTTATGGAGAAGAATCAAAAGGGGCTATGAAGGTTTCAAAAAAATGTGACTATGATTTTAGACTCACTATCCCAAAATGACTAAAACAGAGGTCCTTAAACTTTTTTGGAATAGCATATACCATGAAAAGAGGAATTTCCAATCATATTGGTTATTTTTTTTAGTATTCCCTACCACATACAATTTCCATGCCAATTTTGAGGGTTAAATTGTGAGTGAAGTATGAACAATTAGAGTCCAAAGTTGCCCAAGAAACCACTAGATTTTGATAGTGAAACCTCCAGGATGTTGATAGAAAAGTGACCTTGCACATCATATTGAGAGTCCTATACTATTCCATCAAGGGGAAAAATATTGAATGGTTAAAAAGACACTCATAAGCCAATATTTCAAATAAAAGGTGGTGTGACTTGTTTTGACCTCTGAGCACTCTCCCCTGACTGTACACAGGCCTAAGAAGGGACACCTATAGTAAGGGTTTCAAATAGTGAGGTGGAAGGTTGAGTTTGGACCTTATTTTGAGATTTCAAGGTGAATATATTGTTTTTTAATCTCAGAACATTCAATAATAATAAAATCATCTTCAATCTAGTTTTAAACATCCCCAAGTGCACCTACAGGCATGCCTAAAGTCCATGAAACATAGTCATGTTGGAAATATAGACAATGAATTAGAGTTAGTGTTTCTAATGATGTTAATGCCACCCAAAATCCAGTGATGAGTTAAAATTACTATATAATGAATATTTATTTTTCAATAATTATTTCAAAAATTAATTTTAGGATTCAAAATGTACATAAACACCTACAGCTAACCCAAGGTGTCTCAGTCCTATTTTAGGCAATCCACATAGTCTATGTTAGAGAAGATGTGTTGAAGGTTCAAGTGTATAAGGGGGAATTGAGAGAATAAAAGGAATAAAAAGGATATTTTTCACTCAATA
Organism: Torreya grandis; assembly: GCA_037957365.1. Classification (NCBI taxonomy): domain Eukaryota; kingdom Viridiplantae; phylum Streptophyta; class Pinopsida; order Cupressales; family Taxaceae; genus Torreya; species Torreya grandis. The sequence goes on from JARHVA010000249.1 coordinate 4,829,379, forward strand.
AGGATCCTAAATTCCATTCTTAATTCCTAATACTTCCACAACAACATATAGGTAGGACTGTTACAGCCAAGCAAGGTAAGCCCAGTCCTAAATTTTTAAAGGCACAGAGGGTGTTTACGATGACTAAAGAGGTAAAGTTATTGGAGAGAGAATTTTTAGGAACCTTATATGGTAAATAAACCTATATTAGTCTTATAAATGAGCATAGGGCATGGAAATAATCTCCATTTTCCATAAAACATAGTCTCATACCCTGCCTACCCTCACAATTTGCCTTATTCATAAGGTTGCCTTGGAAATGTTTAAAGTTAGAGGTCTTATGATTGGAGTTAAAGGTTTAAAATGATAAATTTTTTAGGGATAATAGGGTAATTTCCCCCTATTTTGTCTCAAATAAGGGGCACTTTTTCCCTTGCATAGACCCCACAACTCTATGGAAAGTGGTGAAGTAGGTGACCAGAAGGAAAGGAGAGATAAAATGATGGTTTGAGAAGATATATCACATCCATGGAAATCTAATAAACCTTTCTATAATATTGGAAGTCAAATAGGGTAGTTTGGACAAGGAGGTTTGCAGGTAGGGTAGCTAAGCATGATATGAGCCTAAGCCCTCATGAGTGGTCATTTTCTCTTTTAACCTTTTCCAAGCATTTAAATTTTTTAGATAAAATTAATGGAGGTTTAAATGATTTTTAGGATATATCTTATAGTATTTTAAGTCTAACAAAGATTTTTCAACCATCAAGTTGTAGGTAGACCTCTTAGCAATGTCTGGCCTAATACCAAATAGGGATAAAGTTTCATTTCAAGCTCTTGGTAAGATTTTATAGTGATTGAATCATGTTTTAGGGTATTAATAGAAGTGATTCAACCTTAATTATGAATAAAAACTTCCCAAGAATCCATGTTTGGCCCAAAGTGTGCTTAGATCCTACTAGAATGCAAAAAAGGAGCTTGAATGCAAACTTAGAGTGCTTGAAACATTCATGAATTTATGCATGGGACCTTGAGGTATTTGGAGATGTTAGGGAGGGTCTATAATAATCATTTAGTGTAATTTTTAAAGGATTCCAATGTCTATTCTTTATGAATAAATGTTAGGAGTCCAGACCACTCCAAAACCCTTGAAAACCCTCCATAAGGACTCGATTAGGAAAAACATGAAAATGAAGCATCTAGATGTAGGGGAAATTCCATGAAACTAAATTGATGATGTAGAAGACTCTCCAAGGTTCTTCCCCATGTAATTTATCTACATCACAACTATACATAAATGGTAGAACAAAGCTTATTTTGATAAAATTTTGTGTTTTGCAGGTTTAGAAAGATTTCAAGAAACCAAATCACTTCTAGGAGAGATTTTAGGACTTTTTATAAGTCCTCATGTCCATTTTATCAACTATTTCAACTCCTAAGTATGCCTATCACCTCTCTCATTTTAGTCAATCCAGTGGGTAGATAGTAAACACTTAGGAGAAAATAGTGAAATTTCAATTGGAATGCCTTTCAAGGCTTGTTTCTTGAAACTGATGATATAGACACCTTAGACATATGTCATACCTCCTTGTTCATGGATCAAATGGTATATTTTGGAAGGGTTTGGGTTCCAAGTGTGATAGGTGCTTAGAGAGAGGCCATTTTGGGACTATCATGGATGATTATGCATGAACAAAAGATCATGAGTGGTTTAGGACCTCTCTAATGCATGTGAGGCCATGTTAGTAACCCTTCCCACTTAGACTCATCATTAGATCTGACTGCATGTAGTGATAAGGTAGTTTTGAAAGGAAAATCATGAGCGGTAATTTTTTATGCAAGGAAAGGAGTTTTTTAGGGCACTTTATAAGGCTTGCATGATTGGATATGACACTTATAGATCCTGACATTTCATGACTCACCCTATCTCTCTATCACATGCATATTTAACTAATTTTCTCAAGTTGACACATGTACAAGTAACTCTTGAACTTCCTTTTCTCTCTCTCACACATAATTATTATAAATTCTAGCCTTTTAGCATTGTATTGCATCTCTCCACCTTGGTATGGTGAAACCCTACCAAATATTTAAGTTGAATCAATAAAGATAGATTTTTTTACCTCATTCAAGAATTCACTATAGTGTACACTATGGTTTTTTGTCTTGTGCAAGTGTAGTTTTATTACCTTCACATGTTACTCTTCTTAGTACCTAGTGTTTTTTAATATCTCTTTTACAAGTCAACAAGAAGTGCCTAATGAGATTTAAAGTGTAGTGAGTAGCCTATTCAATAGTGTGTCTTAGAATGCCTATTGACTAAGTCCTCCTATCCTAATCTATCTCCAAGACCGCATGTTGAAACATTGATGTGAGATAGAAAGTTATCATTGGATGAAGTGTTTGTGCATACTTCTTCTTGGTTTTAAGTGAATATCAAAGGGTGTGAGTAGATCATATGCATGGTGTATCACACCCATATAATAGTTTAATTTCATGAAACTCTTATATATTTTCACACAAGCAAGTATTAGATTAGGTGACAAGTACATCAAGACATATCTAAGGAGCTAGCCCTTTCAATCCTAGAGGTCTACTTCCACCATAAGTATCCCACACACCTAGAAGTAGTCTAATGTTGCCCAAATATGGAAGAGGCTTGAACACCCTTTTATAGGGTGAAATATTTGGAGCTAACATTAACTATACTTTAGATGACCTGCTAGGTTGAAATCACTTGCATCAAACATAGAAGGACTAAGAGAAAGCAAAGATAGATTGATATCACTTAGTTATTCAATATACATCTCTTCACACACTTTGAAAAGATGATATATGAACTTAACATAGATTGTATTTATTTTTATAAGGTAAATTACAATGTCATTCCAATAGGGATTCACCATACATGGTGTGGTATTAGTTTCAAAGGGCCAAAATAACTGCTACTTACATAATTGGAGAAGGAAGTGAGGAGAAATAAGTCCAAAGGTCACTATGCACATGTCAAGGCATGAAAACTAGTTACATTAAAAGAGAATGGAGTGAAAAATACACCATGCATTGTCTGATAAGACAAATGGTCCTCCAAAGCATGAAACTTCATGAAATGTGGCATAGGGCTCTATTTGCTTGTTTAGGAAACTATTTTCATCATGGATCATATCTTGAGCATTTGAAATATAATTAGGAGAGTTTACACATATTTACTATCTGAGGTAGGTTGAAATATGATATGATAGTCATAATATGTCCTCCTAACTACTATCTATCTTTTAGACACCCGTATTTACCATATATAGTCATTCATTTATCTCTTGGACTTCACTCTTCACATTTGGCAGTCATTGTTCATCTTGGATTTTGACTGAGCTTTAATGTTGGCATATGAGTTTGAGGTACTTTACTATAGAATATTTTATTCCTACATGGATGCCTATGTGGAATTCCCTTACCATTTTAATCATTCCATTTTATAATATGCCTATCATCATTTGGACATGTAGCCTCATCTTATCCATCTGGAATCCGATTGAATTTTCTCTATTGATCTCCTTTGGAGTCTCTTTGATTTGAATTTTGACATCAACAATTGATTTGCATTGCTTAGTTAAACATGATACATTGGATCTAGGTCCTAGTATTTAAATATGAATAATTGATTTTTGACCCAGGCATCTGAGATTATGACATTTGGTAGCATTTCATGCTTTCTATGGATCTTTTTCAACCCATCTGGTTAACACTTTCATGCCACTTGGCAGTCTTGCATTTGATATGGGCTCCTTAACCTTTGACAAAATGTGTATCATTGATCTAGGATTCATGATTCAATTCATGTCATTGGATCTGGGTCCTTGTCTTTAAATTTAGATTATTGATTTGTGACCTAGACATCCAAGATTATGACATTTGGTAATATTGCATGCTTTCTATGGATCATGATGTTAGCCTGTCTGGTTAATGCTTTCATGCCATTTGGTAGTCTCAAATTGTATCTAGGATCCTTGACCTTTGAATCAATGTGTACCATTGATTTGGGATACATGATTCAATGCATGTTATTAGATCTGGGTCTTTTAGATATTTTTAACTTAAACAGTTAATTCCCAAAGCCTAAACTTGACGTCCCTATGCACATCTATCTCTATTAATTCAAATGTAAATGCTTATATCTTGAGATAAAAATCTCATCAAGACATGAAATTTTTAGAAGATGATCATGGCACCAAAATAATCAAGCCCATATACTCTTTTTGGCTTTAAAGGTTTTATAATCACACTTGTAAAATGTACAACCATACTGCCCAGCTCATTCCTATGTAACATGCCATGATAGCTTGGTTCTTCTTCAAATAAGATCTTCCAAATATGAAGTGATCAAAGCCAAGAAATTACTTTTATTTAATGTGATGACCTTCCCATAGCACTTGTAGGTGTTCATTCATGGTAGATGACTATGCATACATGGGATGGATGTTACGGTCCATCCTTGTCATTTGAAGGGCTATTGCTAATTCAACTGACTGTGCATGAAGATGAAATAAATGACTATTTGTCCTACCAATTCTTTAATGAATCACTGATACTTGTGTAAACCTTATTCATGTCTCTGCTTGCTTGAAGACTATGGAAACCTATCACTTTCATATATGACTCTAAAATGACCCTTAAGACATTAAATGACACAAGGACTAAACTAGACTATGACCAAAGCTAAAATGACATATGAAATGACATAAAATGAACTAAAACACACCTCATGACATTATAATAAGGCCTTATATAAGTTTTAACTATAGGGGGTTGACCAATTTTGACCTATGGTCAAAATGGTCGACATTGTTGGTGATTTCCTAAGGGTGTTATGCTTGTTATGCCATGACCAGTTGCCTAATCCTATCCATTAGGTTACAGAGTCACAAGTATATAGGTTTGACACATAAATTACATTTGATAACACACCAAACATAAGGAAAGGCACACAAAAGAAGACACTCAACAAGAAACACACATGTGTTCAATTAGAACACTTAGGGAACACAACACAACTAAAACTAAAGCACACACCTAATCTTCTATTTACAAAACTAACCTTCACTCCTCAATAGCAGGGTTTCAAATGTATCCCATCCATAGGGATAGGCAAATCTTCTCCATTCATCCTTTCTAATTGGAGAGATTTACTCTATTTGTACTTGATTATGACATATGGCCCACTCTATAAGGTGTCAAATTTAGTATGCCTCCTTCATTTTTCTCTATCTTCATCCCAATTCAATACTATGTCACCTTATTGAAATGATCTTGAAGTTGCCTTCTTATCAAAATACCTCTTCATTAAAACTTAGTGATGTTCCATATCTTGATGAGCTTTATATCTAGTCTCTTGCAACTCCATAAATTTTGTCAATCTCACCTCCATTGGAGTGTTTTCAAGCCTCTAGTTGATGTGCTAACTCTAAGGTAGGTAACTCTTGAGAGATAGACAACCTAGCTTCCCTTTTATAGACAAGCACAAAAGGAGAATTCACTATTGACCTCTTTCAAGTTATCCTATCATCCCATAAGGGTGTCTTCAATTTGGTGTGTCAAGCCTTTTGGTTATCTTCCAAGGTTCTCTTGATGATTTTGATCAGATTCTTGTTAGTAGATTCAGCCAACCCATTACCTTGAGGGTAATAGTTAGATGAAGTAATCAAGAATATGCCATTATTATTTGCCCAATTAGTTGTCTTATCACCCATAAAAACAAGATAATTGTCTAAAATAATAAGAGTGTCAAACCTTGTTATGATGCTCTCATAGAACTCCAAGATAGCATTCTCATTAGCTTCCTTCAATGTTACTACCTCAACCCACCTTGTAAAATAGTTAGTTTCTATGAGTATCCATTTATGACCAGAACTTGATGGGGGGTTTATCATACCAATAAAATCAAGACCCCATTGCATGAAAGGTTGATCTACTTGGATGGGCTTCAAAGGAAAAGTTTTAAGATTCTATTTTCCCACAAAGAAAGCACATTATACACAATTTCTCACCCAAGCATGGTAGTCCTTGAAGAGACTACGCCAATAATATCCTTCCCTCATGATGTTGGCATCTATGGTTCTTGGAGAAAAATGGCATCCTCTTGCTCCATCATGTAACTTCTCAAGCAACACTCCAAATTGGTCATTGTCATTGCACCTTCATAATAAACCATTAGTATCTCTTCTAAAAATCACACCATCTACAAGGAAAAAGTGAATAGATTTTAATCTAATATCTCCTTTGATATCTACTCATATCATTAATATCCTCACCACTTTGAAGAAATCTGATCACATCTTGTGTCCAACTTTGTATATGCAAGGAACCAGCTAGTTGGGAGCAATCATGATTGATTAAAACCTCTTATTTTTAATCTTAAATATATGAATCTAAATATTAACATAGGCCTTTACCTCTTATCATCATTTTTACTTTTATATCAACATCATATTCCATTACTTTGGTGATTCATCCTTCCCTCTTCTCACTAAGGTCTTTGCTCAAAAGAAACTCTTTAGACTAGGATGACAGACCATAACATGAATTTTATTGTTTGAAACCATATGTCTAAACTTATTTAGTCCTCTTAAGATAGCAATGACTTTCTTCTCAACAAAGGTATACTTTATTTCATAATCTTCCAAACCTTGTCTAAAGAATGCAATTAGTTACTCCACACTCTCATCATTATTTTGAATTAACATAGCTGATATAGTATCAAGGTTATCAAATGAATGAAACATGAATTCTTTATCAAAATTAAGATTCACAAGAGTGGGATATTATGCAATTGCCTTCTTAATACCCTCAAAACTATTCTTACCTTCTTTAGTCCAAGAAAATACTTAGTTCTTCCTATGCATGGTTGTGATAGGTTTCACCAAAGATGCAAAACCAGGTATGAACCTCCTTAAAAAATTTATCTTTCTTAAGAAACTTTGGATACCTTTCTTATGAAAGGAAAATTATAAGCCTAGATTATCCTCTAACCTTTTAGGATTATCATTAAAACCATCCTTGGAAATAATATGTCTTAAGAGCTTACCTTCATGGATAACAAAGATGCATTTTCTGGATTGAGGGATACTCCATATTGCCATTTCAAAAACTTGTATCAAGTGTTGCATGTGTTCATTATAATATTTATAAAACACTAATATATCATCTAGATAAACCAACAACATCTCATTAATCAAATCTTTGAAGGCCATGCCCATTGCTCTTTAAAATGTGGCACCGACATTTAAAAAACCAAAGGGCATCTTCCTATAATCAAAAGTCCCCCATTTGGTAGTGAATGTTATATTAAACTAATCATCCTCATTCACAATAATATTATTATAACTTAAATATCCATCTAAGATAGAAATGTTGAGACCCTAAAACAACTTGGAAAATCTACTTCATTGAAGGTATAGGATAGTGATCTTTGAGTGACACTCTATTAAGATCTCCAAAGTCCACACAAAGTATTATATCCCCTTTATTATTTATAATAGGCACAAGGTTAGCTACCCATGTTGAATGCTTGATAGGAAATATTATTTTAGATTTAAGGATTTTGGTAAGCTCTAACCTCATGAGTTCAACCTTAGGATTGATGGGTTTTTGTTTTTATCTAACCGATTTAACTCTAGGTTCCAATTAAATGGTATGGTGTGCTAGGATAGGAAAAAATTATTTGAGGTACTTATATTCCCAAAAAATATGTAATGAAACTCTTTACACAACTCAATGAATGCTTGCTTCTCTAACTTAGAACATACCTTGCTGAGTTTGAAAAATTTATCTTTGAAGATCAAGACTCTTTCATAGTTCTCCTATTTTGTAGACATACTCACTTTTTCCTTATTTTTTTTATCATTCTCATTGAAGATAATTTATAAGGCCAAAAAACCATTAGGTATCTTATTTGTCCTTAGCTGCACAATCTAATCACCAAATTGTTCTTGGAATCTCCTTTGATTCCTTGAAGAAAACTCAGCCTCATTTTGCAAGAAGCATGCAATGTGTTTGTCACTATCAAAAACTTCCTAAGACACTTCATTAGTTGGTATATAAGGTATTATAATGATCTTAATTTGAGATTGCTTTCCCTTCTCTTTTATATTAGTTGGTGTATCAAATTGTGCTCCTATGGTAGCTAGGCTATCAACATGGTTATTCTGCTCCTTTGGAATCGATCAGATATTGAATGCATTGAAGTTTTCAAGAAAATCCCATACCCTATGCTTATATGACTTAATCAAAGGTTTCTTGGCAGAAACCACCTTCTTAACCTAACGAACAATCAATTCACTATCTCCATATACTTACAAGTTCTTGATTATTTTTCTCCTTGGCCATTGAAGGCCATGAATTAAACCTTCATACTCAACCACATTACAAGTACAACTAAAATGGAATATATATAAAGCATATTAATATTGTTTAGATAGAGAGACCAACATAACACTAGAAAATGAACCAACTTTATTTCTTAAACCATAAAAAAACATCTTCCATGTCTCATCATCTTCACCTTCTTCCTTAAAAATTAGAGGTGTTGGTATTCCTTCATCATGTATGCAATATACTCCTAGATTAGTTTCCTCCATAATTGCATAAGTATCATTCTCATAAGTGTTGGTACCATATTCATCAAGAAACAAATTAGAATTACCTTCAAGCTTGGAAGGAGTATCATCATCTATAATAGAATCTTTCTCTTTATAGACCACATAATTCAAATTAGAACTTGTTTCAATGTAAGGCTCAATATGAAACATTGAAAAAGGTTGTGTCCTAATTACCACCTTGGCCCCATACCTTGTTATAAAGTCCAAGAAGGACCAATTAGATGAGAGATATCCACCTATATTGTTTGTAAATTCTCTTGATAGGCAAATTTTAAAGTGAGTTTGGAGGTCAACAACTATATCTTGAAGGATAGGAAAGCTAACACAATCATGAAAGAAAACCCTCAAGTTTTTTATCATTCCTAATATCTTGGTGGGTATACCATCTATCTGATAAGACCTAAGTTCCCTAAAGCTCTGACACAACTTGTCATAATTAAGAGCACACATGATTACCTTTGTATAAGCAACTTAAACATGTGAAAATACCCAGAAGAACAAATAACTATCAATGAGAAAACACACAGAATATGAGAGGCAACACAGAATTGTATTCAACTCATTTCAAAGGAAATTACAATAAAGCGATCACACTCTTCTTCCACCTCTATGAGGCTTCCTCCTCAAGGGCTCCAAGTAATCTTCCCACCTGAGTAATCTTCTCTCATATGTAACAACACACAGCTAACACAAGCTGTTGTTTACCTCATTGTACATCCAATACAACCGAGTATGAACCGATACTCCAAGTAGATCTCACCATGATTGCTCCTGATGTATTGTTGTCACCTTGATCTTGCTCCCTTGCCGATCCTCTTCTGACCCTCGCATACATACACCCCTATAGACCAACCTGATCTTACTTATCACATGTAGATCTCCACCATGATCCTGCAACACCTAGCATATCAAACCTGATCTTACATACATGAGGAATCCTACTTGATTCCACCATGGGAAGAACTCTCCAATTTCTACACTTATTTCTCCAAGTTCTTCACTTGACAATACAGCCCATGAGTCTATTATATAGATCTCATGCATACAGTAATTTAGACAAGCGGCTCAAAGACTCGAACTAGTATCTATCATGCAAACTCCACATTCACTTAACTGACTATTCGTCAACAGTAGTTCTGACCACCACAGGCGACCGACATCAGTCCCTGCCTGACTGAAGGTGACCGACATTAGCCGATCTCCTGTCGATGCCAGTTTCCTTCTGCGCTTCCCCTGACCGATGTTGGTTGTGGCCTGCCGACGCTGGCGACTGCATATGCTCAAAAACCTCCATGTTTGCCTTAAGGTGAAGCTTTTAGCTCCACACCCTAACACTATCTAGAGCACTCCTTTTTTATTAGGATCATATTTTAGGCCCAACTTATCATCTACAACTTTGGGCATGACTGAGGTAGAGGCTTCACTATCAACTATATAATTATGGACTAATTTGTCACCCATTATGAGAGTGAGATAGAATGGTAGAGGTTTATTAGCCCTAGTAGATGGTTTTAAAATGGTATTAGGGAAATTTTCAAGGAAAAAATTACTATTAATTTTATTTGAAGATGAAGGACTAGTAGGAATAGTGGACAATTTCTATTGTAACAACTCTTTTTGTCCAGACATATGAAAGATATCCCACAAGGAGATAAATGTTTTGGCACTTTTCGAGGAATCCACTATGTTTAGAGAATTATTACTCACATTTTATTGAGTCTGATGGGGAATCTAGAACAACACACCTATTCTGATCCCACTTGTTAGGATCTTTCTCCTCAGAAAGAGCACAATATGATTACCAAATACAAGCAATTAAACATGCGGAATTATCTAGAAGTAACAAGTAACTAAAATTCACAAATAACATAGAATATGAGAGACAATACACAATCTTGTATTAATACTCATCCAGAAAGAAAATATAATAAAGAAGATGCCACTTCTTCTTCCACCTCTCAGAGGCTTCCCACACCTCAAGGGCTCCCAGTAATTCTCAATCAAGAGTTCACTCTCCTACCAAAAATGGTCCCAACACACAACTCACACACAGAATTGGTGTTCACCTCCAACCAGTCAGTAATAACCCTACTAGTACACAAGTACTGAAAGTACTTCAAGTAGATCTCCCATGAACCTGCAACAACCTGCAATTCAACAGACCTTACTTACACATGTAGATCTCTTATGAGCTTGCAACAACCTGCAACTCAAATGATCTTACAATGGAAGGATCTTCCTTGCCTTCCTCTATTTGCTCATGATTACAATACATGCCAATGGGTCTATAAATAGATCCCAGACTTAAAAAATAACTTAGACTCTTAATTTAGACATGCAACTCAAGACTTGAAATAGCCTTTACATGTAAACACTCAGTTCAACAAATTAATTGTTCGTGCAATGAATAGTTCTGGAACACACAGGCAACTAACGTCAGTCCCTATCTAATTGGAGATGATCGGCATTGGCTGACTTCTACCAATGTTGGTTTCCCTTTTGTTCACCCCTAACTGATGTCAGTCAGCCTAATCGATGCCAGTGACTATGACACTTAGCAACTCCTCCATATCTGCAAACAGTTGAAGCTTTTAGCTCCACAACCTAACAATCTCTCACTTGGAGATAAATAGCTACAACTGTACCTATACTTGTACATCATCTAGTTTGTTTCTTGGCACTATATCCCTCTTCAAGATCACCCTTGAAGACCAACCACCACAAATCTTGTGGTGCACCTCCTATCATCCAAATTACCTGCCACATCTGCATCTACAAAACCAAGTAGAAAAGAACTTGACCCTGCAAAGCATGTGCACCTGCTGGTGGTCCCTCTAAGAATCCACTAAACTGCCCTCCAGTGCTTCTTTCTTGGATTGGCTCCAAACTTTCTGACAACACCCATTGCTTGGGAAAACTCAGGTCTAGTACATACCATGCACTTAACCTCATTATGTGAATCAAGATACTATTCATAAAACTATCCAACCATCGGCGTGTTAACCAATTTCACACAATCATCTGAAGACAAAGTCAACCTATGACCTTCCATGTCCCTAGAACACACTCATGCCAAAGAATCTTTCTGCTCCCAGATTCTTCATGACACACCTCTGAACTAGCTTTACCTTTAGTTCAACAACTCCCTATATGTGTAACCCTGCAACAAGCACACAATACAGTAACAGGATAATGTAGCTAATATTATCCAACCTGGTAAAGAGAAACACAATGGTCAAACCTCCATTGTCCTACAGCTTACTCAAGACCATATACCCTAGCCTTTTGTCTCACGTGTCCATTCCCACTCTTCTTTATCCTGAACATCCATTCGTCTCTCAGTGCTTCCTTCCAGCTGGCAACTCCACCCAAAACTCCCATTTGGTTCTTCTCCAAGGAATCACATTCCTCATCCATGCCAAGCTCCCACTATTTCCTAGATCTACCTGCTCTACTTCTTTGATAACTTCCTAGTTCTTGACCATCAGTGAGCAACAAGTAGTGTAAAGAAGGGAAATGATGAATTGGAGGCTTACTTACCCTTTAAGTCCTCCATATGGGTGCTTGAGACTCCTTGATAGCTTGTTGTCTGCCCAAAATCCATCTCAATGACTGATGCCGATCACATCTCGGTCTACACCCGACCAACGTCAGTTCCATGCGACTGCCTCATTATCAATGTCAGTTCCCCCTGGTCGATGTTGGTGTTTATTTGTATTGAGTCACCGACGTTGGGCTACACATAGCTGACATTGGTCCTTGTTTGGATGTTGATGCCACTTTTTTAACTGATGTCGGTCTCTATATTTTACTTGTGAGCGATGACTTCTACCAGTGAGTTCCTTTTGGATCAAACCCTTGTCCATATCAACCTTGCTCTGCTTAGAATTCTTCAACCCCTTGTGCTGATCTCTATCCTTCACCTTCTCCTTGAAAACCAAGGCTTTCCTTTTCTTGTCACTAACAACAGATTTCTCAAGAAACGTTACCTTCTTCTGCATACAAAAATCTCGATTCATGCTTTTCAAATCCAAAAGCATACCCTTTGACTCAAGAACATTCATCTCCTTCTTATTCATGTGACCAAGCCTATTAAGCCACATCTTTGAATCTACAGCTAAAGTAGATAACCCAGAAAGAGAATCAGTAATACAAGTAGATAGATAAAGCGTACCTACTTTCTTACCTCTTACTACAACAAGTGCACCCTTGGTAACCTTCCAAGAGTCTACTGTGAGAGTTACTGTGCAACCCTCATCTCCCAAACCTCTTACAAAAATCAAATTCCACTCCAGAACTAGGACATGCATGACCTCCTTCAACACCTATGTGTTACCTGTCTACAATTTCAGCTTCACTTTCCCTTTTCCAACCATTTGACATGGCTTACCATCCCCTAAACAAATTTCTCCAAAGTCTCCTTGGACATATTCATGAAAAAATTCCATATTTGGGGATGCATGGAAAGAGGCACTAGAATCTAAAACCCAAGATTCTACTTTATCTAAGGAACATACCAGAGCATCCTGTGCAACAAAATCCACAACATCTACTTCTTCTTCATGTCCTTCATGTTGATCTTCACCCAACCAACAATCTCTCTTTAAGTGCCCTTGCTTTCCACATTTCTAGCAGGTTATTCTGCCATACCTGGACATGGATCTCCTATCTATCTTGGACCTTGATCTCCCATGCTTGATCTTCTCTCTTTGCCTTCACCTACTTTCCACACTCAAAGCATTTCTTGATGATTCACCTGTGCTTTTCTTGCAAATTTCTTCATTCAAGATTACACTCACAACATCATCCACTTTTAAGATTTTTGAAGCAGATGCAGTATTACTAACTGCCATTACTAAATTCTCCTAACTTTTAGGTAATGAGCATAAGATTAAGAGAGCCTTAATTTCATCATCAAAAACAATATTGACTAAATTTAACTAGTTTACCAAACCATGGAAATCACTAAGATGACTATGTACAGATCCACCTTCCAACATTTGCAAATTAAATAATTGCTTCATAAGAAATACCTTATTCAAAGTTGAGGGTTTTTCATATAAATTTGCCAAAGATTCCATCAACTCTACCATTGTCTTAGCATGTAATAAGTTGGAAATCACAAACGATGCAAGGCTCAATCTTATAGATCCCAAAGCCTTTCGATCAAAAACCTCCCATTCTTCATCCTTCATATCCTAGGGCTTGCAATTAACCCCACCCAATGGTAAGTTTAAATCTTACAGATAATCTTCAATTTGCATCCTCCATAATTGATAGTTCTTGCCATTAAACTTCTCCATTTGTAGCTTACTTTCTTCTGCCATTGCTCTACTTGCACTCAAACAGAAACCCCTGTGAGTAACCTGTAATCAACACACACTAACCAGATCTGATACAACCTGTTAGTATCCCAACCAAAAGCTCTGATACCAATTGATGGGGAATCCAGAACAACACACCTATTCTGATCCCACTTGTTAGGATCTTGCTTCTCAGAAAGAGCACAATATGATTACCAAATACAAGCAATTAAACATGCAAAATTATCCAGAAGTAACAAGTAACTAGAATTCACAAATAACACAGAATATGAGAGACAATACACAATCTTGTATTAATACTCATCCAGAAAGAAAATACAATAAAGAAGATGCCACTTCTTCTTCCACCTCTCAGAGGCTTCCCACACCTCAAGGGCTCCCATTAGTTCTCAATCAAGAGTTCACTCTCCTACCAAAAATGGTCCCAACACACAACTCACACACAGAATTGGTGTTCACCTCCAACCAATCAGTAATAACCCTGCCAGTACACAAGTACTCAAAGTACTTCAAGTAGATCTCCTATGAACTTGCAACAACCTGTAATTCAATAGACCTTACTTACACATGTAGATCTCCTATGAGCTTGCAACAACCTGCAACTCAAATGATCTTACAATGGAAGGATCTTCCTTGCCTTCCTCTATTTTCTCATGATTACAATACATGCCAATGGGTCTATAAATAGATCCTAGACTTAAACAATAACTTAGACTCTTAATTTAGACATGCAGCTCAAGACTCGAAATAGCCTTTACATGCAAACACTCGGTTCAACAAACTAACTGTTCATGCAATGAACAGTTCTAGAACACACAGGTGACCGACATCAGTCCCTGTCTAACTGGAGATGACCGATGGCGGCCAACTTCTGCCGATGTCAGTTTCCCTTTTATTCACCCCTGACCGACGTCGATCGGCCTAACCGACGCCGGTGACTGTGACACTCAGCAACTCCTCCATGTCTGCAAATAGTTGAAGCTTTTAGCTCCACAACCTAACAGAGGCATTAAAGGTAGATAATTTATTTTAACATGAGGAATAGAGGCATCATGAGCAGACCTTACCATATTTTGACTTGATGGAGGCGTAGGAGCTTTTGGAACTATCACACTTCCAGCTATGCCTTGTTATCTTACAAGAGGTTTGGATGATCCTATGGGAATGATACTATCACCTCTTAGAGCATTCCTCTTTGCCATTTTATTGTCTATAACATAGGCTCATATATTGAGAAAAAATTATCTTTAACTAGGAAGTTGGTAAAGATCTCTCCTTGAGGCCATCCGCCTTCACTTGCTTGCATCATGGCTCCATCTTTAGTTGATAGAAGAGGATTAACTCCTTGAGAAAAAAGAGCCTACTCTCCACCTTCATTAGCATCCATGAATTGTATTTGTTTCCAATATTATCCTTGCACTAAATTTATATGTACCAATACTATCTCCCTTGTATTGGTAGTGGAATTAGTGTTGTACACATTGGTAGGCATGTTGGAGTTAGGCTTTTACTAACCTATTCCTCTTCCATGTTAATCACCATATTTTTATTTATAAGGATATGAATTTTGATAGGAACCTTACTACATATTGGCTTGCCTACGTTGATCTCTTAAAATTTTAATTTATGCATCTTTATCTATGACATTATCCATCTTCTTATGAGTAGCCTTAGGTTTGATGTTGACATTAAGAATTTGAGCCACATCCAGAGCATTAGCAAAAGTATGAGACAATGGAGGTATAGACACCTTAGGAGGCAACCTTACATCTTGGATGAGACCATTTTCATATTTGATATCAATTTAATATGCTTCAATAAGAGTCGAACCACCCATGAATTGAAGCATGATAGAAATGTCAATACTAATGGCTCTCAAGTAGGTAGGGAACACAAAACTAGGGGTGGCCTCATAGGAGGAGGCAATATATTCTAAGTCTTTTGAAATTTATATTTAAAGTCATGAATTATTTCTTTCGATCCTCTCTTAATCCCATTGAACTAGTGTATGAGAGAGGCATGGTCACTTTCATCTCCAAATATTGAGGTTAACAACACTCCAAACTCATCTTATGATGTGATGCATCCACCTTCTAGAATCTTATACCAATCAAGAGCCTTCAATCTAAGGGACATGGAAAGGAGTATAATGGAAATTTTATCTTGAGTGATGTTATGAAATCTATAAAATTTGTAAATATCCCTAATATGTTCACTAGGTGTAACATGACTCTCACCATTGAATGTGGGCACACCTTTAGTGGCATCAAGAGGAATGGCATCATATACTTGAAGGTAAATTATATTTTTAGTATCAAAGTCAGGGAAAGTATGAGGTCTAACCATGTATTCTTCAAGATCTTAAACTTATTTAGCATATTCACTCTCTTGGCTTCCTTGGCTATTAAAATCCTCCTGATCTTCAAAGGGAAGATTAGGATGAGGATATTGAACTTCAAGGGGAAGTTCAAGTTGAATGGGTGGATTAATGGGATTGAACACTCTACTAAATGATGACCTAGTGAGAAACATGAATTATTAGACTAATTTTATTACAAAACAATGGCCTTGAACTATATTTACGTTGATGGATTTTCCAAATGCTAAGTAGCACACTAATTTGCAGCTAATGTTGTCAAGACTAGCATTCACCTTGACAAGTTGTCTTGAAGATAATGGGTCCCATTGGGCATGCCATAACTATTGTCACCAGGTTTTTCATGTTATAAGAGGGTGTTCCTAGCCTCTTCTATATTTTGGAAACATGGGAACACTTCCAATTATGTGGGTGTACCTATAGTGAAAGTGAGCCTCTAGGTTTAAGGGCTAGCTCCCTAAATATATCTTGAAATAATTTCACCTATGATAAATATTTACTTGTAGGGGGAAGGGATATAAGTTGCATGAAATAAACTTATTCTAAATGGTATATGTACCAAGATGTCTTCCACATGACCATTGTACTTATTTCACAAAGAAACAATGCCTGCAACACTAGCCTAAGAGTCCTAGAATGCACTAGCATTAGTGTTTCAATATGAAGGTGAGATGCATGAAGACTATCCAAGGTAAGTAAAACCATAGATATATTATAGATATTGAGGCTAATTATACACTTAAGATAGATTCATACACTTAACTACACTTCATATGACCTATTAGGTTGAAATCACTTGCATCAAACATGGAAGGACTAAGAGAAAGCAAGGATATATTGATATCACTTAGCTATTCACTATACATTTCTTCACACACTTCAACAAGATGAGATATGAACTCAAAAAATATTGCATTTATTATTTTAAGGTGAATTACAATGCCATTCTAATAGGTATTCACCATACATGGTGTGGTATTATCTTCAAAGGGCCAAAATAGTTGCTACTTATATAATTGGAGAAGGAACTAAGGAAAAATAAGTCCAAAGGTCACTATGCCACATGTAAAGGCATGAAAAAAAGTTGAATTATAGGATAATGGAGTGAAAAATAAACCATGTATAGTATGATAGGACAAATGGTCCTCCAAAGCATGAAACTTCATGAAATGTGGCATAAGGCTCTCCTTGCTTGTTTAGGAAATTGTTTTCATCATGGATCATTTCTCGAGCATTTGAAATTTAATTAAGAGAGTTGACACATATGTACTATTTTAGGGAGGTTGAAACATGATATGATAATAATAATATGTTTTATTAATGATAGACATCTTCTAGACACCTATATTTACCATCTACAGTCATTCATTTATCTCTAGACTTCATTCTTCACATTTGGCAGTCACTGTACATCTCAAATTTTGACTGAGCTTTAAAGGTAGCGTATGAGTCTAAGGTGCTTAATTTGATATAGAATCATTTAATCCTATATGGATACCTATGTGTCATTCCCTTTCCACATTACTCATTCTATTTTAAAATATGTATGTCATCATTTAAACATGTAGCCTCATCTTGTCAATCTAGAATCTGATCAAATTTACTCTATTGATCTCCTTTGGAGTATCTTTGATTCAACTTTTGACATCATCCATTGATCTATGTTTCTCAATTAAACACACTCTGTTGGATCTAGGTCCTAGTATTTGAACTCAGATCATTTGTTTATGACCCAAGTAACTAATATTATGACATTTGGTAGCATTACATGGTTTTTTTCAATCCTATTGTCAGCCCATCTAGTTAATGTTTTCATGCCACTTGGAAATCTCACATTTGATCTAGGCTCCTTAACCTTTGACTCAGTGCATATCATTGATCTAAGTTACACATCTCAACACGTACTATTAGATTTGGATCCTTATCTTTAAATTTAGATCATTGATTTGTGACATAGGGATCTGTGATTATGACATTTGGTAGCATTGAGTGCTTTTTGTGGATCATATTTTTAGCCCATCTTGTTAATGCTTTCATTCCACTTGGCAATCTTGTGTTCAATCTGGGCTCCTTGACCTTTGACTCAATGTGTACCATTGATCTAAGCTACATGAATCAATGCATGTTATTAGATCTGGTTCCTTTAGATATTTTGAACTTAAATGGTTAGTTCATGACACCTGAACTTGGCATCCTTACACATGTCTATCTCTACTAGTTCAACTTTAAATGCTTCGATCTTGAGATAGCAAGCTCATATAGACACAAAATTTATAGAGGATGATCTTGGCACCAAAATCATCATACCCATGTAGTCTTTTTAGCCTAAAAGTTTTTCTAATAATGCTTGTGAAATATACAACTAGACTACCCTATTTATTCTTGTGTGACATGCCATGATGGCCAAGTTCTTCTTCGAACAAGATCTTCCAACCATGAAGTGATCAAAGCCAAGTAATTTCATTTCTTTAACGTGATGACTTTCCCATATCACCTATAGGTGTTCGTTCATGGTAGATGACTATGTATACATGGGATGATTGTTACAGTCTATCCTTGTCATTTGAAGGGCTATTGCTCACTCATTTGACTATGCATGGAGATGCAGGAAATTACTATTTAGCCTACCAGTGATTTAATGAATCATGGAGACTTGTGTAAACCTTCTTCATGTATATGATTTCTTGAACACTATGAAAACCTGTCACTTTCATATATGACTCTAAAATGACCCTTAAGACATCAAATGACACAAAGACTAAACTAGACTATGACCAAATATATAATGGCATATGAAATGACATCAAGTTAACTACAACATGCCTTATGACATTATAATAAGCCCCTATATAATTTTTGACTATAAGGGGTTGACCCATTTTGACATGTGGTCAAAATGGTCAATAGTCCCCATCTCACATTATTTGAAGTTGTGTCAAGGCATCATTTTGTGCCAATTATGTATAAGATTCTATAACAAAAATTAAGGTGGCCCTTGTGATACAAATATACTGATGGAAGGTGATGTAACATACTGTAGTCCATATCCAATCCTATGCTCATTTAGACATGCCAAGAACCTGTATAAATGGGGGTAGAATTCAAGATATTAGGGGCTCGTTTGAGGAAGGATGGTGACCCTTGTATAAAGCCTTAGCATACTTTAAGGTTCTTTAACAATTGTTAAGGTATTTTCCTCTATTGATGTTTCATTTGAAATTATGCATATTTTGCCTTCTAAAGGGTGTATAAACCATGTGCATTGTATTTTTATGACCCATAAGACATCATTAAGCCATCATAAAGAGTTAAAACTCTCCAAAAGGACCTTATTATCATCATAATATCTTTCTAAGGTAGTTTTACATGTGGAAAAAATATTTTTAGGAGTCAAATAACTTTCATTCACCAAGAAGGGGACCACACATGTGGAAAAATGACCCTTAAGCTTCCCTCCATCCATACTCTTTGTTTGGAAAGCATTTTTGACTCCTCATTTCCCTCATCTTTCCCAAAATTTGCCTTTTAAGATCTTAGACCTGAGAAATTATAGGAGAATGATGTTTTACATGTGTTTTTAGACTTTTACAATACAATTAGGGTCAGAAGAGGTTAGACATTTCATGGGGGGTCTCTTGCAAGAATCTCAGAGAAGATTCATGTCTCACATATGCATGGAAATGTATAAAACATAGAAGGATCTCTATCAAGCTCTTGTCAAGATCATAAGGGCCAGTTTGAGATAGATAGTAAGACCCATACATGGGGAGTCAAAGCCTAATATCTTATCTAGAGGTAGAGTCCTTAGTGGGATTACAATCAGTGGCATTGGTTTGCAGAGTAAGACCCAAAGATTTATGAATAATCACTAAGACCCCTAGGTGGTCTTAAGCCCTTTACAAACCCCATAAGCTTAGCTATAGGTAGATTTATCAAAATATTGAGCTTGTTATGATATATTGAGCATGAATAAATTTATTTAAAGGCATGTTGAGTGTTTTAGATCCCTCTAAGCATGTTCTCATGATACTTGTAAGGATAAATCAACACATAGTCTCCCTTATAGGCAAGTTACAGTCATGTGCAAGGTTATTATGTTTTTATGAAGGAGTAGAACATAAGGATGATTAGTGTAAGTTTTCATGGCTTCCTCTAGGTTCCTCACATACCTCACCTAGTCACCTTTTGGTTAGAATAGATCCCCTTCAAGCTCTTCAATGCTCACAATGTGAAGGAAGGAGAAAGGTTCCAAACATGACCTAGTTATTCTCATGGAAGTCCATCTTCAAGTTAAAAGCATATGATTGGTGTCTTCTTTAGGTTTCAAAGGTGTTTTAGGCATGTCAAGGAGTCCCTTTCTTAGAAGAAACAATCTTACTTAAGGCACTCAAGACCAAAACCCATGAACTAGATCCAAATACATTCATAAGCTTTTCATAAATGTTTAAGGTTTATTAGAGTTGTTTAGGGTTTTAATGGACTCCTAAGTTTCAATTTCTCCCTCAATATGCTTGATTCATCAGCTTCAAATGCATTGCATTATTGAGTATCCATATAGGGATGTTTAGGGTCTCATAGGTAGTCTTTGATGGGGAGTAACAATCCACATGAGGTCTCCTAAAAGACATCTAATATATAATGAATTCATCAGGATATTTTCACCTCATAATGAGTTTTGGCTTTCAGACTCACAACTCTAAAAGGACTATGTAATACACCTACAGGTTTAAGTCCTCATGTAAAAGCCTATGTGTGGAAGTAAGGTCAAAAGTTTTTATAATTCCATAAAAGGAATTTGGAACTATGAGAGAGGAATCCCATTCAAGTGTGGACATATTGATAAGGCAATAATATAGTTTAGAAGATTAGGTCCATGCCTAACTTTTGAAAGCTCCCCCAAATCACCACCTGCAGTTGAACCTAGGCATATGTACGAAAACTCTATATACTTGTGAAGATGACATCCTTGAAAAGTTTATTGAGGTTCAAGGAAGGTCAACTAACTTATGAGCATGTTGCAAAAAAGCATGCTCTTGTTCATAGACCTGTAGAAGGACTCTATTTACAGTCAAATGTCTCCAACCCCCACCTATAGGATGGTAGTCCAGTTGCCTTCAAACTTGAATATAGGAGGCCATATACACATTGAGGGGGGGTCTCAAGAAAAGGATCATATTATATAGGTTTTGTTATTGAAAGACAAAGGAGACATAAAAGAGTGACCAAAACAAGCTAACTCAAGACCCTCTGACTCTACATAAATAGTTAGCATAATGCATACAAGTTTACCTAGCAAGATGGGATACCAATGTTGGTTTAAATGAGGAAGGTAACACACTCTGTGAAAGGGGTAATATAGTGGTTTTATGCCATATTTATGAACTTAAAAATCCTTCAAAAAAAATTCAGGTTAAGAGATTTGCCTAGGCTTGACTGAAGGTTTCATAACACATAGGATCGTGTGTGTGTGTGTGTGTGTGTGTGTGTGTGTGTGTGTGTGTGTGTGTGTGTGTGTGTGTGTGTGTGTGTGTGTGTGTGTGTGTGTGTGTGTGTGTGTGTGTGTGTGTGTGTGTGTGTGTGTGTGTGTGTGTGTGTGTGTGTGTGTGTGTGTGTGACTAGGAGAGCATGTTGTTACAGGAATAAGGGGAATCAAGACTAAATAAGTGTTTAAAAATATTGAAATTACATTCCATGGGGGGTTACAAATCCTTTAATATTAAGGATAGAAGGAAACAAGACCACTCGGGGCTTTGGCATCAATTAATTTGAGCACTAAGTAAAGGCCAAAGATGGTCATAAAAGACATAAAGAGGAAGAATGATAGAGGTAAAAACATGAGAAATTATTATACTGTAGAAAGGGTTGAAGTTGCATAAAAAAGGATGATAATAAGGTTTTGAGGCCACCACAAGAACATTAGGTGGCCTAATGTCTTTAGGCTCAGTTCAAGCCTATAAGGCCTAAAACCCTTCTGAAGTCCTCAGATCCCTAGCTCCACTCTTGTGACATATCAAGTTTATCAAGTAGATATAAGACCATAAAATAATGTGGGATGGTGGTATAGGTCTTAGTAAAGTTTTTATAAGTATAAAAAGGTAGGGGAAGTGGAAATTTGGCCTAACTACGTCCCTCGAGCTCCATCACCCCAGTCTACCATATCGAGTTGCTAATCCAAATGATCATATCTTACATGGCAAGACACATGGGACCTAGTGATCTTAGGGGAAGTTTGTGATCCCTATGCACTTACCATCCATGGTAGAGAGATTTTATTTTAGGGGGGTAGCTTTATGAATAATCCTTAACACCATGAGCATGCCTAGAATGCCTATTGAAGACCTGAAAGCTACCAACTTTTACTCAGAGCTCATCGTACAAGGTACATCAGACCAAAAACTATTAGGGAGGTTTGAATGGGTATATAGAATCAATATTCATGGCCATAATTTTTCATTCTAAGGCCTATGCTTTATGAACCATTGTTAAGATGGTAGGCCACCCTAAACCCTCCAAAACCCTAATGGAGAACTCGATGGACAAGAGACTCTTCCTGATGATTCCATTGACCATGAGACACCATGAAAACATCATAAAAACACCTAAAATTCTCTATTCCATTTGTACATTATAAATTTGGCATTTATGAGACCAAATATGTAGGAAAATGGCTTTTGAGTTCTAGTTTTGGGTTTGTTTTCATAATTCCAAGCATGTGAGGGTCTTGAATAAGTATAAAGGCCTCTTGGGCCTATATAGAAGTAGGATGATCTTCAAAAAATCACTCTTCAACTCACACAATAGTGCAGATAAGCCTAATGAGAAGAATTGAACCTAATTGGGGAGATTACCTTCATTTCCACCAAGAAAGGAGTGTTGCAAGCCTATCCACATAGTGATGATACTCTCAAATGCAAGAACATTATTATACCAACCTTTTCCATTAATTATCAAACTCATCACTCACCTGAAAGCCTCTAAGTCACAAGCATCTCACCCACTAGGAGAATAATGCATTGAATGGGCTAAGAATGGCATGGAGAGTGGTAGCTAGGCGAGTAATGGATAGGTTCAAACAAGTAACTACCTCTCATAATGAGTGCATGACCTCCCATTGCATGACAAGGAGTGATGGAGCAGTTCAAGGTTCATGGCATCTTCATGGGGTCAACTATGACCAAAAATAGGCCATCTACCACACCTCTACACCCAAGGGCCCATTGAAGACCATTTTGTAGCCAAGGCAATACATGTGAGAGGTCATGGAGATGTTACTATTCCTTATTCATGTTTGTAATTAATTTTTGAGTGAATGAGGATCATCATGGCCTCTCTTACACACTTCTATGCCACATTATCCTTTTCCCTAGTTATCATATTCTATAAATTGGGCTTCAAAATCCATTGTATGGATCCCTCAGCTAGGTATGAATAAAATTTGCCCAATTGTACCTTGTAACCTTTGAACTAATATCAGGACTGGTTCAACTTCTCCATGCTCATCTAGTGTGTTTTATACTTTTTTATTTTCACAAGTGGTTGAGTCTTATCTCCCTTTACATGTCTTTATTTCCCACCTAGTTACTAAGAGATTATTTTATGTAGGTCACATGGTGTCTAAAAGTGTGAGTGATTGTGCTTAGAGTAGAATATGATTGGGAGTGTCTTGAATCAGACCTCCTATTCATCACCCTCAAGTTGTACTCATCTAACATATCCTCCATGTGAAACATTTATGCTTAGGAGTATTTTGGAGAGAGTGGTTTAGTCACTAGTCCTTGTCTTATTCATAAGCATTGTTGTAGGTTACGTTTATTTCATGAATCTTTTTATCCTTTTTCATTAACAAGTAAGAAGTTTTAGAAATTGAGCCTAGATGATGCATCAAGGGAGCTAGCTTCAAAACTAGAGCTTCATCTCATCCAATAGGCTACCCACACCTAGAGGTAATCTTATTGTATCAGCTGGATGATGTAGGTTTGTAACACCTTTGCCTCAAGGGTATAATCTAGACTGATAACAGGTTATGGATTCAATCCCACTCATTTATTGAGGACTAAGAAGAGCATGTATCATTAAGGGACATTCCTGGATCATATGATCCAAGGATTGACACCTAAAGTATTTAATAAATTAATGAAAAACACACTCTGAATAAATTGATTGTTCCCTATTTGAATGTCAATAGACTCTTTGAGATCTTAGGCTAGAACCACTTCCACACAAACCCATTTTTGGGGGTAGGCCATAAAAACTTTTAACTATTCATGGCATATGAAATGCCCTAAGGGTTTTATGAGGTGGTCAATAAAACCTTAGAGGGGGAGAGGCAAATTAGAAAACTTAACCTAGATTGGAACTTTTAGTTTTGCTTACTCCAAAACTTGAAAATGTCTAGTCCAATGAGAGAACACTACTAACATGTTGTGAATGAACCAAAAACCATGATTAACAAAGGCTTTGTAAATTGCAGTGCTTCAGGTTAGATAAATAAAACAAGAAGAAACCCTTGATAAGGTTCTTGACTCCTAGTCTCACACCATGGTTTGGCAATGGTTATGAACCCATTGTTTGAAGAGGCTCTCAAAGGGGACTCTTTCCACAAAATAAGTAATCAGAGTGAAATTTTCAAATAAACTGCAAGCTTTGTCAAATTCAAGTAGATCAAGAACAACATCAAGTAAGGGGGTGTCTAGGTTTATACCAATACTTTATGAAAAATCTTCAGAATGAACTTCCTCTCTTTTTTCAGTGCCATGATCACTCTCCCTCGCACTAACTGTCCCTACGTCCAAAGTTGCAGAGATAGTGGTGATGACCATTTAAAATAGGGGTATGCCCTATCTCCCAAAGGGTGAATCATCAATCAAAATTAGAAATAAATGATCAATAAAGTTATATCCTGCCTAGATCTACATCATATTGGTAATATGGCAAAAAAGGGGAAACCCTAGAGGCTCATCCATCTTTCAACTCTAAAAATGCTAAGCTTTGGAAACCTAAAGTACTCATAGGAAGGACATACTATGCTTATTACGCTAATAGAGATTTTACAATGGTAGTAAGGGAGTATATTAGAGTGATTTTTTCACAATTATATTTGTTCTTATATTTTATATCTATTTGACTCTCAAAAATAAATTCCAACCTTAAGTTTGATGTTTATTTGACCATCACTTAGAAGTTTTTATTTTACTTGAAGAAGTCAATCAAAAAATCGTAATATATTGGGCATAAATTGGAGTTTAGAGCCCTCTTTCTAAATAGATTTTTTTTTAACTCAACAATAGTGTAACTAGATAGATGTCATTTCTCACTAGTCATTGAGAAATTGGCAAAGAAGGTAATTAGAATTATTAATCATTTTGGTATGTGAAAAATCCAAGATAAGAACCTTGAGATTGATATTTCTTGACATATTTTAGATATAGGTATTTAAGATATTTTTTTTAGTTTTAGTTACCTCTATGGAATATAGTACACAATTTTATTTATATTTTTATTCAAAAAATTACTAAAGATTATAGAGTATTGTTTAGGACCAAACAAATTTTGGAGACGTTTTACTCTACCTAGTAACTTCATATCTTCTCAAAAAAATGAGGTAATTTAGTTTCTATACTTTAGATTTCAACAATTATTATTATTTGATATTGACCCATGCGTGTGTATAAAAATAAGAATGTTTCTACAAATACTTAGGTGAATTGACTTTTGTTACAGAAATCCATATGTATTAAATTTTAAATCCATACCATGTATTCCTTTCTACTTTGATATATATGCACACACACACATAAAGCTGCGAGAAAAAATGTAAAGCTTAAAAATGGCCCCTGGGCATTTGTTAGTCATTTAATTTCATGATTTTAATGTAGTGTATTTGTTGAAAATTAATGTAAATAAAACATTATTGTTGCGTGGGTCACCTTTTCATCATGTCCTCGTTTTCTAGTTCCCTTTCTCTTTCTTCTCTTTGTTTTAAGTATATGGGCATGTTTTCAAAAGCATCAACAACACTTTAGGGTTTGTCTAGAGCACCGAAGACACTCCAAGGCACATCTTGTGGGTCTTTTAAAGTCAGGGTGCATGTGTCCCCTTCATTCCATCTTTTTTGTTTTTTTATCGTTATATGTACGGTTGATGCTAATAAGGGCTTAATTTAAATTCAAGTTGTTTATAAATACATAAGCATTGTAGTTCATTTAGACATCTAAGAGAAATTGAACCTTCTAGAGACCACACAAATTATTGTCGGCTTTCTACTAAACAATCACAAATATTCTAGAGAGATTAAGCAATCATTAGAATATTCATCATTATTTGAAGCTAGTATTTTCTATGGAATATATTCGAAGTATGATGTAGGTTTTTGTATATCATTAGAATTTATTTCCAATCATACATTTGTTATTTTTGATATTTTTTATTATTGAGAGCCTTGATAATTAAATAGTACTTAAAAACCTAACAAACTCTCATCACATATCCAAAACATTCAATATTTTTATTAAATTTCATATATTATTATGAAATTAAACGAAGAAGAAGAAATTCTATTTTACGAATTACGAGAATCATACTAATCTTGAAGAACTTAAGGAAGGGATTGAAGAGAGAGAGTCCACACACTTTGAAGGTTATATGTGAGTCGTTAGGACCACGCACATCACATCCATATTATATATTCTTCACATCCAACAACAAAACAAAACAAAACAATCGATTGGATCCATGAAAGAAACGCAGGGAGGCTGGCTAATTTGTAAATTTGGTATATTTTTTTAATAATTTATTTTTGCGCATCTACTCATTACCGACTTTGAGCCTGCCGGCCATGTGAAGTCATTTATTTTTTAATAATAATATTTAGCAAAAAATAAAAAAAAAAATATTATTTATTTATTTATTCCGTAAAAGTTTGGTTCTCATAAATCATCATCATTACCACCTTACAAAAATAATCCGTTCCGTGACTTACGTTATTTTTGGAACACGCTAATAAGATATGATTACACATTCATTAAATTTATTTGAGTGTTTGGAGTGCTATCTATGCCTTTACTTTTTCATTTAATTTAATGCTTGCTTTGCTTTTATAGGCTCCGTTGGCATTCGATTGTTGATTGATTGATTGGTGAAATAGATCACTAGTGCCCAAAAAGGTTATGAAATTCGTCCCCACGGAATGCTATTCTCTTTGAGGAAAATAACTTAAATGTTGTATTAACTTTCATGATAATGCATTATCCTCATAGGTTATGCTCTCTATAGAATTGCGCTAAGTCCATTTAGTAGTTTCATAAAATTACTTTAAGAGTAGTTTAAAATATGATAAGTGTTTTTTATTTTTATTTTTCAAACCCTACTCAGTACATGATCATTATGAAATATGGTTTTTAGTTTATTAAAAATATATTGTTTTTTTAATTGGAGCCATGATTTTGTGGTTTTTGACATGGCTAATCTGAAAATCTTTATTTGTATTAAATTTTTGGGTCTTTCTTTTTTCTTCTATGAATTTATTGATCACTATATTATTTTTTTAAAGTGTTTTATTTGTCATGAGAAAATCGCATTCTACTATGTGTGCTTGTAGAAGAGGGTTTGTGTTGAAATTGGCATGTCTAAGAATCTCAATGAATCCATTAATACCAAGTTAAGGGCACCCGTTTGACACAATGGATGACATGTATTAACTTTTCCTATACATGACTCCATTGTCAATTGGTAAAGCATAAACTTAAAGAATGCTCCTTTTTTTTGCCAAATAGAAACACTTGGGCAAGTTGGTTATTGAAAAAAGAAACTCTACTATCAATTCAAACAAATGGAATCTCAATGAGAGCAACCATACCCACATCCTACGTGAGATGTTTGTATAATTATTTTCCTAGTTTATCCCACGTTGATATTGAGTTAGCAAGTAGGCCTTTGAACAACTCGAGTGATTTTCCTTTAAGAAAAGAAGCAAGAAATCTCAATGAAACATTTGGTTCTATAACATCGTGGATTACATAAGGATTTGTCACATCTTAAATGTGTTCTATTGGGCTTATACAACCATCTCCATTAAAGGTAAGAAGGGTTTCTATAGAAAATTTGGGAATATAATCGATATTGTTGTAAGTGTAGAGAACTACCATGATTCCAAGACACAAAGGGTAGAGTAATTAGGTTAGCCATAATATTCTAATTTCAATCCAACAACAAGAAAAGATGGACAATTTATACAAAATTTAAGATTAGAGGGTTCAATAATCAGTGGACTTGTTAGGTGAGAGGAATATTTTTCTAAATAAAATGGATCTAATATTCTCATCAAAATCGTAGATGGATAAAAGAATTCTTAGGGATGAAGAAAAAATAACGTTTTTTAAATTCGGTCCCAACAGGTGTGCCAAAAAATATCGATGCGATGATGGTACCAAAGTGGATGGCATATAGCTCTATAAGCATATTTCTTTTGATTCTTCTATGTAAAATCACAATGTAAAGCTCAGGGCTAAAAAAAAGAACAAGGTTCTTTAAATCAAGTTTCAACAGGTATGCCAAAGGCTATTGATGCTCTGATGTATCCACTCAATGCACCTGCTCAGCAATCACAACATGAGAATTTTACTTAGTGTAAGATTGCTATTTATAAACAGCCTCTAAAGATTGTTGGTTGTGTTTCCTATCTTAGTGCCACTCTACCGAAGCTAAATGTTTGAAATGAAATCTTGTATAGAAAAGGGAGGAAGGATACATAAAGATAAAATGGTGATGTAATAAGAAGTAAATGGGTGGACTCCTTATCTAAAGAAACACAACTAATTTTCATGTAAAAAAGAAAAGTGAACATAATACAAAACAACATAAAAAATAGAGTGAGATCTAATTTAAGTATAGGAATGTGATTAGAGACATCAAGATAAAATTAGAAGCATTATAATTGACAATCATGACTACCTTCATCAATTGTGGGAAATACACATAGATTGTATCCTATTACAATGAAAGGTTTGAAGTAAATCTTGCATAAGAGTAGAAGAGGCATTAGATCTAGTTTACAAGAAAATATGGACTTAGCCAGTCAAACGAATCCATATTTTTAATGAGGGAATATTACCTTTTATACAATGAAGATAAGAAGAGAAGGAGAAAGAAGGAACTGATTATATGAAGTAGGCAAAAACATACTAATTTATTTATAAGATCCTAAACTTGCTAATATTTTTAAGCTAAGGCATCTCTGCAATTATAGTTTTGAGTAGTTTGTCTCCTTCTATAATTTCCCAACATGGCTTGTCCTCTTGCTTAAGATCTGCTCAAGTACTTAGTTATTTAATTAATTTTTTATTGACCATAGTTTTAAATTATGAATTTAAACTTCACCCACTTTTTGAAATAGTACTTGATTTGTCCTTTGATCACTATCCAAAAAAAATTCACTATATGTAAAGATGAAATGCAAATGCATATTTTGTCAACCTCGCTACTTGTTTAAACTCATATCCAACCACCCCTTTTGTGATATTTAATAATTTATTTCCATGGTGGTAATTTTAATTATCCCTCATATTACTTCTTTCTAAATAAAATGCCCTGAGATCAATGCTCAGAAGTAAATCCAATGGCCAATTAGTTTGATAGGTTGGCCTTAGCTTTATTACTTCAAAATAACTCACAATACCCATGTAGCATTTAACTACTAGTTTTATATGTGGGCCTCACTCTATACAAAATGATGGTTTTGATATTTAATTTTCAACACAAGTAGACCAAAAAATGAGAGGTAATTGTAGATATTAATGGTGTGATGGATTTTAGCATATGATGTCACTTGTTTCTTCTCTCAGTTACTCATGTCATTAGCTTTAAGGATGATCCAATAGTGAGATATCCATGTGAGCTTGGTTTGTTAAGGCATCAAAATTATGAGTATTGAACCCTAAAAATGATTAAGGTATTTTAGACTTTTTAAAGATGGAATAATAGTAGAATGAATACATAGGTTCACTCACATAAAATTGAAAATAACATTTTGCAAAATTACACTATGAACTATGAAACTAAAGTTAGGCTGAAGAGGGCCTTGAAGCCTAAAATGTAAAGGTGAAGGCATACAATGCAAGAACATAATAGTTAATTAAATCTAATTTGAAGGGAAGTTTTTTCTTAACATATTTATCTCTCCTAGGATGGGTTTTTCAGCCATAGTTTTGCACCAAATATGCCTCATGTGGATTATACAAACCATTGAATTTGTCCCCTTGGTCTTTATGGGTCCTTCCACCTTAACTTATTTTATCGCACTTTTTATTTTTCGTATCATTAATTTATATGGTCAAGGATTTCACCTATCATGTCTTAATGAGTCTTATATATGTGTGTGTGTGTGTGTGTGTGTGTGTGTGTGTGTGTGTGTGTGTGTGTGTGTGTGTGTGTGTGTGTGTGTGTGTGTGTGTGTGTGTGTGTGTGTGTGTGTGTGTGTGTGTGTATGTATATATGTATATATATATATATATATATGTATATGTATATATGTATATACGTATACGTATATGTATATGTATATGTATATGTATGTATGTATATACATATATACACATATATACATATATATGTGTACATCTATACATATATATATATATATATATATATATATATATATATATATATATATATATATATATATATATATATACATATACATATACATATACATATGTGTGTGTGTGTGTGTGTGTGTGTGTGTGTGTGTGTGTGTGTGTGTGTGATTTACCAAGTATGAGTGAAGTGTCAATTGTCATTTAGGTACAAATATTTTAAACACTAACTATGTGTGTCTATCTAAATCAAGTTAAAGAATTCAAATTTACATATTTATTGTTACACTTGCATATTGATACTTCAATATTCATTTACTTATTATGATATCATCCAATTATACTTAAATAAGGTTAAGAAAATATTCATATAGTTTCATCATCAATTCTAGGGATGAGGAGGTCTGAAACCCTTTCTTGACATTTTATTTACATTACACAAGAACTTTTTGAGTTCTAATTCTATCATACAATATATGTAGTTGTAACTCCCTTGAGGTTGTCTGACCCAACTGCTTCTATCCATTCTCTTTTACATGATGATAAATTAGGTCAATATAGAAGGAAGACATCCTTTCATATGTCTAAAAAGTTAGGGAAGCACAAATATAAAGAAGTACAACATCAATAGATAAACTTGTATAAAAAAATTTAGAACCCAAAAATGTGTATAACACACATTTGATGCTTAATATCATTTTCATTGGTCAAAGCAGCACAACATTGAATCTTCTTTAGGAAGATTCGTCAATCAAACAATAAGCATCTATTTTGTTTTTGTATAATATATAACCTAAATTTCACACATAGCTCATTCATTCCTTCTAGGCCATTTTTGGACTCCCAAAATTATATAATTATACCAAGGAGTGATTTTTTCATCTATTTTATTTTTTATATTGTCTATTTCTTATCAAATCAATTTCCATTACACTTCTTTATATTTTTAGTCACTCGAATATATCTAATTTATTGTTTTAGATGGATATATTCTAGGTATACCTTATACAATAGTTTTCTTGTGTTTTTGCATCCTTTATCTTATAATAAACCATAAATAACTAAAACATTTTAGTGAACCCCTCTATTCTTTGAATGCTTTTTTTTTTAGTATTCCCTTTCAGGTTTTTGGGCTGATTCATGATTTTTTATATCTACATCTTACTTTATTTATTTTTTAATCAAACCCTATCTTATTAATCATATCTTTATGTTTTCTTATTACATATATTTTTTTCATAATTTGGTGCACTCACCTTTTCTTCTTGACCTTTTATATATTTTAAGGTTTTTCTATGGTTTGATCCTTTCCATTTTCAAATTTGATTTTCAGATTTTTTCTTTGTCTTTGTTGGATTATTACATTCATCATGGCCATTTATAATGAAATTCCTCTTATTTTTTATGTTGGCGCTAATAGAATATTTTTTGCTAAGATAATAGCTTATGCTCATCCTTTTAATGATGATAATGACCAAGATATTTTTTATGATACTTGTTTTTTGTATGATGTTAATCAACGTAGATTCTTTACCATTGCTAATGTTAATCAACATAGATTCTTTACTATTGCTAATTTATTAAATATGCAATCAATAAGCATCCTAAATGTTTAAAACCTTTTTTATACAATTTGAAATCTACATAACAAATAATTAGGAATAAGGAGGCTTTCCCTAAGCATAACCCTATAAATTTATTGCATGAAGTTACTCCACCTCTTAGAAGCTCTACTTATACATTAGGTGGTGAGGATAATGTTTCTATTGATACTTATTTTCCTCCACTTAGTGATATATCCCCACTCAGGTTAATCCTTCTATTCCTATACAACCCAAGGCTTCTATCACTCCTCCAACTACCAATGTAGTGACCATTATGCTTCCATAATCACACTCTCATATTGCATCCCTTATTTTTGGATAAAATAAAAATACCAATAATTCCTCCATTAAAACTAATGTTAATCATAATAAGACATCAATTACTACATACATGCATACTAATGTTAATGCTACCCCTGATGGTACGTCTCTTGATCCTACAGTACCAAATCAAATTAATGGCATCTGATTATAACTTGCACAATTATCTAAAACATCTAATAAAACTAGCCATGTTGTTTCATCTTATGATATATTATGTAATATTTTTTCTATAAAATTTATTGTTCATCCCTTGCCACCTTTGTTTCAAGTGACTAAATGTACATTATATAATGGTAATGGGGATCCATCACATCAAACTAGAGAATTGTTTTTATCTTTTTTTTTTTCCCGTCAAGATGATGTATTTATAACCAATATATTACCTATAAGTCTCAGAGGCTATGCCTTAATTTGTTTTTACATCCTACTAATGGGTTTTATGCATAGAATCAATGATTTGGACAATATTTTATTATCATAATTTTGTATAAATATTAGTCAAAAAGGTGATATTTTATCAAACTCATCAAATTAAACAAGGAACGAATGAGCTTTTATCTTGCTATGTTCCTAAATTTAAAATCATTATTATGAAAATGTCACTAAATTATTGATAATGAGCTTAAAAGTATCTTCTCAAATGGTTTACTTTCTCCACTTAAGGATAATTTCATGTTTAACACATATGAGTCTTTTGATGATACTTATCATGCACTATTCAACATTGATATTAAACTTATGGATGCCAGTATGTTAAAGAATACATATTTTGATTCTACATAGACTAGTCCTAAATATCAAGGAAAGATAGTGCTCAGTCCTCAAACTATTGATGCAACAAGTTTTCAAAACAAGAATGAGGCCAAAACTATCAACATAGTTTCACAAACCATTGATATGATTATCTTTCCTAATTGTAATAACACTCACTAGTTTACAACATTTATAGACCCACCTTAAAAAGTGTTTAAGCCATTTCTTGAATGTAATGTTCTTACTCAACCTTAGCCATATGTAAATTATGTACTAATTGAGAGTTTCCTAAAGGGTATAATGCTAAATTATTTTTCAGCTATCATCGAGATTATAAAAATTTAACAAATCAATGCTTCAAATTGAGATATAAGATTCAATAACTCATCAATAAAAACCCTATTTAGATTTAAGTCCATAATTATACATTAAATAAATATCTCGTAATGCCTAAATAATGCTTGAAAGTATCTACCAACCCATTTTCAAATAATAATACTACAAATAAAGACAATATGCATACGACAACATCTATAAAACATTTGACTATTTCACATGAGCATGGGATTGATAACATCATTGGTATGGTTTCAATTTCTCCATGAAAAGAACCTTTTATTAAATTTTATGACCATGAAATACCTAAAAATGAACCAAACTATGGTCCTTTATATATTCACACTTTTGTTTCCCATCTCCATTCAATTACACATGTACTTTTTATTAAAAATGTTTCTAGTTATAATAATATTACTATGTAATTTATATCTATTTAAGGCATACTGATCAATATTTAATTAGCACAAGTGTGACACTCTATAATTATGATGAAATTTCATACACATAGCATGGAGGTATTACATTACCAATTAAAATTTGTCTTACAACCATTCTAGTTTGGTTTTATATCATTCATGATATAGTATTTTATAATCTGTTACTTGGATTCCCATGGCTTGATCAAATGAAAAAAATAATTTATATGTTACACTATTATCTCAAGTTTATGTATGATAATGAATTACATATCATTCACAAATCACCTTGTGAGATACCTATCATACCCATGAGATCACACATGTGATTATCTAGTGCACTTAATGAGGAATGAATCATTCAACATCATGTGATACTTTCAACTATTTCACCACATTCAATCATGGTTTCTACCACATTTAAGTATATAATATCACCTATAAAAATAATTATTTCTCCTACATATACACATATGACACAACCACTATATCCTATGTTATTATAGGTGCATTATTGAGTCATATTTTTTAATCATATGCATCCAAGAATGATATATTCATATGCATGCTTTTACAAAGGTTTTAACATCTATTCTAACTCACTCTCCACATCTCTCCTTTGGGATGATTATTTTATTTATTACATATCTCATGACTAGTTTTTTTATTAATTCAAGAAATAAATTTAAGTATGATATTATATATTATGAAATTGTATATCAAATCATTGGTTAACCATGCTATCATATATCTTGCACTTCATTGATATATCATTATCATAATATAGGTTTCTTACTATACATAGATTATTTTCTTTTATATGTCTTATGTTTCATGTGATTTCCTCCCTTGACTTTGATTTCATACCTTCTATTATTATATATTTGACATCCTTGACACTTTCCTTCTATTTTGCCTTGACATTATTATAATCCCTTGATTTTTTCTTGCTTACCATGTTTCATTGGCCCTTTCCCTTTGATTGCCTATACCATTCCAAAAACTTTTTCATGTTTATGATCATGACATATATATCAATACCTTCCATCTTACCATGAACTAAGTTATAAGAGAAGTGGTAATTTGTTTGGAATCTTCCCCCTTTTGTAAAAAAAATCCCCTTGGCTTCACGATTTACATTTTTCCTTGATTGTGTCATTTGGCTTCTATTTTTTATTGAAATTTACTTTTTTCTTCTTGTGTTCATTGTTAGGTTGTGGAGCTAAAAGCTTCACCAGGATGCAAATAGGAGAAGTTACGGAGGATGCAGAGTTGTAGAGTCAGTTGCAGGGCAACCGGCGTCGGTCTGATCAACTGACGTCGGTTAGATAGCAGCGAGGAAGAAACCGGCGTCGGTCACTAGTCGGTCGACATCGGTCATGGAGGAGCCGACGTCGGCAGCCTGTACATGAATAGGCAGTTTGCATGTTGATCCCAGAGAGTCTATTTTTGGACTATTTATTTGCATGTCAAAGGCTAGTTGTAGTCTTGAGTTGCGTGTCTAATTATTGTAATTAAGATAGCCTAATTATTGTAAGCATGAGATCTATATATGGACTCATGGGTTGTATTGTAAAACTGTAGCTAGTGAGTAAGAG
Organism: Torreya grandis; assembly: GCA_037957365.1. Taxonomy (NCBI): domain Eukaryota; kingdom Viridiplantae; phylum Streptophyta; class Pinopsida; order Cupressales; family Taxaceae; genus Torreya; species Torreya grandis. The sequence goes on from JARHVA010000249.1 coordinate 4,865,332, forward strand.
AGCAATAAGCTCCTTCTGAGAGAAGAGAGCAATGGTGCATTCCTCCTAGTGCCACAGTACCCAGGTGGGTACTGGTTTGGAGAATCAGTAGGGTTCTTCGTATGTGTATGACCTTGGTCAGCATGTGTGCATGACTTTCTATAGGAGATCTACAATGGTGAGTAAGGTCTAGTGATTTGCAGGTAGCAGTAGAGAGCAGGAGATCTACTTGGAGTACGGTTGTGTACTTGGTGTACTGGTAGCGTGTTACTGACTGGTTGGAGAGGTGAACATCAATTCTATATTGGAGTTGATTGTTGTGACCAAGAGAGAGAGGGAAGAAGGTCTTGAGGTGTGGCGAACCTTTGAGGTGGAAGAAAAAGTGGCATCTTATTTATTGTATATTCTTCTGAGTGATTATTAATACAATTGTGTATTGTCTCTCATATTCCTGTGTTGTTTCATATTTCTAGTTACTTATTGATTTTGGTTAAATTTTGTGTTTAATTGCTAATACAAGAAGTAATCATATGTGCTCTAATTGGTGGAGCAAGATCCTGACTAAGTAGGCATCAGAGCATGTTTATTGTTCTAGGTTCCTGTCAAGTGGTATCAGAGCCTTGGTTGTAGGTTCAAGAGCTGATACCAACAAGTGGTATCAGAGCTTTAGGTTGGGTTGACTAATAGGTGGTTTTAGATCTGGTAGTGTTTGTTGATTACAGGTCACTCATAGGGGTTTCAGATTGAGTGGGAGTATAGCAATGGCAGAAGAAAGTAAGCTATGAATGGAGAAACTGAATAGCACGAATGGTCTGATTGATGGAAAGAAAGAGCAGGTAAAAAGAGATTGTTGGTCGGCAGAAGATCAACACGTAGAAGTAGATGTTGCAGGGGATGTTGCATAGGATGTTCTGGATAAAGTAGAATCTTTGATTATAGATTCTTTTGCCTCTTTCCATGCAGCCCGAAATAGAGCATCTTTTTATGGGTATGTCTTTGGAGACTTTGGAGAGATTTATTTAGGGGTTGGAGAGCCTTGTCAGATGATTGATGAAGGGGAAGTGAAGCTGAAATTATAGACGGATGACACACAGTGGTTGAAGGAAGTCATGCAGATACCAGTCTTGGAGATGAGTCTAATTTCTTCAAGAAATTTAGGTGATGAGAGATGCACTGTAACTCTCACAGTGGATACACTTGAATTAGATGGTGGTAAGAAAGTAGGTATCCTTTATCTATCTACTTATACTATTGATTCACCTTCTGTTGTAGAGATGTGGCTTTGTAGGCTTAGTCACATATGTAGAAGGAGAATGCAGGTTTTGAAGCGGAAGTTAGATGTCTTTGACAAGCTAAAGAACTGGAAAGCCTTGGTGTTCATGGAGGAGATGACGGATAGAGATCACGTGAGTGAACTGAATTATTTTGAGCAGAGCAAGGTTGATTTGATCAAGATTTTGATCCATGGAGAGCTCACGAGTAAAAAGTTATCACTCACAGATGAACATAGGTACCGGTGTCGGTTAGACAGTAACCGACGTCGATAACAGGAAGACCAATGTCAGTCATGAAGGAACCAACGTCGATAGAAATGACACTAGCATCGGCCAGGGAAATGATGTTGGTAGTTAGGATCAGTGCAAGGAGCCGACATCGGTCAGGAGCAGACTGGGAGATGGCCGAGATCGGTCACTAGTATGGATGGTGGGCGGACAACAAGCTGTCAACAAGTCTCAAATGCTCATGTGGAGGTCAGAAAGGGTAAGTGAACCTCATATTCATTGTTCACCTTCTTTATATTGCTTACTAATGGTCAAGAACTAGGAAGATGGAAGAGGCAATGCAGGTAGAATCTAGATACAGTGCGAGCTTGGCATGGATGAGGAGTGTGAGTCCTTGGAGAAGAACCAAATAGGTATTTGTTGGTAGAGTTGTCAGATGGAAGTAAGCACTGAGAGACGAAATGGATTCCCAAGTTAAAGAAGAGAGTGGATGGATATGTGAGATGAAAGGCCAAGGCATATGGTCTTGAAGAAGCTGCAGGACAGTGGTACAGGTTTTGACAGGTGGATGACTAAGCATGGCTTCAGTCAATGTCAGTGTAACTATTGTGTTTTTGTCTTACCAGGTGGATGATGAGTCGCGACATTATCTAGTTATTGTATGTGAATGGTATACTAGTTATAGGTTTAGAGATACAGGGTTTTGCTGAGCTAAGGGTAAGGTTAGTTCAGAGGCGTGTCATGAAGAATTTGGAGTATCAAAATTCTTTGGCATAAGAGACATGGATATTTTATCTCCAGTGGGAGCTGATGTGAAGACGGTGTTGGTGGGGTTCATGATGTAGGATGCAGAATCGAAAAGCACACCAAGGGATGGATAGTTCAAGCTTAGCTTAAAACAAGTGTTCAAAATCACATGAGGTCTAGTGTAGGCCTAAATTTTCCCAAGCAGTGGGAGTTGTCAGAAAGTATGGAGCCAATTCGGGGAAGGAGTACTGGAGGGCAGTTCAGTGGGACTAGCAGCAGGGATTCTTGTTATGTAGGGTCAAGGTCTTCACTACATGGATATGTAGGTTCGGATGTGGCAGGTTACTTTGATGACAGGGAAGGAATCATAGGTTGTGTGGTGGTTGGTCTTCAGGATTGATCTTGAAGAGGAATACAAGCCAAGAAATGATTTAGATGGTGTACAGGTACAGGTACAGGTGCAGCTATTTATCTCCAAGTGGGAGATTATTAGGTTGTGGAGTTAAAAGCTTCACCAAGATGCAAACAGGAGAAGTTACGAAGGATGCAGAGTTGTAGAGTCAGTTGCAGGGCAACCGACGTCGGTCTGATCAACCGATGTCGGTCAGATAGCAGTGAGGAAGAAATTGGCGTTGGTCACCAGTCGGCCGACATCGGTCATGGAGGAGCTGACATCGGCAGCCTGTAGGTGAACAGGCAGTTTGCATGTTGATTTCAGAGAGTCTATTTTTGGACTATTTGTTTGCATGTCAAAGGCTAGTTGTAGTCTTGAGTTGCATGTCTAATTATTGTAATTAAGATAGTCTAATTATTGTAAGCATGAGATCTATATATGGACTCATGGGCTGTATTGTAAAATTGTAGCTAGTGAGTAAGATAGCAATAAGCTCCTTCTGAGAGAAGAGAGCAATGGTTCGTTCCTCTTAGTGCCACAGTACCAAGGTGGGTACTGGTTTGGAGAATCAGCAGGGTTCTTCGTATGTGTATGATCTTGGTCAGCATGTGTGCATGACTTTCTATAAGAGATCTACAATGGTGAGTAAGGTCTAGTGATTTGTAGGTAGCAGCAGAGAGTAGGAGATCTACTTGGAGTACGGTTGTGTACTTGGTGTACTGGTAGCATGTTACTGACTGGTTGGAGAGGTGAACATCAATTCTATATTGGAGTTGATTGTTGTGACCAAGAGAGAGAGGGAAGAAGGTCTTGAGGTGTGGTGAACCTTTGAGGTGGAAGAAGTGGCATCTTCTTTATTGTATATTCTTCTGAGTGATTATTAATACAATTGTGTATTGTCTCTCATATTCTTGTGTTGTTTCATATTTCTAGTTACTTATTGATTTTGGTTAAATTCTGTGTTTAGTTGTTAATACAAGAAGTAATCATATGTGCTCTAATTGGTGGAGCAAGATCCTGACTAAGTAGGCATTAGAGCATGTTTATTGTTCTAGGTTCCTGTCAAGTGGTATCAAAGCCTTGGTTGTAGGTTCAAGAGCTGATACCAACAAGTGGTATCAGAGCTTTAGGTTGGGTTGACTAATAGGTGGTTTTAGATCTGGTAGTGTTTGTTGATTATAGGTCACTCATAGGGGTTTTAGATTGAGTGGGAGTATAGCAATGGCAGAAGAAAGTAAGCTATGAATGGAGAAACTGAATAGCACGAATGGTCTGATTGATGGAAAGAAAGAGCAGGTAAAAAGAGATTGTTGGTCAGCAGAAGATCAGCGCGTAGAAGCAGATGTTGCAGGGGATGTTGCATAGGATGTTCTGGATAAAGTAGAATCTTTGATTACAAATTCTTTTGCCTCTTTCCATGCAGTCCGAAATAGAGCATCTTTTCATGGGTATGTCTTTGGAGACTTTGGAGAGATTTATTTAGGGGTTAGAGAGCCTTGTCAGTTGATTGATGAAGGGGAAGTGAAGCTGAAATTGCAGACGGATGACACAAAGTGGTTGAAGGAAGTCATGCAGATACCAGTCTTGGAGATGAGTCTAATTTCTTCAAGAAATTTAGGTGATGAGAGATGCATTGTAACTCTCATAGTGGATACACTTGAATTAGATGGTGGTAAGAAAGTAGGTATCCTTTATCTATCTACTTATACTGTTGATTCACCTTCTGTTGCAGAGATGTGGCTTCGTAGGCTTAGTCACATATGTAGAAGGAGAATGCAGGTTTTGAAGCAGAAGTTAGATGTCTTTGACAAGCTAAAGAACTAGAAATCCTTAGTGTTCATGGAGGAGATGACGGATAGAGATTAGGTGAGGGAACTGAATTATTCTGAGCAGAGTAGGGTTGATTTGATCAGGATTTTGATCCATGGAGAGCTCACAGGTAAAAAGTTATCACTCACAAATGAACACAGGTACCGGTGTCGATCAGACAGTAACCAACATTGGCAACAAGAAGACTGATGTCAGTCATGAAGGAACCGACGTCGACAAAAATGACACTGGCATCAGCTAGGGAAATGACATCGATAGTCAAGGTCAGTGCAAGGAGCTGACATTGGTCAGGAGCAGACTGGGAGATGGCCGAGATCAGTCACTAGTACAGATGGTGGGTGGATAGCAAGCTGTCAACAAGTCTCAAACGCTCATGTGGAGGTCAGAAAGGGTAAGTGAACCTCATATTCATTGTTCACCTTCTTTATATTTCTTACTGATGGTCAAGAACTAGGAAGATGGAAGAGGCAATGCAGGTAGAATCCAGATACAGTGGGAGCTTGGCATGGATGAGGAGTGTGAGTCCTTGGAGAAGAACCAAACAGGTATTTGTTGGTAGAGTTGTCAGATGGAAGTAAGCACTGAGAGACAAAATGGATTCCCAAGTTAAAGAAGAGAGTGGATGGATATGTGAGACGAAAGGCCAAGGCATATGGTCTTGAGGAAGCTACAAGACAATGGTACAGGTTTTGACAGGTGGATGACTAAGCATGGCTTTAGTCAATGTCAGTGTAACTATTGTGTTTTTATCTTACCAGGTGGATGATGAGTCGCGACATTATCTAGTTATTGTATGTGAATGGTATACTAGTTATAGGTTCAGAGATACAGGGTTTTGCTGAGCTAAGGGTAAGGTTAGTTCAGAGGCGTGTCATGAAGAATTTGGAGTATCAAAATTCTTTGGCATAAGAGACATGGATATTTTATCTCTAGTGGGAGCTGATGTGAAGATGGTGTTGGCAGGGTTCATGATGCAGGATGCAGAGTTGGAAAGCACACCAAGGGCTGGATAATTCAAGCTTAGCTTAGAACAAGTGTTCAAAATCACACGAGGTCTAGTGTAGGCCTGAATTTTCCCAAGCAATGGGAGTTGTCAAAAAGTATGGAGCCAATTCAGGGAAGGAGTACTAGAGGGTAGTTCAGTGGGACTAGCAGTAGGGATTCTTGTTATGCAGGGTCAAGGTCTTCACTACATAGATATGTAGGTTCGGATGTGGCAGGTTACTTTGATGACAGGGAAGGAATCATAGGTTGTGTGGTGGTTGGTCTTCAGGATTGATCTTGAAGAGGAATACAAGCCAAGAAATAATTTAGATGGTGTATAGGTACAGGTACAAGTGTAGCTATTTATCTCTAAGTGGGAGATTGTTAGGTTGTGGAGCTAAAAGCTTCACCAAGATGTAAAGAGGAGAAGTTATGGAGGATGCAGAGTTGCAGAGTCAGTTGTAGGGCAACCGGCGTCGGTCTGATCAACTGACATCGGTCAGATAGCAGCGAGGAAGAAATCAGCGTCGGTCACCAGTCAGTCGCCATCGGTCATGGAGGAGCCGACGTCGGCAGCCTGTACGTGAATAGGTAGTTTGCATGTTGATCCCAGGGAGTCTATTTTTGGACTATTTGTTTGCATGTCAAAGGCTAGTTGTAGTCTTGAGTTGCATGTCTAATTATTGTAATTAAGATAGTCTAATTATTGTAAGCATGAGATCTATATATGGACTCATGGGCTGTATTATAAAATTGTAGCTAGTGAGTAAGAGAGCAATAAGCTCCTTCTGAGAGAAGAGAGCAATGGTGCATTCCTCCTAGTGCCACAGTACCAAGGTGGGTACTAGTTTGGAGAATCAGCAGGGTTCTTCGTATGTGTATGATCTTGGTCAGCATGTGTGCATGACTTTCTATAGGAGATCTACAATGGTGAGTAAGGTCTAGTGATTTGCAGGTAGCAACAGAGAGCAGGAGATCTACTTAGAGTATGGTTGTGTACTTGGTGTACTGGTAGCGTGTTACTGACTGGTTGGAGAGGTGAACATCAATTCTGTACTAGAGTTGATTGTTGTGACCAAGAGAGAGAGGGAAGAAGGTCTTGAGGTGTGGCGAACCTTTGAGGTGGAAGAAGAAGTGGCATCCTCTTTATTGTATATTCTTCTGAGTGATTATTAATACAATTGTGTATTGTCTCTCATATTCCTGTGTTGTTTCATATTTCTAGTTACTTATTGATTTTGGTTAAATTCCATGTTTAGTTGCTAATACAAGAAGTAATCATATGTGCTCTAATTGGTGGAGCAAGATCTTGACTAAGGAGGCATCGGAACATGTTTATTGTTCTAGGTTCCTATCATTCATGGCTTAGTCTTATTGTTTTACTATTTCTTGTAAAACAGGTATTAAATGAAAATAAAAATGTAAGATTAAACAATTAAAAAAATATTTATCAATGGATACATATTACTCTTATATGCCTATTCTAGAGGTTTGTCACATGTATTTGTTTTACACATGCTTCCCATGGTATCTATTTGAGTGGGTAAGATGAAAAATCTATAATTTATGTATGACTATGGACTATCAGATGGTACATAGATACTCTCATTTCCACACCTTGGGAAGCATTATCACATTCATGGAATGTCCTAATTTAGGAGAATTTTTATACAATGGATTTTATGGTGATATATTTCTTACTTTCAATTTAACATAATGAGATATATTGCATTTATTATATCACATCTTGATAGCATACACATCTTTATATTATATGTATTTTGTCATGTACCAAGGAATATTATATTATGATGTATTAAGTTAATAAATAAAGGCTTGGGTGCATATGTTTTTTAAGTCATCTCACTAGTTAATTAAAATAAAAGTATTTATCCAACATATATAAGGAAGTGGTAGTAGTGTTAGGTAAGTGTAGACATAATTTTGGTACAAGACCATTTTCTAATGTATTTTTTCATATTTTCTCACATTTGGTGCATGCACACACATTTGGCTATTTTTGGTATATATTCTCCTTGGGTTGGACATCATCATCCCCTAACAAATGTCTCTCTCATATCTTGACTTTATGTTCAATTTTAGCCAATGATAACCCACCCTTGATGTAGATTGGTTGTGAACTTAAAAATTGAATAATTTTACTTCCTATGGCCCTGGAGTGACCAAAATACTATTTGAATGTATTTTCATATGTATTAGTCAATTTGTGAAAACTTTTTCCTTAACTTATGGGTCTCATGCACCTAAAATTAACATTATCCTATTTTTTAGGGTTGGCCCATGTGTAAATATGCCTTAAAGAAGTATATGTATACAAATGTACCCTTAATCAATTATTTATTTAGTAATCTAATCTAAGACTATTATAATCCATGTCTCTCATTCATGTTTTATCAAGATTCATCAAGAGGACATCACCATTATTTTTCATGGATCGGTCATTTTGATCCAACATTGTTTCTACATCACCATTATTTTCCATAGATCATGTACATTGTGCCAACATTGTTTCTACATATTTTTCAAGTATTTTTCCATCAACAAAATTGAGCCAAAAAATGGTTAAGATGAATGTTCATATAGTTGCATCTTCAAATCTATATAAGAGGAGGCCCTTTCTAGAGATTCCATTTATATTGGGCATAGCTATGTTAAAGTCTAATTCTAGCATTCAAGATATGTAGTTACAACTCCATTGAGCTCGCTTAGCCCATAATATTATTTTGTGAGTTGGTAGCAAACTAGGTAATAAATTAAAAAATAGACAAAATAGAAGATTTTATCCATCATATCAGAAAAATTGTAGGTGGAATATTGATCTACATTAGATGATGTACCTACCCTTAAAATTTTGGTCCTAATTCTAACCCACCAATTTTTTCCTTCACCTACTAATTTTGTCCCTAATAATCTTATCCTTTGTGTGAATTACAAAAAAAAATGTATAATAATGTAGAGTTGTAGGATTTATTTATGGATATTCACTCTCCTAAATTATAGGATATGCATTCCTATATAAATGAAATGTCTTGTATGTAATTATATATGTTGAATTTAATATATTAGTGTGATTATTATTATATGTGTGTATGAAACTATGCTCATGATCTTTCAAATAATATAGATTATTTCAAATAATATTAGTGGTATAAGAGCCATCCATGGTCTTGTTCCTATGAATAGTAAGAATTCTGAGGGGTTCTTGAGTTATGTTAAAAAAGTGTCTTTTTGCAGACTGCATTTACATCAACAAGCATCATTCCATACAAAGTGTACTAAGATAGAAGGGCATTGGTTTGTGTAAAATGTGGAGGAGCACATAAACATATTTATGTCTGATGTCTTTACCAAGCATGTAATTTTGACCTTGAGAAGAACCAATGATTATAATGAAGAAAATAAGATGAAGATCATAGTACCAGTATGATAGATATATGCAATCTAATAGTGCAACTAGAAGCATGTTATCAACTATCATTTCATACAACTTATTGAGTCTCACTATTAGATTATTCAAAGGACTAAACATAGACCTATCATAGATTTACAATAGTAAATTTATTATGCTATTGTTCACCATCAGTATTATTTTACTCAATTCTCTATTTATAATTTGGGTGTGTTATCATATTATGACATAATCATTGGTCTCATCTGATAGAATTATCAAGTCATGGGGAGGAAAATTTCAAGGTTATATAAAATGGATCGATCAATCTATGTATGTGGGAAGTTATGGCATGTAGACTTGGGTAATTTATTTTTTGTTGTCTTCCTCAATATCTTAGTTCATGTGTAATTTATCCCTAGTCTAAATCCATCCCTTGGCATTATTTTCATTGTAATGTGTTGGTTACAGCTATAAGCGAGCATGATTTTATAGACCATGGAAATTCTCAAGTCTTCCAAATCATCCAAAACATGTTTTGTTTTGAACAAACCCAGTCATTGGTTAATAGGATTCATATTGTTTAATAGTTTGTCAAAGTTAATTAAAATCTTTCATTTGTTTAAATTTAAGTATATCATAAGTATTATAGTTTGTAATTATAAAATTCTATATATTGTATAATTAAATTTCATTTGATTTATTTTATCTTTGTTAGGTTTATAGTTATGAGAGTCCATTATTTATATGTTTCTAGTTTCATATAGTTCATTATTAAGTTGTCTTTTTTTTTTAGAGTAGGGTCCACTTTTCCATATAAACATATGTCTATAAAAATATAAAAATGTCATCAAAATTTTTGTATGTCAAAAGAGTTGAATAAATATAGTGTAGAGTTATTGTGGGAGTTATTTATGGAGATTCACTATCCTTGATTATAGGATATGCTTTCCTATATAAATTCAATGTATTATATGTAATTGTATACATTAAAAATAGTATATTAGTGTGATTATTATTATATGTGTGTATGAAACTATACTTAGACTCTTTCAAATAATATCACAAAGTAGTAAAATGATTCCTTATGTCTCCCCCACACTCATGACACCTACATAGAATAATCCATTAATAATTTATATTAGATAAACTAAAGTATCCCCCAACTATATGTTAGCTCAAGAGGATGATACTGGTGGAGAACATGTCAATCATTTCTCAGTCATAACCTTTTAAATTATGAAATGTGATAAACTTAAGAATAAAAATAATTATTAGCTATTGTGTTTTTTACCACATGATTACAACATTATGTGCTAAATTAATAAACAAGGGTTATCATAGTTTTCAATCCCTATGCACTTTTATAACATATCCAACTCTTTAGAGAGGCTGGACACTTTGTCATGCTCCTAATAAAGTTTGATCTAATTTATGTCAACTAAAAGTTTGTTAAGGGATATATCATTGGTGATTGATTGAATGACTCTCCCTTAGAGGTCAATGACCTCATCGACATTGATTTTCCTAATTAATTGATCTATTTCATATAAAAATTAGTTATTAACTCCTCTCATTAGTACATGGATATCGTCAATTAACTAATCAACCATACTTACCCTGAATGTATCAAATCATAATAGAGATGTCTTCATGTCATCACATCCAAGTATGTTATTCTAGATATCTTCCTTTATTTTAAGACCTTTGACAACATGTTTTTCTAATGTGTTGACCAAGAGGATTTATAAATACTCCTCTTTCATTGTCATTGTGGTATTTCTGGTGGGCACTTTGGTGGCCATGTGATTTATTGAAACATACACATGATGGGATATTTATGGGCCACCTTAGACCATGATTCTATCGAATATGTATGAAAATTCAAGAAATGTCAACAATTTTCACATGAGATACATGTTCATACTAAGGTGTTACAACCCATTATCATTTTGTGGCCCTTTTCCATTGTGATTTAGATTTAGTAGGTAAAATCTCCCCTATTTATTTAGATGGTCATCACTTCATTATCATGGAAACTAAATATTTTACTAAATGGGAATAATTTATGCCATTGAAAAATGTCATGAGTTTGGTCATCACAAAATTTATCCTAAACTAAATCATTTACAAATTTGGGATCCCATGGGTCATCATTATAGATAACAGGTCCCCATTTAAAAACCTCAAAATTTGTTAGTTATGTAAAAAAAAATTATATCACACCACTCAATTTATTTTTACTATCCACAATCTAATGGCCAATCCAAGGATACTAAAAAGACCCTAAATTCAATTTTGATAAAAAAATGTTAGAGATTCTAAACATGATTGGCATCTATAGCTCTATCCATCATAATGGGCTTATAAAATAACCATTAAGACACCCAAGGGGTAAACCCATACTCACTCATATTTGGATCTAGGGATGTTCTACCCTCAGAAGTGGAAATATTTAACATTCATTTTTTCATACAAGGAATTCTTGATCATGAAGAGCATAGAGAGGTATGACTAGTTGAATTAAAACTTTTATACGAATGTCAAATTGCCACTACAAATAACCACATTACCTAGGCTAATCGTATGGGTGAAAACTACAAAAAAACATCCAAAAGAACTCAATCCATGTAGGATACCTTTTTATTAGGTTCTATAACTAGATTGACAAAAATAAAGTAGCAGGTTAGAATTGTATACCTTTCTAGTTAGGCCTCTACCTAGTGACAGAAATCTTCAACAATGGTTCCTATTGATTATGCATTCTAGAGGGTAAAGAGTTTGATGAGTTTGTGAAATATTTATACCTAAAACACTTCTATATCTAGTATTTTCATATCACATTTTTCACATTTTCATAGTTTGTATGATCATTTACATATCATGTGTCTTGTTTGGTATTTGTTTGGTTATTAGTCCACACAACATAAAAACTTTAAGAATGTGTTATATCACATCATTTCATTCTCAAACTACCCTATTACCCCATGGAAAACATTCTCAAAATTAGTATTACATTAGTTTTTTCCTTAGTTTTTATGAATAGAGTGCATCTATTTTCCTTACATATTATTGCATAACTTAAAAAATGCTAGCCTACGATATAGTCTAGATCTTTGTCCATGATAGAGTCTCCTCTCATGGTGCCTTATAGAGTAGAATATTATCATTATAAAAAATATTTAAATTTATTCACCTATATTGGTCCTTGAAGATGATCCTTTGCATCTTAATAGTTTCATGGGGCCAAGGTTTTGGGGTAAAGGCCTTGAAAATAATAAAAGTACATACTCATGTGAAGATCAAAATCATATGCAAATACAAAATTAAAAATTCACATCTCTCACTCATTGATAACCTTTAGTGTTTAGCCCTCAAATATTATTGGTTGTATGGGTTTAGGATTAGGGAGAGATTCCCTTACTCACCTACATCAACTTGTGGTGATGAGCCCATGTGCCTTCCTAGTCATATGAGACTCAGTGTAAGGGGTCATAAAGAGAAGCAAAATCCAAATAAAAAATCAATATAAAATCGAGGAGTGTCCAAATATAAAGTTATTAAAAAATCTTGCCTATATACATATGTTTAAAAAGGTGACTTTTTCCCATTTACTTATTCTACCAAGACTATTTATCTTTAGATGAAACTAATAAAGTTAGTGTTTTGTAAGTCTAGAAAAAATCACATCCCCCCTTTGCTCGTAAGGATTAGGTCATCCTCATTTTTCTTGAAAAATTTTTGTCCATGGTTTTCATTTTTTTTTCTCACATTTATCTTATTTTCCCTTTCCATCCCCTATTGCAAATTTAAAGTCACATGTTATGCAAGAAAAAAAAATAGGTAGTCACCTACAAAATAAATGTTAGCATATTTACAGTTTCATATATTTATCCATATATATATATATATATATGTATATATATGTATATATATGTGTATATATATGTATATATATATATATATATATGTATGTGTATATATATATATATCATATATATATATGTATATATATATGTATACACTACATCATTTACATGAATTTTGTTTCCAGATATATATATATATATATATATACATTTCCCATATCATATATATTAAAATCAAAGAGATACACAAACATCATCACATTCCTATCCATATAGAATGCATGCAATGAAAATTAAAATGTAAAAATTAAATCCACAACACATGAATGAAAATTCACTAAGATAATCTATAAACATCTCTACATATATCATAATAACTATCAATTTTGTACAAAAAGGACGTACAATACAATATCCTCCAAGGAGGGATGATGTGCCTTAATGAATCTAAAAAAAAATTAACATATACAATAGTATGGTAAAATAATTTGTATTATGTCTCAAGATCTCATCCTCCTCTTATGAGAAGACTTTGATGTAGATGAATGTTAGGGAATATCGATACATAGGCATCTCCTCCTAGTGCCTCCCTTAAAGGTTACCTCACCATCTCTAATTTGAAGGCTACTATGGTGACCCCTATTAACATTACCCTCTGAATTTGTCCTCCATGTCTTATGGATATAGGATCTACCTCCTCATCTACCCACTATAGTATCTATTATGGCCTCTACCCTCCTCACTCTATAAAATAAGGTGTTGTTCTCTATCCTTAATGATGTCACTCACAAATACATGGTATGCTAGAGATAAGACATATGTGTGTCAGAAAATACCTATAGGGAGTCTAGGATCAACTAAAATATAGTCTCTAGTCTAGCTAGTGCTCAATTAAAAAAGGTTTATCAGGAAGTCCTTCATCATCCATCTCTAACCACCCACTATATATGCAATCATAAAGTATAAAATCAATGTCAAATCTAACCAATATAAAAATCCAACACATGTATAATAACTAAAAAAATAAAAGAATCAAGTATAGGTTAGAATCACAAATATGAAAATCAATATTTTATCTGAGTCTCATGCATGCAAATCAAGGTCAGAATCATCCTCCACATCCTCCTCCTAATCTATATCTAGGTCATCCTCTAGATTGACATACTCTGGAGCCTCATTATCTCCATATACTAGGTGATTGTATTTTGTAGGGTCCCCTTGAGTAGGGTTTTGATTCAATGGTGGTGGTGGTGGTGGGCCCATCTATTTATTCCTTACTAGACCATGGCATCCTCCTTCCCTAACTAGCTATGAGGGAGGTCCCTTTATACCACTCTGGCTAAACTAGTTAGGTGATGGGCACCCCTTTCATAAGTGGGTTCCACATTAACCATCCTATTCTCACCATTATTAACTTTCATATGACCATATAGATAAGCCCAAGGACATGAAGGTTACCCATATAGGGTATTCTAAACTATTGAGGCACCCTATTTATAGGGTGTACCTCAATCTATGAAAGTCGGTCCAAAACATGAGTGGTTCTGATGGATACTATAAGATAGGCCCCCTCATTATCCCATTACCCAACCATGTCCTGTTAGGTTAGGGTGATCAAGTCAACCATTGTCATGGTCCCCACTACTTGGGTAAAAATAAATAAAAGTGACACATATATCCATTTATTGGCCCTTATATCCCCAGGCACTTCAATCAACACTCCCTTCTAATAAGGGATAATTTACTCATATATCCAACCCATGACATTAGTAGGTGGATGATTGAAATAGACCCAAGATGAGCCACATGATAGATATCCCTATAAGTCAAAGATAGTAACTCCTATCTCCAAGAGTAATGTGCCCCACTCTCCTCAATGTGTCATACAATCAATGACCACTTGAATAACAACATATTTGTGACATTATCTCCCACTAGTCAAGAGGATAGGATACCAATAATATCCTTATATATTTTGGGGATCACTAATCCATCCACCTAGGAAATACTCATGCCAAACTTCACACCCACATTAAGTGCATAGACATCTCTAAAATGCTTGAAGCAACTATGGGCATTACAATTGTTGTTAGTATCTTGGATAGAAACTAATTGACCTATTATGGGAAGGAATGTAATTTGGTAGACATAAAAAAGAGTGATGTTCCACTCTATTGGGGTATAAGGTAATATAAATGTGTTCTGATTAATAACCTAATAGGTCAAAATATCATAAATTAGTTTGATATAAGTCAAAATGATCCCTACCTATGTAATCTATAGGATCCCAACATGATCAAGGATGGACAACTCATTGACCATCAAAAGTGTCAAGGAACTACTCCCATGATATGATACAATATATTTAGGGCCCCTATATTAGAGGAAATACCATAGGTTAGCCTTAAAGCCAATGCTACTCACTAGGATAAGAAAATTCACAAGTTTAAGAGTCTAGTCCTAATAGATGAAAATGCATTGATTTACAGGTAGTGGTTATGAAACTACCTTGGTGGTTATATAACAAACTTAAGTTGTGGTTACATAATCACATTAGGTAATAAAATAACTATCTTTAATTATGTTTATATAATTACCCCTATAGATAGTGACAATTGTGGAACCACTGTGGTGGTTACATAATTGTCAACCTACAAATGGTAGTGATTTCATCCCTCACCAATAATTTTGTCTATCAATTACATGCCCTCCAAAAACCTCCAAAAATCCCCAAAAGCTACTAAAATCAACAAAAATTTACATTTTCCTAATCTACCCATCCCCACAAGTATTTTAAATCTATTTTTTTAAAATTCATTAGGTTTTTAATAGCTTTTGATCAAAAAACACAAAATTGAGGCAAAAGGGAAAAAGGAACAGAACTTACCTGATCTTACCTCTTAATTCCTCCTAATGGTATATTTTACATCCTCTCATCATCCTCTATACATTGACTAATTTTTCAATTAAAAAAGTCATAAGAAATCTAGAGATCAGGAAATCTCACAGACAATCAACACAAATGAATTGGTTTTTGGCAAGATTTTGAATATATTGGGCCCCAAACTAGCTATTTTAGTTTAAAAATTTCCATTTTTATAATTTTTTTAAATTTTATGCATATTTTTCATATTTTAAATTCATATTACATCTATATTTTATAATTCATAATTCTAAAACTAACATTTTGATAGCTTTCTAGTTTTTGTAACACATTTACAATATGTAGGTTTTTTTCCACTTGGTGCCAAATTCTATTAGTCGATGGGATGGTTTAGGTAGTATGTTTTCCCCATAAAAATGGTATGTATTATTATTTGTAGTTTTATTAAGCAATATATTTTCTATTTTCTCATCACATTATGCTTGATTCTCATATTTTACTTGTATGTTGTGTGGAGTCTCAATTGCATTTACTAGACCACCAAGGTAAGTAAGGTAAATATTTATAACTTCCTATTTCCATTTTGTACACCATTGTTCAGGACTACATCCTTTCCAATTGATGATAATGAATCCTCTTAAGGGGGAAATATGTATCCACCCAATTTTGCATAGTGTAATATTTACTGACATGATAGGTCTGATGATGAGGTAGTGACCTCATAATGATGCTCAAACAAAAGCTATCTAATACCTTATCCTCTTTTTATTCCCTCTATTTTAGGTCTCCAAAAACCCTATTTTTTTAGCCTTTGTAGCTTCTTTCATCTTTTTATCAAATCCTTCTCATTGGTGATAGAACTGTCACTTTAGGTGATAAAACTACCCTATTTGGTTACAAAATCATCACCTTCATGATGGTTCATCAGAGCGGTTATGCAAACTTTAATGGTAGTTCCATCCCAATAGATTAGTTTCATATTAAAATAGGGGTAGTTATATCATTTATAATGGTAGTTTCATTTTAATATATGGTAGTTACATAACCACCCCTACAAATAAGTGTGGTTACATCACTATTTCTCCATTTTCTAAATTTAGATCCCATAAATTATTCATTGAAATGTTTACAAGATTTTTTCCATGCTTCTTTCTTTTTCCATCTTAAGGTCACATAAAATCAGGCCCAACTCAACCCCTATTCTATTTTCAATCATTTTGAGTCCCTCTGAAATTCAACACCCAATTCAACTCAATTAATCTCTATGTAAAATCCATTATAATTCTATAAGTAAGCTAATTTTGGCTTGATTTTAGATCCAAAAATTTACATTATAAGCTTAATCATTTTGAATATTTTATATATGCAACCTACTAAAATTACTTTGGAGCTTTGATTTATTTGTTTTTTGTGTTAGACTACACAATTTTGAATAAGGAGAGCCATTATTCTTGAAACCTAGTCTTTATAAACAATGTCTTCAACTAGCCACAATCAACTATTCCTTGTTTGGAGATATGTCTCTTATCTAATTCTGACATTTTTTACATCCATCTATTCATCTATTCTTAAAACCTGGTCTCTATAACTAATGTCTTCAACTAGCCATAATCAACTATTCCTTGTTTGGAGATATGTCTCTTATCTAATTCTCCCATTTTTTACATCCATATATTCATCAATTTTTTTGTATAGTTCCTAACACCATCATTTGAGAAAAAGGAGCCAACATACTGAGGACCACAATGCTACAAAAATTTCACCTTCAATCAGTCTACATCAGGATCAGGTTGGGGGTTATATCTTAGATTTATTTATTTTATTCCAATATATTATATTATATTAGTTTTAATTTTTAATTATCTTATATTTATATTTAAAATAATCAAAATATGCAAATATGATGGGAAAAAGAACTCTCTTCCTTTTCCAATCTTTGCTAAAAAAGTAGTAGATATATTTGTTATTTAATTGTATCCTTCTCAGTAGACTTACTTTCATTAGAATACAATATTGAAATCAAATTTTAATAATATTTTATAAATCATTTTATACACTTTCAGCCAACACACTATTTAGTTTTTAGATTTGAAACAAATTCTATTGCTCACAAAACAATCAACTAGTAAGTAACAAAACCCTAAATAAACTTTAGGAAAACAAGAGGCTTTCATACTTGTGATTTTCCTATTGTATTAAGTCAATTTTAATTATGTTATTATACAAAAAAATATGAAAAATCAGAATTTATACTTCTTGATTCTTTTCAAAAAAATCATTCAAAACTTGCATGCAATAACTAGGAAAGTTGGAGAACTAGCTTAGCTTGTTGGTTTGCAAGAAAATTGTAAAAGGATTAGAGTGTTGTTATTCTAGATTAGATTATTTATTGAATTTTTTGAATATTTATAAAAAATAATTAATATTATATATACCTCCATAATCAAAATAATAATAAAATAAAAACCACAAAAATACTTGCACTTGGATTACATTCAGACAAAGCTAGGAAAAATCAGCATCTTGCATAATATGATAGATCTATTCTCTCCTTGCATACATTTTCAAATCATTGGAAAAGGATTTTTAAAAAATGATTTCATTAATTTTTATTTTTTAATTTATTTAATTTTAAAATTTAAATTTCATCAATCAAACATTTTACTTTCAATTCAAAAATAATAAAAACAATTATAATAACGAAAACATTGCCAAAATCCTTGTCTAACCATATAAGCCAATCATAAGAGAAAAACAAACATTGCTTCCAAAAAAATTGGAATTACTTATAAAATTAATCCATACAAGTTCATAGACTTACACATTTCCTAATACCTCTTGGATGACACTTCCTAAAACACCCATTCTTATTAAAGAAGGTATTTTCCCTAGGGTTAGAGTACCTAGTCCCACAATTGACATATAATCTGATATCAATACTAAGATTAGGAGATAGGTATTCCATTACACCCCAATCCCTCATTTCATTATTGAATATTACAATGATTTAGAAGAGTAAGAACAAATTCCTGACACCCATCATTGTCCTTCCCTGAAATAAAGGGTGTCACTACAAAGTCATCTAGACCTAGTTTTTCAATGATTTAGAAGAGTAAGAACATATTGCTGATCCACCCATCATTATCCTTACCTAAAATAGAGGGTGTCACTACAAAGTCATCTAGACCTAGTTTTTCATTCTCACCTCCTTCCTCTCCTCAGGTCTAGCTTTGTATTATATCATTAAAAATTTTGGATGACATGGGCATATCCAACCTAACACATTATATACATTATTATGATCAATTCATTCCAATCTCCCCCATTTCCCTAGTCCTAACATTGACCAATAGTTTCACATTCTTGTGATCTCAGAGACTAAAGGACATTGGAGATTTATTTATACACAACTTGATGTTGTTAATGAGAATTTTAACATTGTTTAAGTATTTTAGTTCAATCATAAGAACCCATTACCTACACCCATTCCAAATCCCATTCTACCCAATAACCAACCCAATCCATAGCCCATCCATTATCTTAGTAACTAAAGAATTGACAACACTTACCCAATCCTAGAAGCTTCTTGAGTCCTTATGATAGATAGATTCAATGCATTGGCTACCTCCAAGGGAGTCATAATAATTTAAATGGATTAATGCCTTATTAGGAATATTAAAAACTAATAAATTCAATCTATTCTTATCTTCATTGAGAATCTTCAATATTTTTGTTATTATGGTTGCATATGGAGCCAATTATGCTCTCAAAGAATGAATGATATCCAAAATATCATATAATATTAATGTCTCACATTACACATCTTACTCTATCCCAGAGGGAACATAGATTACCTATTACTATTCTCTAATAGTCTCCAACTCTTATTCCAATTTTTTTTTTGCCTACTATGTCCCCTCATGAATGGTCAGTATTGATTCAGTGGGGGTCTCCATGTAGGACTTAAGGTCCTCAATGTAGGGGGACTGACCCTTCTTTCTATCTGGTATTTTCAAAAGAGTAAATATCTTCTCTTTATTTTAGAATTATGCCTCTCCTAATGTTATCTTTTATCTTCTTCCTCCTCACCATTTACACTAATCCAATTAATTTGTCAAAGAGTGACATCATAGTGGGTAGCTCAATGATCTTCAAGTTTGGCCTCTTAGAAGTTGATGATCCTAAATCCTTAGCCTAATCTGGAAGAGTCAGCTTTGATGAATCTAGTGGTTTTACCTCTATTTATGTGTCCTTTTTAGGCTTAATATCAAGGGATGGATTATCCATTAAAGGCCAAATTATCTTAGACCAGTCTACATTCCCTAGGTGTGGCATGAGATGCACAATGTAGACTAGTTTCTTCTTTGGGGCCCTCTTTGTTGCCACCATTGCTCTAGTTTGTATTACTCCTAATGAGGGTAGTGGTGAACTTAGTCAATTATAATAAGGTGTCACTTAGGTGATGGGTTGGATGGTGGTTGTGGAGTCAAAGGTGGAGACTAAATTAGTAGTGGTTGGAGAAGTGGTTGGCATAATGAAAATATCCCCAATAGGGAATGATAACATAGGAGTAAAAGTAGGGACATCTATAAATGATAAAGAAGAAATAATTGGTATTGACATAATGGGAAAAAGGCCTAGGGGGTAGTAAATAAATCACCCTTACCTGATTAGTCACCACTAAGGGGTGCCTTTTATTTTAACCCTTTTAAGCTTAGTACCTTAACCTGATGTAGCTCCTCTTCATCCACCTCATGTCCTATCTCAAATTAAATTAAAAGTTGTGCCTACCCACTTATTACCTCTATAGATGGAGTCTATGGCCTTTTTTCCTTGGTTTTTCTCTTGTAACAAATTATTGTCCTCTTAGCCTGAGGAGTAGTCACATATTGGATAGGAGAGAGAAGACTCATATTGAAGGTTATGGTTTCTAAAATGACCATAGTAGGTGCAATCTCTTCCTCATTAGAGGAGTCTAGACATCTTCCATCCCTGTAGTGTTGGCCTTAATTTGAATTAACTCTTCAAATATTTCTTTCTTTACATTCCTCAATTCAATAATAGACATTTGAACTTGAGGAGCCTCTTCTTCGTCTTGATCTCCACTAGCTAATGTTTCCCCTAACACTTAATCATACTCTTGTTGTGGAGATGCCATTATAGTGGGTGGATATTGGGAGATCCTAGATTTAGTCCTATGGTTTCTAGAAAGGTATATCACTCCATAAGTTAGATGATGTCCATCCCCCATGTTGTGGGATCCTAAATTTGGATTGACCAAGTGTAAGGGAAGGATCTTCTTAGATTACCCTCAACAAGTCTTCACTCAAACTAATAGTCTTATCCATTTCCTTGAATTATTCATAATATTTTGCATTGAAGAACAAATATTCATGATCAAAGCTTCATGTTTGTAAGGAATACCTAGATTATGAAGCTTTTATTGCACTCTCCTTTGGGGGTCCCAATCCTTCTGAGGTAAAGTATCCAAGGCATAAGCCTTCCTTACATTACCAACCTATTTTAAATGTCTTATATATGTGTATTGTATTCTCCCAATTATGAGATGGGAGTCATGGAATGTACTCTTATTACTCTTAGTCAAGTCCTAATTTATCCCATTACATAATTAGAAATTAATCTCTTTCTTGAAAAATTTATCTAGGATGAATCTGGGGAGATGAAGAGGTTCTACCTTATGTCCAACCAACATGATATTAGTGTATTCCAGGTATAGCCAATAATCAACCAAATTCATGAGTGTATTGATGATGTTCTTGGATATCCTAGCTAGAGGTTGGCCATGAATTACCATCCAAACTAGAGGATACATGTCCTTTTTAACTCTATAAATGATCCTCACATATGCATAGATGTGAACAAAATAGTAGAAGTCATAGATTCTATTCTTGATATAGTCAGGGTTGGGATTCCACAAATCCCCATTATGTCTATATATTCTCCTTATGACTACATCTAAAAGATATGACATCATGTAGAAATTTCCACCTTTGGTCCTCTTATCTTTATATAGTATATGTTCTTGCAAGTGGGTACTAATAAACTCCCCCAATACATAGGTGCACTCTGAAGTGATGATCAGGTCGAGTAGGGGTACCCATTCTAGATGAAGGAAATGAATGATTATGTGGCCAAATAATCAATTTAATAATGGAATTTCAATACAAATCCCCATCTAGAATTAGGTGATGGGCATGAGGCTCTTGCTTGTTTCCTTGACTATAAATGTCTTCCCCAGAAGAAGCCATTTCCTTACTTCTTGTTCCACATTATTGTTTTTCATCTAAGTAACCACACTATGGAAATTAAATGTAGCATCTGTAATGGGCAAGCATAAATACCTCATGAATGCATCACCCAATATGTCTGAAATGATGGTGTTTTTATTGACATAGTGTAGAAAGCCACCATCTGTAATTCTCCCTTCAAAGAACAACTATTGTAATAAGACTATGCATGGCATGAATTATGGCTTATCAACTACATAGTAGAGAGCCTAGCATTTGAAGGGAAGTAAGTCAACTTCAACTTTAACTTGTTTTTATTTTACAGAGATGTCTTCTTAACATGTGAATGGGTTGATGTTCTCTATGAGTAATAATTGAATAATTGAATAATACCATTAAAGTCTCTCTCTTACTCTCTTTTGAGTTCTTAAGGACATGTTCTAGTGAGTAATAATTAAACAATACCTAAATACCAATCCTCTTAGGAAACTTGTGTTTGGTAGAATTTTTCAATGGTGATGCATGGGTCTAGTTTGGTCATTAACTAAGTAATACCTTATCCTCTAATGATATTAGTAAGTTTAATATCAATATAAATTTCCTACAATTTTTATGTCCACTTTCTTCTACGTTCTCCCAATTCATTTTGTCCTAGTGTAATCTTGACAATAGGATCTGGTACAATAACAATGGTCTAATTCCTAAGGATGTAGTGTATGAACTTTTTGACTACTTTGACTAAGGTGAAGATATATTTATCAATTAGGGAGTATCTGAGATTTGCATATTTTAAGTTGGTGATCATAAAATTGATAGGGTGTTAGCTTTCTTCCCTCTTCTGCATAAGTACGATAACAATGGTATGCTTTGATGCAAATGAGTATAGGAAAAATTCTTTAGTAAAGTATGGACTCACCAACACTGGGACCTATGATATATCCTTCTTAATGTCTTGGAGGGACTTATTATATTTAGGTGTCCATTCCACTTTAGCATCATGTTTGAGCATTGAATTCAAGGGTCTAGGTGTCCATGATTGCTACAAATCTTGATGTAAATTTCTTCATGAAATTAATCTTCCCAAATAAGGACTTTAACACCTTTTTTATTTTTTGGGAACATTATTTTTGAAATTCCTTAAATTCTATCTAGGTAAATGGTGATCCTATCTTTAATGATAATGTGTCCCAATAAATTACCTTTGGTAATGCCAAATATGCTCTTCTTAGGGTTCAGTGAGATACCAAACTTTATGCACCTTTCAAAAATGGACTGAATATGGTTGATATGATCAACTATATTTTTATAAAAATAGTGAGGTCATCCATGTATATAATTATGAATTTTCCTATCAATCCCTAGAATGCATGATCCATCACTATTTAAAAAGTAGCCCTGAAATTGATCGACCCAAATGGCATTCGCTTGTATGCATAAGTTCCCCATTTTGTAGTAAATGCATTTTTCATCTTATCCTTTGATTATACAAATACATGATTATATCTTCAAAATCCATCTAATAAAGACATCATTTCAGAGCCATTCATAGTTTGTATCTCCTCATCGAAGGAGGGTAGGGAATAATTGTCTTTCTCATAAGCTTTCTTCAGGTTCCCAACGTCAACACATAGTCTGATTTCACCATTATTTTTCTTGATTGGAACTAGATTAGCCACCCAAGTTGAATGCTTGATAGGAAAAGCTATCCAGGCACTTATCAACTTCTCTAATTATTTCTAGATTAATGTTTCTATGATATGATTAACCAATCTTTGCCTCTACCTAAATGGTTTATGATCAAGCTTGAGTGGAATTATATGGGTGATGAATTTAGGATTGGATATCCTCAAGTCAACATAGGTCCATGAAATTAGATATTTATACATGATAATCAATTCCTTAACCTTTTGCCTTTCATCTGGAGTATATCTTAAGCTGATATTAATGAGGTGTGTATTCCTTTCATCACCCACCTTTTTTGAGTGAAACTCAAATTCATTAACCTTGAGTTACCTTTATTTTTGTACTTGAGGATCCATATAAAAATCTCTTTCCAAGGCAACCATCCCTAGTGGGAGTCAATTTTATCTCAATAGGATGACATTCTCTTCATCTAATTCTTTGTGGTACCCATGTCTTCTCTCCTCATCATCAATTATCTAGGACTCCAACTGTGCTGAATTGGTCAAAAACTAGATGATTTGCTATTCATTATCAAATACTTGAAATTTTTAACATTAACTGGCACCGATGGACAAGATACCAATTCTATGGAGAACTTTTGTACCTTTTATTCTTACAAAGGTACCAAATTTGTTTTTGATGTTTCTAATGAGTTAGTAGCTTGGTTTTGTTCCCTTGGAATGGCCACTATATTAAAATCCTTAAATGACTTAATTAAATACTAGGATCTATACTTGTACTTCTTTTAATATGACATTTTTCATTGGTATTTGTTCCTGGTCTGGTTAATCACAAGTTCTAAGTCTCCATATAATAGTATTTCCTTGGCAGTGTTCTTGAGGACAAATTGTAATCCCAAAAATTAGGGTCACATTCTCTGCTCTATTATTGGTGTATGGAAATTAGAACCTCTAAGCTACTAATTTTTTCTTTCCTTATGGATCAACCAATTTGATACCAACACTTGATCCTTATTTTGGAAAGGGTCATACACTTATTCAAGTATTTCATGCTTCATAGTTAATGTATAAATTCCAAGGCTAGGATACTTATAACTTACTTCTTCATTGGTGGTGTTGTACTCTGTAATAGGATGCTTCATCCTTGGCTCCTGATCGATTGTGATCAAGTTTTCAATACCCCTCCATGGTAGCTAAATGTGAGAGGAGTTTGTGGAAATATATCTATTGAGCATCTTTGACCAATCTCTACTCAATAGTATCTCATATCCCTCAAGAATATCTAATACCATTATGTCGATAGTCATCTATACTCGAGGTTATGATGCAAATTCGATTCTTACATCATTAAATTCTCCCAAAATAGGTACTACTATTTTATCCATCTATAAAACAATGCTCTCAAATGGACTTGGAGTTAAACCCAACTTCTAACAAATAGAGGTTGGCATCATAGTAATTGAAGATCTAGAATCTACCAAATAATTGTGTATATTCTTTCCAAAGGCTCAAATGGTTAGTAATAAATGGGGAACCTCAGGCTTGATTTTGTATGTAACATTTGTTTTATCTATTTTGGGCTTTTATATAAATTTTTTTCCTATGATATACTTCCATAAGAGTTCCTTCTGCTTTATAATTTATGCTAGCTCATGAAGAGTGATATTAGCCTTGATCTTATTTATATCCTTAATAATGTTATATCCCCCCTTACTCTATTTTTATCTTTGCTAAGGCTGACCATTTTATTTTGGGGGAGGATGATTGTTATCAACTTTAAGATTTGGGAAAATAATTATATTATTGGGAGGAGTAAAAGTGGTGAGAGGTTATATATTCCTTAGATTGTAATTATTCCTATTGAACTATTGAAATACTTGCACTTCATCATAATTATACTCTAGAACATTTTCATCTTCACTATGGAAGGTAAACTCATAAGTTTCAAAGACTATAGCTAAACTCAAAGTGCCAAATTCACTAGAGGGAGATCTGAAGGATTCATCATTTGATCTTGCCTAATCATTTTCCTTTGAAATATTTTAAAGGCTGTCTACAAATCTACATAGTCCAATTCCCCATGATATAATGTGTTATGAACCCTACAACAATTAGATAGAGCTATCTCTATGATATTGATCGTTGGTAGCGTATTATACTATTAATGATTTGTATTGTTAGTGGGTCTATTAAAAGGCCTATTGTATCTTGAAGAACTAGAATTTTGATTGGGGGTATTACCCATCCTTTTTTTCATATTCAAGAAATCATTGCTCAACTTTTGGACCATTATTTGTATAAAATTTAATTCAGCTTTGGTAGAGTTAGAACCCTGAGAGACTACTACATTGGTATGAGTTAGATGTTGATTTTGTTGATTCTATTGATGTCCATTATTTTGTGCTTGATTACTCATAAAATTGTAATTATGATTTGTCTCTTAATATGTCATGGGAGGTAGAGTGTATAGTTTATTCTGGTTGAATGCAGGGGCATTATGATTAACATGCAAAATTGAGTTTAAAGATGAGAATCCATTGTTGAACATTTGGTCTTGTGAATTTTAAGGACTAAGTTCTATATTGAGTTACTTATTGATATTGATAACTTATTAAAATACCAAATCTAAAGTATTAGTTGTGGAATCTCTTTGTAAAAACAATATAATGATGGGATCAAGAGCATTCTTATATATTTTAAGTGTTAAATTTATGTTCAACTTATACATAATGTTCAACCGAGTGTATATTTTTTGAAATCTTGCATTGAAGGCCTGGATTGACTAATTAGGATCCCTCTTCATGTTGATGAAATGTTGATACATTAGGCTTAGATTAGTCACTTTCCCAAATTGTGGAAGATAAGTATTTTGGCATCCATTCCATGAGGTGAGAGAACTTTACTACAAATTGAGATACCAATCATAAGAAGAATCATGTAGAGTAAATGGGAACAACCTACATGAAACATCTTCATGGGTGACATTCATTAGTCTTAGAGTACCCTTGAAATATTTGATATGTTATTCTATCATCCTTTCATTTGAGGGGGAAATGTAGGCAAGTACTTTTCCAAATTCCTTGGCAGATCATGTTTGTCTCTAGGAATGACAATAACAAATCTGAATAACCAAGGTTGAGCCATAAGAATATTGATAAGTGGGATGTTTCTTATATGGGAAGATGTAATAGATCATTGCACCTTAGAGATGACATGTATTGGTCTAGTCCTCCTATTATTTGATAATGGTGAAACCAAAATGCTAACTTAGGCCCCAAACCTTGTTACTCTCCTAGGTGTCTCTAATGCAAATCTATGTAATGACTAACCTCTACTATTAGGAAGACACTCAAGTGTGCCCTCCTTTTAGTGATAAATTTTTTCATTATATGTATGTCAGTTTTATGCACACTCAAAAAGAATAAATAAGGTAGCCTCTAACATTTTAGGATATCTATGGAATGAGTTTTCACTCTGGGGCATGAGTTGCAAGTATGCGATTAAAACAACTAGGTGGTGGAATAGCAGGGTAAGCTTGTAGGTTTTTTAACTAGGTTTATGTATGGATGTGTGAAATCTAATATAAAATCAACCATTAAGTGAGTTAGATGGATGGAGAATTACTCTATGGTGGGTAGATATCAAAGAAACTCCAAAGAGGAGAAAGGTAAGGTAGAAAAGAAGACTCTATGTTCTTGGTAGGTCACTCCTAAGTCTATTTTTTGGGTGAACAAGTATCTCTAAGACTAATGTTTGTCTCTTATATCTATTTCACACTCATGAACAAGCATGGTTAGTAGTCTAGGAAAACAAGTATAGTAATCTTATTGATCTCAAATGAAGATTTCTCTCCTTAGGGTTGTTATTGCACACCCTTATTTGAGAGGTTACATCATACCATAAAGTTGTGTAGAGTAGCTATAGTACATACCTAGATGACTATACCAAAAGAAATACTCCTACACACCTAAGATTATCAACTCAATCTAATTAGCTGCTTAAACCAATGAAATTTACCAATCCTTAATAGTTGTAGCACATCTAAGATTAATATTAATCAATTAAAAAAATTAGTTTCATCCATAAAATTAACACACTTCAAAATTATTGAGATGATATAGACAAAGAAACTAAAATTTCAATAGCATAGAAGAGGAAGAGGATAGAATAGACACAATTACATGACAATCAATTGGTTGATTTATTTTTGTATATTGATCAAAAATTTAACCCTTTGAAAAGAGGGTTTTACATGTATTTAAAAGACTTGGGGAAGACGAAAACTCATCCTCAAAGTATAGCATAACTTTGGATTACATCAAAATAACTAGGACATAAGTTCTAGTTTGATACAAAACTGCATGTTATAAATTATAAGTTACATCAAACAAGCAACATGTGCATGTTAGAAAAATAATTTATTTAATTAAAACAAATGTGTAACAAAGTTTAACTAGTCATGAATAATCATTACATGTAAAATTATACAAAATTAGCCTTTGATTAAGGATGACTAGGTTTTTGTTTGACACTTCTCATGGTTGTGGTTGTAACTAGAGCTAAGTTGGTTGTTGGAGTTATACTAGTAGTTTTAGTAGATGTGGTAATTGAAGTTTTTACCAAAGATGATCTAGTAGCTTGAACTAGAGTTATGACTGGAGCTAAGGTGAGAGGTAGAGTTGATGCACTTATTGATCTGAGAGGGATTTAAGTTGATGGTAATGTTGTAATAGGCACATTGGGTGGAGTCTGAGCTATAGAACTAGTAGATGGTGTTGAAGATCCCTTATTTTTGGCCTCAAAATCTTGATAATGTTTGTATCCTCTAGCATATTACTCCCATATTAAACTCATATCAAGAAAAGGAGGTCTATTTACCCTATCTATTTATTCTAATAGCCTTACATGCTCAATTTTGGTAGCTCAAAATCCTAGCCAAAAGGATTCCACTTTAGTTGCCTTCTTACTTGCTGAACTCAGCTTCACTTCATTATCCTCTCAAGCTAGTCATTGTAAAATTTTCTTGAAATTATTTGAAGCTTGTTGTATCATTTGGTCAAAAATATGCCTGGTTGTTAGCTTCCTAATGTTATTCCACACTTATATCAATTTCATCTCATTCAAAATTTATATTGTGTGTTTCTCTTATTTAGTGATATTATTAACTAAAACATTAACAACACTTACCTAATCTCAAGCATCTTGAGTCATTATGACAAATAGATTCAATACATTGACTTCCTCCAAGGGAGGCATCAAATTTAAATGGCTGAATTCCTCATTAGGATTATACAAAACTAAGAAATTCAATATGTTCTCATCTTCCTTGAGAATCTTAAATAATTTTATTATTGTTTTTGCATGTGGAGTTAATGTTGATCTCAAAGAATGAATATTATCCAAAATATCATATAATTTTAATGTTATACTCTGTACATCTTGATCTATCCCAAAGGGAACATATATTACACGTTGTTTTTCTCTAAGAGTTTATGGCTCTTCTTCCAATTCTTTTCTTGCTTGCTCTATCCTCTCATGAATGGCCAATACTAATTCAATATGGGTCTCCATGTAGGACTTAAGGTCATTAATGTAGGGAGACTAACCCTTATTTCTATCTTTTATTTTTAAAAGAGAGTAAATCTCTTATCTTTCTTTTAAAATTAGGCATCTCCCATTACTATCTTCTATCTTCCTCTTCCTCACCCTTTTCAATGATCTAGTTGATTTTTCAAAGAGTAAGCTCACATTGGGTAGCTTGGTGATCTTTAATTTTGGGCTCTTATAATCTAACAATCCTAACTCCTTGGCCCAATATAGGAGATTTAGCTTTGATGGATCTAATGGTTATGCCTCCATTGTTGTGTCCTTTTTAGGCTCAGGCTCAAGGGCTAGTTTAGGCATTGAAGGCCAAATTATCTTGGACCAATCTACATTCCCTATGTGTGTCATGGGATGCACAATGTAAACTAGTTTCTTCTTTGGGACCCTCTTTGTTGCCACCATTGTTTTGTTTTTTACTACTCCTGATGAGGATAATGGTGAAATTAGTTGAGTAGAAGAAGGTGCCACTTGGGTGATGGGTTGGTTGGTGTTGTGGAAGCAAAGGTAGAGACTAAAGTAGTGGTTGGCATAATAAAAATAGTCCCACTAGGGAATGATAACATAGAATTCAAGTAGAGACAACTGGAAGTGACAAAGAAGAAACAACTGGTAATGACATAATAGGAGAAAGGCCTAGGGGAGCATTAAATAGAGTACCCTTATTGATTGGTCACCACTAAGGGGTGACTTTCCTTTTAACATTTGCATGTTTATTTCATTATCCTATTGTAACTCCTCTTTATCCACATCATGGATTGGTTCACCTTTAATTGAAGGTTGTGTCTACCCACTTGGTGCCTCTGTAGATGGATTATATGGCCTTTCTACCCTAATTTTTCTCTTGTAACAAATTATTGTCTTCTCGGCCTGAGGAGAAGTCACTTGTTGGGTAGGAGATGGAAGACTCATATTAGAGGTTATGGTTGCCAAAGTTGCCATAGTAGGTGCAATATCTTCCTTATCAAATGAGTCCAGGCACATGATTCCCTCTTACATCCCCATAGTGCTAGCTTTCATCTGAATTGACTCTTCAAATAGTTTGTTCTTTACCTCCCTCAGTTCAACAATAGCCATTTGAACTTAAGGGGCCTCTTCTTCATCTTGCTCTTTGGCAGTTGATGTTTCCCCTACCACTTAATTATGATCTTGTTGTCGAGTTTTCATCATAGTGGGTGGATGTTGGAGGTCCTATATTTGTTCCTATAGTTTCTAGAAAGATCTACCACTCTATAAATTAGATGATGTCCATACCCTCAATGGTGGATCCTAAATTTGGCTTGACCAAGTGTAAGGGACAAATCTATTTGGATTACCCTCAAAAATAATCTCATCCATTTCCTTGACTTCTTCATCATATTTTAAATTGATGAACAAAAATTCATGATCAATAGGTTCATGCTTTTAAGGGATGCCTAGATTATAAATATTTTGTTTCACTCTCTTGTGGGGGTCACAATCCCTATGAGTTAGAGTATCCAAGGCATAAACCTTCCTTGAATTAATAGATTCATTGAAATGTCTTATGTATGTCTATTGGATTCTCCCAATTATGAGATGGGAGCCATGGAATGTACTCTTCTTACTCTTGGTCAAGTCATCATCTATCTCATTCCATAATTGAAAAGCAATATCTTTCTCAAAAACTTTGTCTAGGATGAATTTGGGGAATCGAAGAGGGTTTACCTTATGTCCAACAACCATGATGATAATGTAGTTTAGGTATAACCAATAATCACCCAAATTCATGAGCATACTAGTGATGCTATTAAATATCTTGGCTAGAGGCTAGCCATGAATTGCCATCCAAAATTGAGGATACATGTATGTTCCGCACATATACATAGACGTGAATAAAAGAGTAGAAGTTACAGATTCTATTCTTGATGTAGTCAGGGTTGGGATTATATAAATCCCCATTGTGTTTATAGGTAGCCTCCATTATTGTATCCAAAATATATGACATCATGTAAAACTTCTCACCTTGGGGCCTCTTGTCTTCATATAGTATATATTCTTGTAGGCATGCACTAATAAACTCACCCAATACATAAGTGTGCTCTGAAGTGAGGAGTAGGTCAAGTAGGGGTATCCATTCTAGATTAAGGAAATGAATGCTTGGGTGGCCAAATAGTTTATTTAATAATGCCATGCCAATACAAATTACCATGTAGAATCAGGTGATGGGAATGAGGTTTTTGGTTAATTCCTTGACTATAAAGGTCTCCCCCGAAAGAAACCATTTTTGTACTACTTATTCTATGTTATTGTTTTTCCTCCAAGTAACCACACTATGAAAATAAAATGTAGGATTTGGAATGGTAAAATATAGATACCTCATGAATGCATCACCTGATATGTATGCAATGATGATGCTGTTATTGACATAGTGTAGAAAGCCATGTTTGCAATTCTCCCTTCGAAGAGCAAGTCTCACATTAAGTTGTTGCATGGCATGACTTATGGATTAGCACTTGTATAGTGGAGTGCTTAGCATTTGAAGGGTAGTAAGTCATTTTTAACTTGTTTTTATTTTATGAAGGCATCTTCCTTAGATGTAAATGGGTTGATTTTATCTATGACCTCTCATAGATCTGAGTAATTAGTATGGAGACTGTCAAACACTGTTGTATCAAAAATTATATCTAGGTACTCAGTTGAATACTTAATGGAGAACTTGGATGGTGGTGGAGCTACCTTGTATGCCCTAGATGAAGACACCATTGTTGGTTCTTAATGCTGGTGTGATTTGAGTTGTTAAAGATGGTGGCTTAGAACTCTATTACACAAATTGTAGATTGTTTTAGATGTAGCTAGGGATTTTGAAATTGTAGAAAGTTATGTAAACTTGAGCTTAATGAAAAACAAATGATATGAGCTTGGTTAATGGTTTGATGTGATAAATTTTATCATTCATTCCAATTCATGAAACATTAATCACCAATATTTGGGAGCTATTACCTTCATTAAATTTGAACTTGACCACTTAGACCTAGTGGGCATGACATGTAGGATGCTTACTCATTTGGGGTGGCATGGTGTTAATTCTTGTTTTGACAATTGTCACTATATGGTTTAGTGAGGGGGTTGACCTTTGCATTTGGGCTAAATAATATAATATGGTGAGCCCAGGTTTCTGAATGAAAGACCCTGAAGACTAAAATGTTCTTCAAAGAGATTTGTTTAGGAAGATTTGCCAGGGAAGTCACCAAAGAGAAAGTTCCTAACCGAAAAATTATGAATGAAAGTCATTGAAGAGAAATTTCCCAAAAACCAAGTGTTCATCAGGGATATTTTCATTCAAGATGATGTTGTTGAGGAGAAAGTTCCTTACCAAAACCTTCTGAATGAAAGCTACCGAAAAGAAAGTTCTCGAAGACTAAAACCTTTCGAAGACAAAATTTCTCAAGTAAAGTTTCTACATAAGAAGTGTTGAATAAAATGACCTGAATAACATTTGTTGATCAAAAATATACCAACTAAAAAAAATCCAAAATAAAGTTTTCAAATGAATATTTTTTGAAGACCAAAATTTTGAAGACCAAAAAGTTCCCTTGAGACCACAAGTTTTCGAAGACCAAAAAATGTCCATAATGTTGAATAAGTAAATCAAATAAAAGAACCCAAATAAACAAACCTGAATCCTTGTCATACATGGTGAACTTGTAAAATTTCCATAAATAGATTAGTCCCAAAAAATCCTTCCAATGGAAATAGTTTGCAGGAGAAAATAGGTGCACACAATAGTAAGTTAAATCTTAAAGCATAAAACTTCCACAAGTAATAAAGTCAGCCAGACACACATGCATAGCCCAAATAATAAATAATCCTTCTAAAAAATAAAGGTGGTCCCCACTTTTTAAATAAAATCCAAGGTGGGGTGTGTTGAATACAACACAAATCTTTTACATAATGTTACTCAATTTGATGAGGGATCAATATTGTAGGATAAGGAAATTATGGGGATGGGAAATTACTCATAAACATTAGCAAAAGGTCTTCATTTGACCATATATTTTTCCTTTACCATGCATACCATTGGTATGACTTCAGATATTGAATTACGTCTAAACATGTGAACCTCCATTGGATGCTATCTTTGAGGCCATCCAAGAATAGGTCAATCAAATTTTTATTAGTGATGTCATCCACACATAAGGAGAGATTATGGAATTAATGAATATAATCCTTCACATTCCCTATTTGATGCAATTTGGATAGCTGACTGGAGTATTTTTCTAAGACATTGTTGAAATAATAGAACTACAACTCCTTAGAAAATATAGACCAGGAAACCTAAAGGCCCCTCCTTTTTTTGAGCACACAACCATCTATACAAAATGAAATGCTCAAATTATAGATACAAAGATCCCATGACCACCTTTAATGCACATGGAGTCTAATGTATATCAAATAAATTTTTGATTTGATTGATCCAAGTGATTGGTTCCTTACCATCAAAATTGCACAAGTCTATTTTTGGCAATAATTGCTTTAAACCAAGATTGGGGGTGTGATTATTTGAATGGGGAGAACTAAAGTGGAGTGGTGAAGGATTATTTTGTGAAGGTTGAGCTTTAATATTGGACCATTTCCCAGTTATAAGTGTCAATTGATCCTTCAAAACATTTAGGTCCCCCCTTACCCCAACAATGTCCCTTTTGACTGCATCAAGATCATATCTTTACACCATGCTTTGTAAATTTGACTAAAGTTGGTAAACCACCTTAGAAATAAATAGATCAAAAATTTCAAATTCCATGTCATCTTTGTGAGGATTTTTTAGAGTTTCTTTCCATTTTTCACATCTGTGAGTGTCAAGACCAACCATGCACAAACTTTAAGATGGAGGGTTTCATCACCCCCTAAAAAATCAACATATTATATCATTGAAATCATCTCACCAAAACAAATCCCATGATTTTTAATGTGTAAAAGAGTTAAAAAAATTACTTAAAAAGTGTACCGACATATTATATCATTGTGATCATCTCATTGAAACAAATCTAATGACTGTTAATTTATATAATGGTGATAAATATTCCATATTTTTTTAATCATTTTTTTCAAAAAGGTACTTTGAACAATAATGCAGTGATGGAAAAATTAAATTCTTCCCTGATCACAAGTTATGTTTTTCCAATCCTTTCACTCGTAAGAAACCTACAACACCATATCTAAAAAAATAAATACCACAGAAACATGCCCAAATCGAATCTCTAGTACCACTTGTAATGAAGTTACTTACATGTTCACACAATAGAATATTGTATCATAGAAATAAGAGTCGAATATGTAGATCCATAATAGAAATTGATAGAATAATAGAATGCTCAATAAATATAATTGAGCCACTTCAAGGGAGAAATCTTCACAACAATGTAATAAGAGTAGAATTTGTAATATGATGATCATCTACTTACCATTACCTCCTATATATATTATACTTATCCATGGTTATTCCATAGGTTGACCTTACTAAGAACATAAAGAGATGTGACAAGATAATATAAGAGGTATGTAATCCACAAGTCGATCACATATATCCATAGACACACCATAGGTTAAGGGCATAGAAATCATTGCTTATCTTATGGTCTGACCCTATCATTATGATGACTCATATCACTTATACATTACAACAAGCTTAAAATATGATTTATATCCTTCACTATCAATTATAGACCTTCAATAGTTTTATATCATATCAGACACTACCATCTATATAGGGACACTAACGTCAATGCTAGTGTTCAAAATCCTTATCTAGTATTTGTACCTCAAAAGTCATCCAATTTGTAAATATTTTAAAATATATGGGTCAGCATATTTTTTTTATTTAAACCTTCTATGAGATATTTTAAAATGTGTTGTTTAAATACAAATCAAATCCTACTCATTATCCATCTAGAAAATACCAAGCAAGCACATATTCAATCTCATTCAATCAATTGCATAAATGAGTTATACTACCCTATTCTTCCTTATTTCCATATTAGTCATAGGAGCAATCATATTATAGGTATAAATGAATCAAATATTATCCCATGAGTAGTATTTGTCAAGTTACAAGCTATATCATTGCATGCCCTTGCATATAGCATATTACACCCTTGTGCACACACACACCCACACATAAGGCAGAACTACATATGCATCAGGGCCTTTTTAGGGTAGTGGCTATGTAAGCAATGCTCATTGAAAAAGGGGTCCTTTAGGTCAACTTAACTTCGTGAGCCCACTAACCCATTTTTGGTAAGGTGACATGATTTACGGTGAAGAAACTAGGGTTTGACTATATATAGTCATATGTATCCTTCTATATATATCAATATAAAGATGACAAAAAATCCTAACAGGTATAGGTAGTCACATATGAATACATCAAATATTCCATTAATGACATAAGCGTTGGCACTTTTGTTCCATATAGAACATAAGCATCACCCATAGACAAAAGAGCTGACACTAGTGTCCACAAGTCGATGGTAATATCCAAGACTCCAAAAATAATATTTCCAAAATATGATGATAGGATCATGAGCACCAGTCAGCGTATTTCTACAATTTTACATCTCAAATCCTCCTACACATCTAAAAATAAGTTAAGTATTATTTATTCTTTGTGTTGAAATTATTATAATATCAATTGGCATTGTACTTTCTATATTTGATAATTTTTTAGATTTAGTATATTGTGTTATCTAAATTAATTTAATTAAACTTTTTACAATAGTTTTATTCATCCATTTGATTAGGCTATTCTAACCCCCTTAACCCTTATCTACCCAAAACCTAAAAGAGTTAAACAACCATGTTTAAAAAATTCAACTTTAAATTTCTCCACATCATGAGATTTTCTAGATTGAAGCTTAATGATGTCCTAAACAATTAGACAATTAAATAAGAAATGGCAATGAATAGGTTCTGTTGACTAGAATGGTTGGTTGGTTTAGATCATTATATAGGTAAGAAGCATAATCAAACTAGGTATGGAGATAAAACATTACACATTGATTGCTTTGGAAGGAATACTCTCCAAAAATGTCTGGGAATGGACTAAAGTTAGTTGAGGATAGTTTTGTGCTTGTTTTACGAGATCATATTTTTCCTCCTAAGAATTGTCCTATATAAAATTTGTACTATATTTGACATGGAATATTATGCATCATATTATGTTTGGTTAGACTATGAATATTTTTATATTTAAGAGTCACACCAAGCATTACAAGGAAAATGGCCACTTGTAGGAGTGCGAGAAGTGTTGATAGAATGGGGGAAAGTGTTTAGCATGGAAGACCAAATGATTTGGGTGAAAAAAAAAAGAGCACTTAATCAGATTGTGGGTATTAAAAACTAAGGTAAGCCTTATTTTTAGGAAGTTGGTGTTTTTCTTGTTGAGTTGTGGTCAAAATGGACGATGGGATATAGACAAGGTCAATTAGGATAAAAATTGGTATGAAAGCAACCAAGTGGAGCTTGAAAAGATAAAATATCATGGTCAGTGAGGGGAAGAGGTATGGAAGATAGCTAAAATCTTTGTATTTTTGGTAAAATAAACTTGTTAACAAGAATGCAACCCATAACATAAAAGCCACACTAAAGGGAAGATTGTAAGGCCACTAGAGTGTAGAAAAGGACTTATGCCATTGAGAATGACAAAATCATGGGAGTTTCCCAATTTAATTGAGTGTTTTCCATATAAGACTAATGTATATGATGAAATTCAGTGTAAAAATCACCTTAGAAGTCAACTTACTAAGTCATCAATAGATTTTAATAGAGGTTGTTCCCTATACAGTACATACAACCAATTGTGCATTAAAGTTTCTTACAAGAAGAAGGTCCCAATAACTAAAGAATATATTATTTTAGGTTGTAAGTTTGTAAAATAAGAGTCATCAATATCTAAAATAATATAAGGTAATGAGGTTGGAAGAAAATAGCATGCACTAAAGAAAAGTTTTTTAGTATTGGTAAAGGTGGGTTTTTTTAAAATGGGGACCCTACCCCTTATAGAGCAGAAATAAAGAGTCAGAGGGTTTTATAAATGGGGACCCTACCCCACACAGAGATGAAAAAATAAGGAATGAAGCTCAATTATAACCAGTTTAAGTAAAAAGAGAGAAAAAAGTAAAAATAGAGTAGTAGAAAAACAACAGAAAAGAAACAAACTAAATCTTATGATTCATCCATTCTTTGTAGTCCTTAGCCCACTTCTGAGTGAGATGTTCTAGAGAATAAATCCCACTAATATTAATCTTAGGTGTATCCATTCTATCAATTCCCTTCCATTTTCCATCCTTGGAATGAGATGCAACATTTTCATCTTTGCCTTTAGCCAAGGAGTTTAGAGTATCCATACTTTGAAGACTATTCAGCATAGTGAATTTGCTATAGTTGATTCTTAGATTCTCATTGAGAGAGGCATTTTTATTTTCCAAATTATGGATCCTTTCCTTAATTTGGTGAACTTTAGAACTAATTTTCATGAGATAATTTTTGGTGCAATATATTCCATCATTAAGTCTTAATTTTTTAAGTTCATCTTTGAATCTTTTTTTATCCTTAATACACCATCGGAGGATGGATTTGTGTAGGTCTAATTCATCTTCATGCTTACTTAGACTTGAGATTTGCCTATGATTCTCCAATATTTCCTTGAATTTAGGAGGATGGCAAGATAAAGCAGGGAGTGGAAAAGAAACAAGTTACAGGGGGTGGTTGGGAAAGGGAACAAATGGGATGCTTTGTTTGAGCATATTTAAACTATTTTCAATGTCTACAAGTTTGTTATCCTCTAGGGTAGAGGTGGAGGGGTGGAGAGAGGGATCAAGGGTGAGGAATGCAGGGGAGTGGGAAAGGGAGGGGTTATAAAAAGGAGGCGGGAGGAGGGAGGGATGGGTGAGGGGAAGGAAATGGAGTAGGGGTAGATTGAGAACATAATTTGACACTTTCCTTTTTTATTGGTTGAGATGGAATGATCAGATACAGATCCATATTTCTTGAAAAGAGCCATTTTCTTAGGTTTAGAAACATAACCAAGGTTCGGAGAAAGAGCCAAATGCTTAGGTTTAGAAGGAGGACAATAGTCCTGATCATTTTCATCACTAGAAATGTTGATGGGGAAGGAAGTGATAGAGTTTATAAAACTCCTCAGGATTATCGAGGACCTAGGAGGGATATTATGCAAGGGGATGGGTTTGAGAGAGGGTTTAGGGGGTTGCGAGGGAACAAGAGGTAGGGTGGAGGAAGCTTCGATTAATTTAAAGATCATAAAAGTTGAGTTTGTTCCTTTGCCACTTGAAGGCCCCATAGAGCTGTAAGTGCCTCAGCTTTGTGGTTAGCTTGGTATCCCATTCCACCTTCATAAATAGCTAGGAGATTACCTTTTTCATCATGAAGCACACCACCTCCACCAGATAAACTAGGGTTGCCTTTATAAGCCCCATCAAAGTTGAGTTTGGTCCATCCTTGGATAGGGGAATTCATTTAGTTCTTCTTTTGATGGTCATCTTTGGATCAATTGCAGTAAAGAATAAGAGAGAGGGGAGCTAGTTTTTAACTATATGTTCTTCATTCTAAGAGATATATTGATCCTTTGGTTTTTTAGATACTTTAAAGTTTTCAATAATGGAACTAAAAGCTTTGAGAACAACCCTGTTAGAGGTACTATAGGAGTCTCTGAATATTCTATTATTCCTTTCCTTCAAAACTTCCCAAATCAGATGTGGGAAAGAGAGAGTCCATAACTTCTTGAGTGTCTTGTTAGAAAAGGGAGAGACCCAAGCAATCCAGGAGTCAGTCAGGGTGGCTGGATGAGTCCAAAGGATATAAAATTTAAAGAGGAGACCCCAAATTTGATGAACAAAAGGGAAATGAAGGAGTTTAGGAATAGTTTCAAGGTTAGATTCACATAGAGAGCAACGATTGACCAAGGAGATACCACATTTAGCAAGATTGTCAAGGGTGAGTATTTTGTTGTGAAGGCAAAGCCACAAGTAAATGTTGACTTTGGGAGTCATTTCTTTATCCCAGATATTAATCCAAGGAAAAGAAGGATTTCAAGGTAAAATTTTGTAATATCCAAAACTCACTTCATATTCACCAAAGGTGGTACCCACCCAAGACAATGAGTCATCTTTATGAAGATTCGGGATGTAAGTAGAAAGGAGGAATAAGTTAAGATCAGATAAGATAATAGCATCTTTGGGGTGGCATTTGGGGACATGAAGATGTTTTCAAATTCTTCTACTGCCTTGAAACTGAAAGTAATCTGAATCTAAGGTGCCAAAGAGGGGTTGAATATGATCTTTGACTTAGAACCATGGTTCAATATTAGATAGGGGAAGATCAAGGATTCAGGGGTCCTCCCAAAATCAAATTATATTTCCATTTCTGAGCTTTCATTTGTGTCCATGCTTGATGATCTCCTTTCCTTTGATGATCAAACTCGAAATCATGAAACTCGAAGCATAGGTGTTGTCATAGAGCAGAGAGATAGTAGGTCTTTGTTGCAGATATTTAGTCTTGAGAATGTTTGTCCAGAAGTTGTCTTCCTTGATGAATCTCCATACTCTTTTAGTTGTAAGTGCTTTGTTCATGAGGTTAAGCCTTCTTAATCCCAGTCTGCCATGTTGCTTAGGGAGAGAAACACTATCTCATACAACCAAGTGGAAATGATTAGTGATTTCAGTGCATGACCATAGAAAACATTTTTGGATTCGATCAATTTTTTGAATAATGATGGAGGGCATTTTGAAGAGTGACATGATATAAACAGGTAGGCTTTGAAGAACATATTTAAGTAACACAAGCTTCCAGCTAGTGATAGCATGGCTCCTTTACAACCATCAAGCTTTTTTGAGAAGTGTTCAATGAGGGGGTTCTAGAGGTGAATGGGTGAGGGGGTTTAAGATGAAAATATTTAGTATTCCAATCTCCTTCATCCTTCATTGAGCCAGAATGATCTGGATTTTAAGCACCAAAAGGTTTCTTCACATGCCAAAATATTCTGATATTCATTGAGAAGAATTTTTTCTTTTAAGCAGAGTTCTTTAGTCATCCCAGTGCTATCTATTTGTTCTTCTATGTCATTTAGATCAGTTTCAACTTTCTCCTTCTGACAGAAGATGTTGCCAAAGACATTATGATTCCAAATCTTAATGTTTCTTTTCACATTTTTGATCTTTTGAGCTAGCTTATTCATAGCAATACCTTGAATGTCAATTTCCCACCAACATTGAATCCTATCCTTGAGATTCAGATGAGAGAGCCACATATGCTCGAATCTGAAGGAAGATTTTCCCTATTTTAGATTGTTCTCCAAACTCAGAGAAATAGGATTGTGATATGAGCCAATGCAAGGAAGGGAAGAGAGATGGAAGTCCAGGGACATCAGCGAACTAGAGTTTATAAGGGCTCGGTCTAAACAAACTTGGATCAAGTTCTCCCCCAGATGCCTATTGGTCTAAGTGAAGGGGATGCCTTGCAAATATGTGTCAAAGAGATTGTTGTTCGATATGAAGTCTGATAAATCCTCCATACTGTTAGTGAAAATATAGGACCATCCTTTCTTTTCACTAGGGTAAAGAGGGGTGTTGAAGTCTCCAATGATGTTCCAAGGAGAATCCTTGCAAGTTGTTATGAAAGCAGTAAGATCAGACCATAA
The DNA here is from genome assembly GCA_037957365.1 of Torreya grandis. Classification (NCBI taxonomy): domain Eukaryota; kingdom Viridiplantae; phylum Streptophyta; class Pinopsida; order Cupressales; family Taxaceae; genus Torreya; species Torreya grandis. Next base: position 4,906,093 of record JARHVA010000249.1, read on the forward strand.
ATTTTTATGAGAGGAAGGATTATTTGAAGCATATATGTTTGAAAGGATCCAAGAATTATCTGAATTTTTATCAGTGAAGAGGATTGTAAGATGATGGGGGATTTTAAATATCACATCTCCAATAATAAGCCTTTCATCCTAGAAAGTAGCTATGCCTCCAAAAGTGCCTGTTGACTTAACCGAAGCCATCTTGGTGCTTGACCAGACTTTGTTTTGGATTTCTTCTAAGCTATTTTCTCACATTTCTAGTTTCTTGAATTGCAATGATGGAAGGGAGTTTATTTTTCTGAAAATCTCTAAACATTTTATGTTTGTTTCAGTGATTCATACCTCTAATATTTTGACTAATTATTTTCATGAGAGCTTTTTATGGTGGCCCTGATGAATCTTTCCTCCATTGTATATTGATGACCATTCACTATGTCTTGGTCTGCTTACTTTTTCCTTGTGTCTACTTTGTTCAATCTACCCCTTTTTGCTGCACTTCCAGCATTCAAGAGATGCCTATTCTTGTTTTCCGACTGAGGGGTGAATGGTTCTTTGTCCTTGTCCCTTCTATCACCTAGAGAAGAGAAAGCTTGTTGGAGTCTCTGAAGCGTAGAATGGTCTAATTGATTTACTGCATTTTGTTGGATGGAGTTGCCTTCCTCTTGAATTTTTTGAGCCATGGATCTGATTGGGGGATCTTTTTTCTATTCACCCTCTCCTTCCTCAGAGGATTGGAGACATTGGAATTTATTGCTAGTGATACACAGTTGTTGAACATTAGAGGAAGGTAAAATAGGTTGAAATATACTAACCTCTGACAAATGTGGAATGACCTTGTCATTTGCAGCAACTTTAGTTGGTGATTTAAATTGTCTTTTTAGAGATAATCTCTTTTGAGTGCTTCGTTGTCGCCTTAGGAGTATGATGCTTTGATCCCATTTTTTGTGGAACATAGGAGAGATGAGTTATTGCTGAGGGTTGTTGATCATCCTATTTATGCATCTAGTGTTACTTGTCCTTTCTAAAAACAACGATATTTCCTTTTTTGATGAAAGTTGGACATTCTTTGGTTGGGTGACCTAGTTTTCCACAACGGTCACATTTTAAAGCTGAGTTTTCATATTCAATCTTTTGGATCCATTCTCCATTGGATGAGTCCAGTACAATGGATGTAGGTAGATCTTGGTCTATAAAAGCATTAACGCAGAATCTTGCATGAATCAAACAGGTTTTGTTTTTTGTTGAGGAGTCAAAAGCAATCAAATAACCCATTGTTTTGGCTATACTGATGAAAACATCTTCATCCTAGAATTCAAGAGGAAGCCCTGGAAGATGGACCCATATGGGCATGAGATTTGTTCTTTCTTATTGGTTGGTCAAACCCAAATTTCCATTTTTGTAAGAAGAGGCCAGAGTTACCCAAAACCAAGGACCACTAACAAGAATGTCTGTATAGTCTTAATCATTATTGCAACGGATTAAGAAGATGTCATTACTCATTGAGGAGATTACAATGTCCTCTTTAGGTTTCCATCTTTTCAAGCCTAGGTCTTGAAAGTGTTGATGTTTGGACGATCTCCTAGAAATTTCCCAACCAGGGCATTGGAAAGACCAACTGGACAATGTTCTTTAAGAGAATCAAGAATGGAGATTCGGTACCTTTCCCTTGCCTTGGAAATTTTGAACTCTTGATTTGAATAAATCTCTTTATATTCTCCAATCTTTCCTTTTAGCTTTGCAACGCATGATATCTTGTCATTGGAGATTGGAAAAATATTCCTCCTAGTCCTTAAAGAATCACTGCTTGGGGTATCCATTTTCGTGTGTCAAGTTTTGTTAGCAGCAAGAATTGATTCATGGTGGGTTTTTTGTAAGCCAAATAGCTTCACCAATTAAACTAATAGCCATTTACAACATTTTTAAAAAAAAAACTCAAAAATATACCTGATCCCAATTGAGATACTACGACTCTACTCCACAACTAATAACCGTTTACAACATTATATATTTTATAAAAATATTTAAATTGAAAAAAAATTACACCAAATAAATTTACACACCCTTACACTCTCGAATAAAAAGCAACCTCAAAATTTAAATTATTCATACACAAAGAAATGGAGAAATTAAATTTACTTTTGATTATATACATATATACAATTGCAAATGGGGTGTTGTTTACAGCACATACCAATTGGGAGGCAGGGTCTAAATTTGATGACAGTACGGCCGTTTTATTTTTATTTTTATTTCTTCGTCGTCGAAAGGCACTCTTGAAATGGGTAATCGTCATCGAAAAAAACACGACAGACAGGGTTGACCGTCAAATTTGGTTGGTATTGGGAGGTAATGTTTAATATAAAACGGGAAATAGATGAAACCTAAGAAAACAAAATTATTTAGAGCCTGGGATTGAATTGTCCAAACTGTGAATGCGACCGTTACATTTACATATACGGTAATGATAATTTGCTTTCAACATAAGTTCCATTAATTAGGCACGAGAAATGATTAGCTATTCCACTTGAGGGAAACCCGTTCAAAATCAAATTGAAAATAATTATTGGTATTGATTGGAATTTGGGGCCCATCATTTAGATGGTGCAGCCTGTTCTCCATATATACTGCATAGGAACCCAACTCTTCTCCAACCCTTTACCTTTATCTTGTTGTGCAGCCATGAACAATGACAAATATAATGGGGATTCCAGCCTGGACTGGGACGACCCTTGCATAGGAGGAGCATCTCCTGCATTTTTCTATCCATCCTACCATGTGCACAGCCCTACAGCTGAAAAAAAGTGCACGACTTCTACTCCACTCAGTCCAATAAATTCTTCATACTATTCTCCATTCATTAGGCCTTCAAAATATGATAACAATGTTTATGCACTCTCTGGCTATACCTGCTCAAATAGCTCCTTCAATGATTATCATGGTAGGAAAATGTATAACGTAGGGGTGCCCATTGAAGATGAAGAGGAAGAGGAAATTGGTTTTTATAGAGGATTGAGAGGATATTACGAGAATAGTACATGGATTTGCGTTTGTTTCCAGGTGATTCTCTGGTTGTTGGTGTCTGTTGGGGTCTTTATTGTGTTGTTTTCTATAGCAACCAGACCTGGGTCACCTGAGCTTAGAGTAAAGGTACTAGTTAATCCATTCCTTGTTTTGATTATTTTCTTTCTTTAGGAGAACTTGTTTGAAGTAATAGTATTAATCTAATTGCAGAGAATAGCATTTCATGACTTTGGGATAGCACAAGGTTCAGATAAATCAGGGGTGCCAACAAAAGTATTCAGCTGCAGCTGCAATGTCACCTTCGATGTGGACAACCACTCCCAATTCTTTGGAGTCCATCTGCATGCTGCTCACATCACAATGTCCTTTGCAGATCTTACAATAGCCACAGGCCATGTAAAAAAACATATCTAGACATGTTAAGTTTATGTTTTTCTTTGCTTTCATTTTTCACAAGTGTGTGCGTTTATGTATACATGTAGGGAGCTGAGCTATATGTGGAGAGGGAGAGCAGAATGAATTTCAGTGTAGAGATTGGGGCAAGGAGAAAAGCAGTGTATGGGGCAGGGCCAAGTATGGTTCGTCATTTGCACTCAGGAGAGGGTCTTCCCCTACTCATGCACATTAATGTTGAATCAAGTATTAGGGTTGTGTGGGACCTTATTAAGCCTAAATTCTCCCATCATGTTGTTTGCCACATGCTCATAGATGGCAGCAATACACGTCATCATTTCAAACTTGTCCGAACCACTTGCTCTTATCATGCTCCATAATAACATCCAAATCTGTCTATTTCCATATTTAATGTGCATGGGCATATATTATACTTGGATATACGCATACTTCTAAGCATTTTATTAACTTTTTGTTGTTGAAATGCTCAATTTGGAATGCTCAAATTATCAGTAGAATGCATATTTGTATTGGGATTTGCAAAATGTGTACATCTTGCCTCAAAATATGGAATTGTTTCTATTGAGCTTTGTTGGGCGTGAAAAACATCTAATGGATATGTTCTCTAGAAAGGTTAAAGGCATGGAGCATTAAATGTAGTATTAAAATGATTTTTTTTAAATTAAATATATAATAATTTTTTTATAATTAAATAATATATAATATGTTGAAAATAGAATAATATTGGTTAATTAAAATTTTAATAAAATAAATAAAAATTAAAGACTCTTCTTTATTTATATATTATTATATTTATTAATACATTTTAAATTTGAAAATCTATATTTAAAAGTGTTCATTTACTGCAATGAAATTATAAGTTGTTTTAAGGACTTTATAAATAATTTCATAATAAAATGTTAACAATACAATAAAAAATTAACATTCTCTTATGGAATTATTTGTACAATCCTTAAAGTGACATATATGTATGTATGTATATGTATATGTATGTATGTGTGTGTGTATGTATGTATGTATGTATGTCTGTGTGTGTGCGTGCGTGTGTGTACACACACACACACACACACACACACACACACACACACATACATACACACACACACACATACATACATATACATATACATCTCTCTCTCTCACACACACACACATTATTAAATGATACAATTGACATCAACGAGTCAATATATATTCATTTAAGTGTGCCACATAGCACAACCCACTTTTTATAGTGTTATACAATGTGCAACATGTTTCAGTACATCAAGCATAGATATATCAAAATGAACTAGGTCTATGAGCAAATTCCTACAACTCGCATTGGATTTCTCTAAGTGGTTTAGTTTATCTTAAGGAGCATGATAAAGAAAATTAATTTAAAGTTCTCTTGTTAAACAAGTTACTCATTACATTGATTGGGGTGTATCAAGGACAAAATTTTCTCTTACTTTACCTCAATGAAGGTAAGATATGTTAAAGTCCTCCTAATATTTTACTTTAGTCACAAGAGAATCATCCAAGACCCATTAAAAGAAAAATCAACTTATAATCAGTTATAACATTGTTCAGAATACTATTGGGTTAATTCACTGTATAACACTTTTATCTCTTTTTTCATAATGCCATTTGTTCAATTAACCCAATTAATAGAATTAGATAAAATCCACGTATTGTAATATTTAATAAATATTTTCATAATTACATTTATTTTTTCAACATCATAATAGATTTAAAATCATTCGTACCAACATTTATAATTCTATGAAGTAAATATAACAACACTATCAATTGATTAGCTTTTTACAACCCAAGTATAAGAGGTTTTTACTTTTAAAATTATCTTTTCATACTCCACAAAATACTTATCAATTAATTAAAAAAAATGATATACACAATCCTAATATCTTTTAAATTAATTTAGGGCAAATCGTAATACTAACAACCTTTCACTGTAACTCAATTACTCACAGAATATTAAAATAAAAAATTATCCATTCCCCTTATTAACTTAGTCAAAATATCATAATATTCATTTAATCGAACAAATATAACATAATCTTAGAGAGCCTATATATTGCTCTTAATTTCCTCAAATCATAAATCAACCTCAGATATGATCTTCATTATTAATGAGGTATGTATGTGAGTAAACGACAAATAATGTTAAGCTATCTTATCAATGATCTAAAATCAGACAACCTTCATTAATACAGTTGACCAAGTCATAAAGAATTATTAATCAAGTATGAATGTGAGTGAACAACAAATAATATTTAGTTAACTTGTCAATAATCTAAAACCATATAACCTTGAATAATGCAATTGGCCAACATGGTGCTCTTAACATTCAGTACCCTTAATTGTGTGACCTTATCACCTGCATTTACATACTATTAAATAAATATTTCCCTATCACTTGATCTTAGCGAATGGAGGTTTATACACACAAGGTTCCAAGTTTCATATGCTCTCAAAACATAGTGATCCATATGCAAAGAAGAATCGACATATTCTCAACGTAGTTTATATAATAATGGAAACAACTTATCTAGCCTACAATTCAAGAGAAGCACAATCATATATATATTATTTTAATATTTGTTTATATGCCACTCTTTTATATGGCACATTTTCCCTTATCCCTATAGACACCCAATTTTGGCCATAAATGGATTTCGACCATACTTCAGACTGATTCCTACCAACCATTACAAATTAAGCTTAGGAATTACTAAATATCCTAATTTTATTATGCATCATTTATAAAAGCTTATAATCATGTTGAGACATCCCTATTTAGGGTATTATACTATACGTAACAATAACCTCTCATGCATTCATCCCTAATCACCTTACGACCTAACAATTATCATTTTAGCCTATGGACCCATTAAGTGGGGCACTTGATTAAATATTAAAAGAGCTAAAATATTAATCAAAAGTAATGATCTAATTAAATAATATTAAATGCTTAGCTAAATTATCCATTTAAAAATAATAAATATCTAAAATTGAAAATTTTAAACATCAAAGTATCAAGTGTTTTCATCATTGCCTTTATGAATTGTCAAGCTCTTTCAAAATATCTAATTTGAGAGCAATACCTAGTAATTGAAAATCATAATTACATGATAAAATTTTAACTCAACTAGAATTAACCTCAACTCACCTCAGGTTAGTTTGAACCCATTCCATGTTTAAACTCAACCTTAACTCACCTTGAGTGAGAGTTAATTCTTGAGGTTATAAATACAAGGCCATACCTATTGATGTTTAAACTCTCTTGGTGTAAATTTAGTATGCCTAAATGTCTTCAAAGATTTAATGGTGTAGTGTTATAATGCTAATTTGAAGAGACAGAAGCTTCATACAAGTAGTGTTACCATGCCCAAATCATAAGCCAAGCAATCAAACCAATGTGCCAAGGAAAGGTGAAACAAACAAAGCTCCAAGGAAGGTAAAAGAGTGATTTATTTTATGTTTTAGTTATGTTTTCATATGCTTGCTTGTTACCTATGCTCTCCCTAGTGTCTAGACTAGAGGTGTTAGGATTTTAGTGTATTATTTTGATTTATTATATTAGAATAACACAAGACTAACCTCTCCTCTATGTATTCCTTGTTCACACCATGGCACACCCAATAGGACCAAGCATCCCATATGGACAAGGAGGTTTATATGTTGTTTTTTGTTTTCTAATGGATGCATAGAAATCTTCAAGTTTCAAGTTTTATCTTTATTTTCTACATCCTTTTCTTTTTAGCAAGTCATAGGTTATAGGAATCGACATCAAATTTTCAAATTGATGTTGATTATAAGAATCGATCACGATCTCTGTGTAAAAAATATAACACGATAATGAACATGGCTAACAATGGTTTAACTTGATTTTTCTTGCCTTAGTTGTGTTTGATAATCTGCATGTTGTTTGTCTAACCCATTTCTTATATAATTAGTGAGATGTTTGGTTTTAAAATTTATTTATTAACTATTTTTCATCAAATCAGACTCTATTTTTATTTGTTATAAAATAAATATTAATGATTTGCCTAATTGATGTCAATTTATATAATCAACATCAATCTTTATAGATTGGTGACAATTAGTCTTTGAGATAAGAAATCAGAAAACCCGAGAGCTAAATTTGAAATGTTATTTTATCATTTGATTTTAGGCTTCTAAGTAGGGAAACCCTCTAAAAATTTGTAGGTCTTGATGTGGAAAGAGCAAAGTTAAAGTATGGTTAAATCTTACAAACATTATGTTCGGTGCTTAAAATGCACTTAGTTGTTTTCATCTCTTAATTATTTTTGAAGTTTTTATAGTTATAGATAACAAATGCTGAGGGGCTCAAACTTCGTAACATATTTCATTTTGGTGCTATAAAAATAAACTTTCATATTAGTTAAATATTCATAAGAGTTTTATTTTTATGCTTTTTTGTTGAAAGTATTTTATTTAGCAAGATGGGTATTGTGTGTATGTTCTCCCCCATCCCTTTTAGGGAACATAGATGATAAAAATGTTCATTCTTTGCATTTGTTGCTCTGGTCCAAAAGCATGGAAGGAAAGTTGCTAAGGCTCTCCCCAAAATTTATATGATTTGGGTGACCCAAAAATGACCCTAAAGTCATTCCACTTATCTTTATTTTATATATTTTTGTCTTGTGGGAGGGAGTTCATCACCTCCTCACAAGTTCTATAGGGAAGCATTGACTCAGGAACTCATCTCCTGTCATCGTTTTAATCCCACTCCATGGTGGGGTATATAAATTGAAGGTGACCCATTAGGATGCTTGTTTTGAGAAGTTAAAACAAAATTTTTTAGTGGTATTCGACCTCAAAAAATATAAGAAACTCAGACATCGCACTACACTGAGCAATTGATGGATGTAGTGGTTGTGAAAAGAACTAGACCTTTTCATAAAAAACTAGTTGACATGGATCCAAATGATGTGATTGTGCCCTAGTATTTGCCACACATATGGGACCATTTAGAAACAAGCAAAAATTAATAGTTTAGATAAACCCCATTTACCATAGACATATTGTTGATGTAAGATGAGTAACCCAAAGTTATATGTCATCGTACAAACTCTTGAGAGAAGAGAGGACCTAAAAAACCCTACTTTTCATGCACTTTTACTTTTTAGATCAACAAATTAAAATCCTTTCAAGAGTAAGTATATAGATATAATTTGATAGTATAATTCAACCTTGTCAATAGAATTTGATAGTATAATTCAACCTTATCAATTTTAGGATTCAGGATATTACATTTAGGTGTTTTTGTCATTTTGTCCTTTTTACTTACATGGTCTTGAGTCAAAACTATTTGTTTATCATACCATGTCCAAAATGAGTCATGTTTATGCATCACTCCTTTATTTGAAGAGGTGTTATGCCATCCATTTGACTTCACACCTTTATCTTAGTCATTTGTCAAAGTTTTGTGTGTATGTCACTTTCTTTAAAAGGGTGTCATTACGTTGCCCATTTCATTCCAAGTCTTATACCTTGTAAGTTTTGAAACAAACCATTTGCCACACCTTTAGAACAAGATAACATCATTATGCTACTCGAATCATTTCAAAGACTTGTTTCCTTGTGTATAAATTATAATTTCAAAAACCACATGTTCCTTTTGGATCTATATCTAATATCATCATGTCATTCATTTTTGTCTAGCTATTATCTATTTTGAGAAGCCTAGTATTTTGAATTGAGTTAGTAATTAGTCTTGACAAGTTCAGATCTAAACATTGAGTGGTTTGTACCCATGCCTTGTGTAAGTTTGGCTTAGGTGTTCAACCTTCACTTTTGGGTTATTTGACTTAGCCTAGTTCCTTGCTTGATTTGAAGACTATTTTTGTGCCTAGATTTGGGGAAGTACTCTATCTTCCATATGCCTAGTGTTTAATGTCTTTAGCCAAAAGATCAAGTGTTTATTTAAAACTGAATGCCTAGTTTGAGTCAAAATGTTTCAAATTTGTTAGATTAAATATCTTGCCTTTTAGACCTCATTTTGTTTAAAGTATAGCTTTTGTGCCTTGTTCCCAAAAGACCTAGCAATACCTATTTTGATCTTAGCTTTTGTGCCTTATTTTCCAAAAGGCTTAGCAACCTTTATTTCTTAAGACCTAGATTAGACTTGTTTGAAACACTTTGTATCTAAGTTTGACATTTTGGTTTTAGTTCATCCACTTGATCTTTTTGTGTAAAACATTTGAAGTTAGATACTTGATGTTATACTATTTTATACCAAGTTTAGCGCTTGGCATTTTTGGAGATACAACCCCACTTTTAGACCAAGTTAGACCAATTTCAAACCATTTATCTTTTTAGATATTGTTTTTAAGAGTTTTTAGAACTCTATCCCTTTTTTTTTAAAACATTCATCATTGATTTGGATATGTCTCATTACACTCATAGTGGAGCCATGTGTAGACACTACAAATTTACATCACTATTTTAGTGTCAATATATGTGTCTTACCCCTTCCCCATCCTTTTTACCTTGGTTAATGTATTTTTACCTTTACTATCTTACATCATGTAATTATTCTTACTAATTACCTTCTACTTAGGTAGTTAATTAACCCTCCCTAAACCTGAAGTAAGTTTTTTTAACCTCTCAACAACCTTTCACTAGCCAAAACTCATCCAAAACAACCTAGAACTAAGTTTAACCTCACGAATTTGATTTATTTGAATGAACTTGGTAAACTTAGACTAGATCAATAATGATCCCCATGATTATCATCTAACCTATTAGGATCGACATTGATTTAAACTCAGACCATCCTCAAGAAAATAGATCTTGAATTCATACACTAGACTGCTAGAGAAATTATCCTAGAACACGTATAGAAGAATGACATACCTGTCTTAGTCCATCCTCACTTAGTCAAAGGTTAAGAACATCCATATCAATGTGATAATTCTTTGTAATATTGGAAGAATTTTAGAGGTAACTATATTTCTCATTTGAATATATTTTGAGTCTGGTATTATTTATTTACATTGTGTTTATTACCCTTAGTTTAGTCATATTACTATTAGCTATTCTTAAAACCATTTAAAATCCTTTAAATCCCACCTTTAGGGCCTATCTTGAGCTTTATTTCCCCACTATCAGGATCAACAATGATTCCCCACATGAATCAACACTGGTTACATAATCGAAATTGATTCTGAGATAATCAACATCGATCCCTATGTTTTTATTTTCTATCTACAATTTGAAGATAGTTTAATAGTCTAAAATAATTTCAATTTGTTGTTTTTGGTCTTAAAATCATGAATTTCTATTTGTATATGACATTGCCAAGAATTATACATGATGTGGTTTCCATCCATGATTTACCCATAGTCCCTCACCTGCTATTCATAGATCAGAGTGATATTTACTTTGAGTTAGGACTTTGTGTAATTATCTTTTCCCCTACTCTAGAACTAGTCACCAAATAATTAGAAGTAATACAAGAACAAAAAGATTTAGTTATAGCTTATTATAATGAATGCTTTGATAAAATCTATTCAATAGATTAATCCATTTAATTTCACCATCTATATTATCATATGCTTTATTTTAATTTATATTATTACATTATTCACTTGATTTCATAAAAGACTAGACTAACATCCTGTTAAGGAAGTGTACCAATTCTTGGAACTAATCTAGCATCAGGTAGTCTACTTATCTATCCTATTAATCAATCTTGTCCAAGTTGTATCTTGTGTGGAAGTAATCATTTGTATCCCAAAAGGAGTTCTCACTTCATTGGATCAACGATATGCAACCTCCATCATAAGTATCCATTTAAAACCATGTGTCACAATTTATATTTTTAATAAGTTTATTTATTAATAAAAATGAATGAAAAAAATACTTAAATACCATGTACAATCTAGGTTATGATAATGTGGTTGCACAAGATGATTTTGTTCAAGACCCATATGGTGACGATGTAGTTTTTGAGATGGATACTTATCCTCTTTACACTGATCAATCTAGGGTACAAAGGTAAGATCCATTAGCCCATTATTTTGTTAACATGCCTCCATATTCAGAGTAGGACTAGGAGTAAATTGTGTAGTAATTTGTTAGCATACCAATGGTTATAGAAAAATCTCAATAATAACCATATTAGTTATTATGCCATTGAAATATGATCCTTATTTGTTTAATCATCACTTGATTGAAAATAAGGATTAGTTTTTAGTTAGAGTCGTAGAGTTAGGGTCCAAGTTTCTAGTATACTTCCCCCATGAAAATTTGCCTAGTCTAATTAGGGTGCTTTTCAACATACCTTTTAATAAAACCTTTGAACATGCCTCTACTAATAATCCTCAATCACTCATGTCGATGTCATATCAAAACCCCAATATTATTTTAATATGAAAGGGACACATGGAGGACCACTTTATACAAATGCAAACAACATATCAAAATTATTTGAATCTAGCACATAATTTTAATAACCTGGCCATGTCAAATGCTTCACTCATAGAGTTAGCTCCTTCAACAGGAGTATTAATCAAATTGATGGGCTAATAAAATATGGGTATAGACCCATTTTTACAAAGTACTTTAGTTGGTAATATGTACAATGCCCCATCTATCAAAGAAGTGTCTACTACTTCTATGTAGAATGATGTACCAAACATAGTGGATAATAAGTAAATGTCTTCTAATCCTAACCAAAATGGCTTAACTGCATCAATAAATAGTCCATAATAAGTGCCTCTAGTTAAAACCACAAGTGGTTCAAAATAGTAGGGGGAAGGAACTCATAGGTCCCAACTATAACAAGCTACCTATAATCCTGAACCAACTACTTTTTTAAGCATGAGATCTCAAGGATTATGTAATCAAGTGCCAACAAGTGCCTTGCCACAATAAAATGTTACAAATGTTAGTCCACCTCAATAGATGATGACTAATATTCCAAAATAATAGGAACCATTTGATACACCTATTTTCACTTGGATTTTCTCCCTTTGAGGATATGGCAAATTTATCCTCATCCAAGTGGCATAATGGAAACACCTCTAATCTTGTGAGTAGCCTAAGGATGAGGTGAATCTCTATATAGGGTTAGCTCCCTTGATGTACCACTTTAGATCACTATTGAACTTAACTTTGTGGGGGTGGAAAGGGAGAGAGATAAATAAAAGTAAACTAACCTAAGGGAGGTGATAAACCAAAATAGATGATGACTTCCAACCAATAACATGTTACACATGAAATCAAGGGACAAACTAAACATATAATTCTCTAATCTGCATCTTCTCACATCAATGTTACATTATGAGGTTATAGATGAATTTGAAAATTTAGGAGGACTAGACAAGAGGAATTTAATGGAACTAATGAAAAGACTAACTCACTTAATCCTTGAAATTTCCTAAAACACTTTACATGCCCTATAAGAAGAAGCTTTCTAATTGCAAATAAGGTGAAAGAATGAGACCACATGCTAAGGAATCCATAGTCTTCACTAAGCAAGATTCATCATCCAAGTTAAAAAAAACTTATAAAAAGTCGTGAAGAGGTAAAAATTATTATTATTATTGATAAAATGGTATGAAAATGATCAGGGCTTCACTATACTCAAGTGGAGCATAAGTTACAATGGCCAAATAGCTAGTTTTTATAAAACTTGAGAGAGAAAGGAGAAAAGAGAAGTCCAAGGGTCAAAAAGACACTTTAAAAGCTAAAAGAATCTGTTAATTTTGAATAATAACAGGATTTGGGATGAACCATGCAAATTTAGGAAGCCCAAGGTGTCCATATAGGTCATCAAATCTTACAAAGTGGAATGAAATTCCCTTAACTAGCTCAAAAAAATTGCCTTCATGATTGACCCTATTTGAACATCCAAAAACTAATTAGGAATAGGTATGATGATTGTAATGAATGTGAAGGGTTTCAATCATTCCTCCGTATGCATTGGTTGTAGTCCTAGTCCTTTGGAATCATCCCAAAATGAGATAACATCATCTATTATCAAGAAAACTCCTCTTTCATGCACCCTGCACACTTATCCTCAAATTTGAATTTATTTTCTCATGAAAATACATAGGAGGGAGTGAATGAAACCTTTAAAGATTCTTCATATCTTTATAATCTTTAGGGACACCTTAAATTCATCTCACCTAGAGATTTCCACCCTTCTCACTAGCTTGTCCAATATGCCACTTTTGACTGGTTGAGATGAAGTTGTTTTTTTAAACACTTAGGAGTTTATTTTGAAGTATTAAATTTACATTAGGACTTATCAAAATTCTATATCTTCCTCCAAAATTTGGTTTCATATTCAGAATTCTCCTAGAACCTACATAATACATAAAACCATCAAGAAAATCTTTTTTTGTACCCTATCTGTACAAGTCTGTACAAATAATAATAATTAGGAGTATATTCAGGGAGTAATTTGAAATTTAAAATCATAATCCTAGTCAAAATGGTCCATTAGAGTATCTTTCTAATTCCATTTCTCCAAACTAGTCTTGACTAAGGGTTTGTAAGGGTTTTAGACCTATTTTCACTCTTATGCATTGTTCATAAAAACCTGATGTTGGAATTGTAGAAAAATTCCACAAATATGATCTTTAGGGACACTATTAACCTCCCTAAAATTATTTTTTCCCCATGTAAATCACCATGAAATATGTGAGCATTAAAACTTGACCTATCAAGCTCTTGTCACCTTCTTGCATAGGCCTGATGTAGTTTTGAGCTTAAAATGGAGTTATTCATGCTTCCTCTAGAGAGTGATATATTTTACATACTTGGGATAACACTATGAATATGTTTCAATAGATTATATATCTCATCTCATGCTATAAGTGTGGAAGACCTCCTCTTTAGACACTAGGCCTAATCCTTGCCTAGTAGGCTTACCTATAACCTAAAACTCAAAATGACTTTACTGCTTTTTTATTTCATCTCAAAAGATTTAAAATGTCTATTATGACCTCATAAATATTTCTCAAGAATATATAAATCATAATTAGGGCTAGAAGTGTGAGTGACCCTTTATTGTATACTAGGCCTAAACCATGTCAAATAGGCCTACCTGCAACTTTAAGAGCATGGAGAATCCTATTTAGATTAAATATATTCATAAAGTTTATCAATGTTCCCCTATGTGCATCTCAACCCCCTAAACCTTCTTTCGAGGTTTAACTAGCTCTTTAGATCACCTTTTTACCTCTTTTCTCCAAACTGTAGGGTTTATGCATGGGGAAAGTACCCCCTATCTGAGAAAAAATATGGTGGTACTTCCCCTATTTTCTAAATAAATATGAGTATTGGATAGAATTAATAAATTTTTGAAGACATCCCACACCAAATTTTATCTCTTGGTGACATCCTTTTCCCTTTCAAATCTTTAAAAACCAAAACAGACTTGTTAAGAAAATTGTGCAGGGTTTATTAGCAAGCAGACTATGTTTGCTTATCTAGACCTATCTTATTTAATTGATTGACCATTGTGAGATTTAAATTAGTATATTTTAGTCTTGATTAATGTATTTTAATATTTAAAAACACCTCAATACTCCCTCAATACCTCCTTCCCTGCATGAACTCTCAAGACTGTTAATATAAAGCCTTGACTGACTATGTTTTTTGTTTCTTGGAGTGTTCCTATAGGTTATATTTCAGTTATAAGAATTTAAAATAATTAAAACACCTTCCTTTAAGTTTTCAAAATATTAACCCCAACTATGGTATTTATCTCTTCACACTTTGGGGTTGAAAAACCTTCAACACCAGTCATGGATAATCAACTGTATTTTCTAGGTTTGTCTCTTCAACAGTGGCTCCTACATAATATTAGCTTGAATTCAATGATTATAATCCATTTATAAACTTAAAATATTGTTGACATTAGATTGAACCCACTTGCCTCATTGTTATCACTCACACACTCTCAATTACCAAGCTTACTAATTGTCTGACTTAATCAACAATAGACTATGGGTTTTTACCTCTTCTGACCTTGCCTATAGATTACCTTTCATGATTCCAGCTTGAAATAATTTTTAAATACCCATTTAAATTTCCTTATAGTTACTTTTTATATGTTTTAAGTCCTTTTGTCACTTGGATTAGTCTAAAATATCACCTAGAAACTTTGTCTTAGTCTCCTATCTGCCTATAGTTGACTAAATTGATTGTATTTTAGTCATTTGGACCCTATAGGTATAGTTTCATCTTAAAATAGGTGTCATGATTCATATTATCACCTAATAATATCCATTATTATGTGTCTATATTAATTTTAATCATGTTCATGCTAAATATAAATCAAAACACTACTACCTTGTCATACTGAGTGTTAGCTTGACTGTTTTGTACCTTGGAAGAACACCTATAGGTCAGTTTATATGTTTTAGGCCTCTTAGACAATGTGAAACCATTATTGAAGCTCCCCAAACCATGTTCTACTTGTATTTGATTCTTTCATGCTTGTAAGGAAGTTTTTTATCAAAGATATCAAGCTTAGTCCTCAAATTGACCCTATAATCGAGCCTGTAGGTACATGTTTATGATGTAAAAAGGCTTATAGGTGATCAAAAGACCTTGAAACATCATTGATAAACTTATACATGTACATTTGGTATCCTTGTCACTTTATGAGGTCATTCAAGACATAAGAGTATGCCTTAAAACACTTTGAACTGTGAAGGTCATTTATACTTTCAAACCCTGTAGGTTCTATTGCCTAGAATCAGTGTTTTAATGGACAACTTTAGGCCTTTCAATGACCATCCTCTACTTTATTTATGTCCTTAAAACTTTGTATAAGTATTATTCATGTTAGATACTATAAGTCATGCTCATTAAGATGCATCAAAGGCTCTTTAAACTATGTCATATATTATTCATAAAATGTCATTGGACCTCTATTTTGCATTTTTAGGGACTAAATCCCAGAACTCAGTCACTTCATCTTTAAAGGAAGTTTATCCTTCCATTTACCATTATATCTCTTCAAATGGGTCTGTCATGAGATTTGATTCATGATAGGACCTCAAGGGGAGTGTCATAATCAATTAAAACACCTTAAAATGGTTCCCCTTACCATTTGTAGCAACACTTGTAGGTGGTCATCAACATAGACAGGCAATAAATATGAGTTCCAGGTAGTATGTATGTTTTATGACATCTTATGAGTCTTGAAATCTTCTCAAAACCTACCAATGGACTATTTAAATTTTCAAAGACTTTTCATAGCTTTAAAACCTATTTCCAACATGATGAATCTTATAAAGGCACTTGTAGGTAAGCATGTTCATGGCTGCCTAATTGAAAAATGTTGCATATGATTATAATTTCACTTTTCTTACATCATATGGAAGTTAAATCACCAATTCATGATGATAAATGATAAACCAAGACTTAAAAACTTTAAAAACATCTGTATGGGCATTTTATACAGGTTTTAAGCATGTGATTCACTAAGACTAACTGTGTGTGATAGTGATAGGGTAAACAAGTTACATGATCTTTATGAATGCAATCTCAAGAAGTATGATTTGGAGAATTAAATTGGAAGGTTAAGGGAGATCAATATAACTTTTGAAAAATTTAAATTAACTTAAAACAACCCCCTAAAGCCATGAATAAGCATGAAGTTCCTGAAAATGGTGAAAACTACCTGCAACTTAGAAAGGTGTATCTTCTTACAACTTTGAGCTACTTGACTCAGAAAAACACCTTAAAACATGAAAATAAGTGTGGAGAAAATATAATAAGGTATAAAAAATCATGTAGAGTCAATATCACCAAATTTTTCATATGGATTTGACCAAAATGGAGAAAAACCTATAGGTGGATGAAATGACTAGTAAAAACATACAGTCAACTTCATGAGGATGGTTCATGAAGAACATGCCACCATTATTAAAAATATTTATATGGAAATGAATATATATAAGTTTAATATAAACTATTAGAATAATTTGACTTGAAACCTCTTCAGTTGTCCATATTGAGCAAAAATTTGAAGGTCACTTCTGCTTGCCAACAAGGGTGAAACAGAAGTAGAACAATTTTAGCTCAAAAATGGAAATTCCAAAGTTTGTCAATAATTTAGATTAGTTTTAGGAATATTAATGGATGTTACATGATATTTTACCATGTGGCACACTTCTCCATGAGTTGTACAAATGCCAAAATCTCTTTTTTCCTCAAGAAAACTGCCCTTTCTTCTAAAGAACATACCACCTTTTAGTTATGTTAGTTGGTTAAGACCTATTGGGACACATGGAACATGAAATCATATTTTTAAACATTCAAAATTCCCAAAAAATTTGTATAACTCATTAAATGCTTAATTTTGACCCCTAAAATGACTCAAAAGGACATGTTGGCTAATAAAATTAATGACCAAAGCTAATATAACATTAAATAAAATTAAATGACATATGATATACTTTATGACCAAATATTAACCCCCAAAAACACTTAAAATTCAAGTTTTTACCTAGGGGTTCCCTAATTTGACCTAAAATTCAAATTTGGTCAAGAATACCATCGTAGTAAAGGAAAAACATTATACTATCTCACCAGGGGGAAAAATGTTCCACCTTGTTAGATAGTGCCAAACCTACCTCTCTAGTTATAGACTAATATGCATTTACAATCATGAACATTGTCTAATCAACAATATATGTCCATTGGTCAAAGACAAATTTTGAACATCCAACAAACATCTAGTTTGATATAGACGTTCATGCAACCAAGAGGTACCACTATCTCATAAGTATTAATCAGGAAACATTTACCTTTCATTCAAAATATGATATAAATCTAATGACAATGACTTGGTCCACAATAATTTCCCCTTATTCAACTAGGCTTGACTAGTCAGTAGCAGGTCCCTACTCAACCTCAATAGGCATAATGATTTACCCTAATCCATATCCTTCCATCACATCCATAATTCCCTCAAAACTAGGCTTATATAACTGAATCCAAACTAGAATATTACATAAAACTGTGTGTAATTCCAATAACCACATCCCAATCTATGGATGCATATTCTTGGTTAGTTCACTCAAACCAACATTCCATAATAAACCATGCCTCCATTATACCCAAGTCAAGGTATTCCACCTTTGACCACCCAACCTCCACCTCAACCCAATGTTCCATCTAGTTTTTTGGCAAAATAACTACATCAAATGAAGGATTTAATTTATTCCATTCAAGTAGGGGGGAAGACCAATAAGTTCAATTTAAGTGACATGTGTTCCTACCCATTTAACATGGAGTATCTATAAATACCATTTCTTTTAGGGTACGAACCACCAAAATTTGATAAATACAAGGGTAAAGGAGACCCTAAGGCCCATTTAAAAGAATTATTTATTTCTTGATATCCAGTGGCTTATAGTGACATATACCTCCTCATTTTTTTTCCTTGAAGTTTAGCAGTATAGGATTTGGATTGGTTCCTAAAATTGCCAAAGAATTTTGTATCTGATTTTGATGACCTCTCAAACAAATTTGTGCAATATTTTTCTTACAATATTCAACATGAGATTTCATTGGTAGATTTGACTTAGGCCAAGTAAAAAGATAGTGAAATATTTGAAATCTATCTATAGAGATGGAGATGACTTGATTGTCACTTCACCCATAGCTTATCAGACAAATAATTGGCCACTATGTTTACTAAAAATTTGTACAGTAAGATACCCTGTCATCTAGAGCTCCAATGTGCACATACCTTCAAAGAGATCATCAACAAAGGTTTGATAATTGAAAATTTCATTATTAACAAAGGGATGATTAAGTTAACCTTGTCTAACCAAAATTAGAACCAAAACCAAGGAACATGCCAATGCTAGAAATAAAACCAAGTCTAAGCACAAGCATCAACACCAGCCCAGCTCAGTAATTATGAAATATACAAGCAATTCAACCAAAAAAAAATATTTTTGGAAATGGGGTAACTAAATCATGTCATGTAAAAATGGTGTAAACACCATCTACTTAGCCTACACTATTAATGCATATTGCTCCTCACTAACAACCAATTTTGTATTTATAACCTTCATAGTAGCCTATACCAACTTAATAAATGCAACAACCATTAACTTTTCAAACCCATTCTCTAAGAAGAGATGTTCCTATTTTTTGAGTCTTTAGTGACCTTAGATAACCTATTGAATCCATGTTTTTAAAGCTAGCCACTGCTAATCTAATTAGTTGGCCAATACTAAAACACTATCTTGAGGGTATTCTATATCCAAACTAGTATAGAAAGAATGAATTCTATGAGTACCATCATGTTCATGGACATAATCTATGCCATTATGTATAGATCAAACATCTCATTGAAAATATGTTGGAAAATGGAATATTACATTGGATAATAGAGCATCTACATCCAATCAGAACCTCGGTATCTACCAAAACCCTTTTTTGCAACAAAACAATAACAACCAATAATAACATTAATAAAAGCTATAAAAATAGTAATATAAATGGGCTGCCCTATCCAGATCTTCATTATTTACAAAAATATTTAATATCTTTTTTTGATGGGAGGGTATCTATCTCAAATAGGTAAATAACCTATGATTTTGGAATGTATAGGTTCAATATTTTGATCTCTTCCTCATAGTTTCTTATCTCTACCTTTAGAGATGCATGATCATCTTTTAGAGTCTTATAATAGTCCATTTCCATTTCTATCACTCTATTTACTTTTGTGATAATTTCGTCAACCTAGTCTTTTGTGGCCCTTCCCATGGTACCAATCTTTGTCATTACCTCAAATGTTTCTTTATCAAGGAATTGAGCAAGAGATCAAGTTGGCTAGGCTGATGGCTCTATGAACTTCCTCAAGGTAGTTTTCAACCACTCAACTTTGTTCTTTAATTCATCTTTAGTAACCTTATCATTTTCTATCTTCTCAAAAAGTGAGCTTATACTTGATTGAACATCATGCTTCAGTCCTCTTATTAGATGAGCCAGGTGTAATTTAGATATCTAATAATCCCCCACCACTAAATCCTACTTTGTTTGTCTAGTTGGGGAACTGCTATCTCCACATATATTTCCCTTACTACATCATATGATATTTTAGATATGGTAATGGTGATTGTCTTTGGTCATTTGGATGTCTCCAATAGACCAAAGTCTAGAGTGATAGGAGACACCATTTATTTCCTTTTATTCAATACCAATTTTGTTAGACAACTTGGAGTGGTAACTTATGAATCCTATATTACTCCAATGGGCATTTCCATCTATGAATTTGTAGCTAAAGTTTCTACACTAGTGGTTATTGTGACAAGTGTCATATATTTCATTGATATTTCCATTGAATCCTCAATTGATGATCTATCTATCTCTTCCCTATTAGTGGGTTGAGTAGCCATAATGGTATTAGTGGGTCCCTCTATTTCCACCTCCTTGGTGGGGGATTGGGTTACTATGAGAGTGGAATAAATGGGTACTTGAATGGGTGAAGTGGATATAGATGTGCTTACCATGGGTGCAAAAGTTGGAAGTGACATGAGTGGAAAGGTAGGCATGGGTAGTTGAAACAAGAGAACCTATAGAAGGGTGGAATCTAAGGAAAAAAATTAATCTATCAACATAGTGGGAACACTCAGAGTAGATTAAATGGGGAGTGTAATGGGAGATAAAAATAAAGATGTATAAATCCTAGTGGTTGGGATGGCTAGTGGGATTGCAGTCAAAATGAATAAGTCTATAACCATGTACTTTTGGGTGGTATTAATGATTAATGGAGTGGTAGTGGATATTGGGGATGAGGTGGAAGTGACAGTGAAAGAGGGAGGTGAAGTTGAAGTTAGAGTATCCATATATGTTGATTGGCTTATTTCCAAAGGAGTCACTTATACAAGTGGCTCGGGTGAAGGTGTAATTACTTGCACTGGTGGGCTAGTGGAAACAAGAGGGGTAATTATTTGAGATGACTAGGTAGTGGAGATAGGAGGAGGGAGTATTATGGTTGGATGAATAATAGATATAGGAGGAGGGACTATTTTTTTCAGTTGAATATTAGTTATGTCCTTCATAGAAGTTAACATTGGTTGATCTATTAGCTAGAATATTGGCTCTTGGCTACTAGAAAGAGCCCTTTTTTACTTTTACTTCTACTTCCACTTATGTGATACAAATAGATTCACTACCTATTCTTCTTGGGTTCCCTCTACTACTATTGCCACTACATCTTTCTCCTTCACTTCTCTCAACCTATCTATAATACTTAGGGTTGCTTTGATTATTTTGACCCCTTTCTACTTAACTAGTTTGTTGTTCTATTTATAACCTAGGTGGTCATATACATCAATGAGAAGGATTCAAGGATAGACCACTTGACCAATGGAAGAGGTTAGAGATATATTTTATTGTCATAATACACCATATATATAGATTATTCATCATCTTTCAAGTATTTAGGGACTAGTGCCATGTTGTAGTCTTTAATTTTCTCCAAGGTCATCCTTGAATAATCTCTTAATCTAACTTCCTCTTCATCCTATATCTTCCCAGTAATCTTCATAGAAAGGATGTAGGAATATGTTGCACCTATTATACTAGTAACATAGCCAGTCACATCATGGAAGGGCCTTGCATCAAGAGCTCTCAAAGTAATTTGAGTCATCTTTTCATTTACATATTTGGATTTTGGTAGGGAAGGGAATGTATATCTCCCTATGGTGATAGGGAAGTGGATCCCTACATTATGCTTATTTGATAAAAACTTGTGGGTTTCCACTAGTTACCTCACAAGTTCTATTAGGGCCCATTTATCACTTACATACCTTGGAAGGGTGGAGGGACAACCACTGAATTCACCCACTATGATATATGAATATGTGGGGAACTGAATGAAAAATGATCCCCACTTGGTAATTTCTATAGTTTTAACATCAAAAAATATTCTCCTTCCTAGTTCCTTTTCAAACCTTATTATGATGTAGTATACAAAAGCATCATTGACCCTTTTAAATTATTGTTTGCTTTCCTCAAAGGTGAGGTTAGGGTATTAGTTAAAGACCTTGTTTATTTGAGTGGGCACTATGTTCAATCCTAGGAATGCCCTCCTTTTTAATAATATATAGACAAGGTATGATGTCATATAAAACTTGCATGTAGTTTGGACCTCCATAACTATTTGTGAATGAAGTTAGAAATTAACAAGTAGTGGATATACTATTTATTTTTATGGATTACCCAAATATATTAGTACATCCAATCCTAATAATTCTTGAAATTTGGGTCCGTTTTAAATCTGTACAAGAGTATAATAATGTTTCCTACTTCATCATTGAAGTCTATCCTAGCCAAGGTCCTAGGCATCCTTATGGATGTAGGTGTAGGGATTTTTAGACATTGTTTGTTTAACAACCATAAAAAGGCTGTATTATTATCTTGATAGAAATTTTTAGAGGAGTTAGGAGTTATATCTAGGTAGCTTTCATATTCTAGAATTAGGAACATAATATCAATGAAATCAAGGTCTAGATTCATAATCTTCTCTCCTTTATCATTCATCACCTCCCTCTTCTTAGCATCATAGTGTTTTGCCATGGTGATCACAAGCTCAATGCTTTGTAATGAGAGTGGGAAGGCTACAACCTAAGTCAAAACACTATCGTATATGTTTTGAATCTAATCATTTTTGAATTCTACATTTACTCTATTTTAGAAATCTAATAGGTCTATGTGACATAGACTTGTGTCAGTGGTCTTGTTAGTGTTTGCATCCATTTTATATGGGACACCAAGTTCATTTAAATTGAACTTCATCCCCTTTATAGACATGTACTCTAGGAAAATTGGCATGGGAAAAGCAACTACAGAGTTGGTTAGGGTCTAGACTTGCTATTACAGGTTATTCTTCTACTTTGAACTTGGTGAGGTTTTGACTTGCAATTATAGTTAAAAAGTTTGATAGAGGTATGATGTGTAATTATAGTTAAAAATTATGACCAAAATGTTTGACAGGGTTTTGACTTATAATTTACACTTGTAAATTCTGATGAAAATTCTGGTGAGATTTTTGGTCTGTAGAGGCAAGTCATATTTTTGATGGGAACTCAGAATTATTAGAGCAAGGGGAATCTCCACTAGGTTTGCTATGTGTTCTTGCAATTGGGCTCTCCTTGGGGTTTGATATTGTAATATAAGGAGGGATTTATGTGGGATTTTGCATAAGAGATTTGTGGGGGATATTCTAGATTTTTAATAACTTATACAAAAACCCTATTATGTACAGTAAATATCTAGATGAATTTTAACATAGATTCTAGAAAGTAGGTAAATAATTAGAAACACAATCAAAATATGATGTTCCATAGATAAAAAACCTATACATTTATCTAAAAACCCTATGCTTAACTAAGAGGAAATAATGGTAATGATGTAAATGAAAAGTGAATGACCTAGAGGAATACCATTTTTTGTGTACACAGGGGATGGTAATGGCTGATTTTGGTGCATGACATTGCTTGGTGTTGCTTGGTGTCACTTGGAATCTATTTCATAATCTCACTTGGTAGTGAATCTCTTGATTTAGTTTTTAGGTGTTAATAATGATGAAAAAACCGAAATTTATATTAATAAATCATGAAATAAATTTAAGCAAGGTGGTGGATAGATAAGTGGTAGGGAAGCAGAGTTTTGGGGTTATTATGTAATTTTAAAATTTACAAATTATATTTCATGTTTTGACCTCCATTTTCCAATGAGTGATTTGTTGGAGGTGGGAAATACCATGAAATTGAGTATCATAACTTTGTTTTCACTTTGCAACTTTATAAAGTTGCAAAGTGTAGTGGAAGTTTTGATTTTTATTGGGTAGGGAGGAAGGGTAGAAAGAGAAAGTTGAGTTGCACTTTGCAACTTTACAAAGTTGAAAATTAAAATTAAAGTTATGATTCTCATTGGTATTAGGTAAGAATAAAATGTGGGGTTTTTATTACATTTTAAACTTGTAAAGTTTTAAAGTACAACTCAAATTCTGGTTTCTACTAGGTATTGGGTAAGTAAGAAATGGAGGTTTGGGTGCATCTTGCAACTTTGAAAAGTTACAAACTACACCCAAATATCTAGTTTATAATAGGTAACTTAGAAAAGGTTTCTTGGTCACTTTAAAATATTTTTATCAAAAAATTATGGGTCTCCCTTAGGGTACAAAGTGTTTTCATAATTTTGGCACAAAAATATCAACATTTTTGGTGACCTCTCTAGGGTGAATGCCAGCTAATCAATTTATTTCCAGTAGCCTTCTAGCTCATTGGGCATGGAGTCATTTTAAGCTTTAACACACTCTATCTAGAGAAGAACAAAAACTAGGAATTTCCTACAAAAGAACAAAACAAAGAAAATAAAATAAAAACAAACTAAGGAAATAAAACTCTTAACAAGTTACAGACTTGTGTGAAAGCACTAATTTGGGGAAACTAACTAAACCTACTATATATAATGTTTTGGAAAGAATTAAAACCTCAAAATCAAGCTTTGAGGTATATCCCATTGATTGGGATAAGTATCTTTGATCTATCGAGCCTGGATAGCTGTAATGCATTGACTCCTTTGCACTGAGTTATGATGTATGGACCACTCCATATTGCATCAAAATTTGTATGCTTGCTTAGTTTGGATTTTTTAGCATCAATTTTAGAACCTTATCTCCTTTGTTGAAGCTCCTATCAGATGATTTTTTTATATCAAAACTTCCCTTTATTTGATCTTGATTTGCTTTTAAAACTTGCATTGACTAGTTCTTGACTTCTTTTAGCTCCATGAGTTCTACCAGTACACGATCATTTTATCATTTTCAATCAATTCCAATTGATGATTGAGTTTTAGATTTGGTAACTCTATTTATTGTGGAATTTTAACTTCCATTATATAGACCAACATGAATGTATAATTGTTAATGACCATCTTAGGAGTGATCCTATCAACCCAAAGTGTTGCTTTCAACTTAGTGTGCCATGTCCTTTGGTTATCCTCCATTGTCTTTTTAATAATCCTTATGATATTTTTGTTGGTAGATTTGACCAAACCATTAGCTTGCATGTAATAATTGGATGAAGTATTTGGGTATACATTATGTCTTACTGTCCATTTTCTCACCTGAGTTCCCATAAAAGCTTTAGCATTGTCTGATATAATGGTGTAAGGAATGCCAAATCTAGTGATAATACCATCCATGAATTCCAAGATAGATGCTTCCATGGTATCTTTCAATGCAACTACTTCAGTTAATCTAGTGAAATAATCATTTGCTATAAGGACCCATTTTTGGACTGTACTTGATAGTGGATTGATCATGCCAATGAAGTCCAATCCCCACTAGGCAAATGGATTGTCAATTTGGACTGGTTTGAGAGGGAGAGATTATAAACTTTGCTTGCCTAAAAAGTAGGCACATTTATCATAGTTTTGAACCTGTTTATGTATATCTTTGAATCGATCAAGCCAATAGTATCCTTCCCTCATTATTTTGATGGCAATGGTCCTTATGGAGAAATGGCCACCTGATGAGCCATCATGAAACTCCTCAAGAACCTTGGGTATTTGATCATGATCAATGCACCTCAACATAACTCCATTAATATATTTAATAAACAATATCCAATCAATAAGAGCATAAGGAACATATTAGAGTTTGAAGTACCTCTTGTTGGACTATTGGAGCTCATGTAGATATTTGCTAGTTTGTATGATGGTAGTCATGTCACTGACCTAGTTGTTGAGAAGATATGGAGTGGCTAGTTGGAATGCCTATTGAATGTACACTACATCATATAATTCATCAAAAATATTTATATCAAAAGCAAGCTATTCACATAATCTCTTTCCTCTTATGATCTCAGTTATTTTGATATTCATGTCCTATTCTATGACTTTTGTGATTTAACCTACTCTTTTTTCGTTTATTTCCCATCTCAACAAGAAATTCTTGATGCTTTAGTGACTAACCATTAGATTTTTTTTTTAATTTGAGAGCATGTGCCTAAATGTTTTGATATATTTTATTATGACATATACTTGCTTTTCAATAAAACTATACTTTTCCTTGTAATCCTTCGAGGACTAACTAAAAAAGGATATAGGCTGCTCTAGCTATTATTTATTTTTTTGGGTCAAAATAGATGATACACTACCTTCCCCTCCAAAATCATAGAGAATGAAACCATTCTCTTAGTTGTGATTTGAAAGGGTAGGAGCTTAAAAAATAGCTTGCTTGATGGATTCAAAACTATCCTTTCCTTCCCTTGTCTAGCTAAAACTGACCCCCTTCTTAAGTATGGAAGTAAGGGGTTTGGACATGGAAGAAAAATTTAAAATGAACCTTATTATAAATTTAATATTATTTAAGAAAAATTTTAATCCATTTTTATGGCTTGGAAGTGCTAGTAAAGATATAACACTTACTCCCTCTAGGTCTATTGCAAGACCTTCATTTGAAATAATGTGTCCCAATAGTTTCACTTCATGAACTATAAAAATGCAATTTTTTGGATTGAGGGAAACTATAAATTATATACAACTTTAAAAAACTTTCCTAATGTGATCTAGGTGGTCACTAATAATAAACAGTGATGTCATCTAGATACACCAAAATCATTTCATTTATCAAACCCTTAAAATACATATCTATGGATATTTGGATTATATAAATAGCATTGGTTAGACCAAAAGACATATTTTTATAGGCATATGTCTCCCATTTTGTAGTGAAGTAGTCTTGAACTGGTTAGATTCCTATACTAGGATTTAGTTTTATCTAGAATAATCGTTTAGAAGGGAAAACCTTTTAGATCATGATATAGTTTTAATGATTTGTTACATGAGTGGAAGGTGATAATGATCCTTCATAGAATCTTTGTTTAGATCCTACAAATTTACACAAATCCTGATCTCACCATTCTTTTTCCTTATAGGGACCAAGTTAGCAACCCAGGATGAGTGTTTGATATAGAAAATGATGTTAACCTCTATTAGTTTGGACAATTCACTCTTCATCAAGGGTTCCATTTTTGGATTGATTGGTCTCTATTTTTGTATAAAAATCTTAGTATTTGGGTCAAGTTTTATTGTGTGTTGGGATAAGCTAGGTTCAAAACAACTTAGATATTTATAGCTCCAAGTGAAGTTACCATCAAATTCTTGACATAATACAATAAAATCTTAATTTTTGGAAGTATTTCATACCTTTTTGATCTTCAATGCTTTGCGTTTTGAGATGACTATTGGCTCATAATATTCCTTCTTGATTGTCAGGTTTTTATTCTCACCCTTCAATTGATCATTAGAGTTGAAGATACTTTCCAAAGTAACAAGACCCATGGGCAACTTGTTTGTCTTCAACTAAATGATTTGATCCTCTTTATTGTTCTTAGAGTCTTGACTGATTTTTGTCTAAGAATTCAGCCTCATCTCATAAAATATTAATAATTTACTGATCACTATTAAAAACTTTCTAGTTAGTTGCATTGTTAGGAACATATGGTCTCACTATTAATTTTACATGCTAGCTATTATCCTTCTTAATATCTTTAGGCATGTTATTTTGAGAACCCACTGAGGCCATGAGATCAACATCCTTATTATGTGATCTTAGTACCACTTAAATGTTTAAAGTGATAAAATCTTCTAATAGGTCTCAAACCCTATGTTTGTAATATCTTAACAATTTATTCTTGGTTGTGCCTTTTGATCTTACTAGGTGAATGATCAATTCACTATCACCAAACACTTAAAATGACTATATTCCTCTTTATTTGGTCAGATGGATAACTTGAATCAATGATTCATATTCAACCACATTGTTAATGTAGTTGAACTAAAATCTAAAAGTATATAAATAACTCTCCTTTTGGGGAGAGATCAAAACAATACCTGCACCTACACCATTCCTGATTCTTGAGCCATCAAAGAACAATTACCACATTCTCTTGAGATCCTTAGCTAGTTTCACAAGGTTTGGGATGATTGCATCATTTTCATGAATGTAATACATACCCAACCCTATTTACCTAACATAATCATAAGGATAAAACTAGAGATCTAATCCTCATTAATCTATATGAGTGTTTGGTATTTCTTCCACATGTGTTGCAACCTCATGGTCAAGTTTCTCCTCCTAATCTTTCAATATGAAATTCATATCCATAGGGATATGAGTGTATGGATCAATGTGTTCTTTATCATTTGTCTCAACTCTTATTATCACTCTAGTCCCATATCTTATCTTGAGTAACATATGGGACCAATAATTAGATAAGTACCTTCCCATTTTTATAGTAAAGTCTTGATAAAGGTAGATAGCAAAATAGGGGGGTAGGTCAATAACTGAGATATCTTGGGATATGGATAAGATTGGGCATGCATGGATGGTAAGGTTTAAACCTTTTATAGTCCCAACTATTTGGACAGTAGTCCCATCTAATTGAACCATGGCTTTTATGATAGGCATGCATTTAACACCAATAACATTAGCTATTTTCTTGGGCATAAGAACTTCTAGCCATAGATTCTACCATGCAGTTATGTATAATATTTTTCCCAACTATGAATGAAAGGTAAAAAGGGGGAGGCTTACCATTTTACTTATTTTATGTCTATTTGAGTTTGACACAAGTTAACCACAATAATGGGTCCCTTAATTAAGACTTTATATATTTATAAGTTTTTTAGAGCTTCTTAAAGCAAGTCCCTTTGTGGTGGAATATACAATGCTTCCCACATGATGAAATTCAAGTTAGTATTATTTATTTATTCTACAATACTAAAATTAATGTTACCAACCTTTGTTGGTTTCTTTTTTAGAGATATATCTTCTTTCATGAGATTTGGGGCCAATAATTTTGATTTTGGTTGGCCTATCGACACAATGGGTGGTCTCTAAATTATGTTGCCTTTTGTAACCTCTTGTATAACTTTAAAAGTTGTAGCCTATTCAACCCCAAGGTTTGATCACTTTCTATTCCCTCTTCTTAGAGTGCGTATTTACTTCCACTTAACTACCACCATTGGTTAGTGCTTCCTCCTGATTTATGCCATAAAAACCCTCCTCTTGCTAGTTTAAAAGAGTGGTCTCACTTTGAGTAGGAATTTGTGCATCTTCCTTCTAAGAAGTTGATTTTTATTATTATCCTTGGGGGTTTGATATGATTTGTACCATCAAATATTGAATAATGACAGCATTAGGATAACCATTCCAATTATGCAGTTGAGTACAAGGATAACACCACTTGTATTCCTAATCTAGGTTGTCTTGAATAGGTATAATGGCTTTATAAGTACTTGGTGTAAGTAGAGCATGGATAATTGGAGTATTTTATTACATGGTTTGACTTTGGGGTTATGAACTGCCTTAATATGTCTACCTATTAGGTTGGTATGTTTGGTTAGCTTGTTGATAGGGCCTATATTTTTGGTATTGTTGCCTTTTGATAGCTACCAACTCATTACCAAATATTTTAAGCAGTGACTTAACCTCACATAAATCATCAAAAGGGGCATGAAATAAATTTGGTGCATTGATTGTGGTGGGAATTGGGGATATAATGGGTTGCATAGGAGGCAACTCTATAAATAATGCCATTAGAGGCCATGGGGAAAATTTTCTAGCTTGAGTGAGGCAATTTTTTGATTTATTACTATGGCATAAGCATTGGAGAGTGTGGTGAGATCCATTAAATGAATCATGACAAGTATATCACTATTTAATCATCTTAAGCAATACAAAAAACTATTTTTAGGGGTTGGCTTGACCAACATTAGGATTCTATTCTACTTCTTTTGAAATAAAAAATTGAAATAACTCATAAAATCATGAGGAGCCCATTTAATAATGGTTAATTATTCAACTAGTGAGAGGTGGTCACTCTTATCCTTAAACTATGTACATAGGGTAGAACCTAGATTATCCCAAACATGGATGGAATTGGGAATCAAGATTCTATACCATTGTAAGGTTTTACCTTTAAATGAGGAGGTAAAAATACTGATAGCAACATTTTCTTGTGCTATGTTATGAATCAAATACATGTTAGCAATATCCTGAATATGTTTAATTAGTGTGGTGTAAGTTTCATCATTAAAGTATGAAAGGATTTTCAAAGCTGAGGTGGGTATATCATCATAATGGGCCAACATAAGTGGGTTACCTTCATTGAATGCTACAAAATTTTGATTTCATAGGGCCATTATTGGAGGTAGGAAACAACTATGGGTATTTTTTGAAGATGCAGACAGATTTGTAGGATTTAATCTAGTATAAGGTACAACTGATCTTAATTTATTTTTATATGGAAATGATAGTTATTTCAAGTTAGTCTTATTACCTTTAGTATATGATATTATATGTATCTTTTGCATACATAAACTTGGATTTCTTGAATCTTTAAGCTAGTAGAGTCACCAGGTTCTCTTGAAATGTGTATGAGGCTTGTATAATGCTTGATGAGAATAACACCAATCTCTTAGCTATGATATTTAGGCCCCATTGTACATGCCAAAAAATGTTATAAATTAGACTTTGCACTCATTTGTATTTGTAGTATTATGAGTAGTTTGAGTTTTAGTACGTGGAAAATCTAGTGACATAATGAGATCACCTCTAAGCTGTGGAACCTTGATGAATTGAGGTGAACCTCTAGAGAAGGCTGACTTTCTTCACTAAGCTTAATGAAACTGGTATATGACTAGTTCTCTCAAAACTATTACCTCTTAGTGATATTTCTCCTAACTAGGGTTTGACTTGTGAGGAAAAGAGTTTCAAAATGAGTTAAAAACTAGAAATTGGTGATTGCATAACATAATACAGTGGAAATTAATGCTTGATTTATTTTAACATAGTTGAATATTTAATATACTGAGTTTATTAAATCACAATCTTACACAAATCTGAGATCAAAGGTAATATTAGATCTTTATCAAATAAGAAATATATTTCTTTATTTACTATCACGAAGTTTTCAAAAGGGCATAAATAATACCATAGATAAATATCTATGATTGAAACAATACTAATATCATTCATAAACTTAATAAATATCCATACATACACAAAGATGACACAATACAAGGAAGGCAAAACTTTAGTCTATTAACTTTCTCTAAGTTACAACATGCAAATCAATTTTTCGCAGGCATAATAATTTATCTAACAATAAAAAGATATATAAGCTACATAGGTAACCCATACTTATACAAAAATAACTCCCTTGAGAGAGAAGAAGTTAATAAAACATTACGCTCAGTTCTAGAGCAAGAAAATATGGGAAACTTCATGAAAATGTCCTCCTCTTCAGTTTGAAATGGTAGCCTTAGTGGAGTCAATGGTGGAAAAAAAGAATGCAACTACTGAGCTCTTTAACAAGTGTTGGAAGAGGAGAGAGATCTGTTAATTTTTTCTAGTTGAACCATTCCTTCTTTGAGTTCTATTATTGTTATCTCTCCCAAGACATGGGGCACCAAAATGAACCATTACTTGTAAACATTGAATGCTTTTGTATATTTGAAGTTATAACTTGAAAAACCTAATTTGTAATTTGAAGTGAAGACTTTTAAAACTTTTAAGTCATTCAACTTGACAAAAGGAAAAGTGTAAATTACAACACGAGTTTTTACAACTAAAACAATTCAAACTTGTCAAAAGGAAAAGTGTGAATTACAAGTTTCACCTTTTCAACTTAAAGCCCGACAAAAATATAATTGAAAATTATAAATATCTCTTTTCCAACTTACCAATAAGAGCTATCAAAATTATAGTTGTAATTTTACAATGTAACTTGAAAAAATTAGTTTATAGAATGTATATTACAACTAATCAAAAAAATTAATCCATAACCATGACATTTGAAGATTTTTTGTCCTTTTTTCTTATATCTTCTTGATATAAGCATCAAAGTTACTAAAGATCTCTTGAAGGTGTTATTCATTAGGACCAAGTGTGTAAAGATTATTGATCTCACATTCTACTATTAATTCAGATATTTCCCTAGATGCAGCTCTGTAGACTTGAGTATATTTTCCCATTTGATCCAGTGTATTGTGATTCCTAATGAATCTATGGATAGAACTTAAATTGAAAGTTATATCATATACTGATTCTATCTTGACTACCCCCTTGAATTTGTCTTAGATCTCTTGAATAAGAAGGGGTTGATATTGGATATCTCTTGCTTTACATGACAATTTACCAATTAAATCTTCAATGTCATAAATTGTATCTTTAGCCTTGTCACATGTACTTTTGGCCTTATTAATACTCTTAGTGAATATCCTAATTCTAAAATAGACTATCCTATCCAACTCTTCATTCTCTATAGAACTCTTTAATATATTTTCTAATAGGAGGGTGTTTGTCTCAATTAGGACAACACCATACAATTTTGGAAAGTATAGGTTCAATCTTTCGATCTCTTCCTCATATTTATTTCTCTTCTTTCAAAGATGCACAATCATCTTTTAGAGTATTATAATAGTCCATTTCCATCTATATCACTCTATTTCCTTTTATGATGATTTCGTCAGCCCAATATTTTGTGGCCCTTCCCATGGTACCAATATCTATCATTACCTCAAATGTTTCTTTGTCAAGGAATTATATAAGAGATTGAGTTGGCTAGGTTGATGGATCTATGAAATTCCTCAAGACAGTTGTTAAATACTCAACTTTGTTGTTTAGTTCATCTTTAGTGACCATGTCACTATCCATATTCTCAAAAAGAGAGCTTATACTTGACTAAAAATCATGATTCAATCCTTCTCTTATTGGATGACCTAGGTTCACTTTAGATATATGATAATCCTCCACCACTAAATCTTCCTTTTATTTATCTAGTGGGAGAACTACTATCTCCACATATCTTTCCCCTATTTCATCATATGATATTATGAATATGGTCTTGGGTCTTATTTTGTGTCATTTAGATGCCTCCAATAGACCAAATTCTAGAGTGCTGGGAGACACCATTTATTTCCTTTTCTTTGATACTGATTGTGTTAGCCAACTTATAGTGGCAAATTGTGAATCTTATATTACTCCAATGGGCACTACCTATGAATCTGTAGCTAAAGCTACTACACTGGTGGTTATTATGAAAAGTGTCATATCTATCATTGATATTACCATTGAATCTTTGGCTAATTATTTAGCTATCTCTTCCCCATTGGGGGGTTGAGTAGCCATAGTGGTATCAATGGGTCCCTCTATTTACACCTCCTTAATGGGGGCTTAGGTTACTATGAGAGTGAAACTAATGGGTACTTGAATGGGTGAAGTGGAGATATATGTGCTTACCAAGGGAATGGAATCTGGAAGTGACATGAGTGGAAAGGTAAGCATGAGTAGTTGGAACATGGGAACCAATAGAAAGGTGAAATCCAAGGTAGAAAATGAATCAATCATGTAGTGGGAACACTCAGAGTAGATGAAATAGGGAGTATAATGGGAGATAAAAATGAACTTATATATGTCCTAGTTGTTGGGATGGCTAGTGGGATTGCATTTAGAATAGCTAAGTCCACAATCATGTACTATTGGGTGGTATTAGTGATTAATGGAGTGGTAGTAGATACTAGGGATGAGGTGGAAGTGATAGTGGAAGAGGGAGGTAAAGGTGGAGTTGGAATATCTAATTGTGTTGATTGGCTTATTTCCAAAAGAGTCAATCGCACATATGGGTTGGGTGAAGGTGTAATTACTTGCACTAGTGGTCTGGTGGAAATAGGAGGGGTAATTACTTGAGCTGACTAGGTAGTGGAGACAAGAGGAGGGAATACTGTGGCTAGTTAAACATTCGAGACAAGAGGAGGGACTACTTATGTCATTTGAGTAGTAGTTATGTCCTATGTATAATCTGATAGTGGTTGATCCATCGATTGGGCTACTAGATCTTGGCTACTGGATGGAGCCCTTTTTGCCTTATGCTTCTACTTTCACTTATGTGATACAACTAGCTTCACTACTTGGTCTACTTGGGTTTCACTGCTAGAACCCTCTACTACTACTGCTACTACATCTTTGTCCTTCACTTCTCTCAACCTATCTATAATAATTAGGGTCTCTTTGGTTATTTTGACCCCTTTGCTCCTTAACTAATTTATTATTTTGTTTATAACCTGGGTGGTCCTATCCATCAATGAGAAGGATTCATGTATAGACTACCTAATTAGTGGAAGAGGTTGCAGATAGACTTTATTATCATAATACACCCTATATATTGCTTGCTCACCATCTTTCAAGTCTTTATGGATTGGTTCCATGTTATAGTCTTTGATTTAGTCCAAGGTCATTCTTGAATAATCTCTTAATCTAACTTCCTCTTCATCCTACATATCTTTCCAAAAATCTTCATAGAAAGGGATGTTGGAATATGTGGCACTTACTATACTGGTAGCATAGCTAGTCACATCATATAAGGGAATGACATTAAGATCTCTCAAGGTAATTTGAGTCATATCTACATCTACACATTTGGTTTTTGATAAGGAAGGGAAGGTATATCTCCTTATGCTGATAGGTAAGTGGATCCCTACCTTATGCCTATTTGATAAAAACTTATGGGTTTCCATAAGTTGCCACATAAGTTCCATTAGGGCCCATTTATTAGAGATTTATCAATGATGTCATGGTGATATCATGAAGGTGTCTTAGTGAGTGGATGAAGTGATTTTATAGCCTAAGTAATAATGATAAAGTGTGCAATGTGTTTATCCTAGTGTTCTTATAGTTGGCTTGATTGATCTTTTATTTTAGCATGGTTAGAGATGTTCAAGGCTGAGTATGGTGATTTGAGGATTTAAAAAATATCCCTAAGATATTTTATATGCTTTTAGTGCTTGTGTACATAAGTGGAATTCATCTAGTTGTCCATAGTTTTCATCTAGACACTTTGGGTCTAGTGGTAGAAAATCTAAGTAGGCAATTTGATGGTTTCACCATTGTCATGTGTGGATGAGCTAGGAAGAAATGGTCACATGGGTTTGTTTAGTATTATTCTTAGTTTTTATGCACTAAATATTAGGTCATGCACCTAAGCATGTCAAATAATATTCAAGTGAAAATTTGGGATTCTAAGATTTTTGACATTGTTTTCCCATAGCCATATTTACAATGTGGTAAGAAGAGCTAAATAAGCATTTGATGATGTCATATCTCACACATGTGGATATTTAAAGAGAAGGTGATCATATGGGTTTGTTCAATTTTGAGCCTAGTTTATTTACACTAAATTTTAGATCATACAATAAATCACATCAAAAGAGATGCATGATCAAAATTAGCCTTCCAAGTAGTTCTAGGCATAGTTGGCTTTGTGAAAGAAAATTTTGAGTGAGCATGTTGATGATGGAATATCTCACACATGTGTGTGTTCTAGGAGAAGTTTATCACATGGTTGAATTATAATATGTGAGAAGATCATATGGTATAAATTTTAGATCATGAATCTAAGCATAGAAGAAGTTATTAAGGTTCAAAGTTATCCACTTAGACAGATTGCAATGGCCCCCCATACTTAGTCAGCTTTGCACAAGGTAATGTTTGAGCAACTCTCAAAGATATTAACGATGTCAATTTATTCCAAGATGTTAGGATATAGTGAGATGGTGCTAAGTTTTTAAGGTTTAATATTGAGTAAAGGTAAAGGATAAGGATCCAATGACAAATAGGTGTTTATATAGATTGATCGAATGGTGAGCATCGCTAGTTAAATACCTAGTTGATATATAGAGATTGACAATGTGTATTGAGTCAACATTGAAAGGGTGTATGAGATGAAGTCAAAGTGCTGAGGTTTAATATTTTAACATTGGTACCTATGTGTTAAATATCAAACAAGATCGATGGTTCATGTTTAATTTATGTAGTAAGGACACAAGATGTGATCATGGTGTTCGAGGTTTAACTGCGATCATTTGCATTTGAATATTTGAATTTTCAAAGGAAAAACTAGTGATCTATATTCTAGCTATAACTTTCAATCCAAGTAGAATTTTATCATGGTGTAAAAAATGAACTTATAGAGGACTCCAAGGTGCATCTAACAATATGTATTTGAAGATATGAAAGTGTATACATACATAGTTATGAAGGTTCAAAGTTGACTATGTTTTCATATATGTTCTTCAAGTGACCTAAGAAGGATAATCGAGCTTGTGTAGATGTTGTTTTGATGTTTCATGATGAATTGGACATTAGCAAGTGTTATAAACTCCATGAGGATCATCTGTGTGCATTATGAAAGATTGACCAATGGTATGTTGTATGAACAAAGCTTAATATGGTGACTATGTGCACAAAATGTTGATTGAGCTTGCATAGAAGAGTGAAATAATGACTATAAGCATTTGAGGATGGATAAGGGGTCATGTAGTGTGGAAATTTTAATTTGGAAGTGGTCCTAGGTTCTTGTTTTGCTCGATGATGTGCTAAATGTGTGATTAGGTCTCCATGAGAG
Source organism: Torreya grandis (assembly GCA_037957365.1). Classification (NCBI taxonomy): domain Eukaryota; kingdom Viridiplantae; phylum Streptophyta; class Pinopsida; order Cupressales; family Taxaceae; genus Torreya; species Torreya grandis. The sequence continues at coordinate 4,943,010 of JARHVA010000249.1, forward strand.
CTATAAGAGCTACAAGGGCCTTATTAAAAGGTGTAGCTACTTAAGGGTGACCCATAGATGCTATGGATGACCTATGAAGATTATTTTTGAGATATGTATTGATGTGATAGATGAATTAAGTGTTAGGGCATGACTAATGGCTAACTAAGATGCTGATGATCATGATTGCTTTATAAATAGTGAAACCAAATGTGTTGGTTTCTAGACTTATAAGAATTACATGAGAGAGTGTGAATGCAGAGCCAAGTGAAGGTAATAACCTTTGAAATATAAGGTATAGGTCAATGAGGAATAGTAAAGAGTGAAGAGGATCAGACATGCTTGTTTGATTAAGTTGGTGCAGGATGACATATAGGTCATTAGACCTAAGGAGCCTAGAGGAGGCAGAATGAACAAAATTGTTCAAGGGGCTATTTGAGAGAGTATATTTTAAGTGAAGGCAAGGTGAATATTATATGATATTGGTAATTAATTTGAGTGGTAGATCAGACTATGGACTATGTGTATGACCATCTAGTCATGTTGTTATTGTTATAATAGAGTTGTTGTAGGTGTGATGGAGTGAGTGTGAGGGAAGGGTTGAAGAGTGAGGTTAATTGGGATATGTAATGTATCCTAATTGATATTTATGTGTTGGATAAAGTATGTAATGCTATTTGACTAATAGGGAGAGTTGTGGTGATAGAGTTGTTACTAAGTGGAGTGGTCCAAAAGGTGGCTTTACATACATTGATTGTGTAGATTTGAAGAGAGCTGATATACTTTGTATCTTGATCAGATTGACAAGAAATCAATGTTAAGGAGATGTTATATTAATAGGTGTTATTGTGGTAGCTCAAAATCGAATGGGGTTGAAACATCCTTATAAGTTGAAGCTTGTTAAAGGTCTAGTTATTGTGGTAGCTCAGCTAGACAAGTATAATATCTTGTTGTGGGTTTGCAGTCTCACTAAAACTAGGAATGGTAATTCCTTGATCATTTATAGATGGTATAAATTGGTTCTTGTTATTATAGGACTGTGGCCCAATTGAAAGTTCTAGTGGGTTTTATTACCCAAGAGGGTCTCTCACATATGTCATGTGTTATGTGATTGATCTTGCATTGTCTCTCTTGCTCATTGCTATGAATGATGTGTATGATTCATGATATCTTATGGTGATTTATTAAGAACTTGAAAGTGATTAAAATTAAAGTTGGATAATTTGGGCTCATTGATTCACCCTCCTCTCAATGATTGTACCTCTAATAATTGGTATTAGAGAAAGTCCTTAGGAGGAAGCCTACTAACTTGAGGGTGATCTTAAGTAGGTGCAAAGATGGGTAAAAAATTTAAGAAATAAAATCAATAGTGGAAGGTTGTGATCAAAGAACTTGAAGAATAGATATGTATATTGAAGAAATATGCCAAAGAGGATAATAATGTTATCAACGATCTCAAGGTTTAACTAATAGGTGTCGAGACAAGTTTGTGTTAAAAAAAAGGACATCATGATTGATAAAGAAGCTTTCCATAACAGTATAGAAGATGATGGCAAGGAAGAAGTTGATCTAGAAGCTAAGCTCATAGGTGCACTTGGTAAATTGAAGGAGAAAAAGAATAAGAATCATAAGATGAGAAATATGTTCAAAGGTATTGAAGCACAAGTTAGTTCTCTTAAGTGAATTTTGATAGAACAAGCATGTAAAATAAAGGATGACATGGCTAAAGAAGCTAAGAGTGATAAGGAGACTATTCAAGTTTTTAGAGGTTAGTTAATGGCTGAAATTTCAAGTGTAAGAGATAAAAATGATGAGAGCATTCAATTGGAAACCAAGATAGGTTCATTGATGGATAAACATGAGTAATTTTGTCAAGATAAGAAATCTTGAAGAAGATGAAAAAAATTAGACCAGGTCAATAGAAATGAAATAAGACCAGTTAGACAACCAAATATTTCAAGGTATGCTAGTTTATTCTATGATCATTATTATACATGTAATACGTATGGTCATAGGGCTAAGGATTGTAGAAGTAAGTCAGTCAAGTATGGACATTTATGGATCCTTAGAAGAAGGAGAATCAGTCATGGATAAGTCATAACTCAGATCAATCAATTGGTATGTTGAATGATATTGTTTGATACAATTGCAATAAAATATGACATATTGCCAAATTCTACAAGGATAGTTTGAAGAAGCACTCAAGTCTTGACAAGAAAAAAGATGATCTTAAAAATCATTCAATGATGTTGAGACCAAAGTTTATGAAGGATAATCATGATCAAGGTGGATTTCATACTACAAAAAATAAGGAATCATACATGATGAAGATACATGAATGACAAGAGAATTTATCTTTTGTTCAGATAGAAAAAGATCACAATCATCATCAAGCTAAAGGTATGAATGATCCTATTTATTTTAGATGTCATAGAGTTAGTCACATTACTAGGTATCACAAGAATATGTTGAATCAATTCCCAAATAAAAATAAGGTGTATGGATATCCTAGTATGAAAGGAAGAGGTTACACTTGGATATGGAAACCTAAGCCTATTAGGAGAGATCAATCTAAGACCGAACATGGTCCATTTTCCATGATAGATATGAAGGGTAAACAAGAGTTTATGTTGCCTACTTTTAATGATAAATCTAAAGCAAAGAATGAAGTCAAGGATTTTTATTAAAGTTAAGCAAGACTACAAGTCAGAGAAATATATGGAGATATGGGAATCTCCTAAATTATGGGACTCTTAGTCTCACTATGTCAAAGGGGTGTCTCTATCTAGGCTTCAAGGAGACACTTGTCAGTCAGAAGAAGCTTGGTGTGTATCAAATATTATTTTTTGAGATGGTAGGAAAATAAGGTATGTTTTTGTGCATTCTTTTTAGATGTTTTTTTGGATAAAAGAAGATTGTGAATAATCTTAGTGGTCCTATCTTGAGAAGGAGTTAGCTTGTTGATCATGGTTTGGATGCTATGGTATAAAGGCTTATTGAATAGTTGCATATGCCATGGAAGTTCATAGTGTTATGAAGATGAGGTGTCTCTATATGAGTATTGACTATGATTGGATAGTATTTGAAGACTTGTCAAAGATGTCATGTTCTAGGTGAAGCATGAAGTTAGGGGGAACAACAAGATTATGAGCTTGTTCTAGAAATTTATGAAGGAGCTATAGTAAAAGATCAAAATGGGTGTTTTCAGATAGAATAAAGCTCATAAAGCTCTATTAATTTATTTTTTATGTGCTCCAGGTGCTTTTGTAGTCTGAAGGTATGTTTTGTGCAAATTAAAGATTTTTTAGTGCTCTCAATTTTCTTAAATTTTGGCTTAAGGGCAAGCAGGCCTAAAATGGGTTATAAGAAGTCTATGTTCCTAAAGGTGTGAAGTCTAAAATCTTGGTCTAGAAGTGTGTGATGGGTGTATCCAAGTGTGAAAAAAGTTTCATAGGTGTGTGCTGACAAGAAGGAAGTTTGTTGACTTTGTTTGTTTTTAGATTCTAAGGTTTTAGGCTATGTTAGAAAAGTGGTTTGCCTTGTAAATTAAGGTCTAAGGAATATTAACATGTTGAATGGGTTTTGAAAACAAGATTAATATAAATTTTAAGGTTTTGAGTTCTCATGTTATTCATGTTTTTGTCAACATGAAGGGTTAATTGGCTAGTAGGTTTGTGAAGGAAGTATGTTACAAATGATGAGCCTAGTGATGCAATTGGTGTGATTTAGGGGGAATATGATATTTCTCTAGATATGAATTTTTAGGTCTTGAAGATATTTATAATAAAAATTTTGGGCTCTACAAGTTACACATAAGGTTACAAGGAGGCTAGACAGACCTATTTTGAAGAAGAGTGATTTTTGCTTAGTTTCTCCAAAAGAGAAAAGTGTGTTTGTTTCAAGGAGAGTTATTAGGTTGGTTGAGATCATGTTTCATATTTAGTGAGTGGCATGAATTTCTATTGATGGTCTTTGTGATAGCTTGAGAAAGAAGGCTAATAAGCCTATATGTTGGTTCTTCATAGTGTATGAAGATCTAAAGATGATCAAAAGGTGAAATTGATTAGATTTATTAGTGAAAGTCCCTATTAGATGTTTATTGATGTGTTCCATCATATTTATATGGTTTTTTGTGTTATTTATTCATTGGTTGCAGTGCTTGGTTAAAGAGAGTGTTGTCATGGAGTAAGAGGATGTTATCAAGGCAAGCAAAAGTAGTCTCAAGGTAAGGGGGAGTTTGTATCATATTTATAATATGGTCCTTTATTATTTTATATTAGTTTTAGGTCCTCAAGATTAGTTGGTGCCCACTTTTTCATTGTGTCAAAGGGGGATAAAGTTCCTATTATGAGAATGCTTGAAGAGAAAAGGTGAGCTATATATTGCTATATATGATGGTTGTTGACATCAATGATAAATGGGGAGATTATTGGATAGTTTTTAGTGATGTCATGGTGATGTCATGGAGGTTCCTAGTGAGTGGATGAAGTGATTTTTAATGTAAGTGTGCAATGTGCTTGTCTTAGTGTACTTGTAGTTGGCTTGTTTGATCTTTTATTTTAGCATGGTTAGAGATGTTTAGGGGTATGTATGGTGATTTAAGGATGTGAAAAAGATCCCTAAGATATTTTATATAATTGAGTTCTTATGTGCATAATTTAAATTCATCTGGTTGTCCATAGTTTTCATCTAGACACTTTGGGTCTAGTGGCAAAAAATCTAAGTAGGCAAATTGATGACATCACAATTAACACGTATGGATGATTCAAGAAGAAATGGTCACATGGGTTTGTCAAATATTATTACTAGTTATTATGTTATAAATATTAGATCATGCACCTAAGCACATAAAAAGATATGCAAGTGAAAAGTTAAGATCCCAAGCATTTTGACAATGTTTTCCCATACCCAGATTTGCAATGTGGCAAGAAGAGCTAAGTAAGCATTTTGATGATGGAATATATCACACATGTGGATGATTTAAAATAAGGTGATCATATGGGTTTGTTTAGTTTTGAGCCTAGTTTATTTTTACTAAATTTTAGATCATGCAATGAAGCGCATCAAAAGATATGCATGAGCAAAGTTGGCATTTTAGGTAGTTCCATGCATAGTTGGCTCTATGGAAGAAAGTTTTGAGTGAGCATGTTGATGATGGAATATATCTCATGTGTGTGGGTTCTAAGAGTATTTTGTCACATGGTTAGATTCTCATATGTGAAGAGATCATATGGTCCATATTTTAGATCATGCATATAAGCGTAGAAGAAGTTATTGAGGTTCAAAGTTGTCTACTTAGACAAATTGCAATAGTCCCCATAGTTAACTTTACATAAGGTAATGTTCAAGAAAATATCAAAGAGATCGATGATGCATGTTTGTTCCAAGATGTTAGGATGTAGCAATATTTTTCCAAGTGCTTGAGTTTTAACACTAAGCAAAGGTATATGATAAGGATCCAATGATGAGTGGGTGTTCGTATAGATTGATTGAATGGTGAGCATTGCTAGTTAAAGACCTAGTTGATCCATAGAGATCGATAGTGCATATTGAGTCAACATTGAAAGGGTGCATGAGATGAGGTCAAAGTGATTAAGGTTTAATGTCTGAATATTGGTGCCTATGTGTTAAATATCAAACAAGATTGATAGTTTGTGTTTAATCTAAATAATAAGGACATGAGATATAAGCATGGTGTTCGAGGTTTAACTGTGACTATTTACATTTGAATATTTGAATTTGTAAAGGGAAAACTAGTGCTCTATATTTTGGATATAACTTTTTATCCAAGTATAATTTGATAATGGTGTGAAAATAAAACTTGTAGAGGACTCCAAGGTGCATATAAAAATATAGATTTGAATATATGAAAGTGTGTATAGACATAGTTATGAAGGTTCAAAGTTAATTATGCTTTCATATATGTTTTACGAGTGACCTAAGAAGGATAATTGAGCTTGTGTAGATTTGTTTCATGATAAATTGGCCATTAGGTAGTGTTGTATACTCCATGAGGATCATTTGTGTGCATTGTGAATAATTTAACAATTGTATGCTATATGAACAAAGCTTAAGATGGTGACTGTGTATTCTTTCATGGTGAATGTGTGCATAGAATGTTGATTGAGCTTGTAAAGAAGAGTGAAATGATGACTGTAAGTATTTAAAGATGACTAAGGGGTCATTTAGTATGGAAATTTACATTTAGAAGTGGTCGTATGTTCTTATTTTTCTCGATGATGTGATAAATGGGTGAATAGGTCTCCATGAGAGCTATAAGAGCTACAAGGGCCTCATTAAAAGGTGTAGTTGCTTAAGGGTAACCCATAGATGCAATGGCCAACCTTTAAATATTATTTTTGAGTTGTGTCTAAGCCTTAAGTGTTAAGTCATGCCTTATGCCCAACCAAGATGGTAATGATCATGATTGCTCTGTAAATAGTGAAACCAAATGTGTTGGTTTTTAGACTTGTAAGACTTACATGAGAGAGTGTGAATGTAGAGCCAAGTGAAGGTAAGAAACTTTGAAAGAGAAGGTACATGTTAGTAAGGACCAATAGAGAATGAAGAGGATCAAACATGCTTGTTTGATTAAGTTGGTGTAGGAGGGCATACATGTCATTGGACCTAATTAGCCTAGAGGAGACAGAATGAGAAAAGTTGCTCAAGAGGTTGTTTGAGAGAGTATATTGTGAGCAAAGTCAAGGCGAATATTGTATGAGCTTGGTGATTGATATAAGAGGTAGATCTAATTATGGACTATGTGTATGACCATTTGGTCATGTTACTATTGTTATGACATAGTTATTGTAGGTGTGTTGAAGTGAGTATGAGTGAAGGGTTGAAGAGTGGGTTAGTTGGGATATGTAATGTATCCTAATTAATATTTGTGTGTTATTTCAAGTATGTAATGTGATTTGACCAATAGTGAGTGCTATGGTGATAGAGTTATTGATAAGAAGTGTAGAGTGGTCCAAAAGGTGGCTTTGGATGCATTGAGTGTGTAAAGTTGAAGAGAGATGATATAATTTGTATCTCCATCAAATTGGCATGTAATCAGTGTTGAGGAGATGTTCTATTCATAGGTGTTATGTCAGATCAACATCTAAGGGGGTTGAATCCTCCTTGCAAGGTGAAACTTGTTAAAGGTCTAGTTGTTATGGCATCTTAGCTAGACAAGTATGATAGCTCCTTGTGGGACTATAGTCTCACTAAAAATAGAATGGTAGTTCCTTGATCATTTATAAATGGTTTAAATTGGTTCTTGTTATTATAGGACAATATTCCAATTACATGTTCTAGTGGGTTTTATTCCCAAAGAGGTTTCCCCATACATGTCATGTGTTATGTGATTGATCTTGCATTGTCTCTCTTGCTCATTGCTATGAATGATGTGTATGCTTAATGATTGATTATGGTGATTGATTAAGAACTTGAAAGTGATTTAAATTGAAGTTGGATAATTTAGTCTCACTGATTCACCCCCCTCTTAGTGATTGTACCTCTAACACCACTTGTCACTTAAATACCTTGGAAGGGTGTAGGGATAATTACTAAAACCACCCACTCTGATATATGAATATGTGGGGAACTGAATGAAAAATAAACCCACTTGTCAATTTATGTAGTTATAGCATTAGAAAATATTCTCCTTCCTAGTTTCTTTTCAAACATAATTATGATGTAGTATACAAAATCATCATTGACCTTTCTGATTTGTTGTTTACTTACCTCAAAGGTAAGGTCATGTTAGTATTTAAATACCTTATTGATTTGTTTGGAAAATGTGTTCAATCTTAGGAATTCCTTCCTTTTTACTAATATATATACAATGTATGATGTCATATAAAACTTGCATGTAGTTTGGACTTCTATCGACTATTTATGAATGGGGTCAAAAATCAATTGGGCCCACTGGATGTACTATTTATTTTGATGGATTACCCAGATATATTGACACTTTCAATTTTGATAATTCTTGGCATTTGGGTCCTTTTTAACTTTGTGCAAGAGTATAATAATGTCTCCTACTTTATCTTTGAATCCTATCCTAGCCAAGGTCCTAGGCATCCTTATGGCTATAGGTCTAGGGGGTTTTAGCCATTTTTTATTTAACACTTGTAGACAAGCTGCATTATTATCTTGATAGAACTTTTTAGAGGAGTCATGGGTTATATATAGGTATCTTTCATATTCTAGAATCAAAAACACAATATCAATGAAATCGGGGTCTAGATTTAGAATCTTCTCTCCTTTTTCATTCAACACCTCCCTCTTCTCAACATCATAGTGTTTTTACATGGTGAGTATAAGATTCAATATTTATACTAAGAGTGGTAAGGTTGAATCCTAGGGAAAACCACTACCATATATGCTTTTAATCCAATCATTCTTGAATTTTTCATTTACTATGTTCCAAAAATCTACTAGGCCTATGTGACCTAGATCTATGTCGATGATCTCATTACTATTTGAATCTAGGATAGATGGGACACTAGGTCCCTTTGAATTGAACTTCATATCTTTTCTAGACATGTACTCTAAGAAAATTGGCATGGAAAATACAACTATAGAGTTGGTCAAGGTCTCGACTTGTTATTACAGGTTATTCATCTACTTTGAACTTGGTGGGGGTTTGACTTGCAATTGGAGTTAGAAAGTTCAATGGAGGTATGATGTGCAATTACAATTGAAAAGTCTTACTAAAATGTTTATTGAAGTTTCAGTTTATAATTTGTACTTACAAAGTCTGATGAAAAGTTTGGAGAGGTTTTTGGTCTATAGGGGTAAGTCAGATTTCTAATGAGAACTTAGAGTTGTTAGAGAAAGGGGAATCTTCATTAGGGCTTCTATGTGTTTTTACAGTTGGGGTCTCCATGGGGTTTGATATTTCAAGGGAAGGAAGGATTTATATAGGGTTTTACATAGGGGATTTGTGGGGAATATTTCATATTTTTAATAGTTTATACAAAAACTCTAAAAACCCTATTATGTATGGTAAATGTCTAGATGAATTTTAATAGAGAATCTAGAAAGCAGGTAAAAACTTGGAAATGTGAAAAGAATATAATGTTCCACACATAAAAAACATAGACCTTTATTTCAAAACCTTATGTTTAGTTGAGGGAAATAATGGTAATGATTTGAAGGAAAAGTGAATGACCTAGAGGAATACCATTTTTTATGTGCGTAAGGGATGCCAATGGTGGATTTGGTATCACTTTGCATCTGGTTCATGATATCACTTGGAAATGAAGATATTGATTTGGTTTTCAAATGTTAAAAATTTTGAAAAACCCAAATTTATATTAAATAATCATGAAATAAATGTTAAGTAGGGCAGTGGATAGATAAGTGGCAGGGAAGTGAAGTTGTGGGGTTATGATGCAATTTTTCAATTTACAAATTGTATTTTGAATTTTGACCTCTAATTTTTTTGAGTGATTTTTTAGAGGTAGGAAACACCATGTATTGAGGTATCATAACTTCATTTTCAATTTACAACTTTGTAAAGTTGTAAAGTGTAGTGAAATTTTGGGTAGGGAGGAAGTGAAGATGATAGAACTCAAGTTACACTTTACAAAGTGAAATCAAATTTATTATTCTTTATGGTATTAGGTAAGATCAAAAGGAAAGGTTATGATTGCATTTTTTAACTTGTAAAGTTATAAATTGTAACTCAAATTCTAATTTCTTCTAGGTATTGGGTAAACGAGAAGTAGATGTTTGTGTGTATCTTGCAACTTTGCAAAGTTACAAATTATACCAAAATCTATATTTTTTATAGGTATCTTAGAAATGTTTTCTTGGTCACTTTTAAATATTTTTTTCAAAAAATTATGGGTCTCCCTTAGGGTATAAGGTGTTTTAATATTTTTGGCACAAAAATATCAACAATACCCAAGTCTTTAGGCATTTCCAATAGAGGTAACCCCTATCCTACATGGTGTTATCTAGGTAATACCTATAATATGGCATCTTCCCTTAGTTTCACATGGATCATGTTAATATTTAAAATAGGTATATCCCTCCATTATCTTTCTAAGACTGGACAATCTTCTTTAATATGTTGTTATGTCACCTTGTAGTATGCACAATAAGGTTACCTATAAGGATTTGTAGGACAATTTATTTACACATGGTTTAATTCTCCATAGTGATAACAATGAATGGGTGGCACAGGTCCATTTTTTACTTGGAAATCCTTGTGCACCACCTCAATATTCTTCTTTGTATACTCCTTTATTCCCCTAAAATCCCCATCTACTTGGTGCTATTGTTGCCCAAAATTGTTAGTATTTTGGGATGTATTTCATATTTGATGTTGTGGATATTCATTAAATCCATCCACTTATAATTTTTGTGGGTTTAAGGCCCATTTTGACTAATGCACTTGAATAATTATAGGATTTTATGGAGCTTGATATGGGTAGGTCACAATCAATTGTGGAAAATTTTATGAGGTGATATTCTAATTCTATGCAAAAGGTAGGGAACCTGCCAGTGTCTAAGGTTGATATTGTGATTCAAGGACCCAAGGTATAATCAAGGGATTCTAACCTAGTATGAAGTTCCTAGGTTAGGAGTAGCTTATGGTGTTATTATAGTTTTCTATGCATAAACCATGAATATGTTATTAGTTATATCCTCCTTCAATTCCTAGAGTGTTTGGCAATCATTGTCATCATGCATAGGTGACTTATAGAATTTAAAATACATGTTATGTGTATTTTTGATATATTATTTTAAAATATGACATTGTAGGGTTGTATGCCCTACCACTCTACATAGCTCACATAACTCCATCTTAACCTTGGGGAATTTGTTTCTATGATACCTTTATTGTCTACACTCTATACACTATATATCTGACTTGGGTCTCTCATCCCTTCATTAAAACTAATCCAATCTACTCAAAATAATTTGAAAAGTAATTTCAACCTTGGATGATGGCACAACTACATCCCCATACTCTTCAATCTACTCCACCTGAATCATAGTGGCTCTAGCATCTGCTTTATCTCCAAACTAAGTTTAGGCCATGGAAAATCTGATCCTTGGTCATAAACCTTATACAAACCAAATAAATTTATCTTTATCTTCCAAAAAAAAGGGATGATTTGGTTGTATTTTTATTAAAGATGAACTCTAGTTCATGTCCACATAAAGTACCAATCAATTCAAACTTCTTTATATTATCATTGATGATTGCTTTTTCTTACCATTTCATGTTGCAGGTAAATAATTATTATTCAAGGTCTACAAACCCATCACAAAGAGCTAAGTGCATAAAATCACCTAATTGAGCTACCATAATAGGGTTTGTTTTAGATATGGTATTTGATTGTGTTATAATTGGCATCATGGATGTTTGTAATTTCAGAGATTTCTTCACACTTAGAGATGGCTCTTGATCTAGTTAAAGTTGTGATGTCTCCTCTAGTTCTATAGATGTGGTAGTTGTAGATATGTCTTAGTAATTTCCTTCTTCTTATTCTTCTAGTATTTGAATTTGTGTAATGAAATCTTTAGCTTGCATAAGGATTAGAGGATCTATCTCTGTAGCAAGTAATGTTGTTATGCTCTTCTTCTATTAGTCTGATAAACTTTGTGAAACTCCATGATAACCTTTTATACTTTTAGATTTTTTCTATGAAATTATTCTATAATTGGTAATTTCCAAGTGTCATCATCTAAAGTCATATGGGAATTACAATGATTTTGAAAAAACATGAACTCAAGGGATGTGTGTTTCCTTGAGAGATGATCTTTACATCCCAAGATGTATCTCTCAAAACTTGAACCTGTATTATGTCTTTGAATATAAGGTAATCCTTGATGTTCTTTCTGGAATAACATTTCTAGAAACTATGAACTTTTGCTCATTTTTTCTACTTCTATACTACTAGCTTATTTTTTAATCCATGCTAAATCCTCATCACTTCTTCTCATTCTATCTCTACTTGGCCTGGGCTCATCACTTTGTTCCTCTTCACCATACCATTCTCCTTGTTATCTCCTCTTATCCAAATCATCAATGTTACTACTACTCCTATTCATAGTTTCCTAAAAATCACTCTATCTATTCCATATCCTCTATTTTTACAACGTTCTTTCTAATTCTAGTGTCTTTTTTTGATCCTTCTCTTTTGGATTCTCCATGCTGGACTCAGGTTCAAGCTCTATCTTTAAATATTTGATTCATATTTCCATATCTTTCACACACCCCCATACTCCTAAAATGGCTAGTCTATATTATCAGGAGTGGACATTATAGCCTTTTCTATAGCCAAAATTTTGATCAATATTGGGAGTCATTGCAAAAAATTTCCTCTGATTCCTCTTAGAAATATATCTTTTGTTGCATCAAAGGATAAATATCCATGCACTACAAACTCAATGATATATCTATCAATTATGGTATCTATCCAATGATTGAGTGCACAAGTCCAATTTATTTCCAAATTCTACAACTATTTCAACTTCCCTTTGGTCCACATAATCGTATCACTTGATCATGGTTAGAAATAGTGATATTTAATACGAGCCAACAAATCAACTAGCAAGCTTAGTAATTCACACCAAAATATCTCATAAATTTCATTATAGAGGTGTTCTTGTATAATCTCCCTTGAAGTAAACCCAATATTTGGCAATATTTCTCTATAAATTCAATAATTTTATGCTTTAACTATCTCTCCACCTCTCTTTGGGTCAATAACCATCGCAACATATCCACATTCACCACACCATTATTAGCAAAGGTTACTGAGTTTCATTAGAATATGCTAATTATGGGGTTAGAGTGTGCCAAGTTACATATAAATATTTTTGAATGGTTTAATTAAGACTTTAAATCCATAAACAAGGTTTATCATAAAGAAATATACTTGTTTTAAGGTTCAATTCATAATGGAAACTACTTATAGATAGAGGGATTTATGTATCATAGTAGTATAATGAAGGAAATATTCATAAGAACATAGGAAACTCTATGATTATACCAATAAAGAAAATAAATACTTAGAATTCATATTAAAATATCTTATACTAGGGATTACAATAAGGAAAACCTCATAGATTGATGTCTAGTTCTGTTAATACTCTTTGTGAAAACTTTCTGAGAATAATATTCACCATTATAGTACTTACATACTTGTCAAAATCAACATAATCATCAACCCTTCTAATTAATTTGTTACAAATACTTATAGTTATTAATTCTTATAGTTTTAACTTTTGGATTCACCATGTTGAGAATATGTCTCCATATTACATTCGATGGAATCTTGACCAACATATAAATTCCCATACCAAGTCCTAATAACCCAAAAATATAATACAACTAGAATTACCATAGGATGTTCTCATACATAAAAATGGTTTTAAATTAACCATTTATCACTATTAGGTTTTTATTTTTCAATTTTTTTCATGTGGGAAATTTTGACACAGAGTCAATCATTAAGTCACAACTATTCGCACAAAAAAATCAATCACATAGTCAACAAGGACACGTTTACAATCAATAGAAGAGGATGTAGTGTGACCCTATCCTCCTAGTGTAGCTTTATCCTAGCATAATTTTAAATTATGCTTTTAGCTATGGCATAATTCATGGGTTACTAAAATTAGTTTCCACCAACAATCAACCTGCACGATTAGCATAAATTTAGTTTTATCTAGGTTTGCATATATGTTTGTTAATTTACTATTTATAGCTAATTTCAAATTTTGTATATTATTGTTTTTCATATTTAAATTTTTATATTTTTTAGATATAAATCAATTTTCAATAGTTTATTTTTTATTATCATTTAATTTTTAAATAAAAAATAAACATATAAACATTCTAGTGAACCCACATTTTATTTAGAATAATGTTTACTGTTTGATTTATTTTTGTCATAGGATTTTATTATTTTTTTTATAAATTCCTTACACTAAAACAAAATAAGCATTGACCTTAGACAAAAATATGACACCATGAGTCAATATTCTTTGACCTTAGATTTGATATGCCACAAAAAAAATTATCTTGTCACATTGGATAACATTTGACACTAAAGCATTTTATTTCAACCTCAGGTTGAATTTTTTTTATCTCCATACATAAAAATATTTCAAATTTTTTTATTTACTTGTTTCTTGTTTTTAGAAACTATGTTTTGGAAATTTTAATATTAATTAGTGATTATCTTTATATGATAAGTGGTGATCTATTTTATGAACACTATGGTGTGATGGATTGTTTTATCTAAAAATTTATTAATGTGGTTATTAATCCTTAATTATATAAACCAATAAAATGTTGATTTGAATGTAAACTAACTGAAATAAATGATATAACATAGTTTCGATAAGAATATTTTCTGATAATTAAGCTATATAAGCACACTAAGGAAAGAAAACGGAAAGAGAAATACTTATCTTGTTTCTATATACTTCCCTAATTTTTGTAAGTTGATAGGTTGAATAAAGTTGGTGTAAACTAATTGTAACATGATTGATTTAGAATGAGTTATATTTTTAATCTTAGGATAGGATCGGTGGAATCAAATAGTTATGGTGGTTGATCTTGTCTTATTGGTCAATTTTTTCCTTTATCCTATTTGTCAATTTTTGTCCTTTGACTATGAAGATCTGAAACTTTACCAAGATGTGTGAATTCTTTAGTATGATTTGTTTCCACTTTCAAAATATCTAATTTGTATTCACATAAACCTATAATATTTAAACCCTAGTTTCTTACACATGTACTAGATAGATATCAAATAAAAAATGGGAAAAATGGGGGTAGTGGGAATCTTTGAGCTATCTTCATAAAACCCCATGTAATTTGAGTGTTGCCTACATAGCCAAAAATTCCTCAATAAAATGTAGTTTTCCCTTCTAGGAATGTATGTATCATGTAAATCTATATGATTTTTATCCTAGTTTACTTTTGGAATGAGCATAAAATTAAAATAGTACTTTATTGGCATGACAATTTATTGGGTGAATAAATAAATGTTTCTCGTCAAAAGTCATAGGATGAAGTCCCTCTCCTATTAGTAGGCAGAGCTGCCTTTATTGAAAGCTAAAAATATGCAGCAAATGAAATTCTTTATAGAATAATTGGTTTCATCAGGGTAATAATTTTAACCATAAAGTATGAAAAAGATAAAGAAAGGAAAGTATGAAAGATAGATATAAAGAAATGTATTTTAGAAGGTGGAGAGAATAACAAATCCATCAAACCAAATTCATAAACCTATTGGAAATGTCAAGAAAGTGGGATATAATCCATCTAATAGGAAGCCTATATCATTTAATGGATAGGAAAGACATATATGTGTCTTTAATAACACAACACATACACCAAAATAATTATACATGAATAATAATATAAAATAACAATTACTTTTTATTTACATATGAAAAAGTGAAAAAATACTTTATAACTCCACTAAGGTTTCACGAAAATGAAAATAACAAGTGTAGGTTAGAGAAGAAATACTACAATGAAATTTCCAAGTTTTAGATAATTTATAAAAACTACAATAACATTCTAAAAACAAAGATTTAAACACATGAAAATAGTAAATGCATACATTATATATGAAGAAATATTGAATGCAAAGTTTGAAAAATCTCTTTGTACTGATCTTTGTTGGTTTGTAAATATAATTTCCACTTTCAAAAGCTTTCGTAGAAGTTTTAAACTATCAATAACACTTAATAATGATCCCCTAACTCATATTTATAGGTTGTAATGGGTGGTTATAAAGTGTAACCACATTTTTAACCTTTTTGAGAACATATAAAAGCACATTAACTAATTTTCACAACTTGAAATTTACCAAAACACGTTAAAAAATTTGCACACTTTACAAAAATGTGTTAGTATTTTTGCGTGACTCGAAAAATTACAATGATAAATTTGTACAACTTGGAAATGTGTGTTGGAAAATTTTCATGATTCAAAATTACAAAAAGGGATTAAGACAATTGCATGAATTTACAAGTGAAATTTAACTCAAATGTATAATTACAATTGTAAGAATGATTCAAGAAATACAATACTATAAAAAGATCAAAATTTGATGTAGAATCATTCTTTATCATATTCACTAATGATAATTTGGAATTCTTATTTCTTAAGATGCAACTTACTTTTTTTGATATTCTTCAAATATTTACATGACTTCCAACATTTTATCTTCATCTAAATATGTATAAACTATTTACACATCATAATATAGCTACCATATTTTGAGTTGTTCCTTGTAACTTTTTCAACATAGTATTAAGTTTATCCAAATTGTTTTGATATTTGATTTATGTCTGAATTGAAGCATAATTGAACACAACATAGATTTGTAATATTTTCAAAAAAATCTTAAACTAATCAACAATGAATTCTTTAGATAAAATGATTCCCTTATTATCTGTGAGCTTGTATTTTAATTTACTTACATCTCTTAGTATCTCAAGGATAACATCTCCTCATCTTGACTTCGAATATTCAAATTTATTAACACTTTCTTTGACAATGTGAACTCTGAATTTTTTATCCCCTAAATTTTTGGTGAGACATATAACTTCTTGTTTTTGGATGACCTTTTGTTAAATTAGGTCATATAGATAGACAAAATATAATTCTTATAATGTAGGGATCAACTCATTCCATTTCTACACCTCTTCTTCATATTTTCTTTGAGTTTTATTTGTTTGATCATATTTAGATTGAATTTCAAAATAGATAGTCAATGCTGTCTAAAGAATAATTATACCTTATTGCAAAATTTTCTCAACCGACTCTTTTATTGCTTTGTACATATAGCCAATTTCTTCTGCAAAATTAATTGTCTCTATATCAAAAATTTAATCAACAACTTAATGTGAAGATTGAATTGGTCTCACTAATTTTTAAACTATTGATTTTAGTTGTTCAATTTTTTTTTTTAGTTTATCTTTGGTGACTTTGTTATGATCTATCTTCTCAAATAATGTGCCAATTATAAATTAGATGTTTTCTTTCATTCTTTCTCTTATATCTTTTCCCAGATGGATCTTTGTTTTTTAGTAGTCGGATACACTGACACTATCTTTGTCCTTTCTATTGGATGAACCATCACTTCTACATATCTTTCTCCTTTTTTATCTATGATTATTTTTGATATTGTCTTAGGATTCTTTGGCTCATGAGGATGGATAGTTATCAAAATTTTGAAGTCAATTTATTTGAGTTGTTCAATCTTATTTATTTTATTCACCACTTCATTTATCTAATTAGGAACCTCTACATTAGGAGATTATTTCAAAAGGGAAATATCAAATTCATTTTGAGATTCAAAAGAAGGGAGAAGATCTGACAAAACCTAATATTTTTTTAGGAGAATTTCTCCTTATTATTTTCCTATTATATCAACTAGAGTTTTATGAGAAGGTTCATTTAGTAATTCAACATTTTGAGCAAGAGACAATGCCACAAAAGTATATAGTTGAGAGGGAATATAAGAATCTAATAATAGAGATGAATCAGAAGCCAAAAATTATTTCATAGTATTAGTTGCTAGGGTTTAGAGGTTGGTAAATTTTTTCAAAAGGAGTTTCCTCTTAAATGAAAAGACTTGGAGTACCTAAAATATTTTCACTCAATATCCTTATCTTCAACTTGAGTGGTTTCTTCAATGGGATAGTTTCTATGACAAATTCAACTTCTATTTTAACTTTTGTTTCTTCTAGATCCTTACTAGTTTCTATTATTGAGGATGTCCCTTATTCTATTTGACATTGTTGATGATCAATCCCCAATTTAGCTTATTTTATTAGAGGAGTATATTTGCTTTATCAACATTTATGCCTTTTCTTTTCAACCATAACAAAGTTCTATTTAACGCACCTTGAGTTATGTCGATGAGTGAAGTGGACTTCTTCTTGTGCCAATCTATCCTTAGAAGAGTTTTTTAATTCAATTTCATATTTTTCATATATGGTATCTAATACATTTTCATCATTTGATATATTTATCGTAATTTACAATATATCAAAAATAATCACATGTTCTAGAGTGAATCGTGAATAATCACAAATTCTCACATATTTTTCATCATCACAATCCATATAGTAGTCTTAAAAATGGCATACATAATGATATGAAGAACCAAGAATATTATTTATTAAGCCCCTAACATCAAGCTAATGCTGAATTTCAAATTACCAAATAGTAGTTTGAGTCATTTATTCATCATTTAATTTTGATTTTGAAAAATAAGCAAAACTATATTAACCAATAGAAATATGAAATTTTATCCCATATTTGTGTTTATAATATAGTATATTTTATGTTTCAATTAACTGTCTCACTAGTTTCATCAAATCCCATTTGTCATCCACATATCTTGGAATCATATACAAGGAAGCTTCATAGCCTCAAATTCTCAAATAGGTGAAGGTTGGGAATTGTATGAACCTATTCCCCACTTGGAGATCTCTATAGAGGCCTGAGTCGATAGTCTCATATTTTTTGGTTCTATTTAGAACATATGAATCACATATTTAAAAAATACATCATTTACCCTACGTAAATGATGTGCACTTTATTTTAAAGAGAGTTAGGGATAAAAGTCATAGATTTTGGAAGTTTGCATATCACCTACTATGTTAAAACCATCATAGAACCTCATTATGGAAACAACATAAACAAGGTAAGAAGTCATATATAATTTTAAATCTATATTGACTTATATAATATTATTATGAATTAAATCATTGAATAACTATCCCCAGTTGATATATTACTTCTTTTGGTGAATGATCCATATATACCTCTACATCCATGTTTGGAAAATTTTAGCAGCTAGACTTCTCACTGCTTTATGCAAGAGGTTAATCATGTAATTGACCTCTTTATGAATTCAAACCTATAAATATTCTTATGTAACTTTTTTTCTATTTTCTTAGGTTTCGTCAATGATTACTTATTTATTGATTTTGAATAATAATTGGTATTAAAATTTTAGAATTATTGAGCTGATGCAAGAGTTAAGTTAACAAATGCTTATATATTAAGTAACTATAGTAAATGGTCAATATGTTTCGAAACTAAGCATAAGACCAATTCTCATTAAGATTCTTGGCTTCCCTTTTTTTACATCATAATGTTTTTCCATTATCAAAACAAGTTCTAGACATTGAATTGAAGTTAGAAATGTTGTTACCTATGCCAATCCACTATCATGAGTCCTGTGTCCATAATATATTTTGTGTACACCACTTATTGTATTCCAAAAATATTCCATATCAATATGACCTAAGTTAGTGTCTATTATCTCTTCAACATTTGACTCTGGGTGTGAAGGTGGGACTACCCCTTGAAATTGATACCTCATATCTATGTATTCTTCCAATTGTAGTTTCTTTTTGGTATGGATCTTCTTTAGAGTAATTTCATTGGGAGTCTCCTTGATTGGGGTGTTGAATGTTGACATTTGATGAATATTGCCTATTTGAAAGAGAAAGAAAAACACATAAATTAACTTGTGAATAAGGAAGGAAACAAATGTGCTCTCACAAGAGGAATAAATTAGGACGTGTAAAAATAGATATCAAATTATAATAGGGTGTTTGGTAAGGCATCAATCTCTGATGGAATTTTTTTATAGATATTTAGAATATGATAGAGTGTTAATCAAGGTGTCAAATCTTCTATAGCACACTCAATAGGATGTCAGAGTCTATGATATGCAAAAATAGATATTGGGGTATGATAAGTACACCAATATGATTTAGGATATGATACCATGTTTGGTAGATGATTAGAGTCTGATGATGATCAAAACAAGCTCAAAATATGATGATATGCTATAATTAAATAAAAATAGAAACCTATAGAGATATTTGAGGATGATTCAAATAGATGAAAAAGTATTTGAGGAAAGTTTTGAGAAAAGCAATATGGAAACCAAATAATTGTTAACCCTAGTTTCTGTTTGTAAGCTTTGAAAATAACCCAAATTTGTGAAAGTACATATACATTCAAAGATCAATTAAATTTTAGTCTAAAAATGAAATAAATGAAGGGAAGGTAGATTATGAAGTTGAGAACAAATGAGTAAGGATGAGTCAAATGAAAAGGGTCAAATAATTATGTGTTAAGGTGTAAAAAATCACATGTGTGAGGACTAGATAGGAGTAATGGTGTAAGTTGAGGCATGCATGAAATTTTTTCAAGATTTAATGTCATTTTTGGTAGATGATTGGTATTTGAGAAGTGTTTTTACATGAGTTAGAATATGATATAAGTTTTATCATTCAATTAGGATCCAATAGGTGTTTGGATATTCATTATATCTCCATGACATGTTTTGTATACTATCAGATCTCAATAGTGATATTTGCTCATGAGTCAAATTCCAATAGCTTTTTAAACAACTATCAAAATTTTGATACATGTTCAAAAAGTATTCAAAATTTTACCAAGGGAAAAAACTACCCAAATTTTGGATTTTTTAGTTTTTGACATCTAATGAAGTATGAATTTTGACTTTAAAAATATCATGTAAGACATTTTGACTTTTAAAAATATAGTTTTAGCCAAATTTGAATCAATTTGACCATTTATGATCAAAAGACTCAACACTTTTAGTTTTTTAATTTCTATTCAAAAACTAAGATAATAGATGGCTCTAACTAAGGATCTCAAACTGTAAGGGATGAGAGAAGAACTCTAGACTCTAATTTCACAAACTAGTGCATTTCCATTAGGTTACAAAGTCATTTAAATTTAATTGTCATACATTTTTAGGAACTATAATGTAGCTTCATACTTACACATCCTAATATGAAAAACTAACATCTAGTTCACCTATCTAAATCATATGAGAAATGAACACACACTGTAGGGCCAGATTCCTTGCTTTGAAATTTGTAGATCTTAATCTGACCAACTAATATCTAATTTATCTATATTAATTGTATGAGAAATGAACATGTGCTACCAAGCTAAATCCTTTGTTTATGAAGATTTTAATTGTTTACCATCTATTTAATTGAAGAAAGTCATAAAAACTTGTTAATTCTAAAAATTAAAGAAGCTTTAGATCTTAGAATTAACATAATATTGAAGATGTGTAGTTCATTTGAACTCAAAGTAGGTGTCCAAGGAAACACATTAGGAAATAAGACCAATACATGAAAAGAAGGGAATAACAAATGGGTTATTTTATTATTGAAAATAACACACATGCATAACAAAACCAAGATAGGAAAAGGAGACAAGACAAAAATTGTTATGTACATACTTATATATATGGGGCAACTTTCTTTCACTTGAATTAATTCTTAAGATATTTCCCACTATAGGGTAATGATAGATGTGTGCCATCGCAATAGGCTAAGCATAAATTTTTTCCTCTAGATAAGATCATGATCTTGAAAGGACCCATCCATAGGGATTCAAAATTTTCACGATTTTCCTTTGGTTCTCTAAATTTATCCCATAAGAGGATAAGATATCTACCTTAAAGTCTCTTCTCTTCACTTTTTTTTCAAAAATAACTTTGACTTGAGCCTGATGCTTAGAAATTCTATCAAGAACTCTAGATCTATATTCTTTAATCTTTTTTAAGTAGAGAGTTCTTTTATCCAAAGGACTTTAAATTTTTTTGTTCTTGATGGCTCTAGTTAGCTGAAGTGTAGGCAATTCAAGTCTTATTGGAATTGTTACATCTATCCCATAAAGAATAAAATGGGGACATACCTATAGTTTTTTTTGGTGTTATGCAATTTTCTCACAGTGCATCATACAAATTTTTGCGTCAATTCCTCATATTATCTTTAACCAACTTGTGAATACTGGTGATAATTTTCTTATTACTTGACTTGCCTTGACCATTTTCCTATGGGTAATAGTCTAAAAAATGGGACAATAAAATATCATAGCCATAATAGAATCCAATAAGCTCTGAAGAAGAAAAATTTAAAGCACCATTTATTACTATCTTTTGTGGAACACTATATCTTACTAAAATAGTTTTATTGATGAAATTACAAACAACTTTTGAAGTTGTCTATTTGATTGGAATAACTTCTACCCATTTGGTAAAGTAGTATGTAGTAGTAAGAACATGTGTGTGTCATGCACTTGAACGAGGATTCACATTTACTATGAAATGCAAACCCCATTTTTGAAAAGGTTCTCCTATCACTACTAGCTTGAGTGGAAATGGTGTAAGTTTTGGTTATCTGATGAACTATTGACAGGCCTTGTATTTGCTTACCCATTCATAAGAATCATTGAAAAGTGTAGGCCAATAGTAATGATATCATAATATCTTATAATCCATCACTAAGGTAAAAAAATGTCCACCATAATTTTTATCATGAAAATCTTGTAAGATTTTCTTTGTTGTTCACTGTCAATGCATCTTAAGAAAAAGTCATCAATGCTCTTTTTGAATAATGTACCATCATAGATTACATATTTTTTGGCTTTCAAATTGAGTGTAATGTGTTTTTTAGTATCCATATGAGATGGGAATTATACATATGTAAAAAATAAAATAAATATTTTTAAACCACTCATTATTTAAATCTAAAAAAAGGATAAAAAGAAGATCCTCTTTATTTTAATCATCAAAATCTATTAAAGGAATTATCTGCGAATCTTTCTGTTTGGCTATGAGATGACATAATATTTTTCCTTGAACTAATTTTGTTGGATTGATTTTAAGATCATATTATTGTACCTTGTTTATCTAATTACCTCTCTTATATCATGGATCCATTTGAGTTAAAATAGACTTGACTATTGTACTTGGCACCATTATAATAGAATGTAAATGCAAAATATAATACCTGAACTATTTGATAAATTTCACAATTGTGAATGCATGTTTATCTTATGGATAATATTTTAATTCATAATATTTTAAATTAAAACTCATGAAATAAATATGAAATTTAATACTTTTATCATTCTTCTCCACCGGTATGGTTGAGATAGTATGTTTTGAATCATAATAATAAATGATAAATTCTTTCTTCAAATCAGGGTAAACCAAAGTTGGTGCATGAGTAATAAAAAAAATTATTTTCTTAAATGCCTCATTTCCTTCATTTTTAAATTTAAAGGAGGGTTTCCCTTTCACCATATCAAAAATATGTCTAGTGATTTTTGTAAAATCAGGGACAAAAATCTTCTTAAGAAATTTACCTTTCTAAAGAATGACTGAACACCTAGTTTACTGGTTGAAAGAGATAGCTTATAGATTTATTCAATTCTTTTTAGATGAATATTGATTCATTATTTAAATAATATGTGTCCAAGGGTTTTCCCTTTAGTTACCCCAAAAATAGAATTTTTAAGGCTTAAAGAAATACCATGCACTCAACACTTTTGAAATACTTTTTTTAAGGTGTTCATAATGATCTTCCCTCTTTTTTGAGAACATTGTTAGGTCATATAAATACACCAAAATTATGTTATTATTCATATCTTTGAATGCAATATCCATGGATCTCTAAAATATATCTCCTTCATTGATCAAGTCAAATAATATTCATTGATATGCTAAAGTTCCCTATGGAGTTGTGAAAGTTGTTTTATATTGATCTTCTTTATCAACTTCAATCTGATTGTAACCTAAAAATTTATCCATCATTGAGAGAATTTTTGAACCTATAACTTCTTGAAGAAATTGATCCATAATGGGTGATGGATAGTTATCTTTGGGAGAATCTTGATTCAAATTTCTAAAGACTACACAAATTTTGATTTTTCCATTCTTTTTGCAAACTGGAATAATATTAGAAATCCAAGTTGAGTGATGGATGGAGAAAATGATTCACGCATTCAAGTTTTTTAAATCTCTACAAAAAATTTTCCTAAAATATTTGGATTATACTATCTTTGATTTTGTTTGTGTAAAAACCCCACTGAGTTTTACTAGAATAGAGTATTTTTTTTTTATAAATTAATTACACATATTTGTCCAGTAGATTTTACCACAAGAAATCTAAGTGATATTTAACTAAATGTATTATTTTAGTTAACCCCATAATGTTTATAATTAATTCATTTATTGAATGATCACCATAATAATGTTATAACAAATCATGTACAATGTTGAATAAATAATAAAGACTACATTTGTTTCATTAAAATAATAATACAATTTAAACCACAACTAATACAATATTATAGCCACTACTGTAGAAGTAATATAAACAAATAGTAGAATTTTAACAATAATAAAGTCTTAATAAATAATAATACAATGATACAAATCTCCACGCAACATGAGTTCTCCATGAACTTAAATATCTATATATAATCTCAAGTGTAGTCTCTAGTATAGTACTATTGCAAGGAGAGAGAGCATCATCTAAGTGATTTTTCACACCAACCTAGACCATCGATCCCCTACACTATCTCCTAACAAGGAAATGGACCTCACTTCATGGATGGGTAGGTAATGATGGTGTGAGAATATAGAGTGACAAACTAAAATATGTGTGCTGTAAGATAACTAATACATGATGTGTACCATAAAGAAATCCATTCTAACATGATATCGCACAAATATGTAAACTATATAAAACACATAAAATGATAATGGATAACTAAAAATATTACTTTGACTAAAGTATTTAAATAGTTAATAATCTCTAGGATCAGTGAATTTCGTACACACCACTCAATTAGATTACATCTCATCTTGCATTGATAGTGTTAATTAAGCTAGTAGAACACATCCACTTCTTATTTAGTGTCATAAATGGAGGATTTGGTTAGTTATATAATAATATAAAAACCAATAGATTCAACTAGAATATTCCCTATTAACAGACATAAAATATGCTAAGTATAAAAATATAAGAAACATATGTCTAGTCCATCAAACGTAATGCAATGAATCTAATAATCATCTTATTTTATTACATAATATTAAATATAATCATAAATAGTCCTAAATATATACATATCATCTAGGTAATAATTATATCTAGACTACATGTTACTCAATATCAATATGTAACTTGAAATGTTATTTCATCCATGAAACAAAACATTAGTCACAACTTGTTTATTTGTTCATATTATACAAAATAAAAATAAGCCAATCATATAAAATACTTAATATTATCTATATTTAAACAATTTAAATAATTTATTTTAATGCTATAACTAAACACTAAATACATAACAAAGCACCCATATTACCCTTCTATATAATAATGTTTGTCAGCATACAACTAGTTGCATACATCTATATATGGTATATTCATTCTTAGATTTATAACACTACCAACAAATCATATGTTTATACCATGTATTTATGTACTATTTATAAAATCTCATATAAATTTATATATATTCACTAATATGATAATGTATATGTTATACTCTAAGTAAACAATCCATTGCCCATGATCTTAGAGTATCTCATATATTTTCAATATACATTCAAACTACAATAAATTATCTCAATTATTTTATGTACCAGATAATTCCCAATTTAATTGTTTCAACTAAACATTGCATAGTTTAAACATGATTACCAATTTGAACTTTATCCATTCAATTATTTACCAAATTCTATTATTTCAAAAGACACAAATCAATCAAATCACATACCTATTCAAATTTATTTCATTTATAAAGATCAAAGATTAAATACTCAGTCAACTATGGCTAAATATTGAGAATTATGTGAGAATATAACTCAGTCCTTGACCATGTATATACATATCATACAATATAAAATTTAATCAAATAGTTAAACCTATTATAATCTATGTGAGGGTCTCACACATAATTTTAAAAATAATCTAAATATATATTATACATACAGAGAATGAGGTAATCAATCTGAGTATATATAATACATAGACAAAATAAGATAATCATTCCATTAATAAACTTGGTCTTATCATTTAGACAATTTACTCCAAATTGAACATAAAACTTCTTTACAATATACATTTCATCTATGTTGATGAGTACAAAGTTTCACTCTTCAGTCTAATTCTTAATAATTGACTTGTAAATATATACCTATGCATTAATGTTATGCCCTTAACCTATAATGCATCTAGGGATATGTGTGGCTGACTTATGGATTACACATCTTGATATTATCTTGTTGCATTTTTCAATGTTATTAGTATTGTTGGCCTATGGAATAACCATGGCTAAGTAGATTATATATAGGAGGTAGTGGTTAGTCATTTAGGATCATATTGTGAATTCTATTCTTATTGCATTATTATGTAGGTTACTCTCTTGAAGTGGCTCAGTTATAATATTCAAGTATTCTACTCTTTCACCAATTGTTGTTGTGGATCTACTTATTCTTCCCTTAATTATAGCATATATAATTCCATTGTTGCAAATCATCTAGTTAATTTTCTTACAATTAATCTGAATACATAGCCAACTATATATACTTCTACCCAACTAATTATTTACCATAGGCATCACTACTAGGTTTCACAATTTTATATGTTTATGGCTTAGCAAGAATTAAACTCAATTCCTCATATATTAAATTATATATGCTACCATATTTAATAACAAAGACTAGGTATGTTCTCCATAACACATAATTCATAAATCCATTCAAAGCCAATACACAGAGATTTTTTTTCAAAATCCTTAACCTACACACACACACACACACACACACACACACACACACACACACACACACACACACACACACACACACACACACACACACACACGTATATGTATATATGTATATATCATCAAGTATTGTTCTTATAATTAATCTAAATACATATCCAACTATATATACTTCTACCCAACTAATTATCTACCATAGGCATCATTACCAAGTTTCACACTTTTATATGTTTATGTCTTGGGAAGAATTAAACTCAATTCTTCATATATTAAATTATATATGCTACTAACTTGAATAACAGAGACTAGGTATATTATCCATAACATAATTCATAAATCCATTCAAAGCTAATACATAGATAATTTATTTGAAATCCTTAACACACAACACACACACACACACACACACACACACACACACACACACACACACACACACACACACACACACACACACACACACACACACACACACACACACACACACACACACACACACACACACACACACACACACAAACACACACACACATGTATATATATACCTATGTATATACATTTTCCTATAGAGTCAAAATTGTCATGAAAATATATAATGTCCTTACCCAAAATTTCTAGGTTAGGTATATATACATGACCAAATCCCTCATAATCAAAACAAAATTTAATCTATTTTTATACCTTAATGTTTATATCCCAAAACTAGTTTAACATCTAAAATTGAGTCCAAAACCCTACCTAGTCTAGTTATAAATACCCATCTAATGAAATAACCATACTATGAATTCATATGGTTTACAAATTTGAAATAGCTATTAACATAGAGCCTTCATGGTGCTAAAATAAACATAGAAAAAATCATATAGTTCTAGCCATTCCACTTAGGGTTACTCTAGTTTGGATGTAGGGTTTTGTGGATGGCCGAACCTATAGACATCTAAAATTGGCCACCAATGGTTTTATACCTAACTCTAGAGAAATTTTTACCAACCTCTGAAAACCTAGCCTAATAATCTCTAAGAGTCTCAAATTTGGCTTCATAACCATGCAAATAAATTAATTTGGCCCATAAATCAATTAAATTGAACAAATGCACAAATCATTTAATTCAAATTATTGAAAATGTTCAAATTCCTAACAAAGATTAATTAATTTTAAAATTTTAATCCTAAGCATAATTAAATTAATCCATGAGCAAATAAATCAATTATCAAAGAGGAAAATTTAATAAATATCTTAAAGAGGATCTTAGAAGCTAATCATGACCTTTTGCAAGTTGTCCAAATGTAAAATATCTCAAATCACACCTATTCATGCTAATCATGAGATTTTGGACACCTATTAACCCTAATAGGGTTAGCTAAGCCAGCCAAGATTAGGATTTAACCCATTCCAAGTTGATTTCAAAGCCTATAAAAATAAGCCTATAGCTCTTCATTTGTAGAGCTTCGAACATAGTAGAGTTATAATGCATGATTTATTTCATAAAGTAGATTCATAGTGTTATAATGTCAAAATCAATCCAAGCCATCAAAAAGCCAAGCCAACCACGGTGCTAAAGGGAGATGGAGATAGCCAAACTCTATTGATGAAGACCTTTTGAGCACAATCCGAGCAATCCAACAAAGAGATCTCTTAGAGCAATCAAATAAGGTAATGAAAGTTGTCATTTTTTTGCACTTTAGTTGTATTTTTAATTGGTTTATTCACTAAGCTCCCCCCATGTTCTAGGCCTAGAGATGTTAGCTTATTTAGTGTGTTGATTTCATTATTTTTGAAAATAGCACCATACTAACCTCCTCTCTTGAGTTAAGGTCCTTGATCATAGGTGGCATGCTCGATGGGACCCAACACATTCCACATAGTAAGGAGATCATTATGTAAATTTTAAATCTTCATTTGGATGCTTAAAGCTCTCTAGAATTGATTTTCTAACCTTATTTTATCTAGATTTCATTTTTGTTAAATTCTCAAGTTTACATAGTGATCATCAATGGTTAGGTGAAGCCATTGATAGTTAGGCCCTAACTGCCAACAATTCTGCATAACCACCACTAATTCTATGAAAGCATCGATGGTTAGTTTGCAGGGGAAAAATGGACCTAAATTTTGAATTTTAATTATTTTGGTCATTTCATTCCTTGATTTATCAATTTCAAGATCATCTAAATCCATCAAATAAACTTTGCCTTATAGGTTTTATCAAATTTGAACTAACCAAGCCTAAGCTAATGCATTTCATATTTTATGGGTTTTCCTTTAGGTCCATAAGTCTTTGCTAATGGTCTTTATCAATCTTTGATGATTCTTATCAGCCATCGATGATTATCTATTAACTAATCGGTGATGGTTGCCTTGAAACCATCAACATTTTTCTGTGACCATCGACAGTCATTATGTGTAATTAAATCCAAACTTGAGAGCAAAAATTTAAACATCATTTTTTAAACTAAGAAGGTGATCCTAAGCAAGGGGTTATAATCTAACATTTTTAAGTTGAAGGATTGGTTTGAAGACAAAATTACATGTTTTTTACTAATCACACATTTCAATTTGGGTTCTACAATGAACTTAGTCCAATCATGTACATTTTAATTTGGGTATAAAAGGAACATGTGAAATCTCACACATTTGGATATTGGTGCTTAAAATTAATTAGGATTTCGTTAAGTCTTAGAAATATTTCATTTTTAGTGCTTAAAATGAATCCTAAGTTTTGAATATCTCCAATTGGTTCCTTTAAAATGAACCTAAGACAAATCTTAAACATTTGAAATTTGGGCTTAAAATGAACCTAAATATTTTTAATTCATTTGGTTTTGTGCAATTCTTTACATTTTTTCACTTAATCTAAGGGGCCTAGTAACAAATAAATGATCACATTCAAATTTGGTGCTTAAAATCAAACATCACTCGTATATTGTTTATTGTTTATAATTTTCTCAAAATAGATAATGCATGTATGCTCTCCCTAGTCCTCTATAGGGAACTCGTGAGATCAAAAGCACCTTTCCATTGCATTTTAGAGCCTAGTATAATATGTATACATAAATTCACATAGTATTGGGTGATCTAAAAGCAATTCTAAAGTCTTTCTACTTGTCTTTTATTTTCATGCATCTTGGCTTGTGAAGGGGATGTCATCACCTCTTGTAAGTTATTTAGGGAAGCATTAACACAGGGCTTCATCTCTTAGTAGTTTTTCAACCCCTCTCTATGGGGGGGGGGGGTGTACAAATTAGGATCACCCCATTGGGATGGTGTTTTGAGTGGTTAAACCATCTTTGTTAGTGACAGGTTAGGCCTAAGATGTATGATTGATATGGGCATCACACTGCACTGAGTAAGTGATAGATATAGTGGTTATGTAAAAGACAATACATTTTCAAAATAATCTAATTGACATGGACTCAATTAATGTGTTACTTCTCTTGTGTGCATACATGAAAGTGTGTACACATGGGATAAATCTAGATGGTCAAAAACTTGTAGGTTTTAGTCAACCTCACTTTGCCACACCTTGATACGATTTAGGATGATATAATTAGTTATAATTTTATCATTTATTATTTATTACTTGATTTGTAAGAACTAAAACTTATCTTATCTAAACCAAATCATGAATGATTCTTGTGTCTAACATCACTCTATTATTTGAGGAGGCATTATGTCATACATTTGACACCTTGATTTAAACATAGAAAATTTTTGTATTAAAACATTGAGTGTGGCACTTGATTGAACAAGGTAATGTTATGCTTCCTAAATCATTTCAAGTATTATGCCTTATAAGTCTTTGAAACATAAACATTGTCACATGTTTTGGGAGTGCTAACATCATTATGCTACCCAAATTGTTTTAAAAGACTTGTATTATCTTATGTCTTAATTATCATTATTAAAACCAATCATTTGTGACTTTTTGATTTTTTTTAGCACAATCATGATGTTCAAATTTTCCTAGCTTGTTGGTCATCAGAACCCTAATTTAACATAGTTGAGTCTTAGATTAACTTTTCCAAGTTTAGATTCAAAAATTGATTGATTTATGTTTAGGCCTCGACACGTAGGGGGTGATACATAGATATTTCTCTTTTGGGTTGTGTAACTTAGGTTAATCCATTACTCAAGTTTGGAAACTTTAATATTTGTGATTTTGTTTGATAGAATCAATCCATATTTAAAGTGCCTTTTTTTATTGTTTTACATTAATCAGATCATGTTTATGTCTAGAATCAAGTACCTAGTCTTCGCCAAAATATTCTAAGTAAGTTAGATTAATCATTATCATCATCCTTTGTTTTAAGCCTAGATTTTGATGTTGTTTGACCAAAAGTCCTAGCATAGCCTGTTTGAGCCTAGATTTTGACTCTGAATTTGGACAAAAGACCTATAAACATTTCCATTTCCTAGTTTAGACCTATTTAGAACATGTTTGGACATTAGAGTTGACATCTTGTTTTTAGGTCATTTTGCTTGACCTTTGTGTAAAACATTTAACATTAGACATTTGATGTTATATTATTTTTACCTAATCTTTGTTTCAAATTTTTTGGAGATACAACTCCACCCTCGACTAAGATAGATCACATTTGAACCCTTTATCTTTTCAAACATAGTTTTTTAGAGTTTATAGAACTCTAATCCATCTTGTTGTGAAACATTTATCATTTGATTTAGCCATGGCTCATTATACACATACTGAAACTATGTATAATCTAGGATATGAAAATGTTAGCACATAAGAGGACTTTGTTCAAGACCCTTATGGAGATGATGTTGTTTGGGAGATGGATTCTTATCCACCATCCAACATTCAAATAAGGGAGCAAAGTCAAGATCCTTTGGCCAACTATTTGGTTAGCACATCTCCTTACATGAAACAAGATCAACAACAAACAAATCAATATTAGTATCCCTTAGGTTGAAAAAAATGTCCAACAATAGCCTTATTATGGAACAATGCCATCAAATTATTAGGCAAGGCATGATAATTTACTAAATCTATCAAGAAGGCCTTATAAGATGTCTTATCAAAATAATGATCAGGCCTCTTCTAGTGATCCTAATTCCATAGTACCAATACCACATCAAGATCCATGTATGCTTGTCATGAAAGAGGACTTATGGAGGACCATTTCATTCAAACGTAAATAACATATCAAATGTATCAATACCTAGCATGTAACTTTAATAATATGACCATGTTAAACATGCCTCTCATTGATTTAACTCCTTCAACAAGGGTTTTAAGGGAATTAACTGGTCAATAAAATTAGGGTTTAGACTCATTACATAAAAAACTTTGATTAAAAACATGTTTAACACCCCAACTATCAAGGAATTATTTTCTACTTCTACACAGAACAATGAGTAAAACATAGTGGACAATGCACAAGCAATGTCTAATTCAGACCAAAGTGGCATTAATGCATAAACAATCAGTCAACAAAAAAATGTGCCTTTAAATGACACCATTAGTGGTTCATAGACTTAGGGGGTAGGAGTTTATACTTCCCAACCTCAACTAACTACCTCTAATCCTCAACTAACTACTTTTTCTAAAACCCAACAACAAGGATTAAGTAGCCAGCCAATGTCCAATGCCATGCCACAAAAAATGTGATGAATCTTACTCCTCCCCAACAAGTGATGAGTAATGTTACACAATAGAAGGGACCATTAAGCATACCAACATATCAGAGGCAAAACTTATTTCCACCTAAACATGGGGCAACTAATTTTAAACTCACCAAGTAATAATGAACATACCTCTTTAGTCATAGACTAACATGCCAATTCAAAACCAAATGATGTTTAACCAACAACATGTAAATATTGATCAATGGTAGATGCTCAATCTCCAACATGCATCCACTTCCTAATAGATATTCATGTAACAAAGAGGTTCCCATGTTCCATAAATACCTACTAGGCAAAAGTTGCCTTTCATGCCAAATGTGCCACAAGTTCAGAGATAACATCTTAGTTCACAAGTTCCTCCTCAACATTAAGGTTTTATTAGTCAGAATCATGTCCTTATTCAACCTCAGTATGCATAGTATAACCATATACCACCATCCCAACCTTAATATTCCTAACACCAAGCCTACATACCCAACCCTAACTAGAATATTGCACTGCAGTACATGTAATTTCAACAATTATACCCTAATCCAAGCTATGCATATTCTTGGTTCATTTCCTAGACAATCCAACATACCCCAAAAAATACCTCCATCATACCTCGATCAAAGTAATCCACTTGTGACCACTCAACCATTACCTTAGGCCATTGTTCCTACAAGTTTCCTCAAATAAGAGCTACAATAAATGAAGGATTTAATTACCACCATCCTAGCTAGGAAATAGACCAAAAAGTTCAAGTTGGATTATGTATGTTCTTACCATTCCAACATGGGGTATTTGTAGATACTATTTCCTCTAGGGTATGAGCCACCAAAGTTTGATAAATACAAGGGGAAAGATGAACCTAAGACCCTTCTGACAGAATTCTTTGTTACATGCTAGCCAGTGGCCTATAGAGACATATTTCTTGTTATTTTTTCTAACAAGTCTAGATGGACAAGCCTTGGAATGGTTCTTGAAGTTGCCTGAGAATTCAATTCCTGATTTCAATGATCTTTCAGACAAGTTTATGAAACACTTCTCTTACAATCTCGAGCATGAGATTTCATTAGTAGACTTGACACAAGTAAAATAGAAACCAAGTGAAAGCTTTGAAATCTACTTGTAGTGATGGATATCCCTTACAATCTGATTTTCCCATAGTCTACTAGAAAATCAACTAGCTGTTATGTTCACCAAAAAGCTAAACAATGAGATATCTTACTTTCTAGAGTTATAGTGTGTCCATACCTTCAATGAAATCATTGACAAGGGTTTGGTGATTGAATCATCCCTTATTAAAAAATTTACTATTAAGCTAACCTCATGAAATCATAACAATTACTAGAATCAAAACTAGAATAGTGGCCAAAATCAACATCCACTCTAAATGCAAGTGTCACAACCAACATAGGCCAATAACAATGATAAAATCAAACAATTCAATCGTAACAAGAATGTTGTAGGTAATGGAGTAACAAATTTGTGACATGTCAAAATGGTCCAATCACCATATACTTAGCCTACACCACCTTTATAACTTACTCCTAACCAATAATATTTTCAACACATACAACAAACACAACAACCTAGACCAATGCAACAAATGTAACAATCACCATAATCTATGACTTTGAAAAACCCTCATCCTCCAAAGGAGAAATGTGTCAACTCATCATTATTTTAATTACCTTAGAGACCCCATAGAATTAGTATTTCTCACTCTCACAATAACTAAATTGATTAGATGGTCTATTCCAAAAGAGAAATTTCGTAAGGGTGTTGACATGCTAAACTAGTATAGGCCAGAATAATTCTATGATTTTCATAGGGTCAATGGCCATAATTTATAACATTGTGTTTAAATTAGACATGTAATTTAGAATATGTTGAAAAATGGAGAGATCACATTAAATCATGCGGATTTCACCTCTAATTAGAGCCTTGGCATCAATCAGAATCCTTTTCCCCAACATAAAAATAAAAAAACAAAAATAACAACCACAACTAAAACAACAAAGACAATAACATTAACATCAATTAATGCAACATCAAAAATAACAATATTAATAAACAATGCTAAACCAATATACCCAACAAAACCAACAATAGAACCAACAATGTTAAAACAATGGACAAAACCAAGGTCAGAATGGTAACAACCAATAGACCTATCATGTAGTTGTACATGGCTACAATGCATTTGTAGGCCATATTGTATGAGGTCACATTGACACCATTTCCATTAATCCAATACCAAGTATTAATCAGACAAGACTATTTCTAATCATACCATATCAACCAAACCATTTTGGTAATCCTTCCTTGACTTGGGACTACACATAGGTGAACCAAAAAGTAGGGATTCCCACTTTAGGATCTTATATTGATAACTCATCATTAGCCTATGACCATGCACAAGTGCATTAGAAATCAAGACTTATCCTATCTAGTCCCTCTCCACCATCATTTTTTATCAACAATGGTCTTATATCTAATATTGAGTGTGCAATCACAACTCAGAGGTCAAAGATTGCCATACCAGGCACACAACCATCTACCACTTCACCCATCATCCAACCAACCATTCTACCTTAGAATAAGCCATTTATCACTATTCAAGAAAAGATGTTTGACATTATGGAACAATTACAAAAGACACCATCACTAATCTACATTTTAGAATTGTTGTGTACATTTGCTATCCATCCAAAGTTCCATATGACACATCTCCTAACAAATTTCAAGCTTTGGTTAGACACCTAGCTCCAGCCAAAAAAGTAACCTTCAATCAAAGTGATATGTCATCCCTTGGTCCACTGCATAATAATCCATTGTTTATCAAATTCTATATAAAGAGGCACAAAGTGAAACGTGTCCTCATAGACAATGGATCAGGTCTGAATATTATGTCTCTCAAGGTCATCAAGATTCTCAGGTACACTTTAATAGATCTCCAAGAAGAAATAATCACCATCAAAGTCTATGACAATGAAGAGAAAGAATCACAAGGCAACATTATCTTGTCAATTATCATTGGGCCCTTGACCCATGATACACTTTACTATGTGCTAGATCTTGATTTATCATACAACATGCTTTTGGGTAGACCTTGGTTACATGAAATTTGTACAGTGCCATCAACATTGCATTAGTGTATCAAATTCTCCCACTCAAGAATGGAGGTTGGTATTCCAAGAGATTTACACCCATATGAGCATTGTAAACATCTAGAAGGTGAGTTAAAGATCTACAATTACCATTTTGGCATGAATCTAGTCACCAAGCAGGACAAAAGGAAAGTCATACTTATTGATTTACCAAAGGCTAACTACATTGAACTTGATACCCTTGATTCACTTTCCCACATACTACCTCTTGAAATGTCCAATCACTATACCATATTAGTTGATGGCCCAGGAGAGTATTTGATGCAAAGCTTCCATAGAACCCAAAGTCCTTTAGAAGAAAAAAATTCAAACCATTCATGTAATGGTAAAGAAATGGAAAGGCCAAATGGATAGTCTAACACCCATCATATTCATACCATCCTCTGGCCAAGGACAATAACCTCTCAAAGGTGATTAGTCATGGTTATACAATGACAAATTGGCCAATTATTACAAGAATGCAAAACATCCTATTCTTAATTGGATCATGGAGAACCAGGACTATGAAGGAGGCAGTCTTGAGCCAAATCAACAGGGAACACTTGAGCTAATTTTTATGACTAAGTAAAAAGGAACTTATGAACTTGGATTTAAACTACCTAGGGTTGACCCCATGTATCTTATTTAATTTCCATTACTAATGAATAGTGATGATGATGCCAGCAGTGAAGCAGAGTTTGATCATAGCCAATTTGATGACTTAACCCAAACCAATCTATTTAATAATAATTCCATTTATACCCTTAAACCAATCATTCATCATAATCTACTACCATTATATTATCCCCAACTGATAGGCTAGGGACAAAAAGAATCCAACATG
This sequence comes from Torreya grandis, assembly GCA_037957365.1. Classification (NCBI taxonomy): domain Eukaryota; kingdom Viridiplantae; phylum Streptophyta; class Pinopsida; order Cupressales; family Taxaceae; genus Torreya; species Torreya grandis. The sequence goes on from JARHVA010000249.1 coordinate 4,979,245, forward strand.
CCAACTGATGAGTTTTAGAATGTTGAAGCTTTATATGATTTTTTAGGCCTTAGGGATAATCTTCCATTGGGAGATCATAAATCAGGGTTCTCAATCAAACTAGATCTTGAATCCTATTTTTGAGAGTGGATAAACACCTTTAGCCAAAAATAATTAAACAAAACATCAGGGTCCCAAAGTGAAAACCTCTTTGAGGCACTTTCTAACTAGGGAAAAACTAAAGATAAAGGCCAATCTAGTGGTGAAAACCTATTTTAGGTACCACTAGATGGGGGTGTTCAACCTTCTTCAAATTTAGACCAAGAGCCCACCAATGAAAAACTTGTCTATGGGTTTGAATTTAGTCTTGATGAAGAATATGATTTTGATCAAATCATTCAAGATCATAATAATGATGAACTTACCTATGGATCTGAATTTAGTCTTAAAAAAACAAAAATCCTTTATTCAAATCATACAAGAGTTTCCAACTACGTTTTTCACATGGCCATCCCTCCCATTAGGGATTTTGATTCATCATGTCTAGGAGAACTTGAAGAACAAGTCCTAACATAAGACTCTAACATAGACAAATAGTTCAAATCTTTGCCCATTATTCTTAAAGATGGTTTGACCCTCTTAGTTGAAGACATAACAAAGGTGCACATAGGGTCCCTAGGTGACCCAAAGTGGATTAAATTAGGTGCATCCCTCACTGAGGAACATGAAGTATTAACGACCCTTTTGAGGGAATTTGTAGATATATTTACATGGGCATATTCTAACATGCCTGGTTTTGACCCTACCTTGGTTGTTCACCACCTTGTGGTACATCCTGATGCCAAACTAGTGAAGCAAAAATTACACAAAATGCCTACTTGCATTGTTGTATTGGTAACAAAGAGTTGTAAAATATCTTGGAATCAAGATGCATTAGGTCAATAGACTATTTTGAATGGATTTCCAATGTAGTACAAATCAACAAATTTCTAGAAAGAATCAAATTCTATACTAATTTTAGGGACATTAACAAAGCTTGCCTTAAGGATGACTTCCTCTACCAAACATTGACATGATTATTAACTCCACAATAGGCAATGAGATGCTTTTATTGATGGATGGTTTATCAAGATACAAATAAATCAAAATCGTGCTAGAAGACCAACATAAAATAGAATTCACCACTCTATAGGGAACATTTTATTATCAGGTTATGCCATTTAGTCTTAAGAATGTATGTGCCACTTATCAAAGAGCCATGATAGTCACATTTCATGATATGATGCATGCCATTATCAAATATTACATCGACAACATACTTGATAAATTAAAAACTAGTGTTGATCATCCAATAACATTACGGAGGATGTTTGAGCAACTACATCAATATAAAGTTAGACTCAACCCCAATAAATGTGTTTTTGACATTACATCAAGCAAATTTCTTGGCTTCGTTATGTCTCACAGGGGCATACAAGTTGATCCAACTAAAGTATAAGCCATAATAGAGATGCCACCACTGACTAATCTGAAGTAGCTCCAGAGTTTGTAGGGCAAGATCTAATCCATCAGATGCTTCATATCTCAATTGGATGATAAGTTCCATCTATTTACACACTTACTGAAGAAGTGTGTAACATTTATTTAGGATGATGATTATTAAAAATATTTTCAATAGTTAAAGGATTATCTTACAAATCCACTGGTCTTATTACCTCCTATGTTAGTAAAATAATTCCTTTTGTATCTATCAATGATAGACAAAGCCCTGGGGTCACTTATATCTCAACATGGTGATAATGGAAAAGAACATGCCATGTACTATCTAAGATGTACACTAGTTGTATATGAGCACAACTATACGCCCATTGAAAAAGCTTGTTTAACTATGGTCTTTTCAGGTCAAAAACTATGACATTACATGTTAAACAATAAGACTATGGTCATTTAAAAAGTAGATCCACTCAAGTATCTAGTATCCAAAATATCTTTACAAGGTCATATATAAAAATGGATCATGCTTCTTAGTTATTTTGAGATAGAATATGTAAACCAAAAATCCATCAAGGGGTAAGTTCTTGTAGATCAACTTATTGAAGCACCCCTTATAGACATAGAACCACTCACATTCCAATTTCCCAATGAATCCATCATGACCATCACTGACAGACCTTTTGAAGAGTAGAATAGGAAGTTGTATTTTTATAGATCATTCAAAACACATGGATTAGAGTAAGCCTTTTATTTATAACTCTATAGGGGGATGTAATCCCTAAGTCATTCAAATTCAACTTTACTTATACTAACAACATGGATGAATATGAAACACTCATCACAAGACTTTGACAAGAAGTAAAATGGATTATAAGTCATCTGAAGGTTTATGGTGATTCATAGTTAATCATCAATTAGGTTACATACCACTTTTAGACCAAAGATGACAAGTTGGTTCCCTACAAGGGCATGGTCTATACTCTCAAACAACAAATTACCAATATCTAGTTTGAGCATATACCAATGGAAAACAATAGAATAATAGATGTAATGACTACCATTAGGTCACTCATTTGACATATAAACATGATAAAGGACTACCAATTTCTCATTGAAAATCTAAAAACACTAACTCATAAACCATCAATTGTCATAATGATCTACGATATTGTTGGTCCAAACTCTACTTAGTATTCTGACCTATATGTCTATATACACAACCATGTTTTACCACTTGATTTATCCCAAAAATAAACCAAAGCCTTCATCCACAATTCCTATTGTTATACCTTACTCAGACTAACCTTATACCATCATAGTTTTGATGGAAATCTACTTTGTTGTTTACCTTTAGAAAAATCTATATTAGCGTTATGATAAGTTCACAAAGGAGTATGTGGATCCCACACTAGTGGGGTAGTCTTATCCAAAAATCTCTTGCATACTAGTTGTTATTAGGCCATGATGGATGTAGATGCAGCTACATATGCCAAGATATATGATAAATGCCAATGACATGCTACTCTGATCCATGCCCTAGCTAAAGCTCTAAAATCACTATTGACATCATGGCCATTTGTTACATAAGACCTCAATCTCATTGGGAAGATAAACCCCACTTCATCAAAATGCCATAAACATATCCTTACCACCAAATAATATTTCACTAAGTGGGTTGAAGTTATACCCCTCACGTGAATAGGAAGCAAATTTCCAAATTTATCTTCAACCATCTCATTTGCCGCTATGGTATCCCTTTCAACATTATATCTAATAATGGAGGATCATTCAATAACAAAGATGTTGAAAAGATATGTAATGAATAAAAAATCAAACAACACTTTTCCAAAACATATTACCCTCAAGGTAATGGTCAGGGTGAAGCATCAAATAAAACAATTATTAACATTCTTAAAAAGATTGTCAATGATGACGATTATGATTGGCAGCTTTAGATATTCTAAGCCCCTCTATGAATACCTTACCAATCATCATACCATAATAAGAGCCACTCCATACTCACTTATTTATGGTACTGAGGCCATTATTCTCATTGAGGTCGAGTTATATTCATTATGCATCTCTTTGAAGAATGCCCTGGATGATTAAGACTATTGAGTAGCTCTTATACAAGAACTAGAGTTACTTGATGAAAACACATGGATGTAGTAAATAATATTCAACCATATCAGGATCAACTCCATGGCCACTACAATTAGTACATGAAACATAGATAATTTGAACTTGGTGATCTTGTACTCAAAGAAAACAAAAAGAATGCCATGGTTAAAAAGAAGCATAAAGGCAAGTTAAACCCAATTAGGTTGGTCCTTTCATCATTATTTTAGACTATGGAATAAGATCATACAAGATCTCTACACCAGATGGGGATGAAATTGATGAGCCTATAAACATTATACACCTCAAGTGGTACTATGCTTGAGTGATACAATGCATTTTTTATGAGGACCATTTCAAGTTGTACCATATTATCAATATTCTTCCTTGTACCATATCATTTTATCATCTTACCAGCCTATCACTTTGTCTATCACTTATCCATCCTACCATTCTAGTATATCAACCAAATCATGTTTTGATCCATCCTATCCTAGCCCATTTGACTTTGGTTCATCCATTGGTTTTGCATTCAACATGAAGAGTCAGATCAATTTCAGCAATTTTTTCAAGAATTCCAAATAGAGGCAGTATTTTGGAGTAATATGACAAAATTTTGGCACTTGTATCCTTCATTTCTTGTTCTCTTCTTATCATGTTTTTTAATATGATCTTGATTATATCCACCTACATGGGCAAATCAATGTTTCACCAGTCTTACTACTAATTATAACCACTTATGGAAAAATTAGTATCATTAATCTAATCTATTATATCCTAGTTATAACTACCTATGGGTAAACTAGGACTAACATTTGTTTATTGTCCCTTGATATACTAACTAGGCATTCCTATGTCGTACTATTCCATCATAAAAAATGTGCCTATTTTTTTTGAATTGGATACTAAACTAGTTAAGTAACTCCATTATAAGGTGGAACTACTATGAATTAAGGTCATTTTAGGACTATGTGGGTCATGATCAATATTTTTTAAGGTTAGTGTTATCATTCTAGAGTGCACCCTATTTGAAGATATGCAAAGCACACCTTCTCTCTAGTTGATAAAATTGGATCTTCTCAAAGTGTGGGTGGATATGTATTGAGAAGAACCTCTAGAGAGGGTTGGTTCCCTTAAGATTTATCTCTAAAACTAATCTAATTTTTGATTTTTGAGATGAAAAGGGAGAAGGAAACTAAAATGGAAAATTCTATCTAATGGGGTAATGTACTTTAGTAATGTTTATTACTTAAAATATTTTATGAAATTGAGTAAGGCACACATATGAATCTAAAATAAACTCTTCATTAAATCCTAAACATAAGTTTTTCAAAAGAAGGCATGAAAGAAGTTTGTAAAGCAAATTCTATTCCTAGCTCTTCAAATGACCTATAGAGGATGAGATTTTCACAGTAGGTGAGGAAAGGACCTGAAAATAGGGTATATATATCTCACTTATATGATGGTACATAGTCAAAATACACTCTATTTTTTCAAAAATCATATTCCAAAAAATCTTATTTTATTGATAAATGGTGTCAATTATAAATTTTGTCCAACTTCAAGAATTATAAAAAATGGCTTCAAAAGCCAACATATATAATAAAATTGAAAGACTCTAGGAAATTTGGTGTGTAAAAGATAAGGATTAGTATTCTTTGAGTTAAATTAAGACTAAATTCATTTTAAAATATTAATTAAATTCTTTAAAATCTTCTAAGTCTTCAAAAAAAATGCATGGTCTTCATTTTTGGTATAGAATAAGAGGTGGTGGGTCCCTGTTGAATTTTCAACCTTCCTTTCATGAAAATAAATACATAATTTAGAATATAAATCCATATTTAAATTGATTTTAATTTATTAAATGTCCTTATCTTTCATGAAAAGCATGGGAGATGTATGAAACTAGTCAAACTAGTCAACCAAAGAGATGTGGACTCAAAGACTAGTCAACTTCCACTTGAACTCAGCTTGCATGAAGTGGAACTTTTATATTGATTTAATAATTATATTTAAACATAAAAAAAAATATTACATGTGGTAAACTCCATTTTAAATCTAAGATAAATATTTCAATGCCAAAATTCATTTATTTGATTGATAAGATGGCTTATTAAGCCAACTTCTGTCACTTAGAAACTTCTTGAAATATTCAAAATAAAAAGAGACGGTTATTTATTAAAATTTAAATATTTTAAAAAACTTTTATATACCTTAAAAACTCACACAAGGGTTAGAAACAACCAAAATCTTAAATTTTGCTCTTGGAGGCTTCATCTTGCTCAAGCTTGCTTTCTTCTTGACTGTGTTTTGAGAGGCTTAGTTATGTGTAAAAACAAAAATAAATTCAACTTTTACAATGTAATTTAAAATTTTATATATTATTAATAAAATTATGATGATGCTACACACAAAATTTGGAGTCAAAACTCCACCTGTAGAAGCTAGAAACATCAAATTTCCTCAAAAAATGCCCCTTTTGCATAGAATCTATGCATACTTGAATGTATTTTTGCATATTTTTGGGGTTTATTTCATGGGTAATGGATGTTTTATAGATAAAATTAATATTAAATTATTTAAATGTTCCATTTAAACCTAATTTTCTAAAAAAAACTTTAAAAAATGCAAAATTTCCTTAAACCATACTAAACTATGCACTTTTGGAAGCTTAGAAGCACCAAGATTTGTCAAAGAATGGATATTTTTGATAATTTATTCAGGAAACATGATATAAAATATTAAAACATGAAGTAAATAATTAAAAATATCAAAAAATTGAATCTTGAAAAAATCCATTTTCTCTCTCCAACCCTACGCTCTTCTTGAAAGCATGCCAATTTATAGATTTGACTAGCTATTTTCCCTTGATTTGTTCAACCATGAAATGCATTAATAATATATTAAATATTATATATATATATATATATATATATATATATATATTAATTCCCCAAGATTATGGAACAACTTTAAATTTCATGAAACCCTTCCCAGTTGAGGAGAACTTGAGAAAAACCCATTGCCTTTCTGGTTGTAAAGCTGCAAAAATTATCTTGTCTTAAACCTAATGGTACATGATCATAGAAAATAAAATTAAAAAACCAACTGATACATGAATAATAAATATCATTATAGTTTTCACACCCAAAAATTTATACCTGTATCTTTTTCCAGTTGATTGTATCATCATCAACCCTGTAAGCAGGTCACTATGTGCGAACTAGGAGGAGTGCCTGTATGAAATGGTTTTGGCCATTTTATGAATAAAAAAACCATGAAACTTATAATAAATATTTTTAATTACCTTTTATTTATTTTCCTTTCTGTAGGTGTACATAATCCATATAATTTCATACTTTTTCTTCTTGAAAGTGAAGAAAATAGCTTATTTTTGGATTTTTATAAAGAATTCAAGATTATAACACCAAGATAATGCATGATATGGATTTTTAAGAAGATATTGAATGTTTATACATAAAATTTATAATTTTACATGCTTTTTTAATTTAATTTTGGCATGTGTGGGTCTAAAATAAGCTTTTTTCAACTTAAAAAATGCATTAAAACATATTTTGAAGCCATAAAACTTTAGGATAAGGCTAAAATTATATTAATTAAAGGCATTTGGAAAAATTTAATAAAAATTTTATTCCAAATTTGACATTTTAAGACCAAAATTGACCTTTTAGAAAAAAATATACTGGGTTGATTAGCTTGCAATGGCTATTGATGGTTTCTAGAAATTTAGAATTACAAGGGTGGGAATTTGGCCTTGACAGGCCAAATTACCAACAGTTAGCTCAATACTATTTTCCATCATGCTCTCACTATTTTTTGAGCATCCTTTCAAGTTTTCCACACCCTCATCATTTTGTGAGCTTGGAACTATTGAGGTTAACATACCCCCTATTTTTGAAAATTGGGGATCCATGTGTTAAATTATACAATTAATACCTTGGTATTATAAATTCACTTAATTGGACTATCTTTGGATTTTTTTTCACATTATTTTCATTTTAATATCATCCACCCCTTGGTCTGATTGGTCTTCTTTTTTCATGATTTTGCTTTAGCTTTGCCTAATATTTCTAATAGTGGATCTCTATGTTTTAGATCGTAGGTTTAATGGAGCTCTCCTTGATAAGATCATACCTAGGTTTCATAATTCTATCTCAAATTAACCTTTTATTAGCCTTTGGTATGTTAAAATTTATCTTGAATCCATGTTCTAAGCTTCCTTAAATCCTCATTTAGAAACCCTAGCACAATATTTTTTTAGACCCAAATTTAAAATTGGCAAGAACAATTTTAATGAGAACATTTTAAAATAGTCCATGGATTTAAGCCTAATGTTTATATTAAAGATTCATCATATTTTTTTAACATGACCTAGCCTTAATCTAAAAATCTATGCATTTGGTCCCTTTCACACCTTGATCTCCTTTATCCCCATTTATTTTTAATGTGGTTTAGAATTAATGCCTGAAGGGTCTTTTTTATTAAATTCCTAGCTTGGTTTGGCTTTATTTACATGAATCTTAGTCTATAATATTAATCCTAAGGTCCCACTCATGTTTATTAACCCTAATTAAACCTTAGTCCTAAGAATTTATCCTAAGTCTTATTTACCTTGAGCCCTAACTTAAGTCACATGCTTATTTGCAAGATCTATGACCCACATGCATTCAGACAAGAATGATCAAATGACACATGATAGACTTGATAAAGTCCAAAGATTTATCCTAAAGGAAATAATCATAACCAACTACTTAGATCATGATTAGTGGTTCACAATTTCTCAGATGAAGTTAATCAAATGATGCATAATAGGTCAAAATTTATAAAAGGCTTATAGTGGAACCCCTAGGACCTAAGTCAGGTATTCCCATACTTATCATTTGATGTTTGTGAGGATGTCATCGACTTCCACGAGGCTGTCATTGACATCCATGAGGCCATTAAATTAAAAAATTGATGATATATTTCTAAATCTTAATTTTGACATCCACAGGAACATCATTGACATCCATGAGGCCATCACTGATGTCAGTGAGATTGTCAAAATCTAAACTCCTAGACCAATCCCACTTAGATAAATAAACACATTGTTGCCTTAATCATCCATGGGAGTTTTGTGCTTCAATATTAATATTGGTTTTGGATTAATTTAAAGTTGTGTCTTGGCTTAAAATTTGAATATACATGGGGGATAATTATAAGTACCATAGGCTTAGCTTGAATATTATCATAAGGTTGAATAGTGTTTTTAACATTGGACCAGACCTTAGTTAAAAACCTTATGTTTAGTCTATTTATACATACCCTCATGATCATGTGAAAGATTTTATGAGGTTATTGGTGAAGCTTGAAAAAATTCAAGGCCATACAGTAGGAAGCCTAGCTTAAAGTATTTGTCCCAAGGTTTGCCTCATATTTATCAATATAGTAAAAACCCTTAGGGACAAAAAAACCTTAAATTAAGTCCTCTTTCTATATTGGGTCCCATTTTAATATGACCTAAAATTATCTTAAATACTTTAACCTAAGGTTTATTTCATGTTTATTAACATGAAATCAAACCTTAGACTAAAATATTTAACCTAAGTTCTTTACTTGGTCCTGTGCTAACTTAAATTTTGTGCATCTTTCCATGATGAACAAGTCATGCGTAATCGAACCAGCATGATCAAATAGAGAAAATCCATTATGGATTACTTATTAAAATCTCTGAAGGCCCATGGAGTCACCACATATCATAGGCACATTCACTACAAAACTGATAAAGACGTAAAACTTAGGAGGCCCATGGGATTGCCAAATGGATAACCAATGGTGTGTGACTAACATGATCAAGATCAATGCTCTATGTTAATCTATATAGATCGATCTAATGGAGTGAAGATAAAATATTTAAAAAAAAATTCAATGATTAAGTTTCAAAGCATTTATAAACCAAATACCATGAAAAGGCCAACTGGATGCCATAAAATTGCCACATCGATGCCACTTAAGCAAAACTAGACAAAACCCAAGATTTTGTGGGCTCAAAATCAAATCTTAGCACCAAGTTCACCTAAGTATTAATAACTACCACCATTAAATTTTAAAAAGACTTGTAAAAATCCCTAGTATCTATAAAATCCCTAATCTGATCCCAGTTTGATCATAATTGAGCTAAGAAGAGTCCAATTATCATCTAAATAAGTGAAAATTAGTTGAAGTTGATTACAAACCACTAGTGAGAAACTTGTAGACTCACAACTATAGAAAAACAAAAATAACAAAATAGAGAAGACATGGATCTATACTTAACTTTAGATGTGGATGGAAGAATCATCAAGAACATTGTATTAGATGTGATAACATTGAATACCAAGGACAACAACTGGTCCAAGATCTTCTTAGCCATTAAAAAGTTATAATAAATCACCAAAGTGGATGAAAAGAATACCACAATATGCCAAAGGTACTATGACATAGTCTCTATCCAAATGACTAGTCTCTACCACATAACATCAAAACCTAAGGTACTTCATTATATCAGCATTATTGCTCCTATTTTTAAGGATTGTAGACTTGATCAGGATATGAAAATCCATGAGCATAATTTTAAGAAGATTACTTACATCTCCCCTATATCCTTTGAAAGTTACTACAAACTTCTAATTCTTCTGGTGTATTTGCCCACAATTAAGTAATGGTCCAACCAAAATGACCTAAAAACCACTCTAGTCCTATGGATATATTCAATAACCCATGTATTTTATGACCCTACTAGAAGGATCCCTATCACCCAATTTAGGGTAGGGATTAAAATGATCTTGACTTTGATAAATAGACTATCTAGGTCCCCTTATACCACTTATGTCAACAAAATATGGGTTCCTTATGTATATTTCATGGTTGAAAAAGGACTTAACCCTCCTATTGGAGAATTGATCAATGTTTGCTTGAAATAATAATTTTTTGTTATAAATAAGAGGATTAAAACCACTTCTTTATGATGTATTATATTTTGGATTCCTTGTTGGCCACCACCACCATCCCTAACATCAAAAATTGGTCACCTAAGGGAAGATAGATAGTCTCCCATTACTATTCTAAACTACACATGTTCAAGTATAGGGACCACATAAAATTCATTTGTGACTATGTGTATCTAGCCTTTTCTAAGGATATTATAGTGCTACCCATGATGAGATTAAGTCCCTTAATAAAAAATTATTTCGAGCTTATTGGGGACATTTGGTTATATCCTGATTACATTGTAATTAGGATAGAAGGAACCCTATGTCAGCGTCTCAAGTTGTCAATCTATGTGCCCACCAAGCTGGCTAAATAAGAGATTGCATACCAATTATTCTATAGAATTGATATTGCATGAAAATATAAAATGGGGATACTACATCATTTTCCCTTGACTATCAGTATAAAAATGTTGTAGAATTGGGATAGTGTAGACACCATCTCCAAACACAAGGACTCTTTCAATTTATAGCTTGATGATTTAAGGTAGCAGGAACCATGAGAAAATGTTATCAATCATTTGAAGGCCAAGACAAATTAACATGAACTATGAACATCAATTTGGTGTCCATGCCACCATGTATGTCTGGGCATATTCATTTTTAGAGGTCTTGGAAAGATTGAAGAAGCATAATATCAAGATCAAGGTTAGGTTGAAAAAACATGAGAAGCTAGCTAGTGAAATATGGTAGATGAATACTTTACAATACCATTTGCTACTGGGAACATATACTAGGCCTCCACTAGAGTAGCCAGAGGCACAAATTGCATAAAGGATAGAAACACCAATTACACAAGGTGTAAGAAAAGAAAAGATTAAAGAAAGACCTGGTGAGGGGGCACACTCTTTTGCCTAGCCTAATAAGCTAGAGTCTCTAATTGAATACATTGACATGGTAACATTGCATCCTGGGAAGATAGTGGAAGATGCCTTAGAGGCACTAGCTAGTACTTATGGGTCTAACAAAGAGGAAGATCAAGAAGGAGAGCCTCAACCCCAAGTTGAGGAAGTAGGAAAATAAAAGGGGAAGGAGATATATTTGGACTAAGTTCCAGTTATTCCCCATCAAAATAGAAAATCCATGTTATAATTGGTCCTTGTAGGAACCAAAATCCAAAAGTAATCCTCAGTCACCCTTTGAGTGAAGTTAATATGTTCAATGATGAGAGTCCAATTCATGGTCTAACTATTCCTGAATGGTTTGTATATGGAAAGATACAAAAGATACCAATGCTACACAATTAATGGTACATCATAAAGTCTACCAACATCATAGTTCACGAGGAACTTAAACCCTAGATAGCATATCTCTAATAAAAAGAGTGGGAAAGACAAATGGATGCTCCAAGATCTTCAGGTAACCCCTAAATAGAAGCTCGAGAACCTCCAAAAATAACACACTCTTTAGTAAGTGTCTAATTTGAGCCAAACACTACTATATTAGAAAGAATAACAATAAAGAAAGCTATGGTGGGTGGAGAGGAATTCAATTTTTAGAAGGTGGAGACATTTGTTGGTTTGACTCTAGTTGGAATCCAAAAACTAGGAGAGGACCCCATCTATGAGGAGGATATACTTAGGTTGGCTGAAGCTCAAAGTGCCCAATTGCAAACTAGAATCAAAGGTTATCAATAATTAATAAAGAACCCTTAGAAGTAAAATGAGGATTTGGAGAAGCAAGAAGTTTTATCAATTCCTGACTCCATGATTGAAATGTTTGAAAAATCATTCCATGACATGTTTGACTCTCTAAAGTCAACAAAGCTAAGGTAGAGTGCACTATACTTGCAATATACAATATACAATAGACAAGGGTTTTATCACCAAATGATATATTTCTAGGGATAAAATCAAGGATTTGATTATCATCTTAATAGGGGATAAAATCCCTAGTTTTAAGACTATCAACATTACCCACCTCAACACCATCCTAGGATTGATTTTGGATAAAATCAATAGCCAGAGTGCATGGTCCAAGTCTTTGGAGAGATTAATAAAGATGATAAAGAATTAATAGATAGAATTAAAAAACTCTTGGGGACCATGATTATGAAGGCTTCAAATCTTACCTCCATGGGCATCATGGTAGATAAATTCAAGCATAGAGTCACCTTAATCATGAAAGAGGTCAGAAATAAGAGCTAAGGAAAGTCTAAAAGAGACAACAATAGGATCATGGATATGATCCTAACTATATAATTGAAGATAGCCAAGGTAAAAAACATTAAAGATGCTTTAGAAAGAAATGACAGAGACCTAGATGATTTGGCAAATCAAGAAGATAAACTCCTCCTTGAGCCAATTTTTAGCTTGAAGTTAGTTAATGAGCAACATAAAAAGGTGATGAGGTTACTTCAACAAATCGAGGGGTCTTAATCAACATAGGGCCCACCAATTGGTTAAGGATATTCTCTTTTGAGAAAAAAATATAAATTTTATAAATGGAATATTCTTTTGTGAAGGCACATGTATTTTGTTAACATGTTGCCTAAAGGTTAGTATATTTTAGAAAGTTTAGTGTACTTTAGAAAATTTTTAGAAAGGACAACTGTCCTTCACATTTTGTACACTCGTAAGTCAAGATAACTGACCAACATGCTTCCTTAAAGCCTATAAAAGGAGCATTGTCATTTGTAAAAAGAAGAGAGAGAGTTTTGAGATATAAAACTAGTGTAAACATTGAATCAATTAATATAAGCAGAGAATTATGAGAATATTGTCTAATTTTATTTGTGTAAATCTTTATTTATCTTCTCTCTCAATTATCTATTCTAGATCTCAAATTTGAATTATTTTTTAAGCATGACTTATATCTAAGTTTAGTTTCAATAAGAACTACATATGTAAGATGAAAACTTGAATTATTAAGGCATAGTCATGCTTGCACTTAATGAACATCTTTTCTTGGGACTAAGGTTACAACCATGGGTGATTGTCTAAAGATCAAACACTTGACCAAAGCCCTAAACCTAGCTAACTTGGTTCTCAACCTTTGATAGAAATCTCAAAAGATTTAAAAAATACAAAATAAGAGATTTTTGATAAATCAAAAGTTTTCCAAGTAAAGGTGGTTCTGGTAATCTTCACTAGGGTTATGAACACCTAGAAATTAGTGGATCAAGGCCATGAGTGAAGCCAAAGGCATCTCTATCAGGGTTATGGATGCATGGATGGCAACAAAGCAATGTCCAAGCCTCTATTAAGATAAAGCATGGTTCTTAATGAATATATAAACATGTTACAAGTCAATGTTAGTGGTTAAAGGCATGCAACCTAGGAGTTGTCCCCTTGAATCCCATGGAAATAGTGAGTGAAATCAAAACACACACAACATGGCTAGGTTTTGATGTTTGATCCTAATTCTAAAAATGCAAGGTTTGTTTCAACCATGAAATAATCCTAATGATAAAACCAACCAAGTATAATAAGTAACCTAATTATATTTTCAAACCAAAGTCTCTGAATTATAACATATTACTATGTTCCCCTAGAATTTTCCATTTATTGAGGTCAACATACCCCTTATTTCTAAAAATTGGGGGGCCCATTTGTTAAATTATATAATTAATACCTTGGTACTAGAAATTTACTTAATCATAATGTCTTTGGCATGTTTTGCACATTATTTGCATTTTAAGATCATCCACCCCTTGGTTTGATTGGTATTATTTGTTCATGATTTTACTTTAGCTTTACCTAATGTTGCTAAAAATAGATCTCTATGTTTCAGATCACAGGTTTAATGGAGCTCTCCTTGATAAGATCATACCTAGGTTTCATAATTCTATCTCAAATTGACCTTTTATTAGCCTTTGGTCTATTAAGATTCATCTTAAATCTGCATTCTAAGCTTCCTTAAACCCTCATTTAGAAACCCTAGCATAATATTGTTTTAGACTCAAATTCAAAATTAGTGGGTACAATTTTAGTGGAAACATTTTAAAATAGTCCATGGATTTAAGCCTAATGTTCATATTAAAGCTTGGTCAAGTTTTCTTAAATGACCCAACCTTAATCTAAAAATTTATGCATTTGGTCCCTTTCACACCCTGAGCTCCTTTATTCCCTTTTATTTTTAATGTGGTCCATAAGTAATGCCTAAAGGGTCCTTTTTATTAAATTTCTAGCTTGGTTTGGATTTATTTGCATGAATCTTAGTCTATAATATCAGTCCTAAGGCCCTACTCATATTTATTAACCCAAATGAGACCTTAGTCTTAAGACTTTATCCTAAGTCTTATTTACCCTAATAATTAACTTAAGTCATATGCTTCTCTATAGGATCTATGACCTACATACATTCAAATGGGAATGATCAGATGACACAAGATAGACTTGATAAAGTCCAAAATGTTATCCTAAAGGAACCAATCATAACCAACTACTTAGATCATGATCAAAATTTCATGCTTGTTTGAATGAAGTTGATTGAATGACACATAATAGGTCAAAATTTCCAAAAGGCTTACAATGGAAACCGTAAGACCTAAGTTTGATGTTCCTATACCCATCATTTGACATCTACGAGGCCATCATTGATGCCCATGAGGATATTAAATTTAAACCTTGATGATTTATTTCTAGAGATTAATTTTGACATCCACATGAACATCATTGACGTCCATGAGACTATCAAAATCTAAACTCATGGACCAATCCCACTTAGATAAATAAACACATTATTGCCTTAATCATGTGTGCCAATTTTGAGCTTTAGTATTAAGAATAGATTTGGATTAATTGTAAGCTATGTCTTAGTTTGAAATTTGAATATACATGGGGGATAATTATAATTACCAAAGGCTTAGCTTGAATATTAGCATAAGGTTGAATAGTGTTTTTAACATTGGACCAGACCTTAGTTCAAAACCTTATGTTTAGTCTATATATACATACGCCCATGATCTTGTGAAATATTTTATGAGCTTATTGGTGAGGCTTGATAAAATTGAAGGCCCTATAATATGAATCCTAGCTTAAAATATTTGTCCTAAGGTTTGCCTCATATTTATCAACATGGTAAAAACCTTAGGATAAAAAAAAATCTTAAGTCCTCTTTCTATATTAGGTCCCCTTTTGCTATGATCCAAAGTTAGCTTAAATACTTTAGCCTAAGGTTGATTTCATGTTTGTTAAAATGAAATAAAACCTTAGACTAAAATATTTAACCTAAGTTCTTTACTTGGTCTAGTGATAAATTAAATTTCATGCATCTTTCCAATATCGATAGCTCACATGCGTAATTAGACCATCATGATCAAATAGAGTGAAGCCACTATGGATTAATTAGTAGAAACCCTATAGGTCCATGGAGCCACCACATGGCATAGTCACATTCAATATAAAATTGATAAATATATAAAGCTCAGGAGGCCCACGAGATTACCAAGTGGCACAACTATGAGGCCCAGTACAAGGGACAACTAATGGCATGCGACTAATAAGATTGATATTATTGATCCATGTTTATCTATATAGATCAATCTGATGAAGCAAGATCAAAGAATTTTTAAAAAAAGGAAATGATCAAGTTTTAAATCATTTATGAATAAAATTCCATGAAAAGGCTAATTGGATGCCACAAAACTGCTACATCGATGCCACCTAAGTAAAAGCAAACAAAACCCAAGATTTAATGAGATCAAAAAGGTAAAGGTATAAAGGCAGAGGTCTTAATAAAATATTGGCACTAAGTTCACCTAAGTGCTAATAGCTACTACCATTATAGTTTGAAAAAACCTACAAAAAGCCTTAACATCTATAGAATCCCTAATTTGGTCCTAGTTTGATCACAACCAAGCTAAGAAGAGTCCAATTACTATCTAAACAAGTGCAAATTAGCCTTGAAGTTGATTACATACCATTGATGAGTAAATTGTAGAATCACAACTATGGTAGCATGAAAAAAATAGAATAGAAAATACATAGAGTTGTACATAACTTTAGATGTGGATGGAAAAATCTTTAAGGACACTTTATTAGATGCAATACTATTGAATATCGAGGACAAAAACTGGTCCAAGATCTTTTGGGCCATTAAATATTTACAAGAAATCAACAAGGAGGATTAAAAGAATGCCACATTCTGTAATAGGTACTATGACATAATCTTTATCCAAATGACCAATATCCACCACACAATAACAAAACTTGAGGTACTTCATTATATTGATGTTATTGCACCTATTTTTAAGGATTATAGACTTGATTGGGATATGATAATCCATGAGCATAATTTTAAGATAGTTGCTTACACTTCCCCTATAGCATTTGAAAGTTACTAAAAGCTTCTCATTCCTTAGGTGGATTTGCTCACAATCAAGCAATGGTCTAACCAAAATGACCTAAAAACTACCCTAGTCCCATGGCTAAATTCAAGAACCCATGTATTTTCTAACCCTACTGAAAGGATCCCTATTTACCAATTTAGGGCAGGGATTAGAATGATCATGAATCTTATAAATATACTATTTAGGGCCCCTTCAACCACTTATGTTAGAAAACTATGTGTCCCTTATATATATTTCATGGTCAAAAAGGGACTTACCCCTCTTATTGGATAATTGATCAGTGTTTACCTAAAAAACAATTTTGTATTATAAAGAAGAGGGCTAAAAACCACTAATTTATGATGTCTTATCTTTTGGATGACCTGTTTGCCACAAACACCATCCCTAACATCAAAAATTGGTCACATGAGGGAAGACATACAGTCTCCCATTACTATTCTAAACTGCATGTATTCAAGTACAGGGACCACATAAAATTCATTTGTGACTATGTGTATCTAGCCTTGTCTGAGGCTATTAAAAGGATACCTATGATGAGAGTAATTCCCTTAATCAAACATTATTTGGAGCTTATTGGGGACCTTTGGTTATATCCTAATTGCACTATAATTAGGATAGAAGAAACCCTATGTCAGCCTCTCAAGTTGCCAATCTATGTGCCCACTAAGATGGTTGAACAAGATATTGCATACAAATTATTCTATGGAATTGATAGTGTGTGAAAATATAAAATAAAGGGGATACTACATATTTTTCCCTTGACTATTAGTAGAATAGTGCTACAGAATTGGGATAGTGTAAACACCATCTCTAAACACATGGACTCTTTCAATTTGTATTTTGATGATTTAAGGTTGTGGGATCCATGAGATAATTTTGTGAATCATTTGAATTCCAAGAAAATTAACATGAAGTATGAACATCAACTTGGTGTCCATGACACCATGTATATCTAGGCATCTTCATTTTTAAAGGTCCTAGCAAGATTGAAGAAGCATAATATCAAGCTCAAGGCTAGGTTGAAAAGAGATGAGAATCCAGTTGGTGAAATATAGTAGATGAATCCTTTATAGTACCATTTTATGTTAGGACCATATACTAGGCCTCCTCTAGAGCATGCAGAGGCACAAATTATAAAAAGGCCAAAATCACCAATTACACAAGGTGCAAGAAAAGAGAATATTGAAGAAAGACCTAATGAGGGGGCACCCTCTTCTACCCAACCTGAGAAGCTAGAGTCTCCAATTGAATACATTGACATGATAGCATTGCATCCTAGGGAGATAATGGAAGATGACTTAGAGGCACTAGTTAGTGCTTATGGGTCTAATGAAGAGGAAACTCAAGAAGGAAAGACTCAACCCCAAGTTGAAGAAGAAAGAAAAGAAAAGGGGAAGGAGATAGATTTGGACTTAGTTCCAATTATTCCCTCTCAAAAGAGAAAGGATAAGTTAGCATGTGTCCTTGCAGGAACAAAGATGCCTAAAATAATGCTCACTCACCTTTTGAGTATAGTTAATTTATTTAGTGATGAGAATCTAATTCATGGTCCAATAAGTCTTGAATGGTTTGTATATGGAAAGATACAAAATATACCAATGCTACACCATCAATGGTCCATCACAAAGTCTACCAACATCATAGTTCATGATGAACTTAAACCCTAGATAGTGGATCTGTAATAGAAAGAGTGGGAAAGACAAATGTATGCTCTAGGATCTTTAGGTAACACCCAAATAGAAGATCTAAAACCTCCAAAAATAACACACTATTAAGTGTCTAATTTGACCCAACCACTATTAAATTATAAATAATAACAACAAACAAAGCTATGGTGGGTGGAGAGTAATTCACTTTTTAGAAGGTGGAAACATTTATTGGTTTGACTCTAGTTGGAGGCCAAAAACTAGGAGAGGACCTGATCCATGAGGAGGATATACTTAGGTTGGCTGAAGCTCAAAGTGCCTAGTTGCAAACTAGCATCAAAGGTTTACAACAACGAATAAAGAACCTTTAGGGGTAAAATGAGGATTTGGAAAAGTAAGAAGTTTTATCAGTTCCTAACTCCATGATTGAAATGTTTGTGAAATCATTTCATGATATGTTTAACTCTCTAAAGTTAACAAAGCTAAGGTAGAGTGCACTATACCTATAATATATAATATATAATAGAAAAGGGTTTAATTACCCAATGATAGAGTTATAGGGAAAAAATCAAGTATTTGATTAACATATTAATAGGGGATAAAATCCCTAGTTTTAAGACTATTAACATTACTCACCTCAACACCATCCTGGGATTGATTTTGGATAAAATCAATAGCCAGAGTACATGGTCCAAGTCCTTGGAGAGACTTATCAAAGATGATAAAGAAATACTAGATAGAATTGAAAAACCTTTGGGGACCATGATTATGAATCCTTCAAAGCTTACCTCCATGGGCATCATGGTAGATGATGAATTCAAGCATAGAATCACCTTAAACATGAAAGAGGTGAGGAATAAGAGCTAAGGCAAGTATGGAGGTGACAACAACAAGATAATGGATATGATCCTAACTATAGAAAATAAGATAGCTGATTCAAAAATCATTAAAGAGGCTTTGGAAAGAAATGACAAAGACCTAGATGATTTGGAAAATCAAGAAGATGAACTCCTCCTTGAGCCAATTTTTAACTTGAAGTTAGTTGATGAGCAATATCAAAAGGAAATGAGGTTACTTCAAAAAATTTATGGGTCTTCATCAACAATAAGGTCCACCAATTGGTTAAGGATATTCTCTTTTGAGAAAATATTATAAATTTTATAAATGGAATATTCTTTTGTCAAGGCACATGCATTTTTTAGCATGTTGCCTAAAGGTTAGTCTATTTTAGAAAGTTTAGTGTAATTTATAAACTTTGTAGAAAGGAAAATTTCCCTTCACATTTTGTACACTTGTAAGTCAAGATAACTAACTGACATGCTTCCTTGAAGGCTATAAAAGGAGTATTATCATTTGTAAAAAGAAGAGAGAGAGAGAGAGAGTTTTGAGATTTGAAACTAGTGTAAACTTCAAAACAATTAAAATAAGTAGAGAATTATGAGAATATTGTCTCATTTTTTTGTGTGAATTGTTATTTATCTTCTCTCTCAATTGTTTATTCTATATCTCAAATTTGAAAGGGTTTTTAAGAATTTTTGATGTTCATCTTTAATACAGGGTTTCTAATTTGTGTAAATGCTAAATTAGTTGATTGTTCTTGGATTTACTTTATTTTATTTTATCTACATAAGGATGTGCATATGTTATTTGATTATAATAGTAAATCTTTAAAGTAAAGCTAGTTCTTAATTGTATTTATTCATACTATCCTTAAATACTTTCCTGGTGTGTGATGAGATTTAGGTGTATGCCATTTCATGCTATACATTGGTTAAACATATGTCCAGTTAGAATTTAAACTTTATCATAATGTTTGAGGTAAAGATAAACATGTTTTCTCTCTACACAACTATTGACCATTTTGGTCCTGCAGGCCAAAATCGGGCTCCTTCTTCCCCTGCTATTCTGGGCCAGTTTAATTTTTGGTTTGCATAAGTCTTTCAGCAAGAGGATGAACTAGGTCAACAACATAAAATTTGAACTTGAACTTTGAACCATCACTTGGTTCAATCGCTTGGTTCAAACACTCGATTCAACCACTTAGTTCAATCGCTTGGTTCAATTGCTTGGTTAGAATGCTTGGTTCAATTGCTTGGTTTAATTGCTTGGTTCAAATGATTTGTTCAATCACTTGGTTTAATCACTTTGAACTACTGCTTGAACCGTCACTTGGTTCAAACCACTTGACTCAATCATTTGGTTTAATGAGTTGGTTCAAGCAGTCAATTCAATTAGTTGGTTCAAATAAATGGTTCAATCAGTTGGTTCAAACACATAGCTCAATTAGTTGGTTCACGTGGTCAAATGAATGAGTAGAACATAGTATTGAACCATTGAACTATTGAACCATTGAACCAATTGTTGGTTCAATTAGTTAGTTCAATTAGAAGGTTCAAGGGAGTCTCCCAAAGCCCAAAGTACAAGTGCCCTTATGGAGGGAAGGGAACACTTTCAAAAGGATAAAAAAAAGGCTGAAAGAATCAACCAAATGATGATGGGTGCATGAATGTCAACTTTACAGCAATGAAATAGCCATTGATCTTTAAATAAAAGGTGCAAACTTGAAGGAATTCAAAGGCTTAAAGCCAGAAGGAAGAAATCATCGAGGAGGGAGTTTAAAGAGCTGAAGAATTAGCAGAAGATAGCCCCTAAAGGATGAAGGAACTAGAAAAGACAAAACTAGGAAGAGGCAAAAGAGCCAAGTGCAAAAATGGACAAAATAATCCAAGTGGCAAAGGAAGGTGTCAACTCAAGGAGTTACTCTAGTGGTTGACATAGTATCTGCCAAGTGGTCATTAAGGGGCACAAACAGTGAATGGTGTGACCCATTTTTCTTCACTTTGCATTGATGAACAGACAAACCACATGAATGCCTTGAAGGAGTGGTCTTATTTGTAGATAGATGGTGTAGCCCATAATTTGACATATGATTTTTAATATATCTTAAACACCTAAAGTTAAAATAGGAGTCAACACAACATTATATATCAAGTAGCTTCCTCTTCCCAATGCTCGAAACACACATGGGCCACTTGTAGAAGGGTGCCAAAAGGCCTTTTATTCCTCTATATATTGTAAAATTCTCATTTTGAGAAAGGGATCTCTTGGCTTGTAAGGCGGAGCTCTGCTAGATTTTACCTTGAATCAAGACATAGAATTTTTAGCTCCATTTGAGCTTACACTTTTGCATATGTCTATGGATTTGTTTTCTGTTAAGTCATTTTTCTTTTATTCTTTCACAGAACGATTCCAACATGTCTAGTGTATTGTGAAGTTTCTTCTTTTGCAAGTCTGCCAAAAGTATCTGTAGCAGAGTATAGGTGTATGTGAATAGGCTACCATAGTGTGTCTCAGAACACCTCTGATAGTTCTTCCTCCCTATATCTCTAGAGGACCCTTAACTCACTAATGTAGAAGAGTTTCTCATATCAAATGAAGTGTATATCAGCTTGTTCTTGGTGGAAAGTGTATGTTTAAGCTAAGTAGATCAACTTTTTTGGTGTATCACCATTTAGTTTAGGTTTTATTTTCAGCATCCTTCTCTCTTTCCACCCCCCCATTATTAATAGTAGAAAATCTAGGACCACAGAGATGTATCAAAGGGAGCTAGCCCTTATCTATAGACTCTCCTCTCAGTCTTGCCAAACCCACAGGCAAGAGAGGAGTTTCCATTGTGATGCATGGAAGATAGGAGCTCAGCCTCCTGTCAAGGGTGCAATCTATAGCATCAAAAAAATTTGGCACACCCAGTGGGACCATGTTTTAACACTAAAAAAAGTTCTAGGATTAGTGTTGGTCATGTTACAGCAGAACAAACCATTAATACAACACTAGACCTTTAATGAGGCTATTGTGGGACTAGTTTTTATCTAAAGAGTTGAATAATTTTGGTGTGTTCTTCAACTAACCAACCTTTGGAGGCTTTTCATCAACAATAATGGTGACTCTGAGTTAAATCAGCTGGTTAAGCAGTCTTAGTGCCATCAAAAAATCACATTTTGGTATGTATAATTCCATTGCTCAAAACCATGGGTCTTGTGTTCCTCCATATATTTTTGATCAAGCTCAGGTTGTTTGTGGAATCACCTCAAGCAATAAGGATGCATACAGTTATGAGTTTTTCCCTTTATAGGTCTAATATGACCAATCTTAGCCCTATCATGAGCTATATCAATCTTATGCCCAGTCTTCTCAATGTGTCACTTTTCCTACTCAACCTAATTTCTTTGCCAATCAACCCATTTCCACCTTCAAACATGCAATGTTGGGATATGAAAAGTATGTAGTGGAGTTTGACACCAGAAGGGGATGTGGCCAAGAAATCCCTAATCATGTCATCAATCAAGTGAGAAATTCACTAGATCTAGTTAAGAGTGAATAGACTCCCATTGAAAGACCCAATTGGCAAAGGCTTACAAATGAGATGCTAGATGTGAGTGGTTTGATTGCATCTTTGGAAGGGAAGCTGGGTATTCATGAGAGGCAGCCTTACCAAGTCTATCAACCGACATACCCACTACCCCAAGTTTCATATTAGTCATACACATCCCTTGCTCATGAGCCAAGTCTAGCATGTCAAAGTCCTTTCCCTAATCATGTTGAGGAGAGTCCCAAAATAGTAAATCTTGTTTTTAAGGCCAATCTTGATAAGCAAATTAAATTAGAAAATATTCAAATGTAGCAGTATATTTTGGTAGCAAGGGAAGTGGAATCCAAACCCTCACTACCCTCTCACATTGTAGCCCCATCACCCCTAAAGGAGATGTCCAGTCCTAATATCATGAGCTGGAATAAAGTAGTTGAGTCATGGAACAACAAGGAGGAGAAAGACATTATCCAAGAGTGTGAGGTACAAAATGAGGCTAGTCCTTTTCAAGTCCCTCCCACCCTTCCTCAAAAAGATTCTTGTATTCCATGGTAGCCTTCATGCACTCCCCATTTCCATGATGATTCCTATGAGCTCCAAGAAAGACTCTTTCAATAAAATCTAGCTAAGCAAATTGAGGAATTAGAAGCAAAGGTGAGATTGCTTAGTGAAGGAGAGATGGAGGTTTCAAACCTTAGAGAGGATCCTATGCCAAAATACACCCCTTCTACCAATCATCAAGTATTTCAACATGATATCTAGATTCCAATTTGGAGGAGTGCCTATCATGAACCGCATTAGGACCTTGAAGAAGATAACGCTGCTCCTACTCATGATGATGATGCTTGTGATCTCCAAGAAAGGCTCTTCCAAGAAAATATAGCCAAGAAAATTATAGAGTTGGAATCTAGAATGAGGTTCCTCAGCCAAAGTGTGATGGATGGTTCAGATCAAGCAGAAGATCCTACATTTGAACACACCCCATCTACACCCCTCTAAGACAGCTATCAAGCCACATCTAATATAGATGAAGTGTTGGACAAATAGAAGGAGGAGAATCTTTTGATTCTAGCTCAAGGATTACCTCCTCTCCCACATGAGTTCATCCATCAGCTTTCCACTTCATCTCTTCTCAAGGAGGAACCTATTTTGAAAGAGGCAAGTGAAGAGGAGTATACTTTGTTCATGATTGATCAGGGAGACTCCATGAATGCAGATGAGAAGGAGATCACCATAGACGTCATGGAGGAACATGGATAGTCTCTTTTTCACATTTTGAATGATTCATTTGAAGTCATTGGGGTAGGCTGCACTCCTCTTCAAGGAGGCTATGAGCTGACTAAGGGTAAAGAAGGCAACATTGGGACTCAAATAAGTATGCAAAGGGGATGCAAGCTTTCAGATTTATCTTCTTAAGAGGTTGGTGAATTTGAAAATGATATTTTCAAAGTCATCAAGGAGGAACCTATTTTGAAAGAGGAAAGTGAAGAAGAGAGGATCTAATTTGTAGCTGATCAAGAAGCTCTCATGGATGTCAATGAGGAAGGAATCCTCATGGATGCTCCTTTTAAAGACATCATCAACAATGGATAAGAAACAAGTCATGCATACATGTGGATGTTCTAGCAATATGAAGAGGAATGTAAGCATTGTGAGCTCTCTCCTCCCTTGTTTGATGAACTTCCTTGTTGCTTTGATGAGAAATATGACCATGCCATGGAGCCTGAGTTGGAGGAGGATCAAGTAGATGTCTTTGAACAACTAGAGACTTTGATCCTTGAGCAAGAAAAGGAGAAGCCTACATATCTTGAGAATAGCTTTGAAGAAGAGATCCTTGAACAAGAAGGTGATGTTCTATGGGATGAGCAATCACTATGTGATTCCATTTCAGACATCATAATAGTCACCCTTCTTCAGGAAAGCCATGAAGGATCAGAAGGTGAGTTTGGCAGCATCTTCAATAAAGTAGAAGGGAATGGGTCAAACCATGATGCATGTCAAAGGAGCTATGCATATCAAAGGGCTTATGGTGATGAGCCAATAGCCATCGATTTCTTGGTAAAACACACTAGCATGAATAACCAATATTTGATAAGCTTCCAAGAATAAGAAGAGTGCATATATGTTGGGAGCATGTTTGACTCTGATCCACTCAGATGCAAGCCAATCAAGGTGGAAGGAAAGAAGAGTAGATCACCAAGTCTCCATTCCATTCAACCACTTATCTGGCACCATAAGTTTCCTTGCCATGAAGGAGACTTAATAAATTCTCCCTTTGATTTAGGAGGGAGGAGAATATACCTAGTTAGATGTACATAGTAGTTTGCTTTCAATTTTATTTTCCTATTTTCCCTAAGTGTTGTTTGCATAAGTAGTGTTTTTAGCCTTGTGTGTGTTTTCCTTGTTTTTGGGGTAAAAGCTTCATGATTGATTCTTGGATCTATCAGGGTTGTTGCTAAATTTTTTTTTGTTACATTCTGACTTTGTACCCAATGGACTTTAAGGCAATTGGCTTCTAAGCATAGCAGACATGCTTCCCCTAAGAATTTCCAAATTATTGACCATTTTGGTCTTGTAGGCCAAAATCTGTCTCCTTCTTCCCCTGCTATTCTAGGCCAATTTAATTTTTGGTTTACACAAGTCTTTTAGCAAGAGGATGAACTAGCTCAACAACATGAACTTTGAACTTGAACTTTGAACCATCGCTTGGTTCAAATGCTTGGTTCAATCACTTGGTTCAACCACTTGGTTCAATCACTCAGTTCAATCACTTGGTTAAAATGCTTGGTTCAATCACTTGGTTTAATCACTTGGTTCAAATAATTTGTTCAATCATTTGGTTTAATTGCTTTGAACTGCCACTTGAATCGTCTCTTGGTTCAAACCGCTTGGCTCAATCATTTAGTTCAAGCAGTCAATTCAATTAGTTGGTTCAAACAAATGGTTCAATCGAATGGTTCAATCAGTTGGTTCAAACACATAGTTCAATTAGTTGGTTCAAGCAGTCAAATGAATGAGCAGAACATAGTATTGAACCATTAAACCATTGAACTGTTAAACCAATTATTGGTTCAATCATTCAGTTCAATCAGAAGGTTTAAGGGAGTCTCCCAAATCTTGAAGGAAAAGTGCCCTTGCAGAGGGTAGGGAACACTTGTAAAAGGATCAAAGAAAAGGCCGAAAGAATCAACCAAATGATGATGGGCATGCAAACATCAACTTTACAGGAAATGAAAGATCCATTAATCTTTAAATAAAAGGTGTGAACCTGAAGGAATTCAAAGGATTAAAGCCAAAAATAAGAAATCATCGAGGGGATTCCAAAGAGCTAAAGAATTAGTAGAAGATAGCCCCTAAAGGATGAAGGAACCAAAAAATACAAAACTAGGAAGAGGCAAAAGAGCCAAGTGCATAAATGGAAAAAACAATCCAAGTGGCAAAGGAAGGTGTCGACTCAAGGAGTTACTCTAGTGGTTGACATAGTGTCTACCAAGTGGTCATCAAGGGGTGAAAATAGTGAATGGTGTGACCCATTTTTCTTCACTTTGCATTGATGAGCAGACAAACCATGTGAATGCCTTGAAGGAGTGGTCTTGTTTGTAGACAGACGATGTGGCCCATAATTTCACATATGATGTTTAATATATCTTAAACACCTAAAGTCAAAATAGGAGCTAACACAACATTATCTATAAAGTAGCTTCCTCTTCCCAATGCTCAAAATGCACATAGGCCACTTGTAAAAGGGTTCTAAAAGGCCTTTTCTTCCTCTATATATTGTAAACTTCTCATTTTGAGAAAGGGATCTCTTGGCTTGTAAGGCAGAGCTCTGCCAGATTTTACCTTGAATCAAGACATAACATTTTTAGCTCCATTTGAGCTTACACTTTTGCATATGTCTATGGCTTTGTTTTGTGTTAAGTCATTTTTCTTTTATGATTTCATAGAACGATTCCAGCATGTCTAGTGTATTGTGAAGTTTCTTCTTTTGCAAGTCTGCCAGAAGTGTCTATAGCAGAGTATAGGTGTATGTGAATAGGCTGCCATAGTGTGTCTCAGAACACCTCTGATAGTTCTTCCTCCCTGTATCTCCAGAGGACCCCTAGCTCACTAATGTAGAAGAGTTTCTCATATCAAATGAAGTGTATATCAGCTTTTTCTTAGTGGAAAGTGTATGCTTAAGCTAAGTAGATCAACTTTTTTGGTGTATCATCATTTAGTTTAGGTTTTGTTTTCAGCATCCTTCTCTCTTTTCCCCCCCCATTGTTAGCAGTAGAAAATATAGGACCACAGAGATGCATCAAAGGGAGCTAGCCCTTATCTAGAGACTCTCCTCTCAGTGTTTCTAGACCCACAAGTAAGAGAGGAGTTTCCATTGTGATGCATGGGAGACAGGAGCTCAGCCTCCTGTCAAGGGTGCAATCCACAGTGTCAACAACTACCCTTCCTTCTTTTCTTTTTTAACTAGAACACTGTAGCTTAAAACCATTGTGAATATTTATTTTAGAATAGTCATAGATTGAAATCTGATCATAACCCACTGATATCAGTTTAGATTACTACATCTTGTGCAAAGATTATAGAGGACCAAGGTGGCTCCCAACCACCAAGATTTATAAATATTGTGGAATATTTTGCTTGTTATGCCACTATTTCATCACAGGTGACCAGATCACCACAACCTACAACTCATGATCTTAATTCTTTGAATTCTAAAATGAGAAGTGTTTTTTAAACACTAATATCACTTTTGATACACTTAGAGGGATCAATAAGACCATTTAGTATGTCATCATTCTAAATCGAGTTGAGATACCTAGAAAATTTTCCAAAAACATTGACCACTTCTTTGCCTTAAGGATTATGGGAACCCTCACTAAGTCACAATAAATCACTTGTCACTTAGTTTCCCCATATTTTTTGGCCTTTTATCCTATGCACTTGCCATTTTTCAAGATCATTCCTATTCTTCTATCACATCTATCATGTTTGTTTTTTTATTATCATCATTTTCTTCTTATTTCCTAGGAGAACTACATTCAGCCTGAAGTTTTATTGGATATATCATCCATAGAACTATTTAGGAAACAACCACTTGCCTAGTGCATATGGAGACAACTAGGCCACCCCTTTCTTTTCTTATATTTTCCCCATCATGTTTGTTTGTTAATTTATCACCCATTTTTTAGGGGCAATGTTCATCATCTTGTTTATGTCGTGTTGTTTTTTTCTTTATTTGGTGTTTGTTTGTTTGTGTACTTATTTATTTACTTTCAATAATATTTCTTTGATTTAGTCTATGTGCATTCATTGGGTGATTTATTGCACATTTATACTTGAATCCATCCATATTCATACATCTACATTGTCATCATGGTTTTTATTATTGGTGCATTATTTTCAAATGAGTATTGGATCATGGGATTCAATCCTTATGCATATTTTGGCCAAGTTCTCATGATGTTCTATCATGAGGCCCACCAACATGTGCTATAACAAAAATTATCTTTGAGAGGTCTACACAACAATGGTAGTATCAACATCTCCTTAACATCAACACTAACAACAATCTTGATCCAATCCCAATCATATCCCAAATAGAGTAATTAAAAAATGAAATAATTTCAACCTTTGTTAGTTCAGATGAGCATCTCATTATTAGTAGGTTGTCATATTTCATCTTTATCTTCTATATCAAGTTATCATCATGTTTTCAATCATCAACCAATCAATCTTGTTTTCCATAATTAGGGTATAATGCTTATAATTACCTTTGGGAAAACCATTGTACACTATCCCACTTGTATTATCAATGATTATAACTACCTTTGGGAAAATCATTGTGTTGTCATAAATTCTAATCATTTACTTTATTCTAACAATTAGGGCATGTTGTTATCCTAACTAGGGAAGCTCCATCTTCTCAATTATTTTAACCACCTTTGAGCAAATCATTGTGTTATCATACCATGTCATCACTATTAGGGTATAATGATTATAACTACCTTTGGACAAACCATTGTACACCATCCCCCTTGCATTCTCAATGATTTGACCCAAATTTAGGTGAAGCATTGTGTTCTCTTCCCATCATCTTCATTTGTTTGGTCCCCTTGTCTCACTTATTTATTTCAAGGGACTATTTTCCAACCCTTTTGCCAATCACTCCCTCAAGGGGGCACCTTATAGTTCATCCATCACCATTAAAGTTGTAAGCACACATTACATTTTTATTCTTTGAGAAGACGTTACTATGCTTACAACTTACAAATTTTTTCCAAATAGGGGTAAATTGTAGACATATAAAATCAGTCACTAATGGATTTATACCTGAATTTAGATCAATTCTTACCAAAATTTGAAAACCTAGCCTAATAATCTCTAAGAGTCTCAATTTTGGCTTCATAACCATGTAAATAAATCAATTTGGCCCATAAATCAATTAAATTAAACAAATGTACAAATCATTTAATTCAAAATCTTGAAAATGTTCAAATGCCTAACAAAGATTAATTAAATTACATGTCTTAATATTAAGCCTAATTTAATTCATCCATGAACAAATAAATCAATTATCAAAAAGGAAAATTCAATAAATATCCTAAAGAGCATATTATAAGCTAATCATGACCTTTTATGAGTTGTCCAAATTCAAAATATCTCAAATCACATCTATTCATGTTAATTATAAGATTTTGGACACCTATTAACCCTAATGGGGTTAGCTAAGCCAACCAGGGTTAGGATTTAACCCATTCCAAGTTGATTTCAAAGCCTATAAAAGAAATCCTATAACTCTTCATTTAGAGAGCTTGGAACATAGTAGAGTTATAATACAATAATTTATTCATAAATAAAATGCATAGTGTTATAATGTCAAAATCAAGCCAAACCATCAATAAAGCCAAGCCAATGATGGTGCTAAGAGGAGATGGAGATAGCCAAGCCTCATTGATGAATACCTTTAAGCACAATCTAAGCAAGCCAATGAAGAGATCTCTTGGAGCAATCAAAGAAGGTAAGGAAAGTTATCATTTCTTTGCATTTTAGTTATTTGTTTTCAATTGGTTTATTTGCTAAGATCCCCCCATGATCTAGGCCTAGAGATGTTAGCTTGTTTAGTGTGTTGATTTCATTATTTTTGGAACTAATACCATATTAACCTCCTCTCATGAGTCAAATTCATTGATCACAGAGCCATCCTATAACAAACCCTCAAGTTGTACTTAAAAATGCATTGTTTTACTATTAAACATTTAACATTCATTCCATAGAATAAAACAATACAACATAACTAAATCATAACTAAGAATGATAGTACTTTTAATTAAAATACTGCATATGATATACATCTTATACAACTCCACAAAAATCAATTACAATAGGACACAACTATGACTAGTCTGATAATAAAACAACCATCATTCAAATATACAAATACATTTCTTCAAGCATACATCCTAATATAATAAATAGATACCAATTTCTCTGGAGATCAAGTCAATCTAACTCATGTATCATTGATAATCTCAAGTGTTGTCTCCAAGTAGTATTACAATGGAAGAGGGATAGCATCATCCAATAACTTTACCACACTAACCACAAACCAATGATCCCCCACACAATCCCTTATTAGGAAATGAACCTCCCTTTATGGATAGTTATATAGAATGGTGTGAGAATCTAGTGAGATGTGCTAGTACCCCTTGTGCTGTAAATTTTTTAAAATCATGCAGTGTACCATAAATAAATTTATTCTAACATAATATCACACAACATAAAAATCAAACATATGAAACAATAATGTATATCTACATTACTTTGGCTAAAGTTTTCAAATAATATATGATTATTTAGATCAGTCATTTTCATAACACATCACTTTATCATATTATCTATTGGTGGTACTACCTAGGCTAGTGGAATCTATCTCACTACCCATTAGTATCATCAATATAATTTCTCAAATAAACATACACACACACACACATACATATATATGTGTATATATATACATGTGCATATATATATATATATATATATATATATATATATATATATATGTCTATATGTATGTATATATATATATATATATATGTATACATATACATATACATATATATATATATATATATATATATATATATATATATATATATATATGTATACACACACACACACACACACACACACACACACACACAGTGAAACAATTAGAAAATAAGGTATATACATAATCATCTATGCATGAATGAGTCTTACATTCAAATCAATCTCAAACTAGAAAATAATAACCACTATTTATACCACCTAGGTAAAACACACAATTTGACTACTTCTAATAAGATCCAAGTAACTTCACTTCAAGACAACCTATAATATCTTAGTCTAGTGTTTTTTAGACATTACTATTTTCTCATCTTTAGTCCTATAAAGTAGTAATAGATACATAGAATCATATGATTTTAATTAAGCAAGTAACAATAATAAATCAAGTCATACAAACATATAAAATTCTAACTTAATAATTTAATTATACTCACAAGGTTGTATGCACACAAGATATCCTACCAAATGTTACAATACATACTATTTAAGTAACAACCAACACACATATTATGTAAGTGTGGGTTTAGATATAACAAATATAATATGTACCATCTAGGTACCTTTCATACTATAGAACTCTATGACATCCCATACTATCATAGCTCATTGTGCATGAGTTCCCTACTTAAAACATGAACATAAAATTTTATACTTTAATTATTTAACAATAAGTACAAGACCACCAACTGGATATATCTTATTTTTTTGATAATAAAGTAATTATAACTTCTAGGCACACATCACGATACACTATGTTATTCTAGCAAAGTCTAATTACTTGCACATATAATATTTACACAAAATATATTGTAAACACTTTTTCATCACTACATGATGCTACTAAATGCTAACATGTTTGCTTAACACTGTGGTGCTATAGACATATTATTTGACTCTACTAGCATTCTAAGTAGAGCTATAGATTTAGATCATATGATTATATCAACCCATGATATTAATCAAACAAAAGTAAGTTTATATTATAATTAATATGTCTAAACTTGCTATAGTTTATAAAACCATAAAACTCTAATATAGCTTGGTGTCATAATGATTAAATTCGATGGTTTAAATTATATTCAACCGTTTTATATATTCAAACTCATCACTACAAATTAAATGGTTGGGCGTTCCACCCTAAATACTAAGCATTTTATACTTATATACCCAACATTTATAATTTGTATCCTCATCAATTAAATCAAAAAATCAAGGTTAAAAATAATAATTTTAGTGTTAAAGTAACAAATCAAAGCTTTATTATATACTCAAAGTTTTTAATAATCATCCTAACCCTCTTAGTATCAAAAATCTGATTTCCTTGAAGACTTTGAATTCACATCCATTATCAAACTAGCCAACACAAATATATAATAACCACCATAGAATAAACATCTAAACAAAAAGAAACCATTCCCATCGTAAAGGGATGGATATTCCCATTCTTATCAACATTATCATTAAAAA
The DNA here is from genome assembly GCA_037957365.1 of Torreya grandis. NCBI lineage: Eukaryota > Viridiplantae > Streptophyta > Pinopsida > Cupressales > Taxaceae > Torreya > Torreya grandis. The sequence goes on from JARHVA010000249.1 coordinate 5,011,744, forward strand.
ACTGAAAGATATTCATATGTTGTGATGAAAAACCACTTACGAAGAACATCATAGCATTCAAATGGAATCTTGTCAATGAGAGACTTCAAATACTAATATTATATAAATGGGTTGGGTGTTCTAATTGATAAGACCATTTACATACTTAGAACTATAGTTTTTGATTAACTTTTGACTTTACATTTAAAAATATACTTTTACAGACTTTTGTGATTTACATATCGACTTCTACTAAATATAAATTGACTTCTACAAACTATAAGATGACTTATCTACATAGTTTGGTAGCAGGAAAACTAGCTAAATGCCAAACTAAACATAGATTGTAGGGTAATAAAATATAATAAACATACAATGATATAAATACCATATAAGAAGTGATCTCTTTAAAAACATTTATATAATAATTTTATCATTATTAAAACCCAACATTCCAAGGTGCTAAACTTAGTACTTTTATTATTATTACCTCTACATTCTACATGTATTGCCTCATATTTTATTTAACTAACTGAGTGCTTTCAATTTCATATTCAACTATCTCAATTAATTACCCAATGATTTAAATAAAAATATACATAGTCATTCAAGAAAAATGGACCAACTTTTAAATTAGGAGACTCAGCTAGATATAGTGACTTGACTTCAATAAATAATTAAATGCACAAATATTTAGGTATTGGTTTGGCATTTTATAAAATAATACAACTATCTCTATTTAAACTGAATGAATTCCATCAAAAACTTAGCAATTTATTTTAAAGGTTCATCTTTTTATTAACCCAACTCTATATATTTGTACAATGACTTCTAATTCCACTCAACAATATGTAATAAGTGGCATCTCTAATTATTAACTCAACCATTTGAAATAAACACCTAAAATGATATCAAAATTATGCATCATTTAGTTATATATACAATGAATTATATATATATATATATATATATATATATATATATATATATATATACACTCAGCCAATATAAAATAATACTTTAGCATTCTATCTTAAAGCTTGGCATTCTAAGTGTCTAGGCTTAGTATTTATTGACAAGGCATTTTAGTTAAATACATGGGTGTTCAATATTAAAACTCAATAATTTAATAATAATAAATATTCAACCTTTTATTATCATATATACATAGGCATTTCAATCTAAACTTGGCTTAATATAATTATTCAATAGAATTTAGACACCTAAAACTGGCCATCGATAACCTCCAATTAGGGTTTTGACCAATTTCCACCCAAAATGCATAATTTGGCCTAAAAACACTAAAACATGCTAAATGATGTGAAACTGACATATTCAAGTGCCAATTTTGGCCAGGGTATCCCTAAATGTGGCAATGCAATTTATGGGCTAGCTAACTTTGCTCAGATCATTTTGAGTCAAAATGCCAATTTTGCACCTAGGTGCTCTGGATCACTCTTTCCTATCAAATCTTCTACACAAGACACTTGCCTTTGTTATTTACTATTGGTAACATCATAAATGGGAATATGAATCCAATGAATCTGAAACTACTTTCCAATTCTAATCTAGTTGAATTTTATACCAATAACAAGGCATTCTGACCAATTTGAGTAATTTGTGCACAAAGTGCTTAATCATGCTTAAGAGCTAATTAATCCAAATCAAGGCATACTTAATAATTCCATGATTTTTTTTTGAATACTTATTTTTGGAAATGAATATTGAATATTTACATCATCAGGTGACCTCATTTCTTGGGAAGACATCCCTAGGCTATAAATGTCACAAATATCAGGATTCATGCCCTCCATGCCTCATCAATGCCTTCTATGATGCCCTCCATACCTCTTAATTTACCTTTATTCCAATGTCATAATGAGGATAATTACAAACTTAATTCCAAAAATTTAATTAATCCTCAACCACACATCTCAATCTCCAGATGGATGGTTCAAGTTTATTCTAGACATTTCAAAAATCTATAAATAGAGAGGCCATGAACATCATTTCTAAGACTTGAGAATGCAAAATTATAATACAAGATTGCTTCTAAAATCTTCATGCAACTAATTTTACCATGACAAATTGATTTCAAGAAAATCCAAGCCACAAACTAAAGGTGCCAAGGAGAGATAGAGGTATCCAAGCTTCCATTGTTAAGGACTTCATGAGCACAAGCCAGGTAAGCCACTACTACAAAGGCATTTGGAGCATCCAAGGAAGGTGAAGAATTTTTTGTATTTTATTCCTTACTTTTTAGTTGTGTTTGTCATTTATTTTTGTTAACTAAGCTCTCCCTAGTGTCTAGGCCTAGAGATGTTATGTTATTAGTGTGTTTCTTTCATTTTGTTTTCATTTTAGAACTAACACCATACTAACCATCGTCGCTTGAGTCAAATTCCTAGATCACATTATGGTACACCCAGTGGGACTAGACACATCTCACACCTGAAGAAGATCATTTTGAAACTCTAAAATATTTATTTGGACCCATAAAACTCTTACAAATTATTTTTTTAACTTTATTTTGATGTTTTTGATTACCACATTTTTACACAGTAATCAACATCGGCAAGTAAGACCAACATCAGTTACATAGATTAACTGATGTCAATTAGAAAAACTGACATCAATTAGATTTTGGTTAGCCAAGGTAACCATCATTGGTTATATATAACTGACATTAGTCACTGTGTTTTTCCAAAAACATAGACTTGACAGTTATTTTTCCAAAGTTGATTGTTGTAAACCAAAAAAAGCTTCAAAGCTAAAGGACATGCTAACATTTTTGTTGTAGGACCAAGCTTGAAATTTGACAAAAACATGTTTATATCACATTTTTATTGCTTGAAAATTAATTAGTAACTTTTTTTTGGTGTTTAAAAATTTTAGATGTTTATGATGAATGCTTTCAAAGTTTGCCACTAAGACCAAGGGGTCAAATGAACACCACCTCACTTTTATTTGGGCTTAAAATTGAACACACTTGTCAATTCTTATTTTCAATAGTTGTTTAGATTAAATATTTATTTGGAAAAAAGAGGAATGTTGTGTGTATGCTCTTCTATTTGTCCCCTATATGGAACCCTTGGAATCAAAAGTGCCATTCCTATTGCAAATAGCCTAGTCAAAGGCTTAGAAAGAAAGTCATCTAAAGCACCCCCCAAAAACTTGTCAAAGTTTGGGTGACCTTGAAAATGATCCTAAAGTCTTTCTAATTTCATGATTTCTTTATTTTTATGAAAAATTGGATTACGAGGGGGACTTCATCACCTCCCACAAGTTCTTTAGGGAAGCTTTAACCCAGGGTTTCATCTCCCAGCATTGACTTCATTTGGCTCCTTTGAAGTTGCACATAGGATGTAGTAGAACTTTAGACATCTCACTACAATAAGTGAACATCAAGATGTAGTGGTTTAAAAAGGACTAGACCTTTTTACAATAAGCCAAGTGATACAGACCCAAAATAAATGCCTTTCTTTTGCATTATTTGGCATGAAAGTCATTGTGCAATTGATTCCCTTAGATCATTCAGAAACTTGTTAGATCTTAGACAAATCCCCACTTGACATAGAATTATTATTGGTATAAGGTGCATCTCAAGGTCCATGCCATAGTACTATTATTTGAGAGAAAGGGGGGTGTAAAAACCCTACTATATAATGTGTATTTACTTTTGAATAAACACTTAAAATCCTCTCAAATGATGTATATTGATAGATTCCAACAATACCAAGCAACCTTGTCAATTTAGGATCTAAGAGTGGTTAATTAGTTGGTCTTGTCATAGATTAAAGTCTTGTTTAGAGTCAAAACTTGGTGTCAACAAATAATCCAAACCAAATACATAGTCCACATTTTCTTTTGAACAAAGATACATTATGCTGCCCGTGTGAGATCATCAATTTGTCATGTTCAAAAGTTCATCAAAAGATTGAGAGTCATATCATCCATTTTGTTGTAGTTATGCTGCCCAATTGCCTTTACCAAATTTGTTTAAGTCCTTCACTTATAATCTAAATTTGAAATTGCATCTTTATAAGTTCATAGGGTTGATGTGTTAAGTGGGTTTGCCATTTGCACTAAACTTGAGGGAACTTAGGTTTAATTTCCAATTTGGGTTGAAGGTCATTAAAGACTCATAATAATTGTCATCATTTTATATAATTAATCCATTTTTTACTAAACACTTGCACTTTGAGTTTATGTACCACAACATTTTGAATCAAGAAAGGTAGTGTTATGCTATCAAAATTGTGGTAAAACATCTTTTCCTTAAAGATTTTTTGAAACAAATTTTTTTTGTCACAATGTTTAGGTAGTATAATAGCATCATTATGCTACCCAAAACATTTTTAAAATTTTTTCATAGACCCTTTTGCATAGAGTTTCAAATTTTTTCCTACATTTTTAGACCCATCCAAGTGAAATTTTATGATCTTTTGTCTAAAACAGTTATACTGCTCACTTTTATCTAGATTATTTTTCAAAAGAAGCAAGTTTTATACCATTTTTGTGAGAAAATAAACTATTTTTAAAGTGCCTTTTGTTTCATACCTTATACCTAGTTGATCAAGTTCATGTCTAAGAATCAAATGCCTAGTGTTTTTTAAAAGTGTTTCAAATCCATTAGATTAAAACTTTCATCTATTTCAAAGTCTAGCTTTTGACACCATTTGGCCAAGAGTCCTAGTGCATGCCTTGTTTGAGCCTAGATTTTGATGTCACGTTTGGCCAAAAGACCTAAGAACTTAAAAAATTCCTAGATTAGACTGATTTAAAACACTTCAACCTTAGAGTTTAGCATTTTGATTTTAGGACCATTTACTTGTTTATCTTTGTGTGAATAGTGAAACATTAGATACTTCACGCTAGCTTGTTTCCTCACAAAACATTGCATAAACCTTTTGATCCTTTTGATGAATATAGACCAAGTTGGAACATCATCTATTTTAGACATTGTCCTTTTTAGATTTTGTAGAAATCTTTGACCTTTTATTAAAAAATCATTGACTATGGATCCAAACAAGTACTCCTACAGCTATAGTGGAACCATGTATAATCTGGGGATTAGTAATATAGTTATGTAGGAATAAATGGTGTAAAATCCCTATCTATGCAAATAATATTAATTATGAGATGGATTCTTATCCCTCTTATAATACTCAATCATGGGAACAAAGCCAAGATCCATTGGTTAGCTATCTGGGTAACACACCACCTTATTCAGAATAGGACCAAGAACAAACCACATAATACCTAAAGTGGATGAGCCAGTACTTCAACAGTCATATTCTACTAATACAGCTTCCACGTATGATCCATTTTTATTTGAGTGACATTTTTAAGAGACCAAAGATAAAATTTTGGTTAGAGCCATAGAGGTAGGGGCCAAGTTTCTAGCAGACTTCCCTCATGAAAATTTACCAAGTCTAGTAAGAGTGCCCCATAATATCATTTACAATCAACATAATTATTCTACAATCCTATGGCTCTATTCCAAACAATGTACCAAGATCCTAATATATCTGATCGAGGTAAAAACATCATGGAAGATCACTTTAACCAAATGTAAACAATATATCAAACATACCTGAATCTAGCATGTGATTTCAAATTGATAAACATGGTAAGTAAGCCTCTTATTGACCTAATTCATTTAAAAAGAGTGTAAATAGAGTTAAATGGACATGTGAATCTAAATTTTGACCCATTCATACAAACCACTTCGATAGATAACTTGATGCATATGCCCATTATTGAATAAGTGTCTTCAGCCTCTACACTGAATAGTGAGCCAAACATAATAGACAATGTGAAAACAACATCTAATCCTGATCAAAGTGGTACTAACATGTAAAAAATTAGCCAACAACATGTGCCTATAGTTAATCCTATGAATAGGTCATCATACTAGGGAGTAGGAGTTTCTACACCCCAACCTCAACTGACTACTTCCTCAAGTGTACAACCTATATGATTAGGTAATCAAATGATAGCTAATGTCATACCTCAATGATAGAATGTGATGAACCCTACTCCTCCTCAATAATTAATGAGTAATATTCCACAATAACAAGCACAATCTAGTGTATCAACGCAACATAGGACAAATACATTGCCACCTCAATTAGGGGCAACTAATGTTCCACCTCACCAGGTAATGATGAACATACCTCTTCAGTCATAGAATAATATTCCATTCTAGAACTAAGTAATGACTAGTCAACAACATGAAAATATTGGTCAGTAATAGATGTCAAATATACAACCTACTTTCACTTCCTCATAAATATTTATGCAACAAGGAGGTCCCCCTATTTCTTAGGTACCTACTAGACAACCATTGGTTTAAAATGTGCCACAAATATAGAGATAGGGTCTTAGTCCATAAGTTCCCACTCAATAGCAAGGTTTTATTAGTCAACAACATGTCCCTTTTCAATCATAATAGGCACAATATAGTTATATCCCTCCATCCCAGCTATAAATTCATCCAAGTCAAACCTTTATCATCAACCTGAACCAGAATATCACACAACCAAGTGTGCAATTTTAAATACATCCTAATCCACGTATGCATATTCTTGGTCCATTCCCCAGCTAAACTAATGTACCCCAATAGGTAACTCCATCATACCCTAGTCAAAGTGTTCCACTTGTGACCTCCCAACCATTTATCCAAACCCAAATTCTCTCTCAAACCAATATTCCTTCTAGTTTCCTATCCCAAGAATTACAACAAATGAAGGATTCAATTGCTGCCATTTAAGCTTGTAAACAAATTAAAAAGTTTAAATTGGATAATGTATGTTCCTATCCATTCAACATGGAGTATATGTAAATACCATTTCCTCCAGGATACAAACCACCTAAATTCAATAAATACAAAGGGAAAGGTGACCCTAAGGCTCATTTGACTGAATTCTTTATCACATGTCAACTGGTGGCATATAGTGACATATACCTTTTACTATTGTTTCTAAGGATCTTAGATGGATAAGCCTTGGAGTGGTTTTTTAATATGCCCAAAAATTTAGTAACAGATTTTGATGATCTTTTTGATAAGTTTGTGTAACACTTTTCTTATAATCTCGAGCATGAGATTTCATTAGTGGACTTAACGTAAGCAAAGCAAAAAGCTAGTGAGAGTTTTTCAAGTTATTTATAGTTATGGAGAGACATTTCAATCTATTTCACCCATATTTTACTAGATAAACAATTAGTTGTTGTGTTTAGAAAAAAATTGCATAGTGAGATAACTTATCATATAGAATTACAATGTGCACATACGTTCAAGGAGATCATTGATAAAGGTTTGTTGATCGAATGGGTGATCATCCATAAAAGAGTCATGAATATTAATTCAAAAAATCAAAATCAAGGTACCAATCAAGTAAATGACCAACATCAACATCCCATTCAAGTACAAAGCTCACAACCAACATATGCCAATAACCAAGAAAGATTGAAGCAATTCAACCGTAATAGGAATGTTGTGGGAAATGGAGTAACTAAATCCCATCATGTCCAAATGGTGTAAACATCATTTGTACCACCTTTTTATCTTATTCCTACCTAGAACCCTCTCCAATTGATATTTTAAGCACAATAACTAAGACCAATAAATATAATAACTTTTACCATTGCAAACCCTCCTCTTAGGATAATCATGCCTACACATCGTGTCTTTAGTGACCTAGGAGAACCTATTGAGTATATATTTCACAAGCTTACTACCACTAATATAATTAGTTAGACTATACCAAATAATTATTTTCAAGGCATTCCTTATCTTGATTGGTACTGTGAAAATAAATTTTATGACTATCATCAGGTTAATTGGCATAATCTATGAAGATGTGTCCAAATCAAGCATTTAATTGAGAATATGTTGGAGAATGGGAAGATAACATTGGATAATGGTACTTCCACTTCCAACCAAACTCTTGGGATTTATCAAAACCCCTTTCTTTGACATAACAATTGAAAACAAGAAAATCATCATCAAGAACAACAATGGCCAGTACAGTAGCAAAATCAACATCAAAGGCCAAACCAATAGAATCAAAAAAATCAACAATAGAACCCATAATGATAGAATAATGGAAAAAACCAAGGTTATAATGGTAACAAACAACAAACCTACCATGAAGTTTCACATGAATATAATAGGGTTGTAGGTCATATTGCATGAGGTAATGTTAATACCATCACCATTAATCCTAGACCAAACACTAATCAACCTAGACCATTGTTAAATAATAATATTTAGCCAAATTAAATGGATAATCCTTATTTAACCTGGGAGTGCATACATTCAAACTAGAAAACTAGGACTTCCCCTTTTGGACCTTATATCAACAACTCATTCTTGCCATGTGACCACATGCAAGTGTACTGGCAACCTTAACTTGTCTTAACTGGTCCCACACCATTTCCAACATCAGTTAGCAATAATGGTTTAGTATTTAATATTGATTATGCAATCACAACTTAGAGGTCAAAAATTACTATCTCATGCCCACAAACATCTGCTACTTTACCTGTCATCTAACCAATCATTTAGCCTCAGAAAAAACCATTCACTACTGACCAAGATAAGAAGTTTGATATTGTGGAATAATTGAAAAAGACACCAACATAAATTTCTATTTTAGATTTATTGTGAACATCAATAATCCATAAAAAAAACATATTGAATGAGTTTCTGACCTAATCCACTATTGCTAGTGACATATCCTCTAATAAATTTCAAGCTTTGTTTAGACACCTAGCTCCAGCCCAACAAGTCACATTCAACCAAAGTGATATATCTTCCCTTGGCCCACTTCATAATAATCCATTATATATAGAAGTTTATATCAGATGGCATAAAGTGAAATGTGTCCTTATAGACAATGGATCTAGCCTCAACATAGTGTCACTAAAGCTCATCAAGCTTCTTGGGTACACAATGGTAGATCTCCAGCTAGAAATAATAACTATCAAAGCCTTTGATAATCAGGAAAGAGAACTGTATGGCACCATTAGTTTTCTAGTTATCATTGGGTCTTTGACTCATGATACACTTTGCCATGTACTTGATCTTGAGTTATCATATAATATGATTCTAGGAATGCCTTGGTTACATGAGATTCATGTAGTCCCATCTACACTGCACTAATGTATCAAGTTTTCCCACTCAGGGATGGAAGTGAATATTCTAGGAGATTTACATCCATATGAACACTACAAACATCTCAAGGCCAAATTTCAAAGCTATAATTATTAGTATGACATGAATCTAAGTTCCAAGTGTTGGGTGAATATTTTGTCGTCAACTAACTGATGGCAAAATGGGTATATCGACCACATCACAAGGAGATTTATATGACAAAAAGTGCAAGTTTACCATAACATAGTGAGATAAATCTCTCCTCTCATCAAGGGGAGGTTCCCTATAAACCAATATTTATTAATATAAACTAAAAATAGACTCAAGGGTGAAATCACACCATCCATCTCTCTTTTTTCAAAGATGATGTTCACAAGGTAAAGGAAAATTCCTATGTAATAACTGAAAACAATCCTCTTCTTTCAGAAATAATGTCTAGTAAACAATAGGAAAACTTCCCGAGTAGTACTTAGATTCACAAGAAACCCATGAAAGCACAAAGCCTTTCATTGCTTCTCTTGCTGATTTAGGGCTAATAAAATTTTAGAATGAAGTGAAGCTCAAAGTCTCCACCAAAAACCACAATAGAGTATAAGATCACAAAGGATAAAAGTAATACAAAGCCTTTCTAATACCCTTTTTACCAAAACACAAGAAACACAAACTAAAGGTAAATACAGCAGCGCAAAGTCTTCATAATTAACTTCAGAACATATTTAGATAATTTCCACACACTTTGCTTATTTAATCAAATAGATGAGATGTTATTAGGAAAAGGACATAAGAACAATTTCCTAAATAACACAAGTTATTCCACCACAAAATCTAAAAAGTAACCTACTTTCTCATTCATTCAAGAAAATATGATTTACAATCTGAGCTCAAAGTCTCAGGAAGCATCTCAATTTGGGTAGAGTTTTTTGCTTTCAATTACAAAAGATATATATTACATAAGAGGCTCTCTTTATTTATAGGGAGAGGCCTTGAGAATTGAGAAAAGACTTAAATATTCTGACCTATTCAAAGATAGAAGTCTTTGTTGACTTTGGACTTTCCATATTTTTACATGTAATTACACATGACAAAAGTACATGTGTAAATGTCCAAAGTGGTTACAAAAGTGAATTTAGAAAAAAGGAAATTAAATCAATGAAAAGTTGATTCAATTTGTAGCTCCATCTTTCTTTATATGAGCATTGTATATGGTGATAGATGCTTGTATCCTGATACTGTCTGGAGTAACAGTATTCTTGAAAATCATCTTCACCTTGACTATGGCATCTTTCACTGCTGTGATCAATTTTGCATGACTAGTTAACCTAGTTTTTAGATTATTTAGAGTTATCTAATTATCTAGTATATTATCCATGGAGGCCACTGAGAATGATTTATCTTCAAATTCCTTTCAAAACATACCTTTGAATTCCTGAACCATTTCTTTAGCTGAAAGGAATTGGTTGTCTTATGATGTAAGATTTCAAGGTAGCTCCTCTAACTTGTGTAACAAACTGATGTCGCTTTGTTCACTGAGGTCTTTTGATGATTTGAGGTCGCTGATCAAATTCTTAAGCACCTAACTCCTATATATCAATGCTTCTTTTGTTTCAGTATAAGAGTATCTATAAGCAACGATGCCAATTGATACTAGGGTGCTTCTTTTAAACTTCTTCATATCCACCCACTTATCAAGATGCTCTTTTGTGCTTTCAATATCTTGGGAAATGATATTGATAAGGTCATCTAATTTTGCTTCTCACTTTCTTCATCTTACCCTTTTTCTTAGACAACTCAGTGAGCAAAGAAATTCCTTGTGCATGCAGCTTATCTAAGTACTCTTCAAGTACTTTTCCCTTGAGATAGGTCTTTTCTACTTTTTGAATCACAGGGTCATCGACAGAGATAGCCTCTAGAGTTACAATTTTTGGAGTGAAATTTATTTTCCTTATTATCACAGTCAGTTGTTCCACCATTGCTTTATAATGGTCTTTCATCTCTCTTTCTCTATCAAACTTCTAAACCAAGATGTCCATAACAGACTGCATGTCACTCTTAGTGCTTTCATGAGTTATTTTCCCTGACTCAATTCGAGAGATAGAGTACTCATTTACATAAAAATTGTCAAGAGTTACATCCTATGGAGGTTTTCCTATTTCTAGAAATTTGTGCCCTTTATCCTCAATCATCTTTGAAATAATTTTTGGTTTTTTAGGAGTCTTGACTTTGGCTGACACCATTTTAGTGAAATCGAAGTCATCTGGGGAGATGGTCTATTTTTTCCTTTTGAGCGTATAAGCTAACAACCAAGGTGGGAGGGTAGAAGCACTTATATTAGCATCAATCCCTATAGTTGGCATCACTAGAGTAGCACCTGCATTGGTGGTGGAAATAATGGGTGGAGTATTAGTTAAAACTACACTTGCTGCTGAATGGTCGAGGGCAGAACTATCTTCGATATCAAAAGATGGAGATGACAAACTAGGGATTGATCCTAAGGAACAAAGAACATCTCTAGAAGAACCTTGAGGGTTGTTAAAAATAATTTTGGAAGGAGAGGCAGCTCTAGAAGAGGAAATACTGATTAGAGAAATAGGTGAAGGAGTTACATTAGGTGAGTTAGGCAGAGAAAAAGGAATTCTTACGTCTGGCTGTACACTTGCTTGTGGAAATAGAGTTTCTTTTTTTTGTTGATTTATGGGCCTATCATCAGTTTCCATCTATTTCATTCCTAGTTCTTCGATGCTCTACTTCTCAACTTCCATGTCTATTGTTCCTGGTTCCTTTTCTACAAGTTATGACTTATTTGTTCCAAAGACGATCCTAGGCTTATGTGGCCTATCAGAAGTAGGGACATCACTTTTATTCCTCATCTTATTTTCTGCCCTTTTCCTTATTTTTTCTTTAAATTCAGCTTCTGACCTTGTGATAAACTCTTTCAGGGTGATTCCCTTATTTGGTAACCAATCATTGGTGTTTGCCAATATTGGTTCGAATCTTCTTCTTAAGCATGTCAATTCCTTTTGTGACCATTGGATTGGGGGGAGAGGGGCATTAGCGACCTGTTCAACATGGTATCTATTATTGATCAAATCACCATTATCCACTAGACTTTTAGGGATATCAATGAGTCCCAAATATTCTATCTATTTAAGAGACAATCTACTATAGTCCATTTTTCTGATGTCTTCAACAATCCTCAAATCAACCCAAATATCTTTGATCATAGGCTTGTGAAAATGGGTCTTCCTTCTGATTATATCCTTTACACTTCTATAGTCAAAGTTTCTCCTTTTGAAATGCTTCATGGTTAAAAGTTGCATTTCAGTCTCCATTGCTCTAGCTTTTCCAGCGGTCAATATTGAGAACCTGACAACTTCAATTAGGAACCTGAAGCCAGTTTCTTGAATTCCATCTGCTTATTATGTATGATGATTATTTGCCTACACAGTTCCATCAATAATAATTTATCTTCAAGAAATCTTGGGAGCATATAAGGATGACCTTAGAAAAAGCCAACTCATAGATAATAAAAAGAAGGGAGCTATAAGAACATACACCTGAAGTCGTTCACAACTGTCTAAGATTCATCTGACACTCTTTTCTATTCTAATTAGGGATCAAAGAGACACAAAAATACTTTAAAGAAAGCATCATTTACCCTTCTAAAATGATGGATGGAACCCTTCAATGCCAACTAAGGATAATATTGATATACTGGGGTTACTCTCCTATCTCCTAATGTTAATCCTGGGAAGGTTCTCATCGACACCGTAATATACACTAGGTATGACATCATGTAGAATTTGGAAGTAGTGGATACCTTCATCAATTGCTCATGCAGAGCATTGCTGATTTCTTCTCCCCATAAAATGACTTGTTTACCTTGGAGAATTATCTTAATAAAGGGGTACATCCATTCATGAAACTGAGAGGAAAAAAGTAGACCTCTTACCCTGCTGAGAAGAGTGATCAGGTCACCAACTTCTTCTATGAAATCACTCCTTGAAAAGGTTTGTGGCCATCTTGACAAGTTTGCCCTTAGAGTTTTAAGCTATCTATTATTGATCACTTTCTTTGCTCTTTTGGGATCTTTATCATATTCCCTTTGTGCTTCAACAAAATCAAGCTTTAATACTTCAGTAGTGGGAGGGAACATAAACACTTTGTCAATGAACTCAAGGTTTAGTCTAATTACGACATTACCACCAGCATCTAACACAACCTTGGTATCCTTATTATAGAATTGAGTGCACTAGAGAATGAACTTTGTGTTGTGGGCCACTACAAAAAAAAAAAGATACTAGATGGATATTAATCTCGATTATCTTCTTCATTTCATGGCTAGGGTTGTTCGATTTGGTTCTTTTTATGAACTCAACCATATCTACGTGATCGATCTCTGTATCCCTAATGTTAACATTATAATTAATTAAGGTGATTAGAAAAACACCTTGATACTTGTATTTCATTGTCTTTAACTTCTTCAGAGAAACCTTAGTCATATGGAAGAACTTTTGTAAAAAGGACACCAACGAAGAGGGATCCTTAAGAGAAACTACAACGAGAATCATGATCATGCAATCAGGGGAAATATTGGCAATTTGGAAAAATTGCATGTCAATGATCATAACCATGGGAATGTGCTTGAAAGGGCTAAAGTGTGAGTAGGCAGGAAAGGCAAAAGGGAAGTAGGCTCAAAAAAGTGAAAATTTGAAATTTTCCCAGAGTTAAGAAAAATTGAGGAAATGTATGCAGGGGCAGCAAAAATTACCACCCTTGCATATAAGGGAAATTCATTGTGCATAGGTGGAAATTTTTTCCACCTGTACATGTTGGGGACTGATGGTTTATGCATAGGCAACAATTTTTTCCACCATTACACATGAACTTTGTGCATGGGTAGTAAAAACTACCACCTATGCATGTGGGGGGAATTTGTGTAAGGGCAACAAAAATCACTGCCCTTACACAAATGGGAAAGGATTTGTAAAAGCAACAATTTTTTCTGCTATCACACTAGCTCAGTGGCTTTGCATAAGGGTGGTAAAAATTGCCACCATTACACTGGCTAGTTTAGCTAATGGGGTTATGGGGTTTTGGCTGTTAATGAGGAGGAGAGGGAGGAGAAAAAATGAAAAAAGAGAAAATAAAATGGAGGAAAGAGAAAAAACTAGAATTTAAACAAAAGAGGAAGAATAAGATGAAAACATATAAATACAATAAGAAAGAATGCAAAACTAACTTGGTAAAATGCAATACCACGCTTGAATCCAAAAAAATTGTAATCCCACTCATTTGCATAGTCGACTGGATGCAGGGAGGAGGAGTAGACAACCTTGAATGATCCAAATGAGGCTCAAATCAGGTTTAAAATGGGCTAAAATTAACCTCAAATACTTAGCGTGTGCGGCCATAAATGTCATGCATAAAAACTGATGTCATGCAAGGGTGGTAAAAATCACTGCCCTTGTATGTGAGGTTCAAAAAAAATGTGAGGGCAGCAATTTTTTCCACCCCTACATGAAAGGATGTAAGGGTGGAATAAACTATTGCCTTTACATGAAAAAAGAAAAGGATATGTAATGGTTTTAATTTTTGCTAACCTTGCATAAAAAGAAAAACTTAAAAACTAACTCCTTGAAAAAGCTCTATTTTCGATCTGATCACATTGAGACCTCAAAAAAATTCACATTTCTTGGCGCAATCGTAATGAGGGAAGGTCATGAAATTTTCAAGGATGTCAGTTGACTAAACTCAAGATCAAGTGAAACTTGTCTCAAAAGATGAACTTAGAGTGAAAAATATGAAATGGACAAGTTTCATAGGGGTTATCCCAAAAATGAGCATAGCTAATTTTGGAAACAATAGCTAGCTCCTGTTGGGAAACTTCTATTGATCAAATCTTGAAACAATCAATAGGAGTTGAAACCAATCTCTAAGTTTTGTCATCCATGCCATTGGGCCACAGAATCAAGCTAAGAAAGAAAAAGACATGAAAAAACAAACAAAAATAAATAACACAAGACTATACAAATGTACAAATGAACTCATCTAATACTTCAAGGATTGAAGTATTTTAGATGTTACCCACTGTGAGGTAGTGAGAATGGTGTCCCATCTAGATATCAAAGCAAGAAGCTATTTTCACCATAGACCTGATGAATGATAAATAGACCTCTCCACAAAGAATCAAATTTGTCGTGCATTCTTTTTAGCTCTCTCCTCTTATCCCATAACAAGACGTGATCTCCAATTTGAAAATCATGAATCTTAGCCCTTTTATCGAAGAGTTTATTTACCTAATTTTGATGTGTACTAATCTGGTCCACTACCGTGGTCCATTGCTCATCCAGTTTCGTTAGGCACATGATCCTTTTATCAATAGAATTTTTGAAGGTTGAATCTTTGATTGCCTTTGCCAACTTTAGTGCTGGTAGTTATAAGGTAATTGGTATCTTTGCATTCAAACCATACAAAAGTTGAAATGGTGACATGCCTATTACCCTCTTAGGTGTAATCCTATCTGCCCACAAAACATCGAACAATGCTTTATGCCAAGTTCTTTGATTATTATCTACTAGTTTCTGGATAATGGTAACTAGATTCTTATTGCTTGATTTTGCTTGACCATTTCCTTGAGAATAATAGTCATAGGAGTGGGAAATAATAATCTCGTAATGGTAGCAAAACTCAATAACCTCATGAGAAGAGAAACAAGCAAAATTATTTTTTACAATCTTAGCTGGGACCCCAAATCAGGAAATAATATTTTTTTTAAGAAAATTACATACCACTTTCGAAGTAGCATGCTTAGTTAGAATGGCTTCCACCCATTTGGTAAAATAGTCAATCATGGTGAGAACATAGTCATGTCTAGCACTTGAGGATGGGTTCACTATGCCAATGAAATCAATACCCCATTATTTAAAAGGTTCTTCAATCACCCCTAGCTTGAGAAGTAACGCGGCTAATTTAAGTTTCTAGATGAGCTGTTGACACAACTCACACCTACGTAACCATTTATACGTGTCTTGAAATAGTGTAGACCAATAGTATTTAGCTCGTAGAATCTTGTGAGCCATCACTGGTGTAGAAAAATGTCCTCCACGAGCCAAATTATGGAAGGACTCTAACAATTTATTTTATTGCGCTTTATTGACGCAACAAAGAAACACCCCATCAAGGCTTCATTTGTACAAACCATTACCCCATAAGACATATTTAACAACCTTTAATTTAACATTCCATTTTTCTTTATAGGATAGATGGGTGGGACACTCACCAGAGGTAATAAAATGAGCAATATTGGAATACCACTCATCAGTAGTAGTGATGAAGAAAACTATAGGCAAGTCTTCGACGTCTATTTCTTCATGTTCTATTTCCTTGGGTATGTTATTAGCAATCGATTGGCAAAGCCCTTTTCCCCACACAATTTTGGTAGGTTTGATATCAAGATCAAAATCCTAAATTTTGGAAATCCAATTACCCCTTTTAGTACCAAACTCCTGTTGAGTTAGAATGGACTTCACTATTGTATCAAGCACTAGAACAACAGTATGTGAATTTAGAATATAAAATATGAAATGTTTTACCACCTTTACCATGGCATAAGCATGCTTCTCCATATTCGAATATTTTAATTCATGATTTTTTAGAGGACTACTCATAAATTATATGGGAGATTCCACACCTTCTTTGTTTTTTTGGACCACAATGGCTGAAAGTGTATGTTCAGAAGTGTAGCTATATACTATGAAGTCTTTGGTATAATCTAGGCAAACTAGGATTGGGGCATGGGTGATCACTTTCTTGATATTTTCAAATTCTGAATTTCCTTTTGTAGTCCAATGGAAAGTGGCTTTACCCTTCATCATGTTGACAATGCGACGAGTCTTCTCTACAAATTTTGGAATGAATCTCCGTAGAAAATTCACCTTTCCAAATAAATAATGAACGACAGTCTTACTAGTAGAAAGAGTAAGATTTTGGATAAATTTGACTCTTTTTGAGTCAATTTTTATGCCTTCTTAGGATACAGTATGATAGAGAAGTTTACCTTTTGTAACCTCAAAAATTGACTTCTTGAGATTAAGAGAAATACCATTTTGCCGACAACGTTCCAACACTTGTTATAAATGATGCACGTGATTGGGATGATATTTAGAAAAAATGGTCAAATCATCAAGATTTATTATGATAAACTTCCCTATTACGTCTTTAAAGGTAAGATCCATTGCTCTCTAGAAGGTGGCACCAACATTGATTAGACCAAAAGGCATTCGATGATATGCAAAAGTGCCCCATGGTGTAGTAAAAGTAGTTTTATGTTGGTTTTCTTCATTGACTTCTACTTGATTATACCCAGAAAAACCATCTAACATTCATAACATTTATGAACCAGTCACTATTTGCAATACTTGATCCATGATGGGTAGGGGATAGTTATCTTTTAAATAAAATTGATTTAAGTTTCTAAAATTAACACAAATACAAATTTATCCATTCTTTTTCCTCATTGAGACTATGTTAGCAATCCATGTGGAATGGTGGCTTGGAAAAATAATTCTTGCATTCAACATTTTTTGGATCTCAAAAAGGATAGTACCTGATATTTTGGGGTTATATTGCCTTTGCTTCTGCTTGTGAGGCAATGACCTAACTTTAAGAAGAATTTTATGCCAAATTTTTTTGAGACTGAGGGACTTTAGATCATCATAAGAATACACCAAAACATCAATGTAATGGTGAAGAAGAGTAACAAATTTGAGCTTTTCATCAAAAGTGCAACAATTCCCAATGTTGACCATTTTGGGACTTTCTATTGTACTCAAATTCACTTGATCAAATTCCTTGGAGGAACTTGAATCCATCTGTTGCTGCTTAACATACCTATCATGCTTATCAAATAAATTTTCAAGATAAACCAAACATTTTGGAATTTTATTCCCTTTGAGTTAAAGAAACTTCCCACCAACTTTTGAATTCATTTTGGGAACTGATTCCCGTGGTGGAGATTCGCTACCTTCAAAATAAAGCTCCTCAAGGCTGTCCATCTTTTCTAGAAAATAAATAATTTAATTTTCATTGTTAAACACCTACCAATGATTGGTATTATCAATTATACTTGGTCAAAATACCAGCTCAATAATGTACTTGTCCCCTTTGAAATCCTTATGGGGAACCATGAGGGTTGTAGAGACTACTTATGAATCTGCATGAACATTGAATTCTCTTAGCACAACAGAAATATTGAAAGCATCAAAACTTTCAATACAATTCCATACTAGATTTCAATAATATCTCAATCTTTAATTTTTGATTTGGTATAGGTTCCTTACCTGATAAACCACTAGTTCAACATCTCCTCAAGCATGAAGAATCTTAATACCTTTAGCATGAGTAGCTTTCAATCTAAGCAGCAAAGAGTCATACTCGGCAGTGTTGTTGGTATTGTTGAACTATAACTCATATGAATAAGGAAAAATTTCTCCTTGAGGGGATATCAAAACAATTTTGGCTCCAAAACTGATAAAAGAGCAACTGCCATCAAATTCTAAAATCTAGACATCATTAGAATTTGATCTTTTCAAAAATTTATCTTCATTATTCAGGAAAGATCCTTTGTTATCTAAACTTTGCTTTAATAATTCTTATGATTTCCTATCTAAATTTTCTAAATTATCACTTAAAAAACTTTTGTCTGATGAGCTAAAAACATCTTCAGTTGTCAGAAAATAGTTACCCATTCCCGATGATTCAAATAAAATTTGAGCTTCAGGGTCTAACATTTGGGTGACAATATATTTTGACTCTTTCTCAGGAAGTAATTTTTTCATGACACCTTTAACAGGTATCCTTGTTTGAGATAGATCCATATTCAACTCTCCACCTACATCCTTACAAAAATTTCATCCAAGCAGGATGCCATAGGAAGCTAGAACATCGACCACCAAGACTATCATTTTGATCCTTTTATCCAAAAAATCTGCTAATGCAAATTAGGCATCTTTAATTTGACCTAGGAGTTGTACTTTCTTGTTCTCCATGGAAAATCATGTACCAAAAGTCTTAGTTAAGGTGAGACCAAGAGAATCTACTACCTTGGTAGGCATAACATTATCAGAGGCCCCAGAGTCTATTATACAGTTGCTCAATTTATGACCATTTATTATAAGGAAAACATAGAAAAGTTTTATTTTCCTAGGGAAAACTAGAGGAGTAGCAACAAGATTATTTTGAGTGGATTTGTTATTTAAAGAATTAGGAGTCATCTTTGGAGAATGTTGTCTTGTAGGGATGGTTTTCTTTTTTATGTATTTAGCCAACCTATCAAACTGCTCAGGATTGGCTCGCAAGTACACAACTTCAGTCATTTGAATCTTATTTTTTTAGCATGATAAATTATATCAAATAATTAGAATGAATTAGAAATAGAGGAAGGAAGTACATCATCCTGATCTTTATTGGGTGTGGCACTGGTCTGAGGAATAGAAGTAGAAGATACAGGGTGGTTTGAGGTAGTTACTTTCTTATTGGTCACCAGGTCCTTTGATTGGAAAGGCAATGAAGTCCCTCATTTATAAATTGAGACTACTGGCTAAGGTTCCTCTCCTACCTTTCCTTTATTAGCTTGTTGAGTTGACTAATTTTGAGACCTAGTAAAGACAACATATGATCCATCTACTACTTTTTTCTTAGCTTCGTCTTGGTAATTCAAGAAACTAATGTTGGAGTCACTAGCTAATTCTTCTTCTCCTTCTACAAAGAGATTAGCATCATATTCTTAGTCTAACATAGGTTGGAGTGAGAAATCATGTTTAGCTTCAAAGTAACCAACTTTTGAGTTAGATGGTGTTGCTTCAATGGCAAGTTTCTCTTATGGGGGAGGTAGATGATTCAGTTTCCCTTAATTTTTGGCAGCATTGCCTTGATATGACTAGTTCTAAAATGTCCTTGTTATATCTTGATAAGGAGGAGCAGACATACCTTGGGCCATTTGTCTTTTTAGGGCTACCAGTTCATTTGTTAACTTTTTCACCATAGGATCTGTGGTGCTCATGGAAAAACTTTCAACAGATGAGGAAAACTTATTTTTATTAGAATCTTTTTTGATCTTACCTACCAAGATAAGATCATCTTCAACCTTGGTAGCCAAATTTTGTGCTATAGAAAGATCTATAGGACCGGCCTGCCTCAACTAAAAACTTACTTCAAGAAGTTGAGAGTTGATGAAAAAGCACTTGAGGTTCTCTGGTGTTGGTTGAGCAATTGTAGGAATTCAGTTTCTCAGCTTATTAAATTTAGCAATGAAGTCTCACATAGGCTCATGAGGTTCCTTCTTCATTTTCATAAGCTAATCCAACAAGGTATGTGCATCTTTAGTGGGTTTAAACCTAGCCTCAAACTTGGCCTTGAGAGTATTCTAGTTAGTTATAGTTTGAGCTTGAAGGTGATAAAACTAGTCTACAGTAGCACCTTGCAAAGTTTATACAAACAGTCTCACCGCTATATCTTCATATTCCATGCCTATCACACCACATGCTATGCAGAAGGCAATAATATGCTCATCAAGATGGACTTTCCCATCACCATAGAATTTGGGGAAATTCTTTCCCAAACTACGAGGTAGTTTGTGTAAAGGTGGGGCTAGATTGAGAGGACCAAAAGAGTTACCCCAAGGACCTTGGGCTATCATGATATGATGATTGAAGGGAGGGATAACAAATCTTGGTGGGGTAAGTATGGAAAAAACTCTACTAACATTAAGACTAGAAGCTTCATTTGGTATTAGAGATCTAATGTTGGTAGGAGGAAAACTCCTGGTATGCTAGAGGTGAGATGGCAGAGGAGAAATCTCAAAATTATTTTGCTGCACTAACTCAAATATAGGATCAACAATAACTTAATCTCTCTAGCTTCACATGTACATTGGATCTGCCAGAGTGAAAAAATGAAAAAGACTGGAAATGCTTCAATTTGAAGCTTGAGGCTTCAAAGTGCACGTTCTTGTCCCCAACAGAGTCGCCAAAAGCTATTAGGTGAATATTTTGTCATCAACTAACTGACGGTAAAATGGGTATATCGACCACAGCACAAGGAGATTTATATGGCAAAAAGTGTAGGTTTACCACAACATAGTGAGATAAATCTCTCCTCTCATCAAGGGGAGGTTCCCTATAAACCACTATATATTAAAATAAATTGAAAATAGACTCAAGTGTGAAATCACACCATCCATATCTCTTTTTTCAAAGATGTTCACAAGGTAAAGGAAAATTACTATGTAATAACTAAAAACAATCCTCTTCTTTCAAAAATAATGTCCAGTAAATAGTAAGAAAACTTCTCGAGTAGTAATTAGATTCACAAGAAACCCATGAAAGCACAAAGTCTTTCATTGCTTCTCTTGTTGATTTAGGATTAATAAAAGTGTAAAATGAACTGAATCTCAAAGTCTCCACCAAAAACTACAATAGAGTATAAGATCACAAAGGATAAAAGTAGTACAAAGCCTTTCTAATACCCTTTTCATCAAAACACAAGAAACACAAACTAAAGGTAATTATAACATCACAATGTCTTCATAATTATCTTCAGAACATCTTTAGATAATTTCCACACACTTTGCTTGTTTAATCAAATAGATAAGATATTATTAGGAAAAAGACATAAGAACAATTTCCTAAATAACACAAGTTATTCTAACACAAAATTTGAAAAGTAACCTGCTTTCTCATTCATTCAAGAAAATATGATTTACAATCTGAGCTCAAAGTCTCAGGGAACATCTCAATTTGCACAGATTTTTTTGCTTTCAATTACAAAATATATATATATTACAAAAGAGGCTCTATTGATAGGGAGAGGCCTTAAGAATTGAGAAAAGACTTAAATATTCTGACCTAGTCAAAGATATCAGTCTTTGTTGACTTTGGACTTTCCATATTTTTACATGTAATTACACATGACAAAAGTACATGTGCAAACATCCAAAGTGGTTACAAAAGTGCATTTAGAAAAAAGGAAATTAAATCAATGAAAATTTGATTCAATTTGTAGCTCCATCTTTCTTTATATGAGCATCATACATGGTGATATCTGCTTGTATCCTGATATAGTCTGGAGTAATAGTATTCTTGAAAATCATCTTCACCCTGGCTATGGCATCTTTCACTACTATGACCAATTTTGCATGACTAGTTAACCTAGTTTTTATATATTCCAAAGTTAACTGATTATCTAGTATATTATCCACAAAGGCCATTGATAATGGTTTATCTTAAAATTCCTTTCAGAACATACCTTTGAATTCTTGAACCATTTCTTTGGCTAAAAGCAATTGGTTGTCTTGTGATATAATTTTGTAAGGCAACTCCTCAAACTTGTGTAACAAATTGATGTCTCTTTGTTCACTGAGGTCTTTTGATGATTTGAGATCACTGATCAACTCCTTAAGCACCTGACTCTTATATATCAATGCTTCTTTTATTTTAGTATAAGAGTCTCTATCAGCAACGATGCCAATTGATACTAGGGTGCTTATTTTAAACTTTTTCATATCCACCCACTTATCAAGATACTCTTTTATGCTTTCAATATCTTGGGAAATGATATTGATAAGGTCATCTAATTCTGATCTCACTTTCTTCATCTTACCCATTTTCTTAGACAACTCAGTGAGCAAGGAAATTCCTTGTGCATGCAACTTATCTAAGTACTCTTCAAGTACTTTTCCCTTGAGATAGGTATTTTCTACTTTCTAAATCCTGGGGTCATCGACGAAGATAGCCTTTAGAGTTACGATTTCTAGAGTGAAATTTATTTTCCTTATTACTGTAGTCAATTGTTCCACCATTGCTTTATAATGGTCTTTTATCTCTCTTTCTCTGTCAAACTTTTGAACCAAGATGTCCATAGCTGACTGCATGTTGGTCTTAGCACTTTTATGAGTTATTTTCCCTAACTCAATTCAAGAGATAGAGTACTCATTTACATCAAAATTTTCAAGAGTTTCATCCTATGGAGGTTTTGCTATTTCCAAAAAAAATTGCCCTTTATCCTGAATCATCTTTGAAAGAATTTTTGGTTTTTATTGAGTCTTGACTTTGGTCAACACCATTTTAGTGAAATCAAAGTCATCTGAGGAGATAGCCTATTTTTTCCTTTTGGGAATATAAGCTAACAACCAAGGTGGGAGGGAAAAATCACTTACATTCACATCAATCCCTATAATTGGCATCACTAGATTAGCACCTACACTGGTGGTGGAAATAATGGGTGGAGTATCAGTTAAAACTACACCTACTACTAAATGGTCAAGGGCAGAACTATCTCCAATATCAAAAGATGGAGATGACAAACTAGGGATTGATCTTGAGGAATGAAGAACATATCCAAAAGCACCTTGAGGGTTGTCAAAAATGATTTTGGAAAGAGAGGCAGCTCTAGAAGAGGGAATACTGATTGGAGAAATAGGTGGAGTTACATCAGGTGAGTTAGGCGGGGAAGAAGGAATTCCTATGTCTAGTTATACACCTACTTGTGGAGATAGAGTTTCCTTTTTATATTGATCTATGAGCCTATCATTAGTTTCCATCTATTTCATTGTTGGTTCTTTGATGCTCTACTTCTCAACTTCCATATCTGTTATTCTTGGTTCCTTTTCTATAACTTGTGACTTCTTTGTCATGAAGATGATCCTGAGCTTATGTGGCCTATCAGAAGTAGGGACATCACTTTTATTATTCATCCTATTTTTTGCCTTTCTCCTTATTTCTTCTTGAAATTTAGCTTCTGACCTTGTGATGAACTCTTTCAGGGTGATTCCCTTATTTGCTAACCAATCATTGGTGTTTGCCAATATTGGTTCAAATCTTCTTCTTAAGGAAGTCAATTCATTTTATGACCATTGGATTGGGGGGAGAGGGGCATTGGTGACTTATTCAACATGGTATCTATTATTGATCAAATCACCATTATCCACTAAGCTTTTAGAGATATCAATGAGTCCCACATATTCTATCTATTCAAGAGACAATCTACTATAGTCCATTTTCTTGATGTCTTCAACAGTCCTCAAATCAACCCAAATATCTTTGATCATAGGCTCATGAAACTGGGTCTTCTTTCTAATTATATCCTTTACACCTCTGTAGTCAAAGTTTGGCCTCCTATTGAAATGCTTCATGGTTATGAGTTTCATTTTAGTCTCCATTTCTCTAGCTTTTCTAGTAGTCAATACTAAGAACCTACCAATTTCAATCGAGAACTTGAAGCCAAGTTTCTTGAGTTCCATCTGCTTGTTTGTATGATGATTATTTTCCTACATAGTTTTATCAAGACTAATTTGTCTAAGGGGAATCTTGGGAGCATATAAGGATGACCTTGGAAAAATCAAACCCAAAGATAAGAAAAAGAAGGGAACTACAAGAACATACACCCAAAGTCATTCACAACTGCCTAGGCTTCATCTGACACTCTTTTCTATTCTAATTGGAGATCAAAGAGACACAAAAATACCATGAAGAAAGCATCATTTACCCTTCTAAAATGATGGATGGAACCCTTCAATGTCAATTGAGGATAATATTGATATACTAGGGTTAATCTCCTGTCTCCTTCTGATGTTAATCTTTGGAAGGTTCTCATCGATGCCATAATATACACTAGGTATGATGTCATGTAGAATTTGGAGGTAGTAGATAATTTCATCAATTGCTCATGCAGAGCATTACTAATTTGTTCTCCCCAAAAAATGACTTATTTTCCTTGGAGAATTATCTTAATAAAGGAATACATGCATTCATGAAACTGAGAGGAAGAAGGTAGACCTCTTACCCTGCTGAGAAGAGTGATCAGGTTGCCAACTTCTATGAAATCACTCCTTGGAAAGCTCCATGGCCATCTTGACAATTTCACCCTTGGAGTTTTAAGCCATCTATTGTTGATCACTTTCTTTGATCTTTCAATATCTTTGTCATATTCCCTTTGTGCTTCAACAAAATCAAGCTTCAATACTTCAGTAGTGGGAGGGCACACGAACACTTTGTTAATGAACTCAGGGTCCAGTCTAATTACCACATTACCACCAACATCTAACACAGTCCTGGTATCCTTATTGTAGAGCTGAGAACATTAGAGAATGAACTCTATCTTGTGGGTCAATACAAGAAAAAAAGATACTAGATGGATATTACTCTTGATTATCTTCTTCATTTCATGGCTGGAGTTGCTCGATTTGGCTCTTTTTACGAACTCAACCATATCTACGTGACCATCTCTATATCCCTAATGTCATCAACATTAGAAGTAACCAAAGTGATTGGGAAAACACCTTGATACTTGTATTTCATTATCTTCAACTTCTTTGGAGAAACCTCAGTCATTTGGTAGAACTTTTGTAAAAAGGACACCGATGAAGAGGGATCCTTGAGAGAAACTGCAATGAGAATCATGATCATGCAATCAAGAGAAATATTGGCAATTTGAAAAAACTGCATGTTGATGATCACGACCATGGGAATGCACTTAAAAGGGATAAATTATGAGTAGGTAGGAAAGCCAAAAGGGAAGTGGGCTTGAAAAAGTGAAAATTTGAAATTTTCCCAGAATTAGGAAAAATTAAAGAAATGTATGCAGGGGCAGAAAAAATTGCCACCCTTGCATATAAGGGAAAGTCATTATGCATAATCAAAAATTTTTACTACCTGTACATGTTGGGGACTGATAGTTTGTGGATAGGTAACAATTTTTTCTGCCATTACACATGAACTTTGTGCATGGGCAGCAAAAACTACCACCTATGTATGTGGGGGGAATTTGTGTAAGGGCGGTGAAAATTGCCACCCTTGCATAAATGGCAAAGGATTTGTAAAGGTAGTGATTTTTACCACTATCACACTGGCTCAGTGGATTTACCTAAGGGTGGAAAAAATTGCCGCTGTTACACTAGCTAGTTTGGCTGACGGGGTTATGGGGTTTTGGCCATTAACGAGGAAGAGAGGGAGGAGAAAAAATAAAAAAAGACAAAATACAATGGAGGAAAGAGAAAAAAACTAAAATTTAAACAAAAGAGGAATAACAAGATGAAAACATAGAAATACAACAAGAAAGAATACAAAACTAACCTAGAAAAATGTAATCCCATGCTTGAATCTAAAAAAATCATGATCCCACTCATTTGCACGATCGACTAGATGTAGGAAGGAGGAGTAGAAAACCTTGAATAATCCAAATGAGGCTCAAATTAGGTTTAAAAGGGGCTAAAATTAACCCCAATAACTCAGTGTGCATGGCCATAAATGCTGCATGTGAAAACTGATGTCATGTAGGGGCGGCAAAAATCACTGCCCTTACATGTGAGGTTCAAAAAAATGCGAGGCCAGCGATTTTTTCCACCCCTGCATGAAAGGATGTAAGGGTGGTGAAAATTGCTGCCTTTACATGAAAACATAAAAGGATATGTAATGGCAGCAATTTTTTCTGACCTTGCATGAAAATAAAAACTTAAAAACTAAATCCTTGAAAAAGCTCCATTTTTGCTCTGATCGCATTGAGACCTCAACGAATTTCATGTTTCTTAGTGAAATCATAACGAGGGAAGGTCATGAAATTTTCAAGGATGTTAGTTGACTAAACTTGAGACCAAGTGAAACTTGTCTTGAAAGACAAGCTTAGAGTGAAAAACATGAAACAGATAAGTTTCATAGGGGTTGTCCCAAAAATGAGTGTAGCTGATTTTGGAAACAACACCAAGCAGGAGAAAGGAAAGGCCATACTTATTGATCCTTCACCAGATAATTACATAGATCCTAATACCTTTAATTCCCTTTCCCACATGTCACCTCCTAAATCTTCTAATCATTTCACCATTTTAGATAATGGATTAGGAGAGTATGTGACCCATGATACATTTCATACTGCCAATCTTCCTCAAAATCCAAAAACCTTTGGGTGACCTAAAGTCATCTCACATATGCATTGGCAATAAAAGAGTAAAGATAAGGGACCTATCACATTTGTATTATCATTTTTCCTAGGACTTAACCCTCTTGAAGGGGATAAATCATGGTTATACAATGAAAACCAAGTTAATTGTTATAAAAATGCAAAATATCTTATTCCCAATAGGATCATGGAGTATCACAATTATGAAAGAAAAGGTGTCAGACCAAATTAGTAAGGAACCATCAAGCCAATTTCCATGACTAAGTATAAAATACCTTATGGACTTAGATTTAAACTTCCTAGGGGTGACTCCACATATCTCGTTCAAACTTCATCACCAATGACTAGTGATGATGATGTCGATAGTAAAGCAGAGTCTGATCATGGCCAACCCTTTGATAATCTAGCTAAAACCAACTTGTTTGATAACAATTCCATTTGTACCCTTACTTTAGCCATTCATCACAACCTTTTGCCATTATATTATCCCTAATTGATAGACTGGGACCAATAAGAATCCAGTTTACCAATTGATGAGTTTTAGAATGATGAGGCATTTTGTGATTTCTTAGGCCTTAGAGATAACATTCCATTGGGAGATCACAAATCAAGATTCTCAATCACATTGGATCCTACAACCTATTTTGGAGAGTGAGTGAACACCCTTAGCCAAAAACAAATAAGTAAAAAATTAAGGTCCTAAAGTGAAAACCTCTTTGAGGCACTTTATGACCAGGGAAAAAGTAAAGATAAAGTCCAGTCTAGTGGTGCAAACCTATTTCAGGTGTCATTAGATGAGTGTTTTCATTCTTCTTTGAATTTAGACTAGGTGAACACCAATGATGAACTTACCTATGGATCCAAGTTCAGCTTTGAGCAACAATAAGTATTTGATCAAATTATTCAAGAATTTTTGACTATTTTTATTACATGGTTAGATCTCCCATTACGAGACTCAGATTCATCATGCCTAAGAGAAGTTAAAGAGCAAGTCCTAATAGAGGACCTTAACATAATTCGATAGTTTAAGTCATTACCTACTATCCTAGAAGATGGTTCGACCCTTCTAATCAAAGATACAACAAAGGTAAATATTGGGACTCTATCAGACCTAAAATGGATAAAATTAGGAGCATCCCTCACTGAGGAGGAACGTGACATCTTTATGGCTCTATTGAGAGAATTTGTAGATATCTTTGCATGGGCCTATTCTGACATGCTAGGTTTAGACCCTACCTTGATTATGCACCACCTATTGGTTAATATTTATGCCAAACTAGTGAAATAAAAGTTACATAATATGTATCCTTGCATTATTGTATTGGTAAAGAAAGAGTTGAAAAAACTCTTAAAAATAGGATGCGTCTGATCCATTGACTACTTTAAATGGATCTTTAATGTGGTACCTATTAGTAAAAATCTTGAAGGGATCAGAATTTTTACTAATTTTTGATACATCAACAAAACTTTTCCTAAAGATGATTTTCCCTTGTCTAATATCAACATGATCATCGACTTCATGGCTGGTTATGAAATGCTTTCACTCATAGATGGCTTTTCAGGATATATCCAAATCAGAATAGCACCAGAAGACCAATATAGAATAGTGTTCACCACTCCATGGGGAACATTTTTTAATTAGGTAATATGATTTAGCCTTAATAATGCTAGAACTATGTATCAAAGAGCCATGACTATCATATTCCATGATATGATGCATGATATTGTTGAAGATTATGTTGATGACATATTAGGAAAATCCAAAACTAGGGTTGACCATTCAGTAGCGTTGTGTAATATATTTGAAAGATTACAAAAGTACAAAGTCAGAATCAATCTAAATAAATGTGTGTTTGGTGTAACTTTAGGAAAATTAATTGGCTTCATTGTGTCTCATAGAGGTATTGAAGTTGATCTGGATAAATTCCATCCTATAACCAAGATGCCACCACTAGCTAATTTAAAGCAACTCCATAGTTTGTAGGGTAAGATCCAGTCCATCCAACACTTCATCTCTTAGTAGATAAGTGCCATCCATTCACACACCTTTTGAATAAGGGAGTGTTATTTCACTAGGATGGTCACTGCCAAACAACTTTTCAACAACTCAAAGACTATCTTGTTAATCTGCCTGTTATATTACCTCCTATGCCAGGAAAGCCATTTTTGTTATACCTATCAGCTACTAAACATGCTATAGGGGAAATTTTGGCTTAACATGATGATAATGGAAAAGAGCATGCTATGTACTACCTAAGCCATACTTTGGTTACATATAAACATAACTATGCACCTATTGAAAAAGCTTATCTGGCCATGGTCTTTGTAGCTTAGAAACTATGTTATTACATGTTGAATAATAAGACCATGGTCATTTCAAAAGTAGATCCACTCAAGTAAATACTATCTAAAATAACTTTTCAAGGTAGAATGGCTAAATGGATCATTCTTCTCAGTGACTTTGACATAGAGTATGTCAATCAGAAGGCAATCAAGGGACAAGTTATTATAGATCAACTTGCTAAAGTACCTCTCATAGACATATGACCACTCATGTTTTAATTTCTTGATGAATCCACAATGATCATCATTAACACACCCCTTGAAGAGAAGGCTTGGAAGCTATATTTTGATGGTTCATTTATTACACATGGATTAGGGGCAAGGCTATTATTTATTACACCATAGTGGGATCTAATCCCTAAATCATTCAAAATCAACTTTCCTTGTATAGATAACATGGCCAAGGATGAATCACTTATTGTAGGAATTTGACAAGTAGTACATTAGAATATATCTCATTTCCAAGTTTATGGTGATTCTTAGTTAATCATCAATTAGGTCACAAATCATCTTTAGACCAAAGATGACAAGGTGATTCCATATAAAGCCATGGTCGACACTCTCAAGAAATAAATTGCTGATATTCAGTTTGACAATATACCAAGGGCTAGTAATAGAACTATAAATGCCATGGCTACTATTGGCTCTCTAATTCAACAAATTGATAAAGCTAGAGAGTATCAGTTCCTCATCAAGAATTTGTTAGCATCAACTCATGAACCTTCAACTATTATCATGATTTATGATATTATTGTTTAGAATTCTATCTGGTACTTAGACCTTTATAACTACTTTCATGACCAAGTTCTACCACCTAGCCTATCTCAAAAACAAATAAAATCCTTCATTCACCATTCCACTCATTATACTCTACTTGGATCCACCCTTTACTATCATAGTTTTGATGGAACTTTGCTTCATTATTTAACTTCAGTAGAGTTTACACTAGCATTAAGATAAGTTCACAAAGGAATATGTGGAGCTCATTCTAGTGGGGCAATCCTATCCAAAAATATCTTGCATAGTGGTTATTATTTCCCCACAGTGGATGTAGATTCCACTGCATATGTAAAGAAGTGTGACAAATGTCAATAGCATGCTAATAAAATTCATGCCCTAGCAAAAAATTTGAAACTGATGTTGACACCATCACCATTTTCTACATGGGGACTTAACCTCATTGGGAAGATCAAATCCACTTCATCTGATGGCCATAAACATATCCTTACCACCACTAAGTATTTCACTAAGTGGGGTGAAGCTATAACCCTCACTTGTGTGACTAAAAATCAAATTTACAAATTCATTTTCAACCATCTCATTTGCCGCTATGGTATCCCCTCTGACATTATATTTGATAATGTATGATCATTCAAGAACAAGGATGTAGACCATCTGTGTATTGAATATAACATCACACAATATTTTTCTATAACATATTACCCTCAAGGTAATGGCCAAGCTGAGGCATCTAATAAAACTATTTTAAATCTTCTCAAAAAGATTGTCAATGATATAAGTCATGATTGGCACTTGCAGATATTCCATACCCTTTGGGCATACCATACCAATCATCATACTCCCATAGGAGCCGCTCCATAATCACTTGTTTATGGTACTAAATCCATCTTTCCCATTGAGGTTGAATTACCTTCAATATGCATCTCTTTCAATCATGTCCTAGATGATCATGACTATTGAGTAGCTCACCTATAAGAGTTTGACCTACTTGATGAGAAATGCACAACTACACTCAACAATCTTCAAGCATATCAGAACCAACTCAAAGGCCACTATAATCAACATGTTAAGTATAGAACATTTAAACTTGGTGATCTTTTTCTTAAATAAAACCAAAATAATACCGTGATTAAGAAGAAGCATAAAGGAAAATTCAAACCAAACTAGATAGGGCCTTTCATCATTACTATAGATTATGGATCAAGAGTCTATACGCTTGCCACACCAGATGGAGATGAACTTCTAGAGCTGATGAATATTATTCATCTCAAGTGATACTATGTTTGAGTGCTAAGGTGTATTTTCTATAAGGACCATTTTAGTTATGCCATTTTATCATTATTCCTCTTTATACAAATACCATCCTTTTTGCCGTATCCACTTCCTAATTCTATTCTATCAACCTGGTGTGTTCTAAAGCCTAGCTTATTTGACTTGGGTTTTTTCCATTTATTATGCAATTTTAACATCGATGTAACTGATCAGTTTCATTAGTTAGTTCAAGTAATTTAGATAGAGATCATATTTTGGGATAGTGTGATAGAAGTTTTGGAGGTTGCATCCTTCATTTTTTATGCCTTTCTTATCACTGATGTTATTACTAATTATAACCACCTTTGGGAAAATTAGTACCATCGATTTATGCCATTGTGTCTTGGTTATAACCACCTATGGCAAACTAGGGGTAACATTAAGCCTTGATGTACTAACTTGCCACTTCCTATGTCATACTATGCCTTTTTACCAACTATGCCTATTTTTTTTGAATTGACTACTACACTCATCAAATTCCTCTGTTGTAAGAGTGGAACTATAGTGACTTGAGGTCCTACTCTGGGACTATGTAGGTAGTGATCGATACTTATTGAGGTTATCTCAATAAACCTAAGCCATGCTCTCACTATTTTTTAAGCAACTTAAGCCACACTCTCACCATTTTGCAAGAAACCTAAGCCACACTCTCACTATTTTGTGAGCAACCTTAGCCATGCTCTTTGTTGGGTGAATATTTTGTCAATCAACATACTGATCAACAAAATAGGTCTTATCAACCACAACAAGAAGATTGGTTAGCTAGGTGTGTAGCTTTACTACATCAACCAGAAACAAATCTCTCCTCTCATCAAGGGGAGGTTCCCTATTAAATATGTGCAAGTTATATACTATATATATATATATATATATGCAAAAAGTAAGACATAGGGGTGGGATAAATCATCCATCTCTCTTTTTTTAGAGGTGATGCTGACAAATAGAGGAAAAATACTGGGTGATTGGTGATGGCACTTCTCTTCTTTCAGAAGTAACATTCAGCCAAGATCCAGATCCCTTCCTTGATAGTAGAAATCTTGGTGAAGCGATAGAAGGCACTTCTCTTCTTTCAGAATTGCTTGTTCTTGCAAACAACAGGGCTCTTTCTGGTAACAAGTGATTGGTAACTGGGTCCAAAGTAACCAGTAATCTAAGATGTAGCACAAAGTTTCCACCTTGACTACCCTAGAGGGAGATACGAAGAACAATGGGGGTACAAAGTCATCCCAAGGTCCTTTACATGGAAATAGAAAATAAAAACACACACTGAAGACAACTATGATAGTGCAAATTTTGAAAGTAGTTGGCTTCAGGACACCTTCCTTATCACCTCCACTAATTCTACTTGTTAAATCAAATAAACAAGAATTCTTTCAGAAGATAGACATATGAACAATCTCCTAAAGTAGCCCAAGCTATAACAACACAAAATATGCAAGTAACTTGCTTTCTCATTCAATCAAAGAAATATGAACTACAATCTAAGCTCAAAGTCTCAGTAATGCCTTTCAATTTGGGTAGAGTTTCACTTCTGGTAAGGGGAAGATCTCCCTTTTAACAATGAAAGAGTTTACATTATATATAGGCTAGGAGAGACTTGGCACTTTTTCCCATGGAGTGACCTATGCTATGCAATCAATGACTTATCTATATTTTTTATTATGTCAAGAAGGGCCATGCTGGAACAAGGTGGCTACCTTAACTGTGGCATGTTGGTTCATCTTCCTTATCTTATCTTGAGTCTAAATCACTCATTCCATCACCTGTTAGCTACACAAATGTATATTCTACCTTTAATTTAAAGGGGACAAATAGGCTGCACTTTCAATGTTTGTAGGCCCCAAATATCTACCTGGCTTACTGCTTCACCCACTAGTAGTAACTCCTACTGAGTTTTCCTCTCTATCTCTTCCTTCTCTTGACCTTGGCCTTAGGCTTTTTTGAATGCATTTGGGTTCATCTTTTGAGTCTACAAAAATCAATAGATACTTAAATGTAGTTGATATGGAATTCATGAGTCTTTCCTCTATGGAAGATTAATGGCTAGCCAGTCACTTTAAATTTGATGTCTACGGGCCTATCATCCTGTTATGATGAAGGTGAGGACACATGGTGGCATTTACAACTTTGAAATAAGCTTATTGGAATAAGCTTTGAAACTATTAGAGGTTGAGGGGGGTGCAGATGCAGACACGTGGTAGTTTTTACTGCACTGGGATGGGACACAACGCATTCTGCTCTATGAAGCTTCATTTGAAACTATGTCTTGGTGCGTGACACTTGGCATATTTTGCTGCACTTTTGAGGCTAGACCCTTCTTGAAGGGGACTTACCCTTTGAGATCTTGAATAGGATCCATTTTATGTGTCAAGTGTCCCTCCGCAAGGGTCTCTATCCTTCTGGATCCTCCAGTGGCCTTCAGGCTTTTCATCTTTGATGGGCTTGTTGTTCCATGTATTTCCTTCATTTTCTTTGGAAAAAAGTCTGAAGAGATTCCTTGAGATAATTTGTCTAAAGAAATTCCTTTCTTTGGCTCTATGCCTCCCACAAGGGCATCCCTCTTTGACACATGGTAGTATCCATCGCTTCTTGCCAAGGACACGTGGAGTCTTCCACTACATCATGTTGAAACCTTCCACCATTGACACCTGGCACTTTCTACTATTAGGCTTTTGCAAAACCATAGAAATGCTTGGGACTCAGTCAAGCTCTCATGGATGATGACACTTATTAGCCTCCGCTGATCTCTACCAGGGGCACGTGGCACGATCCGCTACTCTTAGAAAACCATAGTGAATCCTTCTGCAGTTGCCACTCGTTACCCTCCATGGAAATCTAGAGGAAGATTTGTCAAAAGGAACCCTATAACTTATAAGGAACTCTGAGAAGTGAACACTGACATGTGTCATGTTCCACTGAGTTACAACACTAACATGTGGCACGGTCTGAATATTTTTAGCAATCACGTGGATGCAGACACATGGTGACTTTCGATGAGTTTTCAAAAGGGACACATGGCACCTTCTACCACTTCTCCAAAATAAAGCATAAAGGGGCTCAACTGATGACACTTGGCAGCATCCACCTGACTCTTTCTTTTGCATGTGTCTCTTTTCTTAACTGAGGCAACCTTTGAACCCATGCATTGAACTAATTGAATGTTGAATCAATGAACCAAAATGGTTCAAGGTTCAATGGTTCAACAGTTTAAGCTTTTGAGACTCATTAAGTGTTCAGGGCCATAAAACCTTAGAAATGGTTGAACTTTGAACCTCTGTCAAAGCGCTTAGCTCTTGTTAATGGTGTTGAACCCTTGAACCCATTGAACCCATTGAGCTGAAAAGGTTCAAGGTTCAATGGTTTAATCCTTGTTTTGATGCTTGCCAACAGACCCTTTGAACTAGTTGAACTTGCTAATTCTTTTACCAAAAAGTTGAGAAAATGATGAAATTTAATGTCTCAGAACAAATTTTTGGAAAGGGGAGGGATAATTTTGGCCGTGTAGGACCAAAATAGTCATATGTTGTTTAAAAAATGAGGAGTCATTTTTCAGGGACAATAGCTAGCTCCTATTGGGGAACTTCCTTCAGATGACAACTCAGAATAGCTGAGGGGAGTAGAGACCAAAATCTCCAGTGCCTTGAAGTGTGCCATTGGGATACGAAGTCATGCTACCCAAAAATAAAGGCTCCACAAAATGAAAACAAAAGAACAAAATAGAAACAAAAGACTATACAAATGTACATATGTATAGGGGAGCTCATCTGATACTTTAAGAGTTGAAGTGCTTCAAATGTTGCCCATTATGAGGTAGAGAAAAGAGAGTACCATCTTGATACTTCAATAGGAAACTATTTTTACCATTGAGCTGATGAATAGTAAAAGGGCTCCTCCATAAGGAATTAAACTTTTCGTGCATCCCCTTTGGTTCTCTTCTCTTGTTCCACAGTAGGACTTGATCTCTAATCTAGAAATCATGATTCTTTACTTTCTAGTCAAAGAGCTTCTTTACCAGACTTTGATGGGCAGTAATTCGGTCCACCACCATAGTTCTCTACTCATTCAGCTCAGCAAGGCACATGATCCTCTTCTCAAGTGAGCTTTCATACGTTTGATCTTCAATTGCCTTGGCCAATTTCAATGCTAGCAATTCCAAGGTGATTGGTATCTTAGCATTGACACCATAAAGAAGTTGGAAGGGAGACATATCAATTGCTCTCTTTGGTGTAATTATGTCTACCCATAGAGTATCAACCAATGCCTTATGCCAAGTCCTTTGGTTTCCATCCACCAACTTCTTGATGATAGTCACCAGATTTTTATTGCTTGACTCAGCCTGTCCATTTCCTTGTGGGAAGTAACCAGAGGAATGGGAGAGTGTAATTTCATAGTAGAAGTAGAATTGAGTAATCTCCTGGGAAGTGAAGTAGGTTGCATTGTCAGTGACAATTTTGATTGGGACCCCAAACCTAGACATGATGTTTTCTTTGAGGAAATTGCATACTGGAACTGCTTCCACCCATTTGGTGAAGTAGTCTATTGTTATGAGGACATAGTCATGTCTAGCACTTGATGATGGGTTTACAGCTCCAATAAAATCAATTCCCCATTATTGGAATGGCTTCTTTATGATCACTAGTTTGAGGGGTAGGGCAGCTAACTTGGGCCTTCTGACAAACTGCTGGCATAGCTCACACCTTCTGACCCACTTGTATGCATCCTAAAAGAGAGTTGGCCAGTAGTACCTGGCTTGCAAGATCTTATGAGCAGTCACAAGAGCAAAAAAATTTCCTCCATAGGCTGAATTGTGGAAGGACTTTAGAAGTTGGCTTTGTTGCTCCTTGTCCACACAGCAAAGGAACGTTCCATCAAAGCTCCTCTTATATAGGTCATTGTCCTAGAGGACAAAATTAGTTGATTTTAGCTTGATGGTCCTCCTTTCTTTATAAGATAGGTTTGCAGGACATTCACCATAAGTAAATAAATGAGCAATACCTAAATACCACTCATTTGTGGTGGAGACAAAGAGGACTATAAGTGAGTCATCCACTTTTGGTTCTTCATGCTATGTTCCTCCTAGCTTATTATCAGCAATCAATTGACATAGCCCCTTCCCACACACCAGCTTTGTTGGCTTGATGATCAAATCAAACTCTTGGATCTTAGTAACCCAGTTGCCTCTCTTTGTCCTAAACTCCTACTGAGTCAGTATATATTTCACTGTGGTGTCAGGGACCAAGGCAGTAACTCGAGAATCAAGGATGTAGAAATGAAAATGTTTTATGGCCTTCACTACTGCATAAGCATTCTTCTCCATATTTGAGTACTTAAACTCATGAGCTTTGAGAGGATAGCTCATGAAGGAAATGGGAGATTCCATGCCTTTTTCATTCTATTGAACCAGAATTGCTAAAAGCGTATGTTCTAAAGCATAGCTATAAATGGTGAACTCTTTGCTATAGTTTGGGTAAGCCAAAATTGGAGCATGGGCAATGGTAGTCTTGACATCCTCAAAGGCTGACTTGCCTTCTTCAGTCCAGATGAAGGTGGCTTTTCCCTTCATCATGTTTACAATGTGCCTAGTCTTCTCAGCAAACTCAAGGATGAACCTCCGTAAGAAATTCACCTTCCCAAAGAAAGAGTGAACAACAGTCTTGCTTGAGGGCAAGGAAAGTTCTTGGATAGACTTGACTCTGTCTGAGTCAATCTTTATGCCTCCTTTAGACACAATGTGTTTGAGAAGTTTCCCCTATGTTACTCTAAAAACTAACTTCTTGGGGTTCAAGGAAATGCCATTTTGGTGACAATGTTCCAACACTTGTTGCAAATGGCTCACATGATCTCGGTGATGCTTAGAGAAGATAGTCAAGTCATCAAGATAAACTATGATGAACTTACCCATCTCATTCTTGAAGGCAAGGTTTATTGCTCTTTGAAAGGTGGTGCCAATATTTATCAAGCCAAAAGGCATCCTTTTATATGCAAATGTGCCCCAAGTTGTGGTTAAATCAGTTTTATGCTGGTCTGCTTCACCAACTTTGACCTAATTATATCTTGAGAAGCCATCTAGCATTGATAACATCTCCAAGCCCGTCACTATTTGCAGCACTTGATCCATGATTGGCAAACGATAATTATCCTTCAAGGATGCTTGGTTTAAATTTCTAAAATCCACACAAAGGTAAATTTCACCATTCTTCTTTCTTATAAGAACTATATTGGAAATCCAAGTGGAATGATGGATTGGGAAGATTATTCTAGCATTTAGCATTTTTTGAATCTCTGATAAAATAGTACTTGATATTTTTAGATTGTAGTGTCGGGACTTTTGCCTGTAAGGTGTTGAATCAGCCTTGAGAGGAATGTTGTGTCAAATTTCATCAGGCCAGAGTGATTTTAGGTCATCATAGGAGTATTCTATGACATCCATGTATTCATTGAGCAAAGTGGTGAGCTTTAAATGCTCTCCAGGAGTACATCATTTCCCAATGTTCACCATCTTGGGGTTTACCTTAGTTCCCAGATTTACTTGATCAAACTCCTGGGAGGAGCTTGAATCCATTTGCTACTATTTGATGAATTTATCATGCTTATCAAATAGATTCTCAAGGGAAACAAGGCCTTTGGGAATTTTATTCCCTTTCAATTGCAAGAACTCCTCACCTGTGCTTGAAATTGATTCAAGAGTCGGTTCAGGCTCTTGAGGTTACTGCTTTCAAAATGCAGCCATTTGAAGCTATCCTTTTACTCCAAGAAGGCAATTATTTGATTGTCATTATCTAATACCTACCAATGACTGGCATTATTAGGCACACTTGGTCTAAAGACCAACTCAATAGTGTACTTGTCTCCTTTGAAGTTTGGGTGGGGGATCAAGAGGGTAGCTGGAATAGCTAGTGTATCAACCTGATCATTAAATTCTCTAGCAAATGTAGAGATGTTAAAAGCATCAAAGTTTTTGAGTTGATCCTAGACTAGATTACGGTAGTAACACAATCTTTCATTCTTGGTTTGATACAAGTTTTTCACCTGACAAACCACCAATTCGGCATCTCCTTTAGCATGAAGGAGTTTGATGCCTTTGTCCCTAGCAGCTTTTAATCCCAGCAACAAAGATTCATACTTAGCTGTGTTATTAGTGTTTCTGAATTGCAACTTATAAGATAAAGAAAAAATATCTCCTTGAGGAGATATTAACACAACCCCAGCTCCTAAACTGGTGGAGGATCAGTTGCCATTGAATTCAAGAATCCATACCTCATTTGATACTAATTTTCCTTTGGGTTCTTCTTTATTCAGAGGAGGGGATTCTTCCACACTTGTATTGGTCTCAGCTAATTCTTCTACCATTCCACCTGACTGCATTTTCAGGTTGTCACCTATAAGGGCTTCATCAGATGCCTTATGAACTTCATCTATGGATAGAAAGTAGTTACCCATGCCTGAAGACTCGAACATGATTTGATCTTTAGGTGCTGAGGTCTGGGTAACTACGTATTTTGCTTCCTTTTCAGGGAGCAGCCTCTTCATGACACCTTTGACTAGAATCCTCACCTCTGATAAATCCATGCTCAATTCACCACCAACATACTTGCAGAAATTTCACCCAAGAAGGATACCATATGATGTTGGGACGTCTGCTACCAAGACAGTCATCTTGATTTTTTTGTCTAAAAAGGTAGCAAATGCAAATTAGGCATCTTTTATTTGCCCTAGTAGTGGCACTTATTTGTTCTCCATGGAGAAACACCTACCAAACATCTTGGTTAGTGTGATATTAAGGGATTCAGCTACTTTAGTAGGCATGACATTGTTTGAAGCTCTAGAGTCAATAATACAATTATTCAGCTGCCGTTTATTTATTAGTAATGAGACATAAAAAGGTTCAGTCCTACTAGGAGCAGTAGGAGGGGAAATGACAAGATTGTTCCTGGTCGATGCATCCTTGGGGGGATTATGAGTCATGGTGGGAACTACTTGTTTAATAGGGACATTCTAGTTTTTAACACACTGAACCAATTTATCTAATTATCTAAGATGGGACTGCAAGAATTCAAATTCAAACATTTGAATCTTGGTTTTCTTAATATGATCAATTATGTCAAATGCTAGAAATGAACTAGGTATGGAGGATGAGAGCTCATCTTTTTGAGTTTTAGGGTGGGAAGAATTGGACTGTGAGTTTGAAGTAAAAGGCGTAGGGGCATTTGGGGTACTTACCTTTCTTTCAATCACTGAGCCCTTTGGCTGGAAAGGGAGAGTGGATCCCTACTTAGCAATTAAAAATGTTGGTTGAGGTTGCTCCTCTACTTTCTCTTTGTCAGCTTATTGAGCCGATTGAT
Source organism: Torreya grandis (assembly GCA_037957365.1). Lineage (NCBI taxonomy): Eukaryota > Viridiplantae > Streptophyta > Pinopsida > Cupressales > Taxaceae > Torreya > Torreya grandis. The sequence continues at coordinate 5,051,566 of JARHVA010000249.1, forward strand.
TCTTGGATTAGGTGAATACAACATATGACCCCTCAGTTGTATTACCTTTACTTGTGGGTTCATCTTGATAGTTCAAGAAACCAATATGGGAGTCGCCAGCTAATTCTTCTTCTTCTTTAGTGAAGAGATTAGCATCATCTTCAAGATTCAACTCAGGCTGGGATGAGAAGTTTGATTCAGCTTCAAGATATCCAACTACTGAGTCAGTTGGAGGTGCTTCGAGGGCAAGATTCCTTTATGGAGGAGGAAGGCAATTTTGTTGTCCCTAATTCTTGGTAGCATTGCCTTGGTATGCCTAATTCTGAAATGTCCTCTTGGGTATATCTCTATATGTAGGAGTAGATAACATTCCTTGTGCCATTTGCTTCTTAAGAGGTAACACTTCATTTGATAGCTTCTACATCATAGGATCAGTGGTGGCAAAAGGGGAATATTCTGAAGAAGAAGAAGATTTACCTCTATTTGGGTCCCTCCTTATCATTCCTGCTAAGATAAGGTCATCTTCAACTTTAGTAGCCAAATCTTGAGTAGCTTTGAGATTTATGTGACTAGATCTTCTTAGTAGAAAAATCACTTCAGGTAGTTGTGAGTTAATGAAGAAGTATTTGAGGTTTTTAGGGGTTGGCTAAGCAATATCTGGAATATGATTCCTCAGCTTATCAAACTTTGCTATGAAATCCCTCATAGGCTCTTAGGGCTCCTTCTTCATTTACATGAGCTGGGCTAACAAGGTGTGTGCATCCTCTATAGGCTTGAATCTAGCCTCAAATTTGGCTTTGAGTGTGTCCTAATCATTTACTAATCAAGCTTGCAAGTGGTAGAACCAGTCTACTACAACACCTTATAGTGTTTTGATGAAAAGCCTAACTGCCACATCCTCAAATTCTATGCCTATCATGCCACAGGCTATGCTAAAGGTAGCAACGTGTTCATTAGGATGAACTTTTCCATCCCCAAATAATTTGTGGAAATTCTTTCTCAAGCTTTGTGGAAGTTCATGTAGGGGTGGAGTTAAATTAAGCAGGCCAAAAGAGTTACCCCAGGGGCTTTGAGCTGCCATAATGGGATTATTGAAAGTAGGGATAACAAATTTGGGTAGAATTTGGAAAGGCAAGGCTTTGCTAATCACAGGAAAAGTAGCTCTACCTTGTGTTGGTGTCTTGGTATGGGTAGGAGGGACGCTCTTAGATCATTAAACTTGAGGTTGGGGAGAAAGCAAGTCAAAATCTCTTTGTTGTGCCAACTCAAAGATAGGATCAACAACACCTTGCACTCTCTAGCTTTTGGTATAGCGTGGGGTTGTCAGTTTGTGAATCAAAAATGGAAAAGGATAGGTCACACTTTAGTTTGAATCTTGAGGCTTCAAACTGCTTGTCCTTCCCCAGCAAAGTCGCCAAAAAATTGTTGGGTGAATATTTTGTCAATCAGCGTACTGATCAACAAAACAGGTCTGATCAACCATAGTAGGAAGATTGGTCAGCTAGGTGTGCAACTTTACTACATCAACCAGAGACAAATATCTCCTCTCATCAAGGGGAGGATCCCTATTAAATATGTGGAGGCTATATACTATATATATATGCAGAAAGTAAGACACAGGGGTAGGATAAACCATCCATCTCTCTTTTTTCAGAGATGATGCTAACAAATAAAAGAGAAATACTAGGTGATTGGTGATGGCACTTCTCTTCTTTTAGAAGTAACATTTAGCCAAGATCCAGATCCCTTCCTGGATAGTATAAATCTTGGTGAAGTTGCATAAGGCACTTCTCTTCTTTTAGAAGTGCTTGTTCTTGCAAATAGCATGACTCTTTCTGGTAACAAGTGACTAGTAACTGGGTCCAAAATAACCAACAATCTAAGATGTAGCACAAAGTCTCCACCTTGAATTCCCTAGAGGGAGATACGAAGAACAATGGGGGCATAAATTCATCCCAAGGTCCTTTACACAAAAAAAAAAAGAAAAACACACACTGAAGACAACTATGACAACGTAAAGTCTGAAAGTAGTTGGCTTTAGGACACCTTCCTTATCACCTCCACTAATTCTGCTTTTTAAATCAAATAAATAAGAATGATTTCAAAAGATAAACATATGAAAAATCTCCTAAAGTAGCCCAATCTATAACAACACAAAGTCTGCAAGTAACTTGCTTTCTCAATCAATCAAAGAAATATGAACTACAATTAGAGCTCAAAGTCTCAGTAATACCTTTTAATTTGGGTAGAGTTTCACTTCTAGTAAGGGGAAGATCTCCCTTTTAAAAATGAAAGAGTTTACATTATATAGAGGCCAAGAGAGACTTGGCACTTTGTCCCATGGAGTGACCTATGCTGCGTAATCAATGCCTTGGCTGTATTTTTGATTCTGTCAGGAAGGGCCATGCTAGAGTAGGGCGGCTGCCTTAATTGTGGCATGTTGGTTCATCTTCCTTATCTTCTCCTGATTCTGAATCACTCATTCCATCACCTATTAGCTGCATAAATGTCTATTCTACCTTTAATTCAAAGGGGATAAGCAGGCTACACTTTCAATGTTTGTAGGCCCCAAATATCTACCCAGTGAACTGCTTCACCCATTGGTAGTAACTCCTGCTGAGTTTCCCTCTCTATCTCTTCCTTCTCTTGACCCTAGCCTTAGGATTTTGTGAATGCATTTGGGTTCATCTTTTGAGTCCATAAATATCAATAGACACTTAAATGTAGCTGATTTGGCATTCACGAGTCTTTCCTCTATGAAAGGTTAATGGTTAGCCAGTCGCTTTAAATTTGACATCCACGTGCCTATCATCTTGTTGTGATATTGGTGAGGACATGTGGCAGCATCTATGATTTTGAAATAAGCTTATTGGAATAAGCTTTGAAATTGTTAGAGCCTAAGGGGGGTGCAGATGTAGACACGTGGTAGTTTTTGCTACACTGGGATGGGAAATGTGGCGCGTTCCACTCTATGAAGCTTCATTTGAAACTGTGTCTTGACATGTGACAATTGGCAGCTTCTACTATACTTTTGAGGCTTGACCCTTCCTAAAGGAGACTTTCCCTTTGGGATCTCGAATAGGGTCCATTTTATGTGTCAAGTGTCCCTTTGCAAGGGTCTCTATCCTTTTGGATCCTCCGGTGGCCTTCAGGCTTTTCATCTTTAGTGGGCCTATTATTCCATGTATTTCCTTCATTTTCTTTAGATAAAAAGTCTAAAGAGATTCCTTCAGATAATTTGTCTGAAGAAATTTCTTTCTTTGGCTCTGTGCCTCCCATAAGGGCATCCCTCTTTAACACATGCAGTATCTGTCGCTTCTTTCCAAGGACACATGGAGTCTTCCACTACATCATGTTGAAACCCTCCACCATCGACACCTGGTGCTTTTCACTATCGGGCTTTTTCAAAACCATAGAAATGCTTAGGGCTTAATTAGGCTCTCATGGATGATGACACTTGTCAGCCTCCACCGATATCTACCAGGGGCACATGGCATGGTCTGCTACTCTTAGAAAACCATAGTGAAGCCTTCCATGATTGCCACTTATCTCCCTCTATAGAACTCTAGAGGAATCTTTGTTAAAAGGAACCCTATAGCTTATAAGGAACTTTGAGAAGTGAATGCTGACACGTGTCGCATTCTACTGAGTTATAATGCTGACATGTGGCACGGTCTAAATATTTTTAGCAATCACACAAATGTAGACACGTGGTGGCTTTCGATGAGTTTTCAAAAGGGACACATGGCACCTTCCACCTCTTCTCCAAAAAAAAGCATAAAGGGGCTTGACCAGTGACACTTGGCAGCATCTGCCTGACTCTTTCTTTTATGTGCGTCTCTTTTCTTAACTGAGGCAACCTTTGAACTCATGCATTAAATCGATTGAACATTGAACCCATTGAACTGATGAACCAAAATGGTTCAAGGTTCAATGGTTCAAGCTTTTGAGACTTGTTAAGTGTTTGAGGCCACGGAACCTTAGAAATGGTTGAACTTTAAACCTCTACCGAAGTGCTTAGCTCTTGTTAATGGCATTGAACCCTTGAACCCATTGAATCGAAAAGGTTCAAGGTTCAATGGTTCAATCCTTGTTTTGATGCTTGCCTATAGACCCTTTAAACTATTTGAACCTGCTAATTCTTTTACCAAAAATTTGAGAAAATGACAAAATTGAATGTCTCAAAACAAATTTTTGGAAAGGGGAGGGACGATTTTGGCCATGCAGGACCAAAATAGTCATATGTTGTCTAAAAAATGAGGAGTCATTTTTTAGGGACAACACTCTCATCATTTTATGACCAACCTTAGTTTGAATGCTCTCACCATTTTGTGAGATTGAACCATTTAGTGTCTCATCATTCTTGATTGAGTTGAGATACTCCAAAAAAATTCTAAAAACATTTCAAAAATCATTATAAAAGAACAAAAACATTGACCACTTCTTTGACTTAAGGATTTTGGGAACCTTTAATAAATTATAAGAAAATCACTTGTCATTTAGTTTCCCCATCCTTTTTGACCTTTTTATCTCATGCATTTGCCATTTTGAAAGACCATTCCTATTCTTATATCATGTCCATTCTATTTATTTTCCTTTGTTATCACATTCTTCCCATTCCTTGGGAGAACTACATTTGGCTTGAAGTTTTTTTTGATATTACATCCATGTAACTATGTAGGTAGCATCCACTTGCCTAGTGCATATGGAGAAAGCTTGACCAACCCATTCCTTTTCTTTTATTCCCCCATTGTTTTTATTTGTTAAGTTGTCAACTATTTTCTGGGGGTAATTTTCATAGTGTTTTTATTGTATTGTTTGTTTGTTTGTTTATTTTTGCTTATTTTGTTTGTTTATTTCCATATTTGTTTGCTTTCATTACTATTTCCTTGATTCAATTTATGTGTGTTTATTAGGTGATTCTTTTCCCACACTTACACTTGAATCCATCCATATTCATATGTTTACATTATCATAATGGTTTCTATCATTGGTGCATTGTTTTCTATTGAGTATTGGATTATGAGAGTCAGTCCTTATGCATATTTCAACTAAGATTTCATGATGTATACCATGATGCCTAATGACACATGCTGCAAAAAACCTCAGTTTTAACAAGTCTATCTAGCAATGGTGGCATCAACATCTCTTCTAAACTGGCATCTCGATTCACTCCCAATCATATCCCAAATAGAGAAATTAACCATGAAATAATTTCAATCTTTATTAGTTCAGATGAACATCTCCCTACTAGTAAGTTGTTCCAATTCATCATTACTATCTGTGTTCAGTTATCATCATCTTTGGCCAAGTTTATCATGTTTACCATAATCAGGGTCTAATTATTATAACCACCTTTAGGCAAACCATTGTACACCATCCCACCTACATTTCTTAATGATTATAACCACGTCTGGGAAAATCATTATGTTGTCACCACTTCCCATTTTACACCCATATAGGGGCATGTTATTTTCATGTTTGTTGGTTGTAACAAGGGCAACTCCATCTTACCAATGATTATAACCACCTTTGGGCAAATAATTATGTTATCATACCACGTTACCACTATCAAGGTACAATGTTTATAAACACCTTTGAGAAAACCATTATGCATCATCCCACTTGCATTCTCAATGATTTTGACTACTTTTTCAATATCATTGTGTTATCATCCCATCATATTTCCTTTCTTTGGTCCCCTTGTTTTGCTTCTTTCTCTTTGAGGGACCATTTGTCAACTTACTTGTGCCAACCTTTCCCTTGAGGGGGCATCATACAGTTAGTTTATCATCATTGAAGTTATAGGCATACAAGACTTTTTTATTCTTTGAGAAGATGTTACTATGTTTATAGCTTGTAATGCCTTCCCAAATAGGGGCAAACTATAGACACCTAAAACTAGCAATTGATAACATCAAATCAGGCTTTTGACCACTTTCCACCGAAAATGCACAATTTGGCATAAAAACACTAAAACATGCTAAATGATGTGAAACTAACATATTAAAGTGCTGATTTTGTCTAGGGTATCCTTATATGGGGCAATGCAATTTATGTGCCAGCTAACTTTGATAAGATCATTCAAAGTCAAAGTGCCAATTTTGCACCTAAGTGCTCTAGATTGCTCTTTCCTATCAAATATTCTACACAAGACATGTGCCTTTATTATTTGCTATTGGTAACATAATAAATGGGAATATGGATCTAATGCATCTAAAATTTCTTTCTAATTCTAATCCTATCAAAATTTGGACCAATAACAAGGCATTCTGATCAATTTGAGTAATTTTTGCACAAAGTGCTTAATCATGCTTAAGAGCTAATTAATCTAAATCAAGGCATAATTAATAATTCCATGAAAACTAGTTGAATACTTATTTTTAGAAATGAATATTAAATATCTACATCATTAGGTGACCTCATTTCTTGGGAAGACATCCCTAGGCCATAAATGCCACAACTATCAAGATTCATGCCCTCCATGCCTCATCAATGTCTTTCATGATTCCCTCCATGCCTATTAATTGCCCCTTATTCCAATGTCATGATGAGGATAATTACAAACTTAATTCCAACAATTGAATTAGTCCTCAACCACACATCTCAATCTCAATATGGACAGTTCAGGTTGATACTAAAATTTTGTAAAAATCTATAAGTAGAGAGGCTATGAACATCATTTTTAAGACTTGAGAATGTAAAGTTATAATGCAGGATTGGTTCTAAAAGCTTCATAAAACTAGTGTTACCATGCCAAATTGATTCCAAGCCAAGCCAAGCCACAAGCCAAAAGTGTCAAGGAGAGATGGAGGTAGCCAAGCTTCCATTTCCAAGGACTTCATGAGCACAAGCCGAGCAAGCCACTACTACAAAGGCATTTGGAACATCCAAGGAAGGTGAAGGAATTATTGTGTTTTATTCCTTACTTTTTAGTTGTGTTTATCATATGTTTTTGTTAAATAAGCTCTCTCTAGTGTCTAAGCCTAGAGATGTTATGTTATTAGTGTGTTTATTTAATTTTTTTTTCATTTTGGAACTAACACCATATTAACCATCCTCTTTTGAGTCAAATTCCTAGATCACATAGAATAGTCAATACATTTACCCATGTAATCTTTAAGACAAATTAGATCTCAAATGCACTTGGTATTTCAAAAAAACATGGCATTTCATGTAATATACTCATCAAATATATAATATGTGGCATATTTAATTATTAACTCGTACATACAATGATATCATTAAATATACAATGTTCAACTTTATATACGACACCCCCTTTTTCTATAAGCTACTTCAGCTTTCCCAAAAATATATCCACATTTTAATTTTAAGAGATTGGCCATTTATTTATCAGTGTTTGTGTTAAAAATTATAACTCAATGCTTTCATAAGTTGAACTTAGCATCACAAGTAATGACTTGGCATTTTTCTATTATACTAGGCATTTCATTTTTCATGTGACAACTTCTATGTTAAGGCTCAATGACTTCTACATGGCTCAAGTTTTATAATAAACAAACAACATTGAATTTACTCAAGAGTTTTCATTATAAAAAATAGTGATATAATAATAGGCTTACTGATTTCAATATGTTACCTAGATTTAAAACATTCTTATATATTTCTATCATTTCCAATTTATACCCAATATGCTTAATATGCTCAACATCCCAATTACACCATGTTCTAAAGTTTCAACCTGTAATGTACCAAGAGAAGGGTCTAATAGTATAATAGTGAATAATCCCATATGCATTAGAATGTGGAGTGGGTAGGTGAGAAATATTATAAATAAAGGGGCATATTATCTTGTAGATCATCAAATAGTCATTTGTAATTAGAGCTTGCTCTAATAGGAGGTTGCCCCCTCGAAGAGACCCATGATATAAAGTTGTTCCTTCCATTAAAGGAATTGGTTTTTGTGTGTAATCAGCATTTTTAAATTAATATATGTGTATTGGAATGATATTCTATCAGGTTCTTATCATTGGTATCAAAGCACTTTATCAGGCCAATATTTTTTCCATTACAAGAGAATTTGAGATTAGAGAGAGTTTTTGTCATTTAGTTCTTTGTAGTAATCTGTAGTATTATGAGTTTGGAGTATTGTTCCTTGTGAGGTCTCTAGTAGATCTTTGTTTGTTAGTAGTTGTTAATTATGGGATATAATACCCTAGAAGTTATCTGTTTATGGATCAAAGATTTTTTGTAGCCATTGATATGTAGTTGGCATGTTTTGTCTCTAAGTTTGTGTTGTGAATCGATGGATTTGCATTCACAGGGTTCAACTATGATACTGACCTCAACTTAGATCTATTTCCTCTACACACCATTATCTCATATATCTAATGGGATCTACAATGGCTCTCCTCAACTCAAGCTTCTCACATCAATTCATTCGATCATGTGGATTTATCATTTCTATGGCTTTACCATGATCTAATGAAATGTTTAATATACATTCATTAGTAGAAATTATTGACTCAGTCAAATGTCATGGATCTACTAGCATAGGTAAAATTCCTCTAATAATTAGAGACTATCTTTCCTAAAATGCAATAGTAAAAGCTCCATCTCAATTGATCTATCATCAATCTTAGGAGGACAACAAAAATTATTGGCATACTATGCTTGTACTTTGTAATAAACCTAGTAGTTCATCCATATTTTGTAAGCATTGCTATAACAAAATCTTTCACTTTGATTGCTACACTTACTATAGAGGTTGCAATACATTCTAAGTGAGACATTAGTTCACTTTGACATTTTAGAGTCTTCTTAATGTAAACAACTTAATTGAACACTCTTTACTTCTACATAGATCCTTCCTATAATTGAGATTGTTTGAAAGGGATATAATCCACAAAAAGTTTCTACATCTTTTTCTAACGATTTTAATCATGGCTCTTGTGGCCTGTTAAAATCTTTATTTAAACTGTGTATTTTTTAGAAGGTGTACTTTTCATCAATTTTCATATATTTGTTAGAGCTTCCCTCAATTGACCTCTTCCCTCTACCATGATACCACCTACTCTCATCTTCACAATGTGTACTTTCTTCTATATAATTGGCTCCTTAGCATCGACAACCATCTATAGTTACAATCTGACTTAGATCCAATTTAGCCTCCATGTCCTCCTCACCATCATCGACACTTGATAATTTTGATCTGCTCTGCTTCAATAGATCTATCTCCACTATGCCCAATATTTTCTAGTCATGGTTTTGGCATTTTTTAGTGGTATTTAGTATTTTCATTTAGGTTTTCATATTATTGTCTTTCTACATAGGTCATTTAGTATAAAATAAGTCTATCAATGCTAAGTCAAAATTAATTCATATTTAGTTGGTTTCATTTTATTTTATTATCATTAGTTGGTTTCCTTTTAAGTCAAAATTAAGAAAAGGATTTTATTATTATCCTAGTTAACTTAGCATGCTTTAACATTAGTTTGGTAAACTAATTGTTTTGTCTTGTGTCAGTATCAAAATAATAGTATTGGTCATATTATAAAGGATGAAAGGATTAACGGAAGTTAGTAAAGATAATTGTCCTAGTAATAATTATTTGTATGGAATTAGAATTATTTTGATATTATAAATTAGAGATAAAATTAGAATTTTAAGAGAATACTTTATAAGGATGCCTGGTGTCATTAATTTCCCTTTTAACTGAGCACACCTTATATGATCCCAAACTAATAATCATGGATCCCAAGTAGGGAACCAAGGATTCACCTCCCTCAGGAAACAATGCTTGCAAAATAACTATTTTCATGATAATTTCATCTATTAGTACTAATATATATATATATATGTATATATATATATATATATATATATATATATATATATATATGCAAAAACACACACATGGGCATATATATATATATATATGTATATATATATACGTATATATATATGTATATATATGTGTAGAATAGTAAAATACTAGAATGTGTGTGTAGGTGTATATGTTGTATATAGTCATTTATATATATATGTATGTATATATATGTATATATATATGTATATATATATATATATGTATATATATGTATATATATATGTATATATATATATATATGTGTGTATATGTATATATATATATCTGACACACACATATAATAACAACAAAACCTACCTGAATATTTATTGTATATATGTCTCTTCATGTTCCTTATCTTCTTTTTCCTTTCTCCAGCCATGTGTCTTAATTCCAAAAATTCCTCTCTTATTTATAAAAATTTGCTTCTATTTTTCATTTATTACATTCTTTGGATTTAAATTCAAAAAATAAATCAATTAGGCTAAATAATATAATGCATACTAAAAATAATCCCACACACACAAATTATCACAAGCAATATACACTAATATTAACAATAAATTTCATTTAATAAATATGCATAATTTTGATTTTAAGAGAATACTCTATTGTGCATGTGTGTAGGGCCACTAGTAATTTTCACTAGTATTCTCACAATCACTCCATCTAGCTAATCCTCTCCAATGATGCTCTCCCTTGTCAAACTCTGAGGGTATAACCTATCCTACATCCACCTTGAAACAAGTAGGTAGTCTAAGTCATCACCAATGACATAAAAACTAGCAAATAAATATCCATAATATATAAATTATAAAATACATTTGTCACAACATGTACTCTAATAAAAAATATTACTATCCCATTTTAGCATATGTTATAAAGCTCAAAATCAAAGAAATAGTAATTAGACATTAACCATACTAATCAATGGATTAAAGGTTTATAAGTCATAGGGTGAAATTGAGATGTGACACATCCACAGGGTTCTACATTTAGCCCATAATTTTTTTTATAATTTTAAAATAAATTGAAACTAGTAAACCCTTTTATCATTTTATTTCAAAAATTTATCAAACTATCAAACATGAATTTAAAATACATTACCAACTTGTGAAAGATGATTATAATGTAAAGAAGTTGAATTTTATATTCACTTCTTATCTCTAATGCCCTTTGTCTACTTATACTTGTTATGCCCACATATGTCATGCCCTCACAAACCTATAACACCTTTCTTTTATTCACCTCAATGCCTTACTTTCCACATGAATTTATCCTAATTCCTCATCAAAGTAATGACTGAAACAATGCATGCCATGAACAACTCAACTGAACAAATAGTCTACCACCATTTTCTCATGCAGAATCCTTCCAACTCCCATAATTATTTTATTAAAATGATCATTAACTCAAGTCAAAATAGATTATAAACCCTAATAATATTGAACCTTCTCAATAAAAATTAAATAATCATTATATAATCCTTTGTAATATGCATGCTCTTTAACCCCAATAAATATTTATGCATGTTGACTTTATAAAAGTCTTCAAACATATAATTATATGCAATGTCAACTAAATGATAATTACACATAACATAATGACCATATGGCAAGGTAAATATATCATATGACTATTAAAATAACATCAATAATAATAAAAAGTCATCTAAGAATCAAACACATTGATGTCCATATAATCATTAAATAATGATTTTATCTTTATTACTTTGCATAGCATTATGTTTATTGCCTAAGCACCGAGGTTTTATAGAAGTCTTAAGTCAGTAACATTAATTTCATTTTATGATGCCAACTTAAGGTCATTTATTAATGCTTAATAAATAACTATAACTTATTAATGATTTATTACAGGTTTATACAACTATTATAAATGATAATAACAACCTTATAAACATAGGTAACCTCTTAATCAACCAAATCAAGCATAGTATTAGAATATATCTAATACATATAGTTATGAATCCAAATAAAGAAATATTTATACAAACATTCAACTATGTTCAATAAAATGGTAAGTCACAACAAGATAGGTAAAGATTCATTCAAATAACTAAGCAATAAAATCAACAGCTATTAATGCAGTACACAACTAGATTGGTGAGATCACACAATCAAAACAACATGATCATAGAACATCAAAAATATCACATCAAATAAATATAATAGAAATCAAAACATACTACATCTATTTAAATCAAACACTAATCATAAACCATGTTAATCTTCTGTGGTGTGATTATTGGTTTCTAGTCTTTCTCTCTGTCATACCCTAATGCCTCCATCTACACCATCCTCTCTGATGATGCCCTTCCTATATCACACTCTAAGGTATGGATGTGTCCTACATCCACCTCATAAAAATGAAGGTAGTTGGCCTAAAACATAAATATATCCATAAAATACTATTGTATAAATTAACAAACATGATCATCAAGTACAAAATATGAAAGTATGGATATCTCATATCAAAGCAATCATGTAAATTAAGTAATATATAACTGTCCCATAATAATCATATGAAATAAATCTTAATAAAATAGTATTTAATCAACTAAAAACCATAAAAATCCATGGATTAACAACTTATTTAGCTTAGAGAGAAATTAGGATGTGACAGTTGATAGTTTTGACATTTGGTTTTAGAGGAATTATATGTTACATTTATTTTAGATGAAAATATTTGAGATCTTCGTTGAATATGAAAAATATAAATGAATTTTCATAGTAAGCTGGTGAATCTTCTCTTTTGTTTTGATGAACAACATTTACCAATATTAACCAGTCTGGGTTATTCTTTGGAACCAATATTTGCTTTATCATATTCTGATGAGCCAAGGTAGCTTTTCTACATTTTCTTCTTTATGAACTTATCATGCTTATCAAAAAACTCTTCCAATGAGACTAAGCCTTTTTTAATTTTATCCCCTTTCAATTTTATTATTCCTTCTTCATCTTATTCTTTAGCTTGTCTTCTTTCTAAGATTGGGAAGAAGATTCTTTGTATGATGAATCACTACCTTTGAAGTATGAATTCTTAAACATATCATCTTTTTCAAGAAAATAAATGATTTGTAAATCATTATTGAAAACTTGACATTTCTTTGAATTGTCTAATATATTGGGTTAATACACAAGTTCAATTATTTTATATACTTATAAATTTCTAAATGTGGAATAAAAAATGAAGCTGTTATTGAAATTGTGTCTTCTTTGGAGTTATATCCTCTTGGAATATATTGAATAGAGAATGTTTTGAAAAATTCTATATTGCCTCAGACTTTATTATTTTAATGCCTCAAATGATAATTTTTTACCTAACACTAACCTTTGATCTATTTCATAACTAAATAAGTATCACTTAATCCTTTCAAGTTTTTACTTCCCATTTATTGAAAGAGTTTAGAAAACTCTCACCTAGTGTCAAATCTATAAACTATTACCATAGTAAAATCAATTAATGCATTGATCAAATAATATCTAAGTATATCATACAAAAACAAAATATATAATTATAAATATTTTATATCTCTAAAGGTTTCATCTAAAGCTTCATCTCTATAGCTTCCATCTAGAGCTCCATCTCCATAGCTTCCATATCAAATATAATGAATGAGTTTTATATATATAGACAAGGAAGATCAATTATAACTAAGAGATCAAGGCAAGTGATCAATCATAACTAAGAGATCAAGCTAGAGATCAAACCTAGGAATAAGAGATAACTATCCCTAAAGGATAGAAACAACTAGAAATTATCCCCATAATATATAAAATAAGATAAATGAAATATCCATGCATAAGTGTGTGGGAATAATAAAGTACCTATTTAAACATGATCTAAGGTAAGTAACCTACTCTAACTCCCCCTCAAGGGAAGTTAGGGGCTCAAAATAAAGTGGCATAACCATAGTCTGAGCCTTAGCAACAAGGCTTGATCAGGTACTCATTTACAATAATTATATGAATAAATATCTCATAAAGTGAAGAAAGGGAGAAAACTCATAGAAAATAAAACTCCCCCAATAAAAAGATAAAAGAAGGAAGGAAATGGGTCTTAAAAATAAGGCTTGATAAGATACCCACTGACCAATTTGACCGCTAGGTCAAATTGAGTCAAACCCCTAAAAATCAAAACTTTAACATATGGGTGTGTTTTTTCCACCATGGTCCTAATAATGTCAAGTCATGACATTTAATATGTTTTCCCTCGATCACATTTGCCTAGTCTTCCTAAAGTCACTTTATGTCACCTTTTAGGGTCATTTAATGACTTATATAGATTCCTTATGAATTCCAAGAATGTAAAAAGTTATAAAACATTACACATGTGTTAGGAAGTGTCATATAACTATTTTTAACTAAAAATTCTATAGGTGCAATGTTGAAAAGAGAAGAAATGCTTTAAAAAAATCATTTTTAAGTAAGTTGTATGGAATGTATATCTTAATGGTATGTGTTTGCATTTTAGGAGTGTATCTTGGCATTCCCCATGCTAATTTACATGATCAAAAGGTTTTTATATATTCAATAATGAATAAAAATATTCTCCTTCACCCATACTCTCTTGGAAGACTCTGCAGGGTCAACCAATTTTTTGATGGTACGACCAATAAGTGAGGAATCAAGTTGAGTGATCTTGATGGATGAAAGTAATATTAATATAATATCAATCCATGAAAATAGTATTTATATTAGTGACTCATACTTCATGAAAAAATAATAAGAAGACAAGGTGCTTTGAAAGAGGTTTCAAATCCTACCACCTTATAATTTTGATAGGTTTCACTACTAAAATGTATTATTTGCTACAAGTTGGATATAAAAAAAGTGTGATATGGGTCTTAGGTATATTCTAGTGATATTTAATCAATTCATAGTGCACATGAATATAAAAAATATCCATCTTCCTTTCATATGTCACAATTTTACCTTTTGAGGTGATGGAATCCAAAATGACTAAAGGCTTAAGTCTAGATATAGGTTTAAGTCTTAAAATCTTGAGAAGGTGTTTGGTTGAGAGAGTTTGATATAAAGGCTTGAAGCATTATTTACAGGGTATCCATGTTTTGGAGGAGCTCATGGCTAATTAAAAATCTAGATTTATCTCTAAATACATTTGCCTTGAATTATTTAGATCTATGATTGAAAATAATACACCTATATACCTCATGGCATCCATTGGTTTGAGTATGGACAAAGATAGCTACATTCAAGCCTAGTTATAGAGGTTTGAGATGGAATTTGGAAGACCTTGGAGGGGTTTTGAACCTAATTGAGGTTTCTTCTTGGTCTAAGAGTACAGATATGTCATTTTCATGATGGAGAGTTTAATAACATCTCAAAATGACACCCCCATTCAATTCAAAACTAAAAAAATTACAAAAGGGACGCCTTACCTTTACAGTCATGTATCTACATATGCACTTATAAGAAGATTCCACAAAGGCTAAGCAAAGTATAATGAAGGCATTTGAACTAATATGAAGTCTCATTGAGGTCCAAAACATTGAGGGTGTCATAGTAACCATGGTGGATCCATAAAGTGGAAAATAAACTTTAACCCTATGTCCACAAGTTGATAAAGTTACTTAAGGGACACTTTACCTTAAACTTTTTGAAACAAGGATTATACCTTTCTTTTGATCCTTTTATAGTAAAGTATCTAAGGTATAGATAAGTTTGGTGGTTTCCATCATGTAACCTAGGCATAGGGGAAATTATTTGACATGATAGGTTGGTTGTTTTGATAAAAATAAGGTAATATAGAAATGCCTCAATCTTCATCATTCTCTCATTATATAATGTTAGTATAATGTATAGTATTTTGAGTTCAAATGGCCTTACAACACCATACAACACTTTGAGTAGCCCTCAAGCCAAGTGACCTCATTTGATGATAGATGATGTTGGGGACCCAAGGAGAAATTAGAGGAGTTGAAACATAGTACTCATACATATATCTCCACCTAAAAGGGTCCCTTTTTTATCAAAATGGTCACCTATAATTGGACTATAGACTGATAAGATACTAAGAGTATATAGTTTAGATGTTGATAAGACCTATGGGTAGATATGAGTTTAAAAAAAGTTTGAGATGATCTAAATGACTTAAAATATAGCCTAATGCATTGAACACTAGGGATAAATCATGAAAAAACCACCTATAGGGTCCCATTTTGGTCTCAAAATGGTACCTATAGGTTGATTGTAGTATGACAATATATTGGGAACATGATAGTCTAGATGTTAGAAAATCCTAGGGAATGATATGAATGTGTAAAACTATGATATGAACTCAAAGGATTCAATAATTACCTAAATCATGGATAAAACACATACTTCCATCTATAAGAACCTTATTTTCATAAGGTAAGTACACCTATGGTCAACACAGTCTACTAACTAGGCATGGTCAAGTGAAGATTATTTATTGAGAGGGTTGTCAAATAAGTAGGGTGTTTTTCATGTTTTAAATCACCTTCATAGTGTTTTAATTATCTTATTGAGGTCCTCAAACTAAATAAATAGGGTAGGGAAAAGGTGAACCAAGCAAATCCAACCATGCATATAGAAAACCCTGCATAGTCATCAACTTGAAGAGTTTATCTTGAGGGTTTTGAAGATTTGAATACTCTAAAGGTATTATACACCTCTTATATACTTATTTTGGTTGAGAAGATAGGGGATATTCCATCTATTCTATCTTAGACAGAGGGTACTCTTAGACATACATGACTACATAATTGGTGGGTATTTGGCAAGAGAGATGAGATAAGAGTGTTAAGACACTAAAAAATGGTGTGGGGAGTTTTTTTAAGCATGAAAAAACATATAAAAAACCTCAAAGTCATAACAAACCACTCAAAGGTAGTTATGAACAACTAGAGCATGGTCAGGCCTATTAGGCCTAGACTAGGCCTAAAGCCCTAATGGGGTCTAAATACACTTATAATGAAATAATAACCTTAAAAAAATATTTTATGACATTAAGAGGGAGGTATAAGGTTTTTTTAAACCATTATTTTGTATAGAGATCACACAAGTTGGTCATTTTTGAACCAATGCCATCACAAGGTATGCAAAATACACTCTCAAGCTTGATAGGCCATTTTTAAAAGATAACATATGTATGTATTCATATCCTGGTGACCCAAGGGGTTGGGTAAATTTTAATGAGGTCCTTAACTTGCCTTTAATAATATTTTTTCATAGATTGAACATCTATTTTTTTATGAACAATCCCTAAGAACCAAAACCACCTAAAACCCTTAGTTTTGACCTGATTGGAAAGATATTGTTAGGAATACATTAAAAAGGGGATGTTTGAGTAATAAAGTGTTTTTTAATTATAGATAAATCCATAAAGATCCATGAAACATGATTAGTCTGTACCCTACTTGTATGGACATCCCTAAAACATTGTTTTTTATAGAGATTTATGTGTTTTATATGTACATAGCAGAGTGAAAAGGTGATAATCATTAGAGGAGGTAAATTAAAACCTATTATAACTCTCCATTTCAATTTAATACTTAATATGAGCATACAAACATCTCTACTAAGTCATTCATCTCAGGTAGTCTTTTATAGGTATGAAAAGTTCAATTGGGGGTATTTTATAGGTATGATTCATGAATTTAAAGGTAAGGGGACTAAATATAGGTTTAATATCACCAATTCCATTTATTTTATTGAGAAACTAAAGATCACTTGGGTGACAAATGTGAAGATAAACCTATAAGGCTAATGATGGTGACTACAGATGGTGAGAACAAGTGTCCAAAAGAAGGCCATGATTTAGGGATATATATGATGACTATTAAAGCTTCTTTATAACACCTATTTTATATTTCATATTTTTCAACTATTCCTAGTCTAATTTTGAGCATTTAAAATATCCTTCATGATGAGGGTAGTTTCAAGAAGCCATTTGAAGACCCCTATGCCAAGTTTGGAGAGTTGTCATGATTTAGAGAGAAATTTGTCTAATAGGACATTTCATACATATATTATCATCTTAAATATATCTAAAATGTAACTTTTTTTCACTCCTTGACATGTGGCATTATGACCCTTGAGCTCCACTTTCTTCTCTTTCTTTTCACATTCTATAAATGCAAGCCATTTTGGCTCTTGTATAAGAATTCCACACCTGGTATGGTGAATCCATACTAGTTTGATGTTGTACTTTGAATTTGAATAAGATTTTAAATTTGGTTTTAAGTTCATAAACTATCTTTTTAAAGTGTGTGAAGAGATGCATAGGGAATAGTCAAGTGATTGATATCCATCCTTGCTTTTTCTCAATCCTTTCATGTTTGATGCAAGTTATTCCACTCTATCAAGTCACATGAAGTGTTTTCAAGTGTATGGGTTTATATTCAAGTTTAAAATTAGTGTTATTATTTGTAAATGATCTTTGGTTCACTTACCTTAAGTAGTTTTCATGCATATCACCTTCATGTTGAAATACTAATGTTAGAGTATTCTAAGACTTTTGAGACTAGTGTTTTGAGTCTTACCTCTTAGTGAATCTATATGATAGTCATGTGGATATTTTTTTAATATATCACACTCTTATATTATATTAATATCATGTCTACTTATAACCCTTTTCATCCAAGCAATCAGTTAGTGTAGGTGATAAGTACTTAAGGATCAATCTAGGGAGCTATCCCTTAAACCTAGAGTTTTACCTCTACATAGGAAACCCACATGCCTATAGGTATTATAATATTTACTAAATCTTAGAGTAGGCTTTGATAACCTCTTGTAGGGTGCAATATTTGGTGACAATAGTACCCATATAAAACAAATGATGTAGTGTGAAGATAAGTATCCTTATGGATACCAATTCATCTTATCAGAATATATGGATGTCAAGTCACTGTAACTATCGAGTCAAACTAGTAATGGTGATAAATATAAGGATCACTAAACATAAACACTACACTTCATAATACTAGGTAAAATGATGATTTCAAGGAAGCATTATATGAAGACCCTCCTTCAATGCTAAACTGGGAAAATATGGCAATAAAAGTCTCTAAAGAAGTGGAATTAAAATGGTGAAAAGTGAGCACAAATACTAGTAGGGATGCCACACTGGTATCACTACACAAAAAGTCACCAAGAATGCCACTAACACATAACAATCCTTATATGGGTTCTAACAAAAAAAGTTCATGAAAAAGAGACATATATATAAAGGATAAATCTAAGAAATATAGATAAAATCTCTCAAGAAGATGGCCCTAGTGTTGATAGGAGAGACTGACAATTGAAAAAATAAAGGGTGCATAAACTAAAGTACACACACATGAAGGTAGACTAGGTATAAATGGAAACCTCCCATAACACTTTATAATTTAGTGAAAGTACAATATATCCCATACATAAAAACACTAAATGAAAATAAGAAAGACACTATATACATCAAAATAGCTCAAAACAATTAAATTATTGACCTATCAAAGAAGTCATCACAAATGATGAAGTTGATCCAAAAACAAGGGATCAATGTGGGCTAAAACATAAGTGACATAAAAAACATACTCAAATAATGGAAGACATCAGGTTCTACTAAAAATACAACTACAAGTGTATAGATAAATGAACATGAATGAAATAAAGTATTTTTACAAGGAGATATGAATAATGGAGGAACCATGCTAGTAAAATCCTTGTAAAGAATGATGGTGCTGCCACAAGTGATCTAAAATCCATCCCAAATCAAATAGGAATAGTGGATGAAGATGCTTGCATACGAGTAGATGAAAAAAACCATAACAATAAAATGTGAAATAACTTGAAAAGGAATGTTAGAATCAACCAAAAATTTATCCATGATTTCAATCAAGAGGTAAAATCAATGAAGGAGAAATTTTGTTTACTTGTGAAGGGGTTTGGCCACATACCAAACTAGACCTCACTTTCCAGTTTTTGACAAATGAGATTGGAAAAAAGGTATGAGTCTAAGTGATAAACAAATACAATATCTCCTTATGTCTCCCTAATACAAAATAATTTTTTTAATAAAAAAATAATCAAAATATCATCCATTGATATTGTTTTATAAAAATAAATAAAAAATCTCCCCATAATATTTTTTAAAATTAGTATTGCTTAATAAAAATATAATAAATTTTTAAATAAATTTTAAATTTTAAATTTTTTTTGAAGAACTAAAAATAAGCCACTCAAAACCTAGAAATTTTTTTGAGTGATCAATTACAATTTTATCACAATTAAATAAATATAAGTCATATGTTTTCAAAATATTACTGCTTCGTAAAACTATGATAACTTTTGCAATTCTGAATGACATTCAAAATTTCAAAATGTTCTAGAAAATAAAAAATAAGGTGCACAAAAATTATAAATTGTTTTGAGTGATCAGTTATATTTTTATTAATTTTACTATTCAATTAAACTATAATAAATTTTTAAATAAATTTAAAATTCTAAAATGTTTTGAAAAGCTGAGAACAAGGTGCACAAAATGTAGAATTGATTTTGAGTGATCAATTACAATTTTATCACAATTAAATAAATATAAGTCATATGTTTTCATAATAGTACTAATTATTAAAACTATGATATTTTTTTAAATTCTTAATGACAAGTAAAATATTAAAATATTCTAGAAAATAGAAAATAAAGTGCATAAAACCTAGAAATTATATTGAGGAAGTTTAAACTCGAGTGTAGGGTTGAAGGAAGAACAGGGAAAGTATGATGGTGAAGAAGTAGAGAGTAACCATAAGGATTATTTTTACTATATATAATATTGGCAAGGTCATCATTACTACATTATGTTGAGGGTTGAGACTCATTCTATCTCCCCACATAAAGAGGAACCTCTTTTTTAGGTAGCTAGAACAACTTTTATCTTTATGACTAGGTTTATGTTTAACTTTATCAAGATCTAGAAGGGATATATTTTATTTTTGAGCATTGAAGAGAGGGGTTTTATAGTTAATAAAATTTCAAATCCTCGTTGTGAGACAATCTCATTGAATGAATTCTTACTAAAATCTACCCTAATCTCAGGCTAGACTCTATTTTGACTAGTCAAAGGATATGGCTTCCCATCTTATGTTGGAATCATTAACTTATGGGTATTGGGTTTGGATGGACATTATTTAAAGGTGGTCTTAGCCTTCCCTTAATTGGGATCATCTAGGTAATGACTTGAAGGCTGCAGGGGTCAATGATGTGGTTAATTTGAATGGATAGGAACCTGCTAGTATTAAAGGAATACACACTATTGGTACCCAAATATATAAGGATAAAAAAGGTTCCTCACTTTTTTTTATCATATTTTACTAGAACATACATTATTTTAGAGTGGTTTTTGGGTTTGGGATCCTATAAAAATCTTGTTGAAACCCTAGTCTGGCAAATTTCAAGATTTTAAGCTAATGGGGAAGATAGAGGATTCTTTACAAGGTTATATGGAGTCTAATATGATATTGTTGAGACATATTTGTGGTTTGTGGATTTATTGAGTAGGTATACATACTCACCTATTGCACTCAGGGTCTAAAAAATATGGGCAAAAACTTTGCTAAAGACTAGACCTTTGAGGGACTATATTTAATCTCTATCGATTTTAATTATAGAAGATAGAGGAAAACAAATCAAAACTTACTTTATTAGAGAATATGATAGAGGATTTCACCCTTGTCCCTCCTTATCTCTAGGGTTTTCCCTTTAATTTAAGTATTTATTTTATATTTGGATGGAAAACCCTATTTTATTTCAAGCTACAACTAGACTACTTCAGATGAGTTGGACAGTTCCTTGTGATTTAGTAGATATTGGTCTCAGTGGGAGAACAAGCCTATTTGTTATGTTTTATATGTGTAAAGGATGTCCATAAGTAAAAATAGGTATAAATATCATACAAGACCTTTTGCTCATGGTAGTCTCTTGTTTTATTACAAAAGGGAAGTTTTACTGAAGGGCGTCTAATCTACAAGGTTCTTTGAGTAGTAATTATTTATACTAAGGTTGTGGGAACCTATAAAACCTCTTGATGATATGGGTGTGGTATCCTTAAAACCCTCTTTTTGTGTGATTTATTAAGGTTGAGGGAACCTTAAAACCCTCTTGTCATGCATTGTAAAGGTTAAGGGATCCTCCAAACCCTCTTGGTTAGAGGGTTTATAATTTAAAACCCTCTCTTTGGTTTTGGGTCCAGTAATCAAAACCCTTACTTTTCCTATTCATATATCTAGATTCAAAAACATTTACCTAATCAAATAAAAAAAATAGTTATTTTTTTCACAATTAAATAAATAAATGTCATATTTTTTAATAGTAATTCTAATTAAAACTATGATAAAATTTACAATTATTAATAAAATTCAAAAATTCAAAATGTTATGGAAAGTATAAAATAAGTCACACAAAACCCATAAAAAATTTTAAGTGGTCATTTATATTTATCTTACAATATCAAAAAGAAAAATCATTTTTAATAAAAAATGGATTTGCAAAAAACTTGTAGGTCTTGTCTATGATATATAAATGGGATGAAATCAGAAGTGATCATGTATTTTTCAAATAATATGGATGCATTTATGAGTTTTTATTTACTCCTTTAATCTCCAAAATTTACCTACAATAAAAAATACACAAAAAATAAATTCCTCTAAAAACAGATGCTAAGGGAAAGTTAAGGAGCTGAGTAAGGAGCTTTAATTTACTCCTTTCCATTTTTATGCCTCTTCTTCATATTTGATTTGAGTTTTATTTTCTTGGTCATATTCAAATTGAATTTTAGAAAAAATAGCCCATGTTGTTTGAAGAATAATGATACCTTGTTACAAAACTTTCTCAACCCACTCTATTATTGCTTTTCCCATATGGCCAATTTATTATACAACATTAAGTGTCTCTGTATCAAAAATTTGATCAAAAAATTAATGTGAATATTAAATTGGTCTCACCAATTTATGAACTATGGATGTTAGTTATTAAATTTATTTTTGAGTTGATCTTTCATGACTTTATCATGATCCATCTTCTTAAATAATGTGTCAATTACATATTGGAAATTTTTTTTCATGCCTTCTCTTTTATATTTTCTTAAATGGATCTTTGTTGGTATTTAGATGCACTAACATTGTCTTTGTCCTTTTCTACTAGAGGAACTTCCACTTTCGCATATATTTCTTATTTTTGATTTGTGATTAGTTTTTAGATTGTCTTGGGATTTTTTGCTACATGAGGATGGATAGTTGTTAGAATACTAAAGTCAATTTATTATGGCTGTTCAATCTTATTTATTTTATTTACAACTCCATTTAACCAATCAAGAACCTCTAAATTAGGAGCTTGTTACACAAGGGTAGTATCAGGCTCCTATTGAGCTTCAAAAGAAGGGAGAGGATCTAACAAAAATTGAGTTTTTTTAGGTATAATTTCACCTTTTTATTTTCCTACTATATCAACTAGAGTCTTAGGATAAGGCTTAGTTGGTAATTAAATTTTTTGGGTAAGAGACAATGACACAAAAGTATCTAGTTGAGAGGGAATAAAAGAATCCAATAATAAAGATGAGTAAAAAACCAAAAAAATTACATAGTATTAGGTACTGGGTTGAGGTTGAGAAAATATGTAAAAAGGAGTTTCCTTTGAAATGGAAAGACTTTGAGTGTCTAGAATATTTTCACCCAATCTCCTTGTCTTCAAATTGAGTGGTTTCTTTACTGGGATAGTTTCTGTGATAGCTTCTACTTTTATTTCTTTCAGATCCTTGTTGATTCATATTATTTAGGATGTCCCTAATTCTATTTGATGTTGTTGATGATAAATACCCATTTCAACTTCTTTTATTGGAGGATTAAATATTTATTTATCAATATTGATGCCTTTTATTTTCAACCATTTCATATTTCTATTTAGTGCACCTTGAGTTCTATCTATGAATGAAGTGGAATCCTTGTGTCAATTTATTCTTGGAATAACTTTTGATTCAATTTCATCCTTTTCATAGATGGGATCTAATACATTTTAATCATACAATATATTTTTATTAATTTCCAATATATAAAAATCAATCACATGTTCTGGAGTGAATCATGAATAATCACATATTCCAACATCTTTTTTGTCATCACAGTCTATCTAGTAGTCTTTAAAATGATGTACATGATGATATAAAGAACCAATGATATTTTGTATTAGGCCTTTAATATCAAATTAATGTTGAATTTTAAATGATCTAATAGTAATTTGAGTCATTTATTCATCAATCAATTTTGCTTTAGCAAAAGCATCACAATTATATCGACTAATAGAAATAGGAAATTTTATCCCATATTTGTTTTTATAAGATAGTATCCATTGGAGACACTACTCTGATACCATGAAATATTTTATAAAACTCTCATAGAGTGTCAAATATATAAACAATTTCCAAAATAAAATCTATTAATTCATTGCTTAAATAATATCTCAGTCTGTTATACCAAAATAAAACATAAAATGATAATTTTTTTATATCTCCAAAGGTTCCATATCGAGATCCATCTCCTTTTCTTCCATATCATATATATATTTAATGAGAATTGCATAGATAGGTAAGTAATATCAATACTAAATAAGATATCAAGGTAAGTGATCAATCATAACTAACATATCAAGCTAGAGATCAAACCTAGGACTAAGAGATAACTATCCCTAAAGGATAGAAATAATTATAAATTATCCCCATAATATATAAGATATAAATATGAAATATCTCATAATATCTAAAATAATATAAAAGAAATATCCCCACATAAGTGGGTGGGAATAATAAAGTACCTAGGTGAACATGAGCTAAGGTAAATAACCTACTTTGACATTTCTTCTACAACTTGTAGTCCTATCAAAAGTGATTCATATTCAATGGTATTGTTAGTAAATTCAAACTACAATTTTTATGAGAAAGGAAATATTTCTTTACTTGGAGATATTAGAGCAATTCCTACACCAGATCCTATTGAATAGAAACTACAATCAAATTTCAACATCTAGACTTCATTGGGATTAATTTCTATAATTTACGCCACGTATATATATTTTTATAACATCAAAAAATAGTTAGCTATTCTTACATCTTCGTATAATATATTTTCCCTAGGATCATCAACCTTTTGAATAGTATATTTCATCTTCAATTTTGATTCAAGGCATTACTTGACTCCTTTGATTGGAATCATTGCATGAGATAAATCAAGTTGAATTTCACCACTAAATTATTTACATAAATTTCTCCCTAAGTGAATACCATAGGCTAGTAGGATATCAACCACTAATATGTTCATTTTAATTATCTTTAGAGGAAAAGATGCAAGGGTAACTTGGGCATCTTTAATTTGGATGATTAATAAGACCTATTTAGATTACATGAAATAACACCAAAATAAATTTTTTGTATAAGTTAATCCAAGGGCATGAGCAATTTTGGTGGGAATTATATTATTTTCTCATGTGTCAATGATGTAATTATTGAATTTACATCCCTTAAGGAATAAGGAAATGTAAAAAGGGTCAACTTTATTGGATTTATAACTAACTATAGCCATAAAGTTTATTAGATTTGAAGGTGTGGTGGCTAATATTATTTTGGTATTATGTTTCTTTTGAGTATGATTTTTGCCTTTGATAAACTCTATTAGCCTATCTAGTTGATTTGGGTATGTTCTCAAATATTTAGCTTGTGACATTTAAATTTTAGTCTTGTTGACATGTTTAATTATGTCAAAAGTAGGCAAACTAGTAAAAGAGGATTATTATACATTTTGAGATATATTAGCATTATTATTAATATAATAACTACCCTTCGAATAACTAGTAGTAGTAGTTGAGGAAGATTCACCTATTTTTATTGTTGGTTGTTTTCTTTTCATCTAGATAGAAAGAAATGTTCCTTGAGGGGGAATAAATTTCTTAAATTCTTCTTGTCCATCATTTTGTTATTTATTTTGATTTTGAGACCTTGTGAATATTTTAAATGATTAATTGTTCATGTCTCCAATATTATATTCATAATAATCTTCTCCTGAATTATATTCCAAGAACACATTTATGGATTCTCCACTAGGTTCTTCAAATTCACATTCTTGAAGGTCTGAATTTTCTAATTCATTTTCTTCTTCAATATCTTCATATCCAAAAAATTCTTTTATTTCTAAAATGGCATTCATAGGTAGATTTACATTTTGTTAAAGAGTTTCCAGTGCAAGATCTTGCTGAGGAGATTGAAATTGAGGATGATCTCTTTGAAAAAGTACATAATTTATTCTTGGAATGTATTGATAAGGAGAAGTAATAGTTTTTTGACATAATTGCTTCTTCAAAGCTTTTAAATCATTATCTAGCTTATGTAAAAGCTGTTTGATAGAAAATTGACTTGAATTTTATATTTTACCTTTGATGGTTCATTTTTTAATTTCCCAGATATTATCATATCATCTTCAACATCAATGGATAAATTATGAGCTATAGTTAAATTAGTTATTCTAACTCTTCTCAATTGATAACTTACTTTTGGTAGTTGAGAATTAATAAAGAAGCATTTCTGATTTTCATCTATATGTTTGGCAATTACTAGTATCTTATGTAGTAGCTTATTTAATTTGGCTACAAAATCCTTCATAGGTTCATGAACTTATTTATTCATCTGGACAAGTTATACCAATAATGCATGTGCATATTCTATTGGTTTGAATCTACTTTCAAACTTGGTTTTTATTTCATTATAATTTGTTCTCACTCTTAGAGGGAGATGATAAAATCAATCTATAGCTCTATTCGAGAGAGTTTCAACAAATAATATAACTACAATATCCTCATGTTTAACTCTTATAATTCCACATGCTATAGAAAAGGTATAAATATGTTCATTTGGTGTTGTTTTCCATCATTTGATAACTTTGAAAAAAAAATCCATGAACCTTTCAGAAGATCATGTAACTATCTTATAGCTAAAGGACTAAGTATTTTTCCCTAAGGTTGAGCCATGATTGTAAATACTACTTGTAGTGTGATAAAAACACCTAATAAAATAATAACTTGACTGATGATTGTTCCTTCTTGTAATTATTTACTTTTCTTAGGAGTTGTGGGAAGACTAATTACTTTTCTAATCTGGCCTTTTTGTTTAGGATTTAATTTGAAATTATAATCTTCTTATATCTAAAATAAAGGGTCAATTTCACCTTTTAATTAAATAGCTCTAATAAAATCATTTTTATACCAAATTTTACTATTTATGAGGGGCTAGTTGGAATTGAAGTATTCTATTAGCTAGTCTCCTTTATTGGATTCTACGTGTAACTAGTGCTTTGGATCTTTCTACTAAAATAACATATTCTTATTCATCTTATAACACTTCAACAAATCTATACAAATTCATTGTACTATTTCTATTATCCCACATGAATGCACTCTAATTTGAATAAATATCTTCTTATGTATGACTTAACCAATCAAGATTCATTTGAACAATTGGTGTTTGGACTGCTTGAATGGTCATGAAAAGAAATTCTTACTACAAAAATTATTTAAGATATTATGTGAGATGCTCTTCATGTTTTTTTCTTACTTCTCTCCTTGAAATGATTTCAATGTTTCTTCAAACAATGGAATAATGATCTTCTTTTATGTTTATCACCACAATGATAATGTTGAATTGAACAAAACTTGTTTTATTATCCCATGCTAGTTGTCAAAAATTTGAGCTAATGTCTTTTTCAATGGATTATATCCAATTAAATATATGTTGATGATTAAGATTCTATATAGTTTAAATGGTCATGAATGAAACCTACTAATTTGAGCTACTTTTCAAGTTATGTGGGTTTATTTATATGCACAAATTCTTTCTGCTCTTTCTACATGATCTAACTCTTCATTTAAAATTGCTAGAATAGTTTGAAACTGAATCACTAAAATTTAATTAGAATCTCAAATGAGTTATCTAATGTGAGAAATAATATCTAACTGTGTAAATTAATCAAAATCTAGTTTAGGTTGATAGATTGGTCCTTTAGTGGATGGCAAAGTCATATGGAGTAATATTTTAAAAATATAGGTTGTACGAGTATTGTAGAAATGTGCCTCATGATGGGCACCAAAAATTATTGGCATGAAATTTGTCAAGTGGAGAAATAGAAATTTCTCATTGATAATCACCAAATGAAGTGCCTCTCCTATTAGTAGTGGAGCTACCTTTATTAAAATACAAAAATATGCAACAAAGGAAAGTATTTGTAGTAAAAATGGTTTTCACCAAGGTATTACTTTTAACCAAAAAGTACAAAAGGCTAAAGAGAGTAAAATATGAAAGAGATATATAAAGGAAACAATTACATTTTGGAAGGTAGAGAGACTAAAAAATACATCAAGATAAACTTTGAAACCTATTATAAATGTCAAGAAAGTGGGATTTAATCTCTCTAGTAGGAAACCTCTATCATTCAATAGATAAGAAAGACATATATATTTATATAAGAACACATAACATACACCAAAATAATTGTATGTGATTGATAAAAAAAAATAACAATTAATTTTTATTTCCTTGTAAAAAATTGAAAATTTATTTTTTAACTCCATGGATGTTTCACCAAAATAAAAACAAGTGTAGGTTCGATAAGAAATACTACAATGAAATTTCCAAGTTTTGACTAGTTTATAACAAATATGATAACATTTTGAAAACAAATATTTAATCACATACTAATAGTAAATACATGCATTCTCTGTGAATAAATCTTGAATTCAAAGTTTGTAAAATTTCCTTGTATTGATCTTTGTAGTGATACAAATATAATTTCCACTTTTAGAAGTTTTCTCAGAAGTTTCTAACTCTCAATAACCCTTATAAATGAGACCCTAACTCATATATATATATATATATATATATATATATATATATAGGTTTAAATGAGTGGTTATGGAGTCTAACCTAATTTTTTTTCTTTTGAATAACATGTAAAGTCACATTAGCTAATTTGAAAAAATATGTTAAGTAATTTGCACAACTTGAAAAAATGTTTTAGTGTTTTTGCATGATTTGAAAAAGTACAATGACAAACTTTCACAACTTGAAAAAGTGTGTTAATAAAATTTACATGATTCAAAATTACAAAAATAATTTAGTACAATTGCATAAATTTATAATGTGTGAATTAACTAAAAGGTATAATTACAATTGTAAGAATCATTCATGAATAAAAGACTAAAATTTGATGTAGAATCATTCTTTATCAACTTCACTGATGGTGATTTGAACTTCTTCTTAATTCTTAGATTATGATTTATTTTTATGATATTATTCAAATATTTGCATGAATTCCAATAATTTATATTCATCTAGTTCATTTGAACATGTATAAGCTATTTCCACATCACAATATAGATATACCATCTTTTGAGTTGTTCCTTGTAACCTTTTCAACATAGTATCAAGTTTCTCCAAATTATTTTGATACTTGATTAATGTTTTAATTGAATCATAATTTAATGGAGTTGGATTTTTAATCTTGTCAAAATAATTATTGAACTGATCAATAATGACTTATTTGAATAACGATTTCCCCTTATCATTTATGAGCTTGTATTTTAATTTACTTACATCTCCTAGTATCTCAAGGATAACATCTCTTCCTATTGACTTAGAATTTTCAAATTTATTAACACTTTTTTTGACAATACAAACTCTAAATTTGATATCCCCCCAAAACTTGGTGAGATATACAACTTATTTTTGGATGACTTTTTCTTGAATTAGGTCATCTTTCCATTTTTACAACTCTTCTTCATATTTGTTTTGAGTTTTATTTGCTTGGTCATATTCAGATTGAATTTCAGAATAGATAGCCCATGTTGTCTAAAGAATAATGATACCCTATTGAAAAATTCTATCAACCCACTCTTTTATTTATTTTCCCATATAGCCAATTTATTATACAACATCAAGTGTCTCTGTACTAGAAATTTGATGAACAACTAAACGTGAAGATTAAATTGGTCTCGCCAATTTATGAACTACAGATGTTACTTGTTCAAATTTTTATTTGAGTTGATATTTGGTGACTTTATCATGATCCATATTCTCAACTAATGTATCAATTACATATTGGACATTTTTTTCATGCCTTATCTTTTATCTTTACCCAAATGGATCTTTTTTGGTAGTTATATGCACTGACATTATCTTTGTCCTTTTCTACTGAAGAAACTTCCACTTCCACTTATCTTTCTAATTTTTGATTTGTGATTCTTTTTTATATTGTATTGGGATTCTTTTCCACATGATGATGGACATTTTTCATAATACTAAAATCTATTTTTTGTAGTTTTTCAATCTTTTTTATTTTCTTCATAACTCCATTTAACCAATTAGGAACCTATATATTATGAGATTGTTGCACAAGAGTAGTACCAAGATCTTATTGAGATTCTAAATAATGGAGAGGATCTGACAAACCTAAGATTTTTTAGGTAAAATTTCACCTTTTTATTTTCCTACTATATTAACTGGAGTCTTAGGATAAGGCTCAGTTGGTAATTCAAATTTTTGGGTGATAGATAATGGCATAGAAATATCTGGTTGAGAGGTAACAAAAGAATCCAATAAAAAAGATAAATCAAAAAATAAAATTGTTAGATAAAATAAGTTACTAGGTTGAGGTTGAGAAAATTTGGCAAAAGGATTTTCCTTTGAAATGGAAATACTTTGAGTACCTACAATATTTTCACCTAATTTCCTTATCTTCAACTTGAGTAGTTTCTTTAATAGAACAATTTATGTGACAAATTCAACTTTTATTTGTTCTAAATCCTTATTGGTTCCTATTATTGAGGATGTCCTAACTTTTTTTTAATGTTGTTGATGAGAAAACCTGAATTCAACTTCTTTTATTGGAGGAGGAAATTTTTCTTTATCAATATTGATGCCTTTTCTTTTCAACCATTTCAAATTTATATTTAACGCACCTTGCATTCTATCAATGAATGAAGTGGAATCCTTGTCCCAATATATTCTTGGAATAGGTTTTAATTCAATTTCATATTTTTCATAGATGAAATCTAATACACTTCCATCATCTAATATATTTATTTTAATTTCCAATATATCAAAAATAGTCACCTATTCTAGAGTGAATCATGAATAATCACAAATTCTCACATATTTTTTGTCATCACAGTCTATCCAATAGTATTAAAAATGATGTACATACTGATATGAAGAACTAATAATATGTTGTATTAGGCCCCTAACATCAAATGAAGGTTGAATTTCAAATTATCAAATAGTAACTTGAGTCATTTCAACATCAATCAATTTTTATTTAGTAAAAGAATCATAAGTGTATCAACTAATATAAATAGGAAATTTCATCCCATATTTTTTTTATTATAAAATAGTATCTTTTATGTTTCAATAAACTATCTCACTAGTTCCATCAGATCCCATTTGGCATCCAAATATCTCATAAATATATATGGGGTAGCTTCACAACCACAAATTCTCAAATAGGGAAAGTTGGGAATTTTATGAACCATGTTCGCCACCTAGAGATATCTATAGAGGCATGAATTGATAGTATCATATTATATGGTTATATTTGAAACATCTGAATCACATATTTAAATAATTCATCATTTACCCTATGGAAATGATGTGCACTTTCTTTCAAAGAGAGTTTAGGATAGAAGTCATAGATTTTAGAAGTATACATATCACGTATTATGTTCAAACCATCGTAGAAACTCATTATAGTAACAACATAAACAAGATAAGAAGTCATATAAAATTTGGAAGTTGTATTGACTTCTACGAGCTGCTTGTGAATCGAATCAATGATTGACTATCCCTAGTTGATATACTACTTATTCATGTGAATGATCCATATATACCTATACATCCATGTCTATAAATTCCTAGAATTTGGACTTATCACTACTCTATACAAGAGGGTAATCATATCATTGACCTCATTTATGAATTCAAACCTAGAAATATTATTAGATAACCTTATTGATTTTTTTGTAGGTTTTGTTAACCATTTCTTATTGACCCATTTTAAATAACAATCGATATTAGAATCCCAAAATTATTGAGTAGACGCAAGAGTTAACAAATGCTTCCCTATCAGGTAATTATAGTAGATGATCAATATGTTTTGAACCAAGTCATAAGACCAATTATCCATTTAGATTCTTGACTTGTCTTTTTTCTACATTATAGTCTTTGGCCATTATTAAAATAAGTTATGGACACTAAAATGAAGTTGGGAATGTTGTTTCCTATGTAAATTCACTATCATGAATGCTTTATCCATAATATATTTTATGTACACCACTTATTCTATTTTATAGATATTCAATATCAATATGACCTAAGGTCAATATATGTTATCTCTTCAAAATTAGACTCTAGGTGTGAAGGTTAGACTACCCCTTGAAATTAATACTTCATATATGTGTCTTCTTTCAATTATAGTTTATTTTTGGTAGGGGTATTATTTAGATTACTTTTCTTAGGAGTCTCCTTGATCGAGGTGCCAGATGTTGACATCAAATTAAGATTACTTATTTGGAAGAGAAAGACCATCCCCTGAATTGACTTGAGAATAAGGTTTTTTTTTTTTAATATGCTCCAACAACAAGTGAAAATCAAGATGTGCAAAAATTGATATTAAATTATGACATAGTGTTTGGAAAGGTATTAGGCTCTAATGGAATGTTTTATAGACAGTCATAATTTTATAGAGTGTTAATTAAGGTGTTAAATCATGATAGCATGTTCAATAGGATTTCAAAGTCTATGATATGTAAAAATAGATGTTAAGGTCCTACAAGTAGACAAATAAGCCTTGAGATATAATGTTGTGTTTTATAGATGATAAAAGTTTTATGATGATATAAATAGGTTAAAAATCCAATGATATGTTACACTTAAATAAAACTAGAAACCTTTAGAGATCCTTGAGGATGATTTGAGTAGCTGAACAAGTATCTAAGGAAAAAAAATAGAAAAACATTATGGAAACCAAATTTATGTCTGTGAGATTTGAAAAAAACCCCAAATTTATGAGATTTTAGGTATGAAAATGAAATTAATGAAGGGTAGGAAAATTGGAAGGCTGAGAACAAGTGAGCAAGCATGAGTCAAATGAAAAGTGTTCAAATAATTATATGGAAAGGTGCAAGTAAATCACACATGTGAGGATCGAATAAGAGTAAGGGTAGAATTTGAGACATGTATGGGAATTAATCATGATTTTATGTCATGTTTGACAGATGATCATGATCTAAGAAGTGTTTTTACATGAGTCAAAATCTGATATAAGGTTTATCATTTAGTCAAGATCTGATAGGTGTTGGATAGTTATCAAATCTTGATGACATGTTTTACAAACTATCAGATCCTAATAGTGATGTTTTCACATGGATTTAAATTCCGCTAGCTTGCTAAATAACTATCAAAATTTTGATACATGTTCAATAGGTATTTAAAACCCACCCAAGGCAAACAAAATATAGCTAAATTTTGGATTTTTTTAGTTTTCAGCATTTGACCAAGTATGAATTTTGAGTTTGAAAATCTTGGGTAAGACATTTTGACTTAGAAAATAATAAATTTGACTCAAGTTGACTGTTTACAGTCAAAAGACTCAAAAATTTTAGCTTTTTGACACTCATTCAAAAATTGGGATAACATACTTCAAAATATATCTCTATTAATTATAATAATCAAATATGTGAATTTTAATTTTCTCTTAAAAATGTATGAATGCTTGTCAAAACATGATACCGTTTGTTATGAAATGCCTTATAATAACTTTGTTTATATAGGGTTTCTTAGACTTTAAATTAAATTTAGTGGTGCACATAAGGGGTTGAATCAAAAGGAATTAAAATATATGGGGAGGGGTTAGAAACTTTAAAACACTCGAGGGGTTGAGAAAATTAAAATACTTAAGAAGAGGTTAGTCAAGTCATAAAGGCTCCTAAAGAAAAATGGTAAATATGATAAAATAATTAAACAAATAGGTGAAGAATATAAGAAAAATCATAGAGTGAAAATGGTAAAATGTAATAAGTGTGCACCATTAAGTGTTTATTCACAAGCTAATACCTATCTAAATAGAGTAATAAAAAAGCATTAAAAAAAGTGTTATGTCAAATTTAGTTGTCTAAATTCCCACCCGCATCCCCTCCCCCACTTTAATATATAATTTTAGTGGAATTAGAAATATAATATAAAAGGGAAAAGGAGAATGCAAACCTCTTGTGAATATGTTGTTTTGTGGATGTATCATGTTTAATGGTAATCAAAGTGTTCCTACAAAATGAAATGTAAGAAATGAAATTCCATATATTTTTATAATATATAGAAGATATATATTTATATATGAAATATTATAAATATGAATAAAGTAACAACACCTATATGTGTGTCATGGAGAAGTAGGAGTGTCATGGAGAAAAATAATGGATTTTTATCATCTATAAATTTTATAGCTAGGGAAATAGATAAGATTTTAAGTGATGATGTGATGGATAGAAACATTGAGGGATGTAGAGTCATCCATGTGTTGACTGTAGTTTTTCTTGTCTAGAGATATTGTGTTGAAAACTAGAGAATTGGGGGTGATAAAGCCCTAATTTGAATGATATTTGTATAAAATAAATAACACCCATTGAGAGACACTAAACCTCAATTTCCTTCCACTAGTATTTTTAACCCAAAGATGTGAAACATTTTGGAATACAAAATTAACTCACACACATGATTTTAGAGTACGTAATGCACTCCAAGTCATGCACTATGCATCTAAACTAAATTAACCTCTACATATGGATTGTATATTCAATTTTAACATTATGATACATTATATTTTTTTAAAGTATTATCATAAGAGAATGGATTACACCCATGCCTATTCCATGTCCACAACTAAAAAATGTGAGATAATATTATATTATGCCCCCATTGTAATTATAGAATCTGTAACTATATGTAAATGCTCATTGTGAATTCTATTTTGAAACTTTAGAACTATGTGAATTTTCTATGTGAAAATAAAATAGGAAAGCATATACAATTATATATTCCCCCCATAATATGTGTCAATAACTAAAATTTTTAACTTTGAAACTATGATTGTGTTGATAACTAAATTTGTCAATGTTTGTATTATTTTGAAGCTATAAAGTGTGCCACTAATTGAATTTTTGAGCCTTTAAACTATTTTTAAAACTTTTTAGTATTCGTAAAATCTATAATGTGTGATTTTTGATTATGACTATATGTGCATGTAAAATTCCCTCTTTATTGTATTGATATCTGAACCTTTACAATCACACTATGATGTGATATCTGACTAAATGTTATTTTTTTTATAAATTTATAGATTTATACCCTATGTTTACCCCATTTTTAAGGAAAATTATTAGGGTAGTGAATTGATCAAATCAAAATATAAAGTGGGTTAGAAACATTTGATTTTTTAGAGATGTTAGAATATTAAATAGTAGATTGAATATTTATATTATATTAATTTCAATAGATTGTGAATGATAGAATATTTAGTAGTCACATTTTATTATTGAGTATAATTGTCAAAGGTAATGCTACTTATATCACTAAGTGTAAAATTGACCCATTTTCAAAGTTGGTATTGGTAAGTGATTAGCATTATGATGTGGGATTAGATGACATGTGTGTCTTGGTGAAACTTATGATGCATTTTTTCAATGAATACAACTCGAAATATCACTTTCCAAAGTTTAGAGTTGTTCATTAGTATTAAACAGACATTTTGTGTTGTAATTAAGATTGGAAAAATTTAACTCAAAAATATATAAGAGTGAAAATTGATTTTGTAATTTTATTTTCACTATTTATTGATTGAGATTTGAGCTTTGAGTATTTTGAGATGTTGAGTCATTGTGATTTGAGTGCTTGTAGACTATGATTGAGATAAATACGACTGGTGAATTTGTATGTTTCTTATTTCTCCCTTTTAATTTAATGATGTAATTTAGTAGTCAATTTTTGATATTACTTTGAGTTTTCAAAAAAAATACTATTTTTGAGTTTTTTGTCCTAGGAAATTAGAGTCTATCATTTTTGTC
The DNA here is from genome assembly GCA_037957365.1 of Torreya grandis. NCBI lineage: Eukaryota > Viridiplantae > Streptophyta > Pinopsida > Cupressales > Taxaceae > Torreya > Torreya grandis. The sequence continues at coordinate 5,087,554 of JARHVA010000249.1, forward strand.
CTTTTGGGATAGTACCATATTAATGGGATTTATCAGAGTCTTCACAAAATCATACAAAAATAATGGAACATACATAGATATATTTAATCAAATTTATAATATGATTTCATTCCATATATTTAACATATGGGACATTGAAAATATATAGGAAAACCATTTTCCTATAATTATGGAGATTATCTCTCCATCAATATCTCTTTGTGTCCCTATGAGTAACAATATAACAAATAAACTATATTTGTAATATTTTTATAACAATATTTTGACTATCACATATATTCTACCTAGATATAACTAACTCACACAATATTATATTTACCTCTCAATAAATATCCAAATGTTAATACTAATGTAAAAACTAATTCCTAACTTGCCCCTCCTTAGTGTTAACATGGTGTAAAATCATTCACATTCTCACCTGCAATATGTTAACCTCTATGGAATTCCCAACTATTTCGCTCATGACTTTGATACAAAGAATGGCTCACTCCTTCCATGGTTTTAAATAGGTTTATAACAAACCTTGACATGAATAGGAACCTTATCAACTATTCACCTCTTGGTTTTAAATAGGTTTATAACAAACCTTGACATGAAGAGGAACCTTATCAACTATTCACCTCTGATGGTCTTATGGATCTACCATAAACCTTTTCAAGATCCATGAACTAACTTACATTGGTGATTTTTGTCCTTTCACTATGTTTTCACATAAATTAATTATGTTTGGAATTGCTTAAGTAATTAACACAATGGAAATTATGAAAAAACACACCACACATGTGAAAAAGAATGATATTCTACTCTTATTCAAACACACACACAAAATATGTCACCAAATCTTCTGAACACTATCATTAGTGACTGACAAGAGGATATGAAACCTCTAGCCTCTATTTCATCCATCCTCTAGTAGGTGAAGTTGTTCACTCAAAAAATGTGTTGATCAAGCTTAGATGCATTAATTTTTTGAGGAGAAATCCCACACCGCACCCCCCCCGCCACCCCCCCCGCCCCCCCCATAGTTTGGGCATCATGTACAAGTGATAATGCATCCTTATTTGAACATTTTTATTATGACTTTGACTCACGACTTTGACTCTTTTATAAAGACAAATTTTGTACTTTTTGACAATGACAACTTGTTAAAAAGACAAGAATTTTTACAAAGGAAAAAAATATTATATTTAAATCCATACATAATATTAAAATGACATATTGGAATTGACTCAAATATATTGAATTTTTAACTTTTGACTTTGAAAAAACTTGACATACTTTTAAAATGACACTTATATGGATTATTCAATTTGACTCTAAATACATTACTCTTGACACTTTTGAGTCTTTGTACATATTTAAAAAATACCTTTGTCTTATAAAATACACTTGAAATAACTATAGACTTTTTATTAAAAAGGAATGACTTATAAAATTGCATTGAGACTTCCCTTAACAAAGATAAATAATATATTTATAAAACAAATAAACAAAACTAAAATAACACCAAACTCCACCTAAATAAATAATTTACTAAACAATATATGAGACATTAACAAACTAACCTTATATTAATTTATTAACTTTAGAAATTAATACGCACTTTGGATGGAGACTAAGGCAGGATGTTAGTGAACACATGAAAAACTATTTGTTGTGGTTTAAAAGAAGGCCATGGAAAATTACATAGATCATCAGCATTTTAATGGATAGAATGATAAAATTAAAATATATTTCCAAAATTGAGTGGAATATGATGTATCATGGAATGGCAATGAGATGTTTCACTAAATTTTAGAGATGGGTTAATGTCATTTGGAGAAAACATGATGCCACCAAAATCTGATGTCAATGCACTTTTTATCTAAGGAAATTAGTGTGGATTTGATCATAAAAGACTACAATGAACTCTATGTAAGTGCATGACACTTAAATTAATATGATGTCCTTGAATAGTGTAAGACACAAACCAATTCTACACTATGAAAAGTTATCCAAAATCAATGACTTGACTTTGCTACAAATAGGTTTTTAGCATATATTCTTGATTGTAAATATAATGCAAAAACATATACCATGATGCATAATGGGCTCTATAGAAATAAGAAAACAATCAAACTCAGTATATAATCTGTTAACCTTGCAAAGATAATCCACCTAATCTTAATGCAAATATTTATAATTATTGAAAATTTTGATTATATGCAGTTAATAACAAACATGGTGAGAGACTTTCATAGTAGAACCTAATATTTCATATAACTAATTTTATTTGCTCCTCTTGATTAGTCCATACTAATTATCATTATTTTTAATTATATATACATATATATAAATTACCGCACATGATTAGGGTAGAGGAATTTGCATGAGATGGGGTAATATAGAAGAACTGAGGCTACCCCTTTCTCACATCAAAAAAAATATTTTTGCATAATCCTTTCATTATCCTGCTCTGATACTATATAATGGAATTTATCAAAGTCTTCAAAAAATCATATATAACTAATGGAGCATACATAGAGATATTTAATAAAATTGATAATATTATTTCATTGCATCTATTCAACATATAGGACATTATAAATATATAGGAAAACCATTCCTATAATAATGGAAATTATCTCTTCATCAATATCTCTTTGTATCCCTATGAATACATAATATAAAAAATAAACTATATTCATAATATTATTGTAAAAATATTATGACTATCAAATATAATCTACCCAAATATAACTAACTCACACAATATTATATTTACCTCTCAGTAAATATCCAAATGTCAATACTAATGTAAAAACTAATTCCTAATACATACAGTTTTATATGATATTGTCCTTTATTGGATGATCTTGTCCATATTACTATATACATTTTTGTCTTGCATTGGATGAAAAAATTTGTGTTAATTTTTGAGTAATTTTTAAACTCATTGCATGTGCACTAAATTTTTTGAGATTAGAGACTAATTAAACTTTGTATTTGACAACTTGTAATGTGACTTGCATTCATGAGAGTTTCACTCTAGTAGACTTATGAGTAATTTATTAGAGTTAGGATTTAATGATGTCAATTGGTAAATATTGGAGGAGATTTATTTAGCACATGTTGGCTGATTAGGCTGAATTCCATATAATATGCACTTGATTATTGTTTTACTTGAGCAATGGAATCTTGATACTTGTAGCATTTGGTTATCGATAGGTGAGATGACCATCAATTTGGAAGATGTGGGGCACATATTATGGTTTCATATTTTTGGAGGGATAACCATAGTGATGGATTATGTGGGTTTATTTTACATGTGCCTAGTTCATATATTTATGATAGGTAGACCCAAGGGTGTTGATTTAGGTGGGACTATGTTGTTAGATCAAATTATGTGATGGAATGTTCTACGATTGTGTAAATTTACATTTTTTATATAATATAATCATTTATATATGTGTATGGAGTATTTTGGCCATCTCTTATCACATGTATCACATTTTTTGAGTTATTGAGGAGAATCACACTATATATTTGTGGGGGCATAGTATGTTAGCCCATTTGTATCAAGAGATATATAGATTTATCTTGGAGGTTCATGAAGGTAGTTTTGGTACTACTACATTATTATATGTATGGGATTATGATCATATTTCTATTTTTTCTTCCCTGGTGGCCCTCTTCAAGATTGGGATCATCCAAATATATTTTCAACTCAATGGGTTCTACCATAGTGGAAAGTATTAGGTATTATGGACATAGATTTGTTTGGATAGATTAATAGTTGATATGATTTCATGGAGAACTTATTTAAAATATGGTACCTAGATCAAGGATGCCAAGGATTTGACACATGTATGAGGTATTATGTGCATACATGATTGATTTGTAAATGTGTATGGGAGGTTTTAGTAAGAACGGGTGGGTTGTCAGTTTATGTTAACTCAAGATGTGTTTAACCCTAAATTTTAGATGTGTGGGTTATAGGGTTAAGATATATAAAAAATTAGTTATAACACAAGGGTGATAAAATAACTTATAGAAGGCCAATTAATAAAAAACTTAGATAAATAATATTTTGAACTTATACCACTGAGATTACTAAAAATAGTAAAGTATTACTATTGAAAGATATTGTAATAAATAAAATATGGGTACTTAGTTGGTTTATTATGTGCAAGTAGATATAAACTAAAAATAGGTGTAAATTATGTAAGATCAATATTTTTTTATCACTTTTCAAATTATATAAATTTCACTTATAATATTGTAGACACTACTGTCAAATATATACATTATTGTCAACACTAGTGTATGATTATGATGCAGCTGTCTAGTGTGGAATAATGACTAGATTTGGATGCAACCAACTTCATTATTATATTTTTTATATTTATTTTATAATAATATATTTATATATGGAATAGAGGTTATTTATCTTCATTGATTGATCAAAACCTAAATCTTCACCCTTCTTCACCCTTAGAATGAGTTTACTAAAAATAGGTTAGTGGGTTCATGCTATCGAGCTGATCTAAATAACCCTTTATTAATGGATGTTTCTTACATATTCAAGACTCCAAATAGGGCCTTAGACTTATGTATTTCTTCCCTATGTGTAGGAAAGTGTGTGTACAAAGTAATATGATATATGAATATGTATGCATTAATCTAACTTATAATTTGATAAATATCACTCATGGGATATTCTTTGAATGCTTTAGATCTATAATATGATTTATTCTATGCTTTATATGAAAATATGGATGAATATGGTAGAATATATTTCTTTTATAGTTGATTGATTTAGATTTATTAAGTATTTTCTTCATATTTTATAGATGATGAATGAGAAGTCTTAGACTTGTATTTATACCACACCCTTTTAATTTAAATCATATTAGGGTTAAATAAGATAAATAGGTTGACCCATAGGTTTTGAATAATTTTCAATTTGTATGACTTTTGGATACTATACACTAGATAATGATCTAGACTCTACTATATGCAATAGTGTCTCTCTATGGCTGATAGTGTCCAGGGGGATTAAAAATAGATATGGATTTCAAACTAATGGTAAATCATGTTTATCATGTTTTAATATTATTTTATAATATAGGAGACTTGAGTCATTAGAATGATATGGATCGTACTAAGAGATAAACATTTAGGCATAATGAGATAGCAAATATGAGCCTTTTGGTAGTAGGGAGGTCTAGAACTAAAAGGTAGAGCCTTGACTGATATTTATCAAATTTAAAATACTAATATGATTTAAATATTCAATTTTAGTATCTACATTTCCCCCTTTAATATAATAATGGATAGGAATGAAATTATTAGGTTAAACACATATGTGGATGTGTATAACAAACCTTACCTTTGTTTAATCTCACTTTGAGTGATTTATTGGTGTATGACATGTAACCAAGAACATGTTATAGTATAAATTATTGCATCTAATCTGAAATTTTAAATAATTAAATGTTTGAAGAGAATGAGAGAAAGGAAGGAGTACACTTATGTGTCTATGCAACCATGTTCCCTCTTGATGCTTTGACTTGGTAAAGATGCCTCCTTATGAAGCATTGGAGATAGAAAAGGTTCATACCTAACCTTAAATAGATAAATAGGAATATTTTCAGGCATTATGCCCATAATCTAGTGTAAGGATGAGTTATGGCATGGTCATTAAGATCATTAAATCTCAATCACACAACTCAAGTGTGAATATATATAATATGGTGAAGGTGAGTGATTTAATAAACTAATGCTATAAATTTGGTGACATTTGATTATTTAATCACTCCAACATATAAATTTGGTTAGGTTAAATGATTTAATAACTTTAACCTATAAAATAAACCAATTAATATAGAAAAATAAGCTCGATAATAGTATATCCTGATGTAATCAATGTGTCCTAGTGAGCAGTAGAATTGGTAAGTTTTGAATTTTTTGTGTAATAGCATGGTATATGAACCTCTAATATGTCTAATTTGGATTATATGTGTCATAAATCTAAAAAAATGGTTCAAATTTATGAGAAATTAGTGTAATGTATAGGATTTTGACCCAAGTTTATATCTAAATCATGGAACTAAAATGGATTTTGTGTAAGTGTGGAGGTCATGTATATATTAAATGCACCAACTAAGATATGGAGATATTAAGTGTATAAATGTGTAGGTCATGTTTTTATGACACACCCCCACTAAAATCTAAAAACTAAGAAGGTGTATAAGTGTGGAGATCATGATTTTATTTCATGATACCCATTGAAATTTGGGAACTATGAAAAATGTGGAGGTCATGTTTCTATGACATGCCCCCACTAATATTCCCCCTATTTTGAGTTGAGGGAAATATAATCTAGTAGGTACTTTACCTCAAAAGGATAAGGTAGCTCTATAATTTGTGTATGAATCATGTAGCATATAGGGATAACATGTCAAATTAGATATATCAATTAAGCTCAAATTAGGTGATCAAATCAATTCAAAAAGATGCATGGTATAGATCATGGAAATGTCTAAAAAGTGACAGTACAAGATCAAAAAATAATCAAGCACACACACAAGAGCACTCAATATAATGCAAAATAATGGTCCAAGGAGACCAAATATAAGGGTCATGTTAAAATTATGCACAATCAAAGGGGATAACTTATTAAAATGTCTAATAGAAATAGAATGACATATTCAAATGTCCAATCCACATAAAATGACATATTCAAATGTTTCACAAGCAAGACAATAGAAATAAATGTAACACACTAAAAGAAGTGTAAAATAGAGGAAGCATAAGAAACTCACATAAGAAAATTATACTAGTCCCTGCATATATGTGTTAAAAAAAATGTTATGTAGTATGGAATATCAAGTAACATTATGAAAGTTATGAACATGGATATAGACATGTATAAGCATTAGCATGTAATATCAAACATGATAATGTATAAATGATCATATAGGATATGTAACTTATATTGATCATGATAAAATAAGTAGATGCCCCCAATGTACTTTATGACATGAGTAAAGGAAAGGTGAAACATCTAAAAGTGCATACATCATGTGTCTGGGTATGGATGTATCACACTCAAAATGTGTGAACCATGTGTATACATGAATTAAATGATATGTTATCTACTAATATAAATCAAATAACATTGATGCCAAGGAGATAATATAATTTGGTAATGCTAAATATTTTTTTTTATTTTTAAATTATTTGAATGTTTTTCTATATTTTTTTGAATATTTGATTTTTTATATTTTTGAAATATTTTAAAGGAAAAGACTATCCTATGATCCCATTAAATGGATAATCATAGGTATATCCAAGCTCATAATATGGTATATAAAATTAGTGGTACTACTAAGGAGCATTCATAGGTGTCATGTCTAGATCTATAAAATATATGGTATCCCACATATTTGTAATAGGACTTTGTAAATAAATTACATAGATGAGTCATAACAATAGAAATTATATATGCCATAATTAAGAGAAGAATAGCCAGATCCACAACAATAATTGGTGAAAGAGCAAAATACTTGAATATTATGACTAAGCCACTTTGAGGGGGGAACCTCCATAATAATGAAATAAGAACAAAATTCACAATATAATGATAAAATACTAACCACTTCCTCTTATATATGGTCATTGCATAGGTTGACCATACTAAAAATATTGAGAAATGTAATAAGTTAATATGAAGATGTGTATTCCACAAGTTAGCCACACATATCCCTAGACAGACTATAGGTTAATGACATAACATGACCCTCCCATTCAAAATAACATTATAATCAATGTTGAATAAAACTAGGATGTTTCTATAGGAATGATTCATCCTCCCACATTACATCCTTAGAATGTAGGTTCTTTCATTTGATCAAATACTTCTTAATGGATCTGGTTTGCATTTGCTTGGTGCACATGTGAAGGATCTCCTCAGGCTCTAGAATGACTCTTCCTTCATTTAATCTAGGTAACTTATTCTATGTGGAAACTCTATATCAAATTACTTTCTTCAGGAAAGATACATGGAATACTAAATATATGTGAGTGGCTGGAGGTAACTCTAACTTGTAAGCCACACTACCAATTTTCTACAAGATCTGGGAAGGGCCATAATACTTAGGTGATAACTTGTTATATTTTTTTGTTACTTTAAATACATATACTTATATGGGTTCAAACACACAAAGACCCAATCACCAATGTCAAAATTCCACTCACTATGGTGTTGATCTACTTGTTGCTTCATTAGATTTTGTGTTATTGCTAAATTATCTCATAAATTGATTAACACCTCATGTTGATGGTGAATGTGTTCCTCAACAATGCAATATAAAAATTGAGGTGATGAATGGGGGATAAAACCCATATAATTCCATAAAAAGAGACATCTTGGAAGAAGTGTAAAAAGAAGTGTTATACCATCATTCAATAAGTGGCAGCCAATGAACCCATTTATCCTATTTTTCAGAAACAAAATAATAAAAATACCCTTCGATACATTTTTTGATACATATAGAAATAGGAAACTCTATTTGTCCATCAGATTAAGGATGATAGGAGGAGCTAAGATCCAACTAGGAACCTAAACATGCAAATAATTCAGTCCAAAAATTACTAGTAAATATGGGATCTCGGTCACTTACAATGATCTTTAGAGTGCCAAGAAATTTTTGAACTGTATTGAGAAAATCAAAAGCTATTGTAATATAAAAAACTATGATAAGGAGAAAAATGATCATACTTGGTGAGTCGATCCACAATTACCATGATAACATTTTTACCCTCAGACCTTAGTAACCCTACAATGAAATCCATGGAAATGTCTTCCCAACACTAGCTAGGGATGGATAAAGGCTACAAAATACTTGGGGTCTTAATGGTTTCACCTTTATTTTTTTGGAATATCATGCATTCAACCACATATTTATGAACATCTCCTTTGAGTACTTCCCAAAATAAATCTTACTTGATTCTATGATATGTTTTCAAAAATTCTGAGTGTCCTCCAAGTGGAGAGGCATGAAGTTCATGAAGAATTTTATGCTTACAAAGGCATAATCTATGTTTATACCATAAATTATTTCCCTTCCATTTAAAATTTTCCAAATTTTTAGAACCTTGCTAAATATTATGAATCAAATCCTTGGTAGCACTATCACTCTCCCATTCTGATCTTACTTCCTCTAGCCATTCTGAATACCACATTGTCATAGCCTAATATTTTAGTCTCCCATTTTTGATATCACTATCACTCTCTTTTATTTTCTTATACACTATCTCAAAATCATAGCCTAATATTTTAGTCCCCCATTTTTTTTGCTCTTCATATGATAAGCATTGTCTAAAAAAATATTTGAGTCTATCATGATTAGTATTTACATAAAAGTGATGACCCATCAGATATGGTGTCCATTACTTCAATGCATGCATAATAGCCATCATCTCTTTCTCATATATTATTTTGAGCTTATTTTTTCCTTTAAGTTGGTGACTTTCAAATACCAGTGGTCTATATTCTTGCATGAGTATATCCCCCATGCCATATCTTGATGAAACACACTCCACAATAAACATTTTTGAAAAATTAGGAGTAGCCAAAATTGGAGTTGTGCACATAACCATTTTTAACTATTAAAAATCCTTAGTAGCTAAATTAGCCCACTGGAAGGATTATTTCTTAAGCAAAGAGGTGAGTGGGAATACAATTCCAACATAATTTTTGACAAACCTATGATAGTAACCAGTTATCCCTAAAAATCTATGGAGGTTCTTGAGGGTCTTGGGAAACCTGCCATTCCATCATTGATTGAATTTTGCTTATGATAAAATTCCACTCCTTCATATGAAACAATATGACCCAAGTACTCCACCTCTTGGATATCAAAATCACATTTGGAAGGTTTGGCATAAAGTTGATGTTGTTACAGAATTGAAAGCACCTATTTCACATGGTTCAAATGGTCTTCCTAATTTTTGTTGTAGATGAGGATATCATCAAAAAACACTAATATAATCTTTCTCAAAAATGGCCTAAAAATAGTATTCATCAATCTCTAAAATGTAGATGGTACATTTGTGAGGCCAAAAGGCATGAACATAAATTCAAAATGGCCTTCATAAGTTTTGAAATTTGTTTTAGGTATGTCCTCATTACAGATGTAAATATGATGATATCCAAAGAGAAGATATAAATTGGTAAAATAAATATCACCATGCAATTCATCTAAAAAATAATCAGTTACTAGAATAGGAAACTTATCTTTGATGGTGTATTTATTGAGTTCTCTATAGTCTAGGCATATCTTCCAAATATCATCCTTTTTTTGCACCATGACCATCGAGGAGGAATATTCACTTTGACTATGTCAAATGATTCTTTCCTCCAACATCTCTTGTACCATATTTTCAATTCCACTCTTTTGGGCATAGGGATACCTATAGGATCTGATATTGGGTGTTATACTTCTTAGAATGAGTCTAATGGCATGTTCATGTGCATGAATTAGAGGAAGTATTTTTGGAATGTCACCAAAACTGATAGAATGGTCATCCAACCCTTTTGAAAATCAAGATGTGTAGACTCCTTAGTTGATTGAACCTCCATGGAAAATAAGTGTGCCATAAAACCTTTGGCACCTTTTTTGAGAATCTTCATCATCTAGTGGGAACTAACAAGTTGTAGAGATTTAGCCCATAATCCATGTAGTTCAAAATTATTTCCTTATGAATATAACCTCATGATTAATTTATATAAATTCATCTCAATAGTGCCCAAAGTGGTGAGCCATGGCACTCCAAAAATAATGATAGATCTTCCCATAGGAATAACAAACATAGGAGAATCTAATAAATAGTCTCCCATGAAAAGCTTAATACTATGACATTTTATAGAATAATTGACCATACCACCATCTAAAATCATGTCCTAAAAGTTTGAAGCTAGGTAAATAAAACAATTTAAATGAGCATCCAACTTACTATTGATGAATTTATATGTACTCCTAGAGTCAATTAACATAGTCACCTTTTGTTTCTTCAAGAACCCCACCACCTTAATATTTTGATGAATATTAATGCCTGAATGTGTATGATAGGAAATAAAAAGTTAAGAATCTTTAGATTCATCCTTAAGATCTTATAACCCTTCCCCCAAATCCTCCTCATCTTCTTTCTCATCATTGGCCCTATCAATGTAAAATAACATCTTTTTCAGCACATCGATGCCCTTTGATCCATTTGTTATCATAGCCAAAACATAAACCTTTTGAATGATTTTATTCCACTTGTTGAGGTGTCAATCTAGTAGGCTGATGAAATGATGGTGTCATAAATGTGCATTCATGAACATTGGTGAAATGTCTTGATCTAATTAGTTATTTTTCCTCAACCATGTGTGCCTTGGTATGGCCTCAAATATATTACTAGGATGAAACATGCAAATGTCCAATTGGATGCTATCTTTGAGGCAACCCAAAAATAGGTTAGTTTGATTTTCCTTAGTGATGTCTACTACATGTAAGGAGAGATTTTTAAATTGATGAATGTCATCCTTGATAGTCCTAATTTGGTATAACTTGGCTAGCTAAGTAAATTAATTTTTAGAGACATTATTGCAATAGTGGAGCTACAATTCCTCAAAAAATATAGAACATGAAACTAAGACACCTTTATTTTTCTTTTAAGCACACAACCAACAATACCAAATGAATGGCTCAGGTTCTAGATAGAGAGAGGCCATAACTACTTTTTACGAACATAAAGTTTGATGTAGATCAAATAAATTTTCAATTTTAGTGAATTAAGCGAGTGGTTCATTACCATCAAACTTATTTAGGTCTAATTTTGGAAACATAAACTTAGGGCTACAATAGATATTGGTATTTTGTGGAGTAGGAAAACCAAACTAAAATGGTGGAGGGTTATTTTACAGTGGCTAAGCTAACAAGTTAGCCAATTGCCCAAATATTTGTTATAATTGATCCTTCATGATATCCAAGTCTCCTCTCAAACTTGTAATTTCCCCTTGAGCTATATCAAAATCATTTTTTTTGCCATGCCCTACAACTCTAATGTAAGTTGCTAAACTACCTTTGAAATAGATGGATCAAAAGCTTTAGATTCCATGTCTTCCTTGTGAGGATTTTTTGGATTTTCTTTCCCTTTATAACATCTACAAGTGTTTAGACCAGCCATGCACAAAACCTAGAAGGGTTTCAGCCTCAAAAAACTATACTAGTCTAATACATCATTACAATCATCTCACCAATAAGAATCCAACTACTGCTATTTTGCATAAGGGTGAAAATTTTCAACCCAAAAAAGTGTACCATTAGAATACACCATTATGATCATCTCATAGAGATGAATCCAATAAATGATAATTTGTACAAGATAAAATGAATCTTTTATTATTTTTTAACCTCATGAACAAAATTATGGTGAAGAAAAAAATCAAATCCTCCTAGATCACAATTTATGTTTTTTGGCCTTCTGATGCTCAGGATGCTAGATTAAAAAAAAATGCATCACATAAACTTTAAAAAATTTATGATTTGATACTACTTGTAAGTAAATTACTTAGATGATTCACAATAATAGACTTATATATGCTATAATTAAGATCAAAATAATTGGATCCATAATAACAATTGGTGAAAGAGCAAAATACTTTTATATTATGACTGAGCCACTTCGAGGGGGAAACCTCCACAACAATACAATAAGAATTAAATTCACAATATGATGATAAAATAATAACCACTACCTCCTATAAATACTCTACTTAGCCATGGTTATTCCATAGTCTAACAATACTAAGAACATCAAAAATACAAGTAGTTAATATGAAGATGTGTAAGCCATAAGTCGGCCACACATATCCCTAGACACACTATAGGTTAAGGGTATAGTAGATTTTTTTTTCATGAAGAAACAATATAATTAATAAGGGTTCATGGAACCCATCTCTTAGTAATATATATTTTCTTTGGAGTAGTTATAATTGGAACATGTTTAGTTTCTCTAGGTAACTGAGTATGTTGTGTAGGCATAGATGAAGATTCCATGGTATCCACTATTTGTCTCTATTGAAAGGTCCTTTCAAGTAGGTCATTTAGGAAAACGGATTACCTATTACTTACCCTTTTATATAGGATTAACCTTAGTAGGTTTGATAATTAGTTATCTTGGAATAAACTTCTCATGTTAAAGTGGATGTTAATATAGAATTCTAAGAATTGTGAACACCATATTGGTATGAATGTATTTAATACACCCATACACTATGGAAGGTAATATGTGTAATTTATGTATCAAATTTCATCCCTATAACATATTAAATACTATTGTACATGGTATAACTAATAATTTTATAGCCACATGTGCTGGACCAACCTATAAAGGTAAATCAATCTCACCAATAACATGTGATGTCCCATCAAATGCTTTGACTATTTTGGTTTAAGGGTATAAATCATCATGTGTATATACAAAATGTGTAAGTAGTGTCATGGTACATATGTTATCACTAGAAAAATTATTAATCATAATACTATATATAGGTTGATGGTTAATTTATGATCAAATAAATAATGGATGACTATCTAAGTCATCATCCACTATTTCACTATTATCAATTTTAATAGGTTTCTGAACCTTAAGAGGTATTGTGTGTGTATAAGTACCAATAATCCCATATAATAGGTGAAAATAATTTGATGGATGAGGATGTGAATTTTATGCCATTTTCACTTCTAGATCTTTCTTAGAATGATCTTACAAAGGATTGTTAAATATCTTTTGATTCTAGTGATCACTAGGTTTTGAACTTGAATCCTTTGGAGGTTCATCAAAGATAATATTTTGGCTATCAATGAGGTCTTGGATATTATAATTTAAATTATAACATCTATTCATAAAATTCCCAAGGCCTTGGTGATAGTCATAATATGAATTATCATCATATCCTTTGGGTAGATGTTGACTCATATCAACCTCTATTGGAGGAAGGAGAGACATGAGATGACATTCCACAATCTTCAAAAGTAAATAAGTTGGAGACTCAAGTAATCATGTAAATTATCTCTTAGGGGAATTGGATAAGATGAGTCAACTAGGTTGTTTTGACACTTATTTAACCATTATGGTTGTTTCCTTTTTAGGTTTTACATGTTTTACCTTGTAGATTGGTTTAATATGGAACTTGGTATTAGATATAATTGTGTGTTTGCTACATACTTAAGTTTTTTAATTAAATAAGTTTAATTTCATGATTGAAAAACATGGCATAATTCACTGAAATATTTTGAATTTTTAAAAGTAATGGACTAATGTAATGGGTCAAGTAATATTTTCTTAAAGATATCTTTAAGTTCTTTATCAAAAATAAAATTTGTCATATTAACCAACATTGTTTTGTATCTCAAAACATATTCATTGGTGGGTTCATTAGTGCCTTGTTTGATATTTGAAGTTTGAGCATATGGAATATTTTTAGTGATGTTGATATAAAAATGTGTTAGGAATTGATCAGCCATAGGTTTTAATGCTCTCATTGATTTGAGTGGTAAGTCACAAAACCATCATAGATAATTATCCTCAAGGCTCCTTAGAAATAATTTAGTCAAAATTTTATCATTGGAGGTGTAATCAAGACATGTCACATATAAATATCTGAGATGTTATTAAGGATCACCCTTGCCATTGTAAAATATGAACTTGGATGCAACAAAACTAGTTGGCAAAGGGTGAAAACACATTATAGGTGCAAGAGTATTATGTAACACATATTGAAAATTATTAGCATAAGGTGAATTCATAGAACTTTTATCAATGTTAGTAACCTTTATTGGAGTGGATGCCAAGATATTTAGATCAAGTAAATGCATAGGTTTGTGATAGACACAATTCAAACATGTACACAAAATAATAGATGTAATAAAATGAAATCACATACATGATAATATTACATAAATAAGATAAGATCTAAAACCAATTTTGATTGAATAATATATCACCAAGAGATATGTACAAATAGGAGTGCATGAGTAACTCCCTCAAGAAAGGTGGTTAGAGAGCCAATAATAAAAGAGTAACTCTCATACCTAAAATATTTGGTCAAGGGAGTTACTTCCTATTCATCTGATCAAAATGTATCTCAAGGTACACATAATCATGCTTATCTATGAAAGTAGGAAAATTCCAAGTGAGGAAAAAATCCCATGATAAATAAATATGGGAAAAAATAAAAACCCTACTCTAAAAACCTTAGCTTGCAAAAGTTTTATAGTTTGTATAAGATCTTTCACATTTTGATCATTAAGTTTGGAGGTGTTATAAGTCACTAAATGGTATGTAAATATAGTCTATTTTGATATAGGAATTGAAACCATTAATTGAGTTGAAGTGTTAATAGTTCCCATGGAGGATGTAGTAATAGGAGTATTTATTTCAAGAAATAATGGTGTAAACACATAACTGTACCCCTAGTGGATGTAATAATTGATAATGTGCTCAAGGGGAGGCTCATTAGTATGGAATAAATTATATTACCACCTAAGGATTCACCATCAGTAATTGAGGATTCCTTAGCATTAGCATATTTACTAATCTCATCTCTTGTAACATACAAAAATGCATCCATAAAGGGGTTGTTTTTATTGAGATGACTAATTAGGGATTCTTTATATTCCATTTGAAAACAAAAAATTTATTAACATTTTACATTTATTATTAATGAAATAAATAGAATTTGATTTTTTTTAAATGGTAAATCAGAAAAGAGAAAAGAGAAAAGAGAAAAGAGAAAAGAGAAAAGAGAAAATGGAAAACCCTAGGACAATCTAGCGTATAAAGACTAAAGGTTAGGTTCACCAAATGTTTAACCTTAAATTTTAGATGTGTCAGTTACATGGTTTATATATATATATATATATATATATATATATATATATATATATATATATATATATATATATATATATATATAATTATTTATAATACAAGGATGATAATATAACATATATAAGGCTAATTAATAGAAAACTTAGATAAATAATATTATAAATTTATACCATTAAGATTGTTAAAATTAGTAAATTAAAACTATTGAAAGATATTATAATAAATAAGAAAAATGGTACTTAGCTAGTTTACTATGTGCAATAATATCTAGACTAAAAACATGTGTAAATTATGTAAGGTATGTATTCTATATTAGTCATCATATTCTAAAAATTGCATTTTTGTGGTTGTAGACACTACCATCAAATCTGGACACTAATGTTGACACTAGTATATGATTGTGATGTAGGTGTCCAATATGGAATAATGACTAGATATATGTGTCACCAAATTCATTGTTCTAGGTTTTATGTCACCTTATGCTTATGTATTGTAATTTGGGATATAGGCTATCATTCTTTGTTGATTGATTAAAACCCTAATTCTTCACCTGTCTTCACCCTTGGAATGGTTATTCTCAAAAATAGGTTAATGAGATCATGGTGTGGAATTGCCCTAGATACCCCTCTATAAATGGGAATTTCCTACATATCCAATACTCCAATGAGGGCCTTATACTTATGTAGTTCTCCACTATTTGTGGGAAAGTATGTGCACAAGGGTGCAATATACTATATGAAGATGCATGCACTGATCTAACTTGTAATTTAACAAATATCACTCATGTGATGTTATTTGCATGATTCATACCTATAACATAATTGTTCATATGTTTGATATGAAAATAAGGATGAATAGGGATAAATAGAGTGATTTTTAAGTTTATTGATTTAGATTTTTTGGGTGTTTTCTTGTTATTTTCTAGATGATGAATGAGAAGGCTTAGAATTGTGTCTATACCACAAATTTTGAGAATATATCATAATAGGGTTTAATAATAAAAATAGACCAATATATAGGTTTCAAATAATTTTATATTTGAATGATTTTTTCTAATGGACACTAGATAAGGATTTGGACACTACCATAGGCAGTAGTGTCCCTCTATGGCTGATAGTGTCCTAAGGGATAGAAAATAGGTATGGACATAAAACTAATAATGCAAGATGTTTATCATTTTTTAATATTTATGTGTAGTAAAAGAGACTTGGGTCGTCATAATTCTATAAATAAAACTAAGACAATCATTTAGGCATAGTGAGATAGAGAATGCAAGCCTTTCATTAGTAGGGAGGTCTAGAACTGAAAGGTAAAGCCTTGATTAATATTTATCAAATTTACAAGATTGAGATTATATAAATATTCAATTTTATTATCTATAGGATATACCTATATATCCTTATCTATGGACACATAGTGTTATATTGGCTATCATAGTTGGCTAGAGGCTAGATCCTAGAGGTACATATTTGGCTCCTCAGTCAGTGACCTAGTGAGATCTTATTATTTTTTTAGTAGATGGTGATGATGCAAGATGCACATTAGCCTATACATAATGGTCAGATAATACATGATACATTTTATTATTTCCTATTATATCAGGTTATCATGTTTTTATTACCCCAACATAGGGTGGAGGGGATGGAGTAAGTGTGCCACCTACACCAAAACTTGCATCATAGCTTTAGATGCTTAGGTTGTAACAACTATACCATGATAATTTAAAAATGGTTGTCCTCTAATATTTTCAAAAATGTGTGATGGATGATATTAATTTAGAGGAAGAGTAATTAACTGCTTATCCAATAATGCATGTAACATATCATGTGGTCTATCTTTGACATGATCAGATGTGAGTTGTTGTTTCTGAATAAGAGCATATTTTCTAACTATATGAGGTATTATGTATGTTGATTCATTTCCTTTATGTAAAACCTTTACTATTTTTTCCTTGATATGAAATGTTAGTTTATAAGAATGTATTGAGCATGAATTATGAACCTCTTTAGTTGGTTCCTTCCCTTTGTAATAATCTTTAACAAAACTTGTTTCTTTTAATGAAGATGTATTTAATTATGTGTTTTTGTTTAGTAATTCACTCGAATACTTATAGACATCCATATGTAAGCTATAAAATGAAGTTTAAGGCTTACAAAATGATTTTTTTTTAAGTGGATAAATAAGACCCTCATTGAATATGAATTCTAATTTAAAATCTAAGGGTCTACATGTCAAATTATTTAATGCATCCTTGAATCTTATAGCACGATCTCGAATAGACTCATCATCATGTTTCCTTAATCCTTGTGAATGTCCCAATGTTAACTTAGGAAATGAATGCTTATGAAAATATGATAAAAATATGTCTTTGAGCTTCTTAAAAGTGGTTAAGGAACCATTAGGAAGATTATATAACAAATCCCAATATTATCTTTATTGATACGATTCTTGTGCACCAATAAAAGTTTATATGAGGTAGCCTCTAACATTTTAGGATCTTAATGGAGGTAAAATCCACACTAGGGCACGAGTTGTAGGTATGGGTTAAAAAACCTTATGGTGGAATGCCAAGCAAAGAATGTAGGTTGTTAATCAAGTTTAGTTGTATTGAAATGAATCCTAGTAATGAAATCAAACCTAAATTAGTGTGAGGGATGGGTGACACATAATCTAAACAAGGTAGATCCAAATCAATTAAACTTCAAAATGAGGGAGGGGTAGATCAGAAAAGAATACAAGGGTCACACAAGGGGTGATATCAAATGGTCACTTCTTAGATTGGTTTTGTGGTGGATAAATACTCTCAAAATTAGTGCTTACTTCTTTCATCTATTACACACTCACAAGTAAACACATTGATGAATTCTAGGGAGGAGTGACATAGGAAACTTGATGGGCTTAGCTAAAGGTTGCTTCCTTTAGATTTTATCTTGCACACCCTTAATTAAAAGGTTATATCTTAGACCAAGAAGGTGTCTAAGGTAAATATGAAACACACTTAGAAAATTATAAAAAAATAAAAAATTCATACACTAAGAATCATAACATAGTTTAAACCAATTTCTTAACAAGATTTACTAACTTTAAATAGAATTTGCACATCTACAGCTAGCATAAATTGATTAAAACAATCAAAATCTATCTATAGATTTTGCACACTTTAGATTATTGTATTATAACAACCAAAAAAGCAAAAAATTTAAATCACATGAGTGGATGGATAAAATACCAATGTAATTGATTGACAATCAAAATTTGACTTCTTGTATTTATAAATTCTTCTAACCCTTTGGAATGTGAAATTACATAGTTATATAGACTTGGAGAGGTGATGTCTCATCCTCAAAGTATATGTAAATTTCATAGTTACATGCCATAGTTAGAACCTCAATTATAATTTTAGTCTCAAAATTGAATATTTTTCATGCTTATGTCTAATTACATTTATGCCAAAATTAGTTGGCCTGTGTAAGGTAATGTAATGTGTGAATGCTTAAAAATATCTCAAGAAATTTTACATGTATGTTCTAAGTGTAAGTAGACTGTAAGTGAACTATTCATGTATACATACAAAACTAGAATTCAACTCAAGGTTGATTAGGTGCTTACATGGTTGGGCTAGGTTCTTGGACGTACTAAAGTGGATACTTATGTTGAACTAGGAATTGTTTTACTAACATTCTTATTCACTTCTAAATATTGATAGTACTTGTGTCCAATGTCATACTAATATTTGATAATATCCATGTTAAGGAATGGAGGCCTATACACCTAGTCCACTTGATCCAAGAGTATTTCATGCTTAAATTTGGTAGTCTTGAATTTATATATAAATATCTCAACTTTAGTGAATTTATTCCTACAAAAATTGAGTTCAGACTTGATGTCTTCTATGGTCTTCCCTTGTATGTCTAATTTGAAAGTATTTGAAGCTTGTTGTAAGATCTAATAAACATTGACCTTATTGATGAGTCTTCTTATAGAATCCTTATCCTGAGAAATATTTAGTTCATTGAAAATTTTACAAGAGTGAGTCTCAAGTTTTGAATAATCAAGCATTATTGTTTCAACCACATCAATCCATTTCCTAGCCTCTTATGTTATGATGACCACCAAGTGGATGGAATTGGTAGACTCCAATGGTGACATCAATTTCAAATGTGAATATTCCTTATTGATGGTAAAAATAATAAGTAATTTGAGTTTATTCTCATCTATCTTCAAATAATTAAACAATTTAGTGGTTTCTACTAGGTGGGGTACCAATTCTTCCCTCATTACACTAATAGACTCAATTATATTATACAATCTAGATGTTGTAATTTAGACATCCATCTCAATTTGGGATATAACATGAATAATTTATTATTATTATTATTATCCTATTTATTTGAGTTTTTTTATCAAGATCTATCCATTCCAATTTAGTTCATTCATGTGTCTCCACTAGAAAATCTTTATGCATTTCAAGATAGGATTTAAAATCCTCTATGTATGGGGATTGCCCTAGTTTTCTATCTTTCCTCTTAGATAAAGTGAAAATTTATTCACTTTCCTCAAAAATAATTTCTCTTCCAATTGTTAGCAACCCAAGTTGCACCCTCTTGAAGAAGACCGTTAAACTCTACTTCAAACTTGGGTTAATATGGAATTAACCTAAAGGTTTTGGGATACCTATATAGGCCAAACCTCTAGCTTATGGTGTTATCTCCCATAATTTATAAACTTAAATCCTTATTATAATACCTATTTATATTGGTTTTAAAAGGTTTAAGATGAAAACTTATAAATAAAACCTATACTAAGAGTGGTGAGGCACAAATGCTTAATTATCCTCTCTTGACTGCTCCCTAAAAAAACTTATGAATATAATGAAAGTAAGAAACTAATCAAACCTCTTAACACAATAGTAGGCATGAATACTTCATATGAAGTCCAATTATAAAGTATACAACTTGAATTATAAGGATATAGGTTTGCATAAGATGCTACTAACCCATCAACACTTCAATGCCACTACTACCTATCAAAACTTCATACAACCTACATAAACTGATAATATGACATTAATTGAAAGAAAAGACCAAAAAAAGAATATTAATATCATACATTATACTAATCAACCATCATAATACACAATAAAACTCATACAGAAGGTCTGTAACTATTCTTTTCTATTAATTCAAGGTGCAAGGTATAATTTTGGCAGAGCTTTGCTACACCCAGCCGAGGGATGAGAAAAAAGATCTCAATGACTCAATATATAGAGTTTTTCATAAATAATATAGAATAATATAGGCATAAAATAGGCCATAAAGAGGCCAAGGTGGCTATATGGTAGTTACAACAATCACCATTACTCTCCCCATGCATTACTTGAGTGGATAGGTATCTTGAATGGGATATTTAAGGTGTTGATGTATAATTTTGGAAATGTTTCACCTATGGAAAGCACATTTATGCCATATTCATCAAAATCCTTCCTTTTATATCAATTAAAAACATTAAAAGTGGCTTAATGAAGCCTTATTCCATAAGCATTAAGTGGTTGCACATACCTGTAGGTTGACTTTGATGAGGAAACCACCTAAAACCTTCACTATGATGATCAAAATGGAATATAATCACCTCAAAGGATAGTTACACATTTCCAAATGTGGCTCATTAACTCCATGATTCCATTATACATCCACTAGCACCTTCATCTTATTGATTAAGTAGGGATCATTATCTAATCACTCATTCTTCTATCCATCCACTATTTGGATGACTAAGATAGATGAAATAGATGATAAATATATCTTATAAGGATTGAATAAATATTATATTAACCCTATTCAATATTATTTATACCCTTCAAACATATCTCATGTGCAAGTCTATATTCTTGCATGACTAGACCATTTAGACTAGCCTCACAAATTGGTTAATTAGAAGATGTTAGTAGAGACACTTCCAATTAGGTAAGTGAATAATTGTAAATTTTGAAAGGTGAAATAAGTCTCAATATAACACTTCCCATGATTTATAACTCTTTATTAATTCCTACACCACATTTCCTAATCAAAACCCTAAAAACTTATAGTTCATGGAGGTGTCTATAAAGCATCCATACAACCACGTATCATAAACATGTCCTCCTCTAAGTTAATAACTTGATCCAAGTTTTTTATAATTTTTTCCTACCTATTTGGATGTAATTTTCATCAAATATCACAAGTCAAGTCCTTATTAGGGTTTTAGGGAGGTTTAAAAGTGTTTAGAACTCTTAATGATGGTTCATATAGGTTAGTACATAAACCTCTGAACCAATTACACTAAATGCATGATTACAAACCCCTTTACCTCCCATAAAGTGTTAAACATCCCATATACAGGTTTATTATAGTTCTAAGCATGTGAAAATTCCCCTTGAGTGAGAATCATTCTTATTGGATAGTCTTCGAGTGTCTATAGGTCAAAAGTGGCTAATTGTAGTAACTCTCTACAATATAAGGTGACCAAATGGATCCTATACAACGTAATAACCTCCTTTATAAAGTATTTAACTTATAATTTAACCTTATTCTTCCCTTTTTTCCATCTTTAAGTGGTATTGCCTTAATAGAGGTGTTAGACCAACCTGTTAAATTGTGTGGTCCCTAAGTCTTGGTCCTATCCCTAGTGTTTTAAGACACCTTTCCACTATTTTAAACCTAAATATAATATCTAAGGTTACATAGAGCATAAGTGTTGTATTTATTAATCTATTTGGCTTATTTTGAATGCATGCATCCCTTCATCTCAACATTTAGGTCTATTTTCTTACAAAACTAGTCATGGGGACTATTATAGATGACTATTAAAAGACTATATGGAGGCTTTAGGACCTATTCTCTCTCCTTAACCTCATGATACACACAAATAATTGTAATTTCTTTGATTTTAGGCCCAAATTATCCTTTTTAGGCCTAATTTGTATAACTTGGTCCTTACATGTAACCAATGGGTTATCATGACACTCAAAAGACCTAAGGGAACCCTCAAGGACCATTTCATAATTAAAAAACTCCATTTGGATGAATTTTGGGGTAAAAATCCATCATCATGTACTATCTGGGGTTTATAAATGGTTTAGGACATCTACCATATTAACAATCATTCATATATTATGGATGTCTAAACCAAAACCAATTTCTATGAACTCTTGGTACATTGACCCCTCCATATTCCCTCAATAGCTTAGGATCCCATGCAAAACATGTGTAGAGATATGATTGTTGAAACATGAATCTTTAGATTTCTATCAACCAATTATAATATTTATCTTCTTAGGTATCATTCATAAAAATTAACCCCTTACTAGAATTCATTCTTTCATGGATTTTTATTTCATAAGGGTACTTGAATTTCCCTAAGAGCCCTAAGCCTGGGCTTCTTTGTGGTGAAGGTTATAAACATTTAAAAGTGCACCTTGAGTTGGTTGTCTAGAGATTTGTGACTCGAGTAGGGTCTTAAGACTAGTTTTACCCTTTTCTTGTTGACCCTCACTTAAAAATACTTTGTCAAGACTTGAAACACTCTTCCATACTTCTCATGGTCATCAATATTGTTATAAAGACTTGGATATGTCCCAAAATGGTAGTAAGGTTTAAGACCAAGCTTGAGATCTATCTAGTTTGGCTTACCCTCAAGGGTATTTTTGGTAATTTATCTTTTCAAGGCCAAACACCAACCCATACAATCCAAAACTTTTCATAGTCCTATTAAGCCCATTCAAGGTGGTCTAAAACTATGTATTTTTAGCATAAAAGATAAGTTTTGGTCTTAAAATGTAAAAATTAGAGTCAAAAGGTCACTAAATTATCTAAAATACCTTAAAATATATTCAAATACATAACTTTACCCTGCTCCAAAGTTTTCTAAGTTGACAAGGTATTTTAATGCAAGTTTAAGCCCAAAAAGGCCCTTTTTAAGCTCTCACATGTCAATTTTGGATCTAAAATCATGTAAAGATGTTTAATTATTATTTTAATCTCCTAAAATACTCATGGAATTATTTTTCATGTAATTAAGTGGTGGTTCTAAACTCGAGTTGTGAATAAAAGCAAAGAAAGAGCTTTTTTCATGCATATTTTACAAGAAGTATGGATTTGTACAACAATCTATATAGATGAGGCCATGAACAAGAGTAGAAGGGAATATCAAGGATTTTATAAGAAATTAATGGCTGAAGGATGAAATACAAGATCAAAACCAATCCCCTATAGTCACCTTGCTTCTTTTCACATAGAGATAGACCTTCAGGGTTACAACTAGTATGATTAGGAGAGAGAAGATTCAGGTCTATAATTTTTGTGAGAGAAACTAAAATCATAGAGCTTACTTCTAGATCAAGTGGTTATAAAATTGGTTATCTCTACCTCATGAATCATCCATTTTAATTTAGGGCATACATCTACAATCATGCATCCAGGAAGGCAATTGGTTTTCTACAATTTCTCCTCACTAGGGCATCATTTCAAGAAAATTCAAGTTTGTAGGGATTATCATGGATATGTAATTAATTTACATGGAATAAATCAATACTTTTAAATGTGTTAGGAACATACAAATATAAATAGGATAAAAGAGTGAAATTTTGTGGTTTAACATGCTTCTAAGGAGATTGTATAGCCTAGGAGAGAGAGAAGGGTTTTAATATTTCTTGTTTTCCTCCATGGCATGGATCTCCTTCATGTTCTTGTGTTTTAAAAAAAAATATATAAAAATTTCGCAAATATTCATAAAAAAACCACCCATTTTCTATCAATATTTCTCAAAAAATCCCTATTTAGCAAAAACTAGGTTTGCTTAGCATATTTTAAAGAACTTAGCATAGTACTAGGTTTCAATTTCAGCTTGTTATCCTCCTCCAATGGCCTCCAAATTGATACATCATGTAGAGGATGGGATCAAGTTTCCATTTTTTCCTTAAAACTAATCTTGGCATATTTTTATGGTCCTCATGTCACTCCATTGCACTCACCTCCACTTACATAGTCATACACAACCATTTCACTGTGTTCATGCATTGTTCACCCCTCATTCATGTTTCCATCTTCCATCACCATCTCACCCCATTTCCATCCTATTTAAATTCATTAATCCACTAAAAAGGATAATTAAATAATATAAATAAATACCTTGGTCATTCAAGGACTATGGGAACCTTAAAAGCACTGCTAAATAGAGGTGAAACAACTATCTATAGTAAAAAAAACACAATTAAGTGTTTGTAACGAAGGTACAATGAAGGGAAAGGTTAGAGAAACCTCGTTGAAGGTTTAAGATAAACATATTTCATAAGGATAAAATATATGATAATGATAATGGTCAATTCATGTTTTGAGCCTTCTTTAAGGCCATTTTCTAATCTTTGTTCGTACAACATAGTCACAGTACAGTCATACTATGAGAGAGAAAGAGCATGTTATTTGAAAGTTTTGATCATGACATGAGGGTGGGGTGAATATGAGTAGAAAAAATAAGGATTAAAATCCAAATTAGGTATCATTTCATGAAATAAATCCTTAAGAGGAACTATTATGTTTATAATCAAGGTTCAAATCTACACCTACAAGCTTGTGTTAGTTTAAGTCAAGCATACTTGGTAGTTTGAGGACTTTTCTAGGTTTTTGGAGACTAAATTTACCATAAAAGTCTTGTTAAACATAGAATTATTGACATTCAAATCATATCTTAATATGGATAC
Source organism: Torreya grandis (assembly GCA_037957365.1). NCBI lineage: Eukaryota > Viridiplantae > Streptophyta > Pinopsida > Cupressales > Taxaceae > Torreya > Torreya grandis. The sequence continues at coordinate 5,113,211 of JARHVA010000249.1, forward strand.
ATGTTCAAAGCCTTAAATAGGGATAAATAAACACAAATATCCATTTATAGCTAGCCTCAAGATATAACTACAATCAAGGGTAAGAGAGGAAGTCTATAATCTATTGAAGGTCATGAGGGAATATGTTAAAAGGTGGAATATAATGGCATGAAAAATTAATATAAACATGATGATGAATGGGGTTAAAGGATCATGTGATATGGAATTTCTAATGACACAAGACTCAGTCAATGGTCAACTAAAATGTCATCTACAACCATATAAGAACATAGTCATTTTCAATGAGTAACGGTCATAGCCTTTTGGAGGTTGATATCATGGTATGAAGGTATGAATTAATTTGATAAATCATTAGAATTATTATTTTTAATTTCATGGTTTCATTCATGTTATAAACCATTATCTAGGAATCAAGTGCCTCAAGAGGACTACATATAACCAAGAAGGTCACAATGTTGTTTTTTAGGGAGACTTTCATGATGAAACCACTTAAAGAGAGTTGATTTTGAATATTTTTAGATAATTTGAAAAATTAATGACATCTTCACACCACTTGTTACCTATTTCAAACTCTCTAATTCCTCAAGCTCAATTATAGTCCATATAGGGACATACAATCACACAAGTATAATAAAGCATTAAAGCAATAAGGTCTTGCATTTCTAAAAGATCATAGGTTATTATTATGATTTGAAAGAGGTTTAAAATGTAATAAAGAGTTATTAAATTCATAAATATTAATAATATAGGACTCAGTCAAATTCCACCTCATAAACTCTACCTAAAGTCTATTAGCACAAGCTATCTTCAAGCAAGCAATAAGAAAATAGTGAGCAGAAAGAGCTTCATGGTAGTATGGAGGTTTCATGGGATAAGTGATGGTTAAATTATGTTATTTAATATTAATTATTCATATAAAACTATGAATTTTTCAAGGTCAAACAAAAAGTACACCTACAACCACTTAAGAGAGTAGGTCTAGCTTCAAAATGGTAAATAATATCCAAATATAATGGTAAATGAAGATTCATGTGATTCATGGAAGTTTCATAGAATAATAAAAAAAATTGAGGTCAGATAACATGAATATATGGGGATGTAAACACTTGTATATGGTATTTTCACATCAAATTTGTACCTATAGCCTCATAAACATAGTCATATTTCTAAACATGGAGAGGAATGAGAACATAGTCTATAGAGGAGTTTCATACAAGAGAATGTTTCAAGAAGAGATAGAGATTTTAAACCATAAATAAAAATATGAATGGGATCAAAACACTAAATGGCACACTTGAAGTCAACTGTAGCATACTACCTATAGCCATACAAGGATCATGGTCCTCTCCCACAGTCACATTTATCAAAATGCAATGCAAGAAATCCAAGTCAAAGAATAAATATATGAGGTGTCTTATGAAATTAAATATTAAAATTCACACATTAAAACTTTATATCAATATCATACATAGTGCTATCAATCTTTAAATCTACTACACAGGCCTGTTATATGGACTTTTACCGTGTAGGCCTAAAAAACACTATTTTGAGAACAATATGCTAAAGGGATCATGTGGATAAGGTTTAAATTTTTTATGAAGGTTTAAAAAGTACCAATAAGGATAAAATACCTAAAAAATACCTCAATTTATTGCAATTTACACCAAAACATAGTTAGTCACATACATAGTTAATGTATAAGAGGTTAATTTTGAGAAATTTATGTATTTTAGGCACCTACAATGGAATTAAGACATAAAAATTGGTTAATATCATCAATAAAACTTGATAAAGATTATAATTCCATATTATAGGTCAAATAATTGGAATACCTCACTATTTTAGCATAGTCAATTGCTTGTCTCATGACAGTCAAAGAAGAAACTAGGCAAGTTAGGAGACTTTACTTGTTTTGTCCCTTGTTCAATATGTATGAAAATTTTAGAGGGTTTTATAAGAAATTTTAAATTATTATACAATTTTTATGATCTTAGTGAAGAGGAGAGGATAATAAAACTCATTATACTAAGGTTCAATAGGCTATGTTTGCAACAAACCCTTGAGTAGTGAAAAAAAGGCATTTAGAACACCTCATGACCTTGAGACTAGTTCCAAAGAGTAATATCTATTTTAATTTTTTTATTAAGTGTTTAAAACTCATAAAATATTTTCTAGAAGTAGGGATCAAGTTTTTAAACCTCTACTTTTATCATACACATACAGGTAGTCTCAAGGGCAACAAAGAGCAAAGTTAAAATATTGGTCATTAGAGATGAAAATACACATTGGGGAGAGGTATAATGAATTTTGGATTATGATCCTGATCCCACATATCACATACAGTTGAAAATAACTCCAATATTAAAATATTGGCCAATTAGGCCTAAAAACCAATTTTAAGCCTTTAAGGCATAGACCACCTCAAGACATCTCCAAGTACTACAATGTAAAATGATACTTTTAGAATGATATGAGAGATGTTTCAAGCCACGTGATGATTATTTAAATTAGGGAGAATAAATGTAAGATTCAATATCTATCCAAAGATCAAATTCAAATTTTATAGGCTAAGACACCCATTCAAGCCACTTGATCAAGTTTTTTTATATTTCACCACCTAAAGAGTTTGGAAAAATTATATTAGCATGATTTGAGGAACCACATGAAATTATAATTCATGAATAATTTATGTTGGTTTAGTGGTTGTACTTTATGAACAATTGCTAAGAGCATAAGCATGTCCAAAATGCTTGCAAAACCTATAGGTAAATTTATTTATGTAGGTATCTTTCCATACATTTTGAATGGGAACCCAATATTATTAGGGAATTTCAAGGGGTATGTATACTAAAAATTCATTAAAATAAGTTTGGGTTTGGAGGACTATACTTTATGAACCATCATTAAGAAGGTTCACCTCCAAAACCCTCCTAAACACTCTTAATGACCAATTTTGAGAAATTTTTATTTTATTACCATCAAAAACTCATGGATCAACCTAAAACATCTTTAAAAATTAAATAAACTCATAGAGGGTCCTAGAAATGGTAATTTTTTGTACGAAATTATATGGATCATGGTATAAAATAGGGTTTTAAGAGAAAAACACACAAAATATGAGGTACAAGGTAGTTTACATGAAATCAAATCCATGGAGATCAAATTTTGTAACTTTTTCTTCATAATAAAATAATCATATGATCACAAATATTCCTAGAAGTGTTCTTATCAACTCATACAAAATAGCCACTCTATAGGAAATTCAAGGTAGATTGACCTAGTTAGCTAGTTTGACTAAATTGCATGGGTTTTTTCATCAAAAGGAGTTATTCCATGATATGTATAAGTTTTATAGGCCTAAATTTCATTGTATTTTTAGGTTGTAATGGTTTTATATAGGTTCAAAAGCCATCAAGTACACAAGATTAGGCTACTACGCCTATTTGACCTAGTAGGCCTATTTGATCAAAAATTTGAGTTGAAATTAGCATTGGAAGGTTATCAAATGAATTCATTTAGATTTTTGCTTAGTAAATACCCTTAAAGTGGATATTTCATGCATGTCTCAGTATTCAAGTGCTAATTCATGGAAATAAGGACTAAAGGATGAAGTTAACTAGTCTTGAATGCCCATCTTGAGTAAACAAATCCTTAACTAAGTGCATGTTCCTTGATCTTCATGAAAATAAATACATTAACATACTCTTAAACTCGGTTAAAGTGGATTTATCAGTCAGTATATGTCATATAATTCATGGAAGAGGAGCTTTGACAATTTAGATGGGCCCACCATCCCTTTCCAATGCTAAAAAGGAGCTCATGCAAGATAAAGGAACATGAAGACAAGTTTTAAGGACTATTATTAGAAAAATGTATTTGAAATTGACTAGAGTTTAAGATTAGATAAATCCCTCTTCTCTATTATATTCCAATTTCTTGTCTTTTTTCAATCTCTTTACTATATATTTAGGCTTTCAAGCTAATTTTTAAGATCCCTCTCTTGGGCATGATTAAGCTCTATCAAGATTGAGCTTTGTAACCTTTTGAGATGAATAAAATGACTATTTTTATATTTCTATAACCTGTTATAGTGTGTTATATTGGTTTCATTTTCACATGTGGTAATATTTTTTCCTTTGATATGTTTTGATCTCACCTAGTTACTAGCATGCTATTGTATGTAGGTCATATTCAGTGTTTGATATTGATTGATTAAGCTAAAGATGGATATATTAACTAGTTAGTAACTTGAATCAAGAATATTACATCATTTCCCTCATGATTTAATTAATTTATGAACCTTTATATGAAATAATATTGCATAAGAATCCTTTAGAGTTGTAAATTTAGTTATTTTCTTGTCTTATCAGTGTTTTAAGAGCTCAAATAGAGTAGATGAGCTAGAAATATAGGTGTATCACCAATAGTAGAATAGGATTTCCCTTTTAGTTTCCTTCTAACCCTTTTTATCCCAAAAATCATATTAGTTTAGTAAGTATAGCATAACTGATACATCAGAGGAGATAGCCTCATCAAAACTAGAGGTCTGGTCTAAGTGAAGGTGTCTCACACCTTAGATCATTCCAATGTTAGTCCAAGTGTGAAGGAGATATTGAGAAATCAAACTTCAACATGGTTCTATCTAGGTTGCCAACAATTTTTGCATGCATGGTGAGATGTAGACCTAGCCATTAGAGTACATAATTAGTAGCATATTAGTCTTTAGAATTAGTTTTAATTACTCCTATGGTCCTTATCATAGAAGTAAAAGGCAAATTTTTGTTCATAATTCAATTTATTTTCATGTGTTTTATAGGATATGGTATCTTATAAAGAAGAATTATATCATTCATCTCCTTATCAGTAGTTCAAGTATGATCGATATACATATTGTCATGACCCCTATTAGTCCTACCATGTTAGATATCACCAATATGGTGGCTCATACTAGCCCTATAATAATCCTCATGAACCTTATTACCCCCAATGTGAGATAGATCAATTCCAAGATCAACTACCCTTCCAAAACTCACTAAATGTTCATGATGATATTGAGGAGATAAAGAGGGTGAACCAAATAATTATTGATAAAATATTAGCTTACAAGTAAAAGAAATTAGCTAATCAATCTCAATCCCAAAAGTCACTACTTCTTGCTGGTCCATATCAATATCCATGTATTGCAACTCCATATCATCAATAAATTTTCCCAATCATGCCTCAAGTTGTAATACCTTCAATACCAAAGGGTCTTAAACCCAATTTTCCAACCTAGAATCAAATAAAAAAGTCAAGCATAAGTGTAAATGTTGAAATTAGGGATAATCCTAAAGTCATTGTCATTCAGCCCCCATCACTCCCTCCTAAAGAGCCCAAGTCTTTTCCTTAATAAAAATTCATTCAATAAAACTTTTAGCAAAAAGAGGAGGTGATGGTGGTCAAGGTGGAGTAACCTCTTGAGAAAAATCAAACATCCATGGTAACTCCTTTGGACCTTTCTCATCTTTTGAGTATTTTCAAGGATCTACCATGCTAATTCTTGAAAAGGAGCCTCTCATTTGTGAGGCAAGTGAAGAGAACATCAAGAAGAATTAGCACTATCTATCACTTCAAGAAGAATGTCACTATTTATCACTTCAAGAAGAATGTCACTATCTATCACTTCACACAACCTATAATAAACCAATAGAATTGAAGTAAGGTGCATGAAAAACATATAGATGATGAATAGAAACATACACTTTGCACATCAAAATTCAATAAAGCACACTTATCATTTAAATAGAATTTTAAAATTATCCTATATTATTTCAAGAGAGTGTTATAAAGTAATTTTGGTAGAGCTTTGCTATCTCCAGTCGAGGGATCTAAAACAAGAGCTCAAATCCAGTATTAAAAAATGGGAAGAGAGAGAAAAATGGCACTAAAAAGATCATTAATGAGACTAATATCATTTAGAACAACCATCACCATAATCCTCCTTGAGCCTGATCCTGCATTAATGTTACTCTATATTTTTTTGGCATGATCAAGTAAAGTTTTAGGGATCCATCCCTACTACTGCATGAACCTTCTTGAGTTCTTATGTATCAATGTCCTTTATTGTTTGGGAAAAATTTTAGAATTCAAGGCCATGCTTGTGTTTGATTTTGGTAGCTGAGAGTAAGGCCCAAGATGTTCTTCCCTTAATTACATATATCTACCTCTACCTTGAAATGTGAACTTGGGCCTACTATAGATTGAAAACCAATTTAAATTATTGGTTTTTCTATAGTTGATACATCCACTTAGATATATCTATATCATGTGAATATCTAGTATCCCACCTTGATCTATATCAAGTCTAAAAAGACCTATTATATCCCTATAGAGTTCTAATGGCACTATTCAATCTAAAAATACCTATTCTTGGTCCAACTTGGATCATGTTTAATATTGGTTAAATTCACCACTTACTCACCTTGGTTGAAAACTATCCCTTTGACCACTATTGAAAGTCTTGGGCTCACCTTTTCTCATTGGTTATCAAAAACCAACTCAACTCATTGAACTATTAGCTCTCTCTCTCATACCATCCAATATTCATGACATAGGTTAACATGATTCCTTGGATCTATCCTTGACATATCAACTCTAACTGAGTTTATGCCACTTGGCATCCCCATATTTGTACTCAAGATCTGCTGCCAGTCTATTTGCTCTCTTGCTTACACCATGTGGTGGCCTCTAAGCTATTTGACCTTTTAACTTGCTCATGTGTTATTAGATCTCAATCTATGATTAAATTCAAGCTATTGATCCACCTAGGCCCATTAAACTATCAGTTACCACTCATTATTAGATCTCATGTATGATTGAATGTTGATCATTGATCTTACCTTTTGAATTCCAAAGGTTATTTCCTGGGACTTAACTTTGACATTTGTATTTATATCTTTGACATTCACATGAATGTATTTGATGTTTCCTTGACTATCACTAAGATATTTGAACTTCAATGGTTATTTGTCATGGCTTGATTTTAATACTTGTGAAAACATCAAAATTATTGGATCAACTTTGAAAACTTGGATCAAAATTCCCTAAGACAATTATATCAAAGCTTTTGCATCGAGCATATTATTATGGGCTTTGTGCCAAGACATTTCTTTATACATTTTATTTGGGACACTTTCCCTAAAAGAAATAAGGTCTTCAAGACTTATGCTATGTATAAAATGTTCAAAAGAGACAAGTCTGTAGGATCTTCACCTTTGGGACATTTGTTGTAGAAAAAATCTCTGAGAGAAATATGTCCTTATGGAAATCTACCTTTATCTTCGAGATTTTTATTTTAGCCTTTTTGTATCGAATAATTTGTTTACCAAAAATGACTTTGGACTTTTACCTTTGGGATAATTTCCTTGAAATAATTCTACCTCATTCCTTTTATTATGATCTTTGTGAAAAACAACTTCCCTAAAAGAATTCATCTTTAAGACATGCTTGTGAATAAAATGTTTGAGAGAAATAAGGTCTTTGGGAAAAAAATTGGATAATTTTTCCAAAAGAATTCTAACACTTAGTTTTTGCCTCGAACAAAATGTTTAAAAGAAATTAGATCTTCAAGAATTTTGTTTCAGATAAAATGTTTGAAATAATTCCCAACACCTAGTCAAAAATATAGAAACATTTTCTCCAAAGGAATTAATACTTATCCAAAATAAAATCTTGAAAAAATATTCCAAGTAAGGACTTAGCAAAATAAAGTCTTTTCACTTAGATTTTTGGCTTTTAGGCTCTTCTAGACTTGTGCAACTTTCCCTATTGTTAGATCTTTGAAGGCTCAAATGAACTATGAAAACTTGAAGCTTATGTAGACTTATTCCATGTCTTAGAACTCCTTTAATCACCATGAGAACCTACTCAAACCCTTTACCTCACTCTGTAGACATGTCACTCAGAAATTAATGAAATACACTTCAAGCAAGCTTAAAGTGTTTCAAAAGCTTTTCACATTGCATTATTTCTCTGGGCCACTCATTCTATCTAAAACTTGGTCCACTTGCTCAAATGATTTATAGGCAAGATTTCTATGTAGGCCAAATGTGACCAACATTTATGGTGATTCAGATGGCTTGACTAGCCTGTTGGTCATGAAACCTAGATTTTGATCAAGCTCATTCATGATGACTTAAATAAATGAAGCATTATTTACCAAAAGACTCTACTTATCTCCTTTAAAACATCTTGAAGCAATGAGACACACACAAATACCAAGAAATAAACAAAAAGATGAACAACTACTTGAAACAATAGAAAAACAACAAGTAAAACAATGTGCAAGGGAACTTGGAAAAAAGACAGACCTATTGAACTATGTATAAATATCATGATACAAAACTAGTAACAAAATTTATGATACCTCCCATTGACAAAGATGGTGAGGCTCTCTCCATTCAACCTATCAAGCTCAAAAGCATTGATATCCTTGTAAGTTGTGATAATATAAGGCCCACTCTAAAGACTATCAAACTTGGAGTGCTTTCCAAGTTTTGCATGGTCCTCATCCCATTTGAGGACTATATCACCTTGTTGAAATGTCTTTGAAGAATATATTTTGTCAAATGACCTCTTGACCTAGTGATGATTAGGCCACATGATGTGCATAGCCATATCCCTTGTCTCTTCTAGCCATCTTAGCTCATTTGACCTTGCCTGCATAACATCATCCTCTAGAAGCTCAAGTTGTTGTGCAATCTCTAATGTAGGAAGCTCAAGAGATATGAAAATTTTGGATTCCTTTCCATAGACAAGGAGGTATGGGGAGTGTCTATTATCCATTTTAGGTGTCACTCTATCCACCCATAGGGTAGTTATCAGCCCAGTATGCCACTCCCTCTGACTATCCTCCATATTTATTTTGATAATCTTTAGCAGGTTCTTATTGGTGTACTTTGCTAGCCCATTACCCTATGGGTAATAGTTAGAGAATGTTTTGAGATAAATACCATGTGAAAGGATCCAGTCACATACTTTTTTGTCTCGAAGGCTAATGCAGTATCAAAAATAATTGTAGATGGTACACCAATTCTAGTCACAAGGCTATCATAGAAGTCTAAAATAGAAATTCATTAGCCTCCTTGAGGTTAAATGCTTTGACCCATATTGTAAAGTAGTCTATAGCTATAATAATCCATTTATTCCCTTTACTTGAAGTGGGGTGGATCATTCATATAAAATCTAAGCCCCATTTCATAAAGGGTTGCTCTACTTGTATGGGTTGTAAGGGAAGGGCAACTAACTTCTACTTACCAACAAACATTACATAATTTGGACATTTCCTTACCAAAGAGTGAGCATCTCTAAATATTTTAGGTGAAAATTACCCAATTCTAATGATTTTGGAGGCTATGATTTTGGTATCAAAGTGCCCACCAACTAGACCATTATGGAACTGCTCAAGAAACTTATCTATTTGGCCTGATTCCACACACCTCAAAAGCATGCCTCCTATGTCTCTCTTGAAAATCACTCCATCTACCAAGATATAAGGTATAAGTTATAAATTGAAGTGCCTTCTTTTAGATCTATCTATCCCCATAGTATATTATCCTAAATCAAGAAATCTAGTTATGGCATGTGTCCAACTGAAAGCTATGTTGTCTACAGTTTCCTGTTAGATATCATAGACTACCAACACTTGATATTTATCCTAACTTACTTCTAATACAAGGTGTTCACACAACCTTATACCCATCACAATATTTATAACTCTAACCTTTAATCCATGCATTTGGTCAACCATCTAGCCCTTTTTTCATTAAGGTATCTATTGAGTATGAATTCTTTTATACTTGGGTACACCACCATGAGTATGATATTACTATTAGAGACCATGCATATAAAATTATTCAAAACTCTCACTACTTCAATCATATGCTTCTATAAAAATCTATACCTCTTCTCATACCCCTCTAAGTCCTGACTAAAAAAAGAAATAGGTTGTTCTAGACCTTGCTCATTATATTGCATCAACATAGCATAGATTGCATCCAATGTAGAGAAAGCATGCAAGTAGAATTTCTTGTTAAAATTAATGTTAATAAGTGTAGAGGCATGATATATGGCCTCCTTGATGACCTCAAAACTCTTCTTACCTTCTTTATTCCATGTAAAATCTTTACACTTTCTTAACATATGAGTAAGAGGCTTGACCATCTCCATAAAACTTAGAATAAACCTCCTTATGAAAATAATCTTTCCTAAAAAACTCTATAGACCCTTATTTTTCTTAGGTAAGGGTAGATATAAGATGGACAAAACTCTTTTAGAGTCTATGAAAAGACCATCCTTGGACACTACATGGCCTAATAATCTTCCCTCATGAATACCAAATATGCATTTTTAGGATTTAGTGACACACCAAACTCTCTGCATCTTTCAAATACCAACCTCAAGTGAGCAATGTGATCAGTTGGGTCCTTGGAGAAAATAGTGATGTCATCTAGGTAGATTAACACCATATCATTGATTAATCCTTCAAAGTCAACATCTATTACCTTCTAGAAAGTTGCTCCAGCATTGGATAGTTTGAAGGGAATTTTCATATATGAATAAGTGCCCCACTTTGTGGTGAAGGTAGTCTTATGATTATCTTCTTCCTTGACCATAATATGATTATAGCCAAAGTTTCCATCAAGTAATGAGAATCTTTGAGAGCCTACAAACTTTTGAAGAATCTGATCCATTGAGGGTAGTGGGTAATGATCTTTTAGAGACACCTTATTAAGGTCCCTAAAATTGACACATAAACATATTTCCCCATTCTTTTTCCTTAATAGCATAAGGTTTTCCACCCATGAGGACTGCTTAATGGGGAATATGATCTTTGACTCAATCAGCTTAAATAGGTCCCTTCTCATCAATTCTTCTACTTTTAGATTTACAGACCTTTTCTTTTTCTTGACTCATCTTGCATTGCTTTCTAATTCAATGGTGTGTTATGCAAGTTTGGGGTCAAATCCTTATATTCCCATGTAGATACATCAGAAAACTCTTGGCATAGAGCAATAAATATAGCTCTCTCTTTTGTTATATTAATCTTTCTTAACTTCAACAATTTGTCCTTGAAGATCTCTATCTTTTCATAATGTTCCTCTCTAGCTGAGATATATGCCTTACCCTTTCTTACTTGGTCATATTCATTGAAGATGCTTTCCAATGTCACAAGCCCTTTAGGTAAATTTTTAGTTCTTAGTTATACTATCTAATTATCATAATGATGTTTTAACTTATTTTGTATTTTATGTTAGAATTCTACTTCTTACATTAAAAAACATATGATTTGATCATCCTTTTCAAACACCTACCAACTTACCTCATTGTCAAGTACATCTGACCTACATATGACCTTGACCTTGCATTAGCTCTGGTTTTCTTTGACTCCATCTACAACTTCATATTGATCTCCAATAGCTACAATCCAATCTGCATGTTGATTTTCTTCTCTTGGTATGGATTGTATATAAAATGCCCAGAAGTCTTCTATGAGATCCCATACACAATGCTTGTTGGATTTCAAATGATGGTTCTTGATTACAACTATAACTCTCACTTGTTATACAACAAGATCACTATCACCTTTGACTTGAATAAGTTTGACACCTCTTCTTCTTGGCTCTTGCAAACCATGTAAAAGAGCTTCATATTTAGCTATGTTTGAAATACAACTAAATTAGAATCTTGTAGTTGAATAATATTTGTCACCTAAGGGTCAAACCAAAATGACCCCAAATCCACTACCATTTTTTGATATTGAGTCATAAAACAATAAGGTCCATAGACCATCTTTTTCTTGAGTGGTGTTATTTAAGCAAGGTATAGTAACACCCTCCTCATGCATACAATATACCATTGATTTTACTTATTTAAGATTATTAAAGGGATCAAATCCATGGTTTTCAACTACCCATTCATCTAGATATTAATCTAAAATGCCTTTAAGATGATCATTAGGTTATTTATCACTAACATTTTCATCCTCCTCAAATATGGTACAGTTGACATTTGTAAGGTTAGGCATATAAGGCTCTAGATAAAACCTAGAGTTAGGTTCAGACCTAAAAGTGACCTTAGTCCCATATCTGGTCCTAAAAACCATGTATGACCAATTATAGGACAAATATCCCCTAATATTTTTGTTAAAGTCCCTAAATAGGCATAGGGCAAAATATAGGGGTAGCTATACAACCATTACATCTTGAGTGATGACATAATTTAGGTAAGTTACCAATGTGATCTTAAGGTCTTTCAATATTCCTACCACTTTAGTGGGGGAATCATCCTACTAGATAACATAATCCCAAACTTATTTTCTATGTATTTAGGCATAATCGAGGTCAAAACACCTGAGTCTATCATATAATTGTACACTAGGCAATCTCTTATGATGGCTGACAAATAGAATGGAGGGGGCTTGACAACCTTAGGGGGATGAACAATATTATGAACTTGAATTTGATTAGTAACTTTATTATAAACCTAACTAAAACCAAGCTAACTACTATTTATGAAAATAATGTTCACCTTTTCATCTACCTCATTCACATGAGAAGGCCTGGAGAGCTCTTGCTGAAGAATTTCTTTCTATCCTAGAATGGATAGAGTATCATACATAAACATAGTGGCATTAGCCCTTTTCATATGGTCCATAATATTAAAAGGAAATTTATCACCTTTAGATTATACCTTGGAGGTAGAAGCATCACTAGGCACTTATGTGACATGAGGAATAAAAGGAAACTTATGTTGTTGTCTATGATGTTGGGGTACTTGTTGAGTTGTAGGAGCTTTAGCAACCATATAGAAAGTGGTTAGAAGCTGGATAGTTTATGGAGGTGTTGAATAAGCCATAGGCTACCCCAAATTATCATCTAACATTATCCTCTTAGCCCTTAAATGGGCTATAATTGGTGTATCTAGCCTTTGTTTAGTCTATCCCATGTTTGTCGCTACATGTTCAAACATATGCTCCCCTTCTTAAAAATTTATGCACATGGTGTTAGCTAGTATATTACCCATGATTCCTTGTTGAATTTAAACTTTTGATGATGTCATGGTAGGAGTATTACCTTGATTTATTTGAGGGCCTTATGGTAGAGGAGGCCTTGTGTCATGTCTTGGGAATGCAGGAGCATGCGGCCAACTAGGGTCTTGATACATCTCCCCACTAGTAACCATTACCATCTCATTAGACTATTCCCTTGATTACTATGTATGACCCTTTTATGCAAGATTTTTTAATGCATGGATAAAGGCTCTCAAGCTACTTATAGCTATAGGGTTTTAGCTATTATAATATTTACCTTGGGTAAGTTTGCCTTGGGTTTGTTGGTTTGATGGATAAGGGGGTCTATTATAGGATTGAGTAGGGTATTGGGTTTGGAAGGGACCTTGGTATGAGTATGGAATATATGAAGTTTGTTTTTGTCTCTCTAGAGCCACTATCTTATTATTTTGTGCCTTTAGCAAACTCTCAATCTTTACAAATATATCCACTTGTCCATTATCAAGTTGGGTTTAGTTGTTTGGAATGGGTAGTGGAGCAATTGTAGGTGGGGTTGGTTGAAGCTCAATAAAAAGTGGCATGAGTTTCCCTACTTGTATCAAATAGTTTTCTACCTTTATAGATATCTCATAAGCCCCAAGTAGAGTTGTCCCACTTATAGATTGGATCATGACTGCAATGTCTAAGTTTAATGCTCTCAAATAGTAAAGAAAAGCATAATTGGGTGTGGGATTAATGATGACATGGATCTTATCCCAAGTTTTTGGGAATCTATAGTTAAAATCAACCATTGATTCTTGAGGTGCTTTTTTGATTGAGGTAAGTTGTTCCACAAGTGACACATGGTCACTTCTATCCTCAAAATGTTTACATAGGCACTCACCAAACTCATCCCATGTATTTATTAAGGCAAGGGTTAAACCTGTATACCATTATAGGGATTTTCCTTTCAAGGATGTGGCTAGTAGTCTCATAGCTACATTCTCTTGTGTAATGTGATGTATTTCACAAAGGTTTTCACTATTAGTATTATGCTCTATAGGAGTGGTGGAGTTTTCTCCTATAAAGTATGGTAGACTCTTCAAAGAGGTAATAGAGATGTCATCATATTCTTGAAGGTTAAGAGGGATCCCCCCATTAAATGGTATAAAATTATAGTTCCTTGATAACATTGTGAATAGAATTAGAAATAGGCCTCACCTAGAATAAAACCCTTTGAATGAAGGTATAAACTATGCTCTATGAGGTGAGTGGCTTATGTTTCACATTTTAATAGGGGATAAGGATTCTTTTACTCTCCTTCTTTTAAGGTGATAGAAGCTCACTAAAATGGAATTCAATACCCTTTGTAGATGATCTTATTCTTTTTGGCATGTATAGAAGGGGATGGCTTTTATAGACTAGAGATTCTTGGAGTCACCAAGTGATCTTATCAAGTATTTGCTACACTTGTTAGCCAAAGATGCACCAGTTCTTTAGTTCCTTCTTTAATTGGCCCCATTGGGTGTGCTAGAACTATTAAGGATGTAGATTACACCCTAGCTGAAAATAGAAGTGTTTAAGTCCTACTCTCAAACCTAGTCCAACATGGGAATGAACCTAGGTTGTGGGTTACCTAAAATTGGGTTAGACCACTAGGATTTTTAATGAGACTAACTCCTCAGATATAAGTGATTAGAAAATTTGGGTTTAATGATAAATTTCTTGCTTATTATGGAATGTGGTCTCGTCTGCTAAATTCTTAGTGCTGGTTAATGGTGTTCTTAGAGGGTTTTTCTCATCCTTAAGAGAAATTCATCAAGGAGTCCCTCTCTCCCTGTACCTATTCATCATTATGGCTGAGGCACTGGGAAGATACATACAAGCTGATATAGTTTCAGAAAAGCTAGTAGGCATCAAACCTGCCTCTTCCCTTCATCCTATGGTTATACAAAAATTTGTGGATGATACCATCTTATTTGGTATCTCATCAGTGATTGAAGATAGAAGATGGAATAATATACTTAATGATTATGCTAGAGACTCGAGACAAAGAATAAATTTCTAGAAAAGCAATGTGTACTTCTTCAACACTCCCAATGAACTTAGACATATAATCATTGATATCTTAGATTGTGTTGAGGCTAGCCTACCATCTACCTACCTATGTCTCCCACTCTCAGTCAAAGAGGTATCTTCAAGTTTTTGGAATGGTATTGTCGAATGTACATAGAGGAAACTTCTTGGGAGGAAGGGGAAACTACTCAGTAGTGCGGGTAAGCTGCAACTTCTTCAAACATCCTTGCAAGGTATTCCTACTTACTTCATGTCTCTTTTTAAAATTCCTACATATTTTGCTGAAAATCTAAAACAGATCCAAAGGAAATTTTTATGGATGGGATTGGAAGACAAACAAAGAATGTCTTTAGTCAGATGGGAAAAAGTGTGTCTCCCAAAATCTCATGGTGGACTTAATATAAGATCCATCAGGAAAATGAATAAAGCCCTCCTCTCAAAAGTTAGTTGGAATTTGATTCACAACAACGGTGAGTGGGGGGGGGAAATACATGCATATCATTGATGATTCCAACTTTCTTCAATAGGCAGGATTACCCTAGGGGTCTGTGATATGGAATAAAATGCTAAAAAGTAGAAGTCTTCTTAAATAGGGAATTAGGTGGAAGCTTGGAAATGGATGGAAGATTAAATTCTGGGAGGATTATTGGTTAAGGGACAAGCCTCTCATCTCCCAAGGAAACTATGGAGAAATTATAGGCCTGACTACTTAGTTCTTTGGTGATAGGGTTAGTGATTATATGGAAAATAACAATGGGATAAGGAGCTGGAAAAACATTTTGGATTGCTATGTGCACAGGCCTGAGCTTATCCCAAGAATTTAAGAGATATAGTAATGTGTTTAGGAGATCATAATCCCACTCTTCCCTTGGGAGGATGAACAATACTGGTGGCCGGATAAGAATGGATCATTCTTTGTCAAATCTGCCTATCATCTTCTTACACTTGAAGCTCAAAATAAGGAGGTATGGAAAAAGGTTTGGAATCATAAACTCATTCCAAAGATTAACTTGTTTTGGTGGGCTTTTGCCCATAACAAAATTCTTACTCAGGATAACCTTCAAAAGAGGGGGTTTACTTTGGTCAACATATGTTTTTTGTGTGGTTCTAGAGAGGAATTAGTTTCACACCTATTCATACACTATGAGTTTACCTAGTATTTAGGGGGCAAAATACTTAACAACTTTGGCATTGAATGGGTTTTCAATTCTAACCTTAAAGAAGTAATTCTTAGTTGGAAATCAACCTTCACACATCCCTAGATTAAGGAACTATGGAAGCAAGCTCTACCATGCTTGAGTTGGACTTTATGGAAAGAGCAAAATCACAGAATTTTTAGGGACACTGCTAGAAATGTTGCTCAAGTGTTTAACTCCTTTACTAGAACCATCTTGGAAAGTGTTACAACAGCTCATATTAGTGTTGTGGATAAACCCCTATCTGAATTTGAAAGTCAAATTGCTGCCAAATGGAATGTTTTAAACCTTATCCCTGGGCATGATAATTGCAAAATTCTTTAGAGACTTCACACTAAATGGATACCACCTAAACCCAATTGGATGAAAATCAATTTTGATGGGGCATCCAAGTTGAGTGGTAAAGCAAGTGGAAGAGGAATAATAAGAAATGAAAAAGGAGGGATGTCTGCTGTCTATGCTGGTGGCATGGGTTGCCAGAGCAATAACTATGTTGAAGTTATGGCCTTACTTTGGGGATTAAAGTTAGTTATATCCCTAAGAATTAGAAATTTGAATATTCAGGGAGATTCTAAATTGATCATAGATGCCATTAATAAATCATCTAGCATTGGTAGCCATCTAAAAGACATCATTACAAGCATCTAGTTTCTTTTACAAAAGTTTTCAAAAGTTGAGATTACCCACACCTACAGAGAAGGTAACAGGGTCGCTGATGCTTGTGCCAACCTTGGTCAGTAATTCTCAGGATGGAGGGTATGGCAACAAGGGGCTCATATACCCCCAAACATTAGAGAGATCATTCAGAAGGAGATGATGGAGCATGAATGATGCACATTGATGATGAAGATAGCTTTTGAAGGCGGTCCATGTGGAGAAGGCCATTGCGGATCATGGAAGTGGTGGGTAATCCAGGGAATGTTGATAATGTAGATAATGAGAATCTTAAGGATCTTATTAATTCTATAGTTATGTAGTTTCATCCTTTCTGACTCTGGTCTTTCCAGTGTTTTTTTTGCTTTTGACTTTATTTCTTGGCTATGCCTTTGGTTCGGTGCTAGCATCTTTTGTTTGCCAGCCTTCCTATCTTTTTTGACTGTATAGGGTTCGGCCCCTAGTTTGCTGCCTTAATTAATTAAAAATAATATAAGTCCTTTTACTAAACATATGCTATTAGGATGGAATGGGAGAGAAATACATGAATGGAAATTTATACTAAATGTGGTGATGCACTAAATGTTTAAATATCTACTTTCATTTTGGACACTTCTATAACTACTAATGAATTCAAACAAGACAAGGACTAGCCAAATTCTATGACAAGGTTGTAAGTATGAGTATTTTGTATGAAGGCTAAAAAGGGACCTGCGACTTAAAATACCAAAAGAAATAGGTCTATATAAGACACTATGAACTCTAGGCACTTCAAGAAGAATATCATTATCTAGCACTTCACTTAAACTATAATAAAAAAATAGAATCAAAGTAAGGTGCATGAATAATATATAGATGATAAATATAAGCATACACTCTACACATCAAACTTTAGTGAAGCACCCTTAGAATTCAACTAGCATCTAAAAACTATCTTATATTGTTTTAAGAGAGTGTCACAAAGTGATTTTGGTAGAGCTTCACTATCCCCAATTGAGGGATCCAAAACAAGAGCTCAAATCTAGTATTTATAGGGGAAAAATGGGAAGAGAGAGAAAAATGGCATTGAAAGGATCATTAATGAGTCCAATCCCATTCAGAATAACCATCACCATAATCCTCCTTGAGCCTACTCCTGCATTAATGTTACTCTATCTTTTTCTAACTTGATCAAGACAAGTTAAAGGGAGCCATCCCTATTTCTACGTGAACCTTCTTGAGTTCTATATTAATGTCTTTTATTGCCAGGGTAAAATATTTGTATTCAAGTCTATGTTCATGACTTCTTTTGGTGGTTGAGAGTATGGCCTGGGACACTCCTTTAATTACATATATCTACCTCTAATTTGAAATGTAAACCTATACCTACTATATTTTTAAACCAATTTAAAATATTGGTTTCCTTATAGTCAATGCATCCACTTGGAAATATCTATATAGTGTAAATAACTAGTAGCCCACCTTGATCTATATCAGGTTTAAAAAGACCTATTCTATCCCTATAGAGTCTTAACAGCACTATTCAATCCCAAAATACCTATTCTTGGTCCAACTTGGATCATGTTCTATCTTGGTTCCATTCACCACTTTTTCTCCTTGGTTGAAAATTGTCCCCTCAACCTTTATTAAAAGTCATGGGCTCACCTTTGCTCATTGGTTGTCAAAAATTGACTCAGCTCATTGACCTATTAACTCTCTCTCACACCATATAATATTTATGGCATGGGTTAATATAAGTCCTTAGATTTATTTTTCACTTGTTAACTCTAACCAAGTTTGTGTCACTTGGTAGCCATTCATTTGCACTAAGGATCCACTATCAGTCTATTTGCTCCCACACTTACACCATGTGGTGGCCTCTAAGATCCTTAACCTTTTGACTTTCTTATGTGTTGTTAGATCTAAATCCATGATTGAACATGAGCCATTGACCTATCTGGGGCCATTAAACTATGAGTTACTACTTTTCATTGGATCTCTTATATGATATAATGTTGATTATTGATGCTACCTTTTAAATTCCAATGGATATTTCCTAGGACTTAACTTTGACATTTGTGTGCCTATATTTAATGTTTGTGTGAGTGAATTTGACTTTTGCATGATTATCACTGAGATATTTTAACTTCAACAGTTATTTATAATGTCTTGATTTTGACACTTGTGTGAATGTTAAAAATTTTAGATTGACTTTGAAGGCTTGGATCAAACAACTTCCCCAAAATAATTTTATCAGAGATTTTGCATCAAGCATATCATTATAGGCTTTATTCCAAGACATTTCTTTGAGAATTTTGTTTGGGACACTTTCCCCAAAATAAATAAGGTCTTCGGTACTTATCTTGTGGAAAAAATGTTAGAAATAGACAATTCTATGAGATATTCACCTTCAGGACATTTGCTACAGACAAAATGTCTGACAGAAATATGTCCTTGGGGAAATTGTTGTGGAATAATTTCTCAGAGAGAAATCTTCCTTTGTCTTTGAGAATTTTTTTTGGCCTTTTTGTATCAGACAATTTTTTTGATGGAAATGACTTCAATATTTTGCCTTTAGGATAATTTTCCCAAAAGAATTTTGCCTCATTCCTTTTTTTGTGGGATTTGTGCAAAACAACTTCCCTAGAAGGAATTCATCTTCAAAACTTATGCTTATAGATAAAATATTCAAGAGAAATAAGGTCTTTAAGAAAAATATTTGAACAATATGTCTAAAATAATTCTAACACTTAGCTTTTGCCTGGGATAAAATGTCTAAAATAAATTAGATCTTTGATAATTTTATTTTGAATAAAATGTTCAAAAGAATTCCCAACACTTAATCAAAAATCTCGAAAAATTTTATCTAAAGGAATTAACACTTATATAAAATAAAAACCCAAAAAAATATTCCAAGTAAGGACTTATCAAAATAAAGGTTTTGCACTTATCTTTTTAGCTTGTAGGCTCTTCTAGACTTGTACAACTTACCCTGTTGTTAGATATTTGAAGGCTCAAATGAACTATGAAAACCTAAAGCTTATGCAGACTTATTCCATGACTTAGAACTAATCTAATCACCATAAGAACCTACTCAAACCCTTTACCTCACTCTATAGACCTATCCCTCAAGAATTGATAAAATACACTTCAAACAAGCTTAAAGTGTTTCAAAAGCTTTTCACATTGCCTGATTTCTCTTTACCACTCATTCCATCTAAAACTTGGTCCACCTACTCAAACCATTACCAAGCAAGATCTCTATATGGTTTAAATGTGGCCAATAGTTAGTTGTCCTTGCTTTAAGACTCCCTAAAGACACCCTAAACCATTTTAACCCTTAACAACCCCCTCTTAATCTAACCAAATCACTATTCTTTTAGTCACATAATATTATTCAAAAAAACTATTTGAAATTACTATTCATTATCACTATTCATTGTGGGACCCACTATTACTATTCATGATGACATGGAAAATGACATGGCATGTGACATGGTAAGTGACATGGAAGGTGATATGGTAAGTGACATGGCTCATAAGTGAAGTGGCTTGATGTGGGACATCATACCCCACTTGAGACCCTTTTCCAAAGTGCCTAATGACCTCATTAAAGCATCACAAAGGGCCCCTTTGAAATATGGTGAATTTTATTTAAGGATGCCATCATTCAACATGAATTTTTCCTTCACACATGAAATTATACTCTAAAATAGGATACCTACCTCTTTAGTGCTTTGAGAAAGATAAAGTGCGCCCATTTTTGACTTCTTAACCCAAATGGGAATCCCCACCAACCCCATCTTTGACTATTCATGCACCACATGGAAAATGGTGACACATTTGGTGTGCCACATATTTAAGTGCTTGACTAAAGACAAGAAAGGGTGGTGAAAATTATTTAATCCTCATTCAAACCCATGTGCATGATTCACATTCAAAGATGGACTCATGTGCAAAGTGGAAGACTTACCAACCCAAATGGGAATCCCCACCAACCCATATTTGACTATTCATGCACCATATGGAAAATGGCACCACATTTGATGTTCCACCTATTTAAGTGCTTGGATGAAGACAAGAAAGTGTGGTAAAAAGTTTTTAAGCCTCATTCAAACCCATGTGCATGATTCCCATTCAAAATTGGACCCATGTGAAAGGTGGGAGACTTACCAACCCAAATGGGAATCCCACCAACCTCATCCTTGACTTATTTATGAGACCCACTTGGAAAAAATTTACAAATTTCACTATTCCCCTCTTTTGGCATGTTTCTTAACATCAAATTCTATAAATACCCACCCCCCCTCTCCTTCATCCAAGGTTAAGTTGCAAGTTAGTCTTTGGTCATCATCATCTTGGAAGGAAAATAATTTAAAGTAATGAAGCTCTACCATAATTGCTATAGGATTCCATCCTCATCAACCATCATCAACATCAATACTCTTCTTCAAGCTTGGAAGGTAATCTTTCCTTTTGTATATTTTATTTATTTGACGTCAATTCCTTTCTTCCCTTTAGATTCTTGTTTCCTGACCTATAGATGTCATCCTTTAACCCCTTCTTTTCTCTTTTCCCTTTATCCCTTTAATCCCCTTACCTTCTTTGTTAGCTTCATCCCATTTACCCTTTTTTACCCCTTTCCACCTTCACCCCATTTACCATCTACTTTCTTTGTCATATTTTCCCCATTTACCCATTTATATATTTATCTATGTGCATCCTTAAACATTTACCAAACCTAACTAAGCTATCCTTTTAACCCTTACCATTTTACCAAATCAGGAACCACCATTTTGACTAAACCAATTTTCAGCATTAGCATCATCCCAATTAGTTGCTTCATTTTGGTCATCTTAGAAAAACAGTTAATTAATTTGATATTATTTTTTGTTATTAATTTTAGTTTTATTCTATTTCACAAAAATTATATCATTTTTATTCATCAAACTTAAGTGTTTAAATTAGGTGGATTGATAGCCTCCTAGAAAGCTTTTGCTTCTATGATCTAGCTCACGCTAGGCAATCCACCCATATACTTATCTAACAAACAAATATTTTTTAGTGTTTTATTATTTTTAGGTAATACTCTCAAGCCAAAGAGGATTTATCCAAAATAACTTAGATATATTGTGTACACATTAGCATATATTATTCTACATCCTTCATCACAAGTTTCTTCTTGTCACACTTAAAAAAAGCAAAAATTAGATATAAACACTAATAATTATTTATAAGTAATTGAAAATTTTTTAAGTCAATTAGTTAACTTAAACTAACAACTAAATAAAGTTAGTTGTAACTTTTTTCAAACCAAATTGAAAGCATAAAATAAGATCAAGTGTTGAGGTGTGGAGCTAAAAGCTACCCCAAATGAGCAAATTCAAGGTTGTTGTATTTACACAGTCACCGACGTCGGTCAGGGATCGACTGGAGGCTACAGACATCAGTTACAGATTGGCCGACATTGGTCATATGCAGACAAATAGGGACTGACATCGATCACCTGTGCATTTCAAAACTCTATTTTTGTGGATGAACAGAGTGTTTGCATGATAAGTTTAACTGTTAGTATTGAGTCTGTGTTTCTATTTTTGGTAGGACTGATTTAAACCTTTGATTAGGAACTGTATCTGATGATGGAGAATGCATAGCTCATGATCCCTAATTCTATATAATAGGGATATATCTTCATAGCTTGGGTATGAGAAAAAGGGTGAATCAATTCAAGTAGCTGAATTTGTTTGTAATTGTGAGAGAGAACTCTTGAGGGAAAGAGATCTGTACATCTAAGAGGTGTGGAAGAAAGAGAGATTTATTCAATTGTATTTCCTTCTGGAAGAGTTTAATGCAAGTTTTCATTGTTTCTTGTATCTCTTATTCTTTGTTAATATTGATTTCTAGTTACTTATTATTCTGGTTTAATTCCATGTTTAGTTGCTTACACAAAAGTAATCAATTGTATCTGTAATATCCTAACAAGTGGTATCAGATCTTGGGTTCACTAACAGGTTGTATTAGATTGGGTTAGTGTGTGTTGATTATAGGTCACTCACTGGGGTTTCTAATTGAGTGGGAGTAAAGCAATGGTAGAAGAAAGTAAGCTAAGAATGGAGAAATATTATGCCAAGAATTATCAATTATGGAGGATGTAGATAGTGTCAAGTTGGTACCAACCTGGTCAACCTGCTCAACCTAGCTATGATACCACTTGTCAGGCACCTAGAACAACAAACATGCTCTGATACCAACTTGTCAGGATATTGCTCCTCAATTAGAGCACAATATGATTACCTTTGTATTAGCAACTAAACACAGAATTTAACCAGAATGAATAAGTAACCAAAAATATGAAACAACACATGATATGAGAGACAATACATAATTGTATTAATAATCACTCAGAAGAAAATACAATAAAGAAGATGCCACACTTCTTCTTCCCACTCCTCTAGAGCTCTCACACATCTAGGGTTCACTTGTAATTCTCCTCCAACACTTCACTCTCTCAATCATGGTCACAACAACCAACTCAAACACAGAGTTGTTCACCTCCACTAGTCAGTAACAACGTTGCCAGTACACCAAGTACACAACCGTACTCCAAGTAGATCTCCCTTTCCTTGCTACCACCTACAAATCAATAGACCTTACTTACCATGTAGATATCTATACACCCTTGAAGAACCCTTGTCCTTACCTCACCAAGTCCTCATGATTCTTCAACCAGTACCCTAGTGGATCTCCTAGTAGAACTTGCACAACTTGCAACTCTCCCTGATCATACACACTCAACACCCCTTTGGAACTAGGAGGAGCTACTCTAGCTCTCTCTTCAAGCTCAATGGCTTTCTAGCACACTTTTACAATACAGCCCATGAGTCTATTATATAGATCTCATGCATACAATAATTAGACTTTCTTAATTATAATAATTAGACACACAACTCCAAGACTATAATTAGCCTTTAACATGCAAATTGATAGTCCAAAAATAGACCTGTCCAGAACCCACATGTAAATTGCATGCACACACAGGTTGCTGATGTCAGCTCCTTCTTGACCGATGTCGATCGACTTATAACCAATGTCAGTTGCTTTTGCACTATAATATGACCAATGTCAATTGATCAAATCAACATCGGTTGCCCTGCAACTCATTCTGCAACTTAGCAATCCTTCGCAACCTCAGCAACCTCCTTCCCTATTTGCATCAGTGAAGCTTTTAGCTCCATAACCTAACAATCTCCCACTTGGAGATAAATAGTTGCACTATACCTATACCTGTACACTGTCTAATTTGTTTCCTAGCTTGTATCCCTCTTCAAGCTCAAACCTGAAGACCAACCACCACACACCCTGTGGTGCACCTCTTGTCATCCAAGTAACCTGCCACATATGAACCTATAACTCCATTTAGTGAAGACCTTGACCCTGCATAACATGAATCCCTGTTGTTGGTCCCTCTCAGATACCTGAGAATCCACCTTCCCCAAATTGGCTCCAAACTCTCTGACAACTCCCACTGCTTAGGAAAACTCAGGTCTACACTCAACCTCATGTGATTTCAAACAACGTTCTAAGCTCAGCTTAAACTGTCCAGCCCTTGGTGTGCTTACCAATTCTACATCCTACAAATTAACCCCACCAACACCTTCTTCACATTAGCTCCCACTGAAGACAAAAAATCTCCATGTCTCTTATGCCAAAGAATTTCACTGCTCCAAATTCCTCATGACATGCCACTGAACTAACCTTACCCTTAGCTTAGCAAAACCCTGTATGTCTAAACCTATAACTAGTATACCATCCACATACAATAATAGGATAATGTTGCAATCATCATCCAACTTGGTAAAGACAAACACAATAGTTACACTGACATTGACTAAATCCCTACTTTGTCATCCACCTGTCAAAACTTGTACCACTGTCCTGCAGCTTCCTCAAGACCATATACCCTAGCCTTCTGTCTCACGTGTCCATCCACTCTCTTCTCTAACCTAGGAATCCATCCCTCTATCAGTGCTTTCTTCCAACTAACAACTCTACCAACAAACCCCTATTTGGTTCTTCTCCAAGGACTCACACTCTTCATCCATGCCAATCTCCCACTATTTCTAGATTCTACTTGCATTACTTCTCACATCTTCCTGGTTCTCGACCATCAGTAAGCAATAAGTAATATAAAGAAGGTGAACAATGAATATGAGGTTCACTTACCCTTTATGACCTCCATATGGGCATTTGAGACTCCTTGACAGCTTACTATCCACCCAACATCCATTTTAGTGACCGATCTCAGCCATCTTTTAGTCTGCACCCGATCGATGTCGATTCCCTACACTGACCCTGACTGTCGACATCAGTTTCTTGACCGACACCGGTGTACCTCTTGCTGACATTAGTCCCTATATGACTGATGTCAATTCTTACTGCTTGACATCACTGACTCTACTGATCTGCACATGACCGATGTCGGTGCCTATCTGTTCGATGTCGGTTCCTCCTGACTGATGCCGATACCTATGTTCACCTGTGAGTGATGACTTTTTACCCATGAGCTCCTTTTGGATCAAACCCTTGTCCATATTAACATAGTCCTACTCAAAATAGTTTAGTCCCCTCAGCTGATTTATGTCCATCATCTCCTCCATGAACACCAAGGCTTTCCAGTTCTAAAGTTTATCAAAGACATCTATCTTCTGCTTCAGAACATGCATCCCCTTCTTACACATGTGACCAAGCCTACAAAGCCACATATCTATAATAGAAGGTAAATCAATAATATATGTAGATAGATAAAAGATACCTACTTTCTTACCACCGTCTAATTCAAGTGCATCCGCTGTGAGAGTTACTGTGCATCTCTCATCACCTAACTTTCTTGAAGAAATTAGACTCATCTCCAAGACTGGAACTTTCATGACCTTCTTCAACACCCGTGTGTTACCTGTCTATAATTTTAGCTTCACTTCCCCTTTGCCAACCATGTGACAAGGCTCACCAACCCTTAAATAAATCTCTCTAAAGTCTCCCTGGACATACTCATGAAAAGATACTCTATTTTAGGTTACATGGAAAGAGGCAAAAGAATCTATAAACCAAGATTCTACTTTATCCAGAGCAACCTATGCAACAACACCTACAACATCTGCTTCTACATGCTGATCTTCTACCAACCAACAATCTTCCTTTACCTACTCTTTCTTTCCATCAATCTGACCATTCATGCTATTCAGTTTCTCCATTCGTAGCTTACTTTCTTCTACCATTGCTATACTCCCACTCAATCAAAAACCCCTGTGAGTAACCTGTAATCAACAAACACTAACCAGATCTGAACCACCTATTAGTCAACCCAACCAAAAGCTCTGATACCACTTGTCAAGTTGGTACCAACCTGGTCAACTTGCTCAACCTAGCTCTGATACCTCTTGTCAAGCACCTAAAACAACAAACATGCTCTGATACCAACTTGTCAGAATCTTGCTCTTCAATTAGAGCACAATATGATTACCTTTGTATTAGCAACTAAACACAAAATTCAACTAGAAAGTGTTAAGAACCCCTTATCCAATGGAAGCACAATTGATTACTTTCTTATAAGCAATTAAACATGGAATTATACCAGAATGATTAAGTAATTAGAAATTTGAGACAACAAAGAATTTGAGAGACAATACACACTCTTGTATTAAATACTACTAGAAGAAAATACAATAAGGAAGATGCCACTTCTTCCTCCACCTCAAAGGCTTGCCACACCTCAAGACCTTCTTCCCTCTCTCTCTTGCTCAACAAAACCAACTCAAAAACCTAAGTTGTTATACCCTCCTTAAATGCTTCAACTGATCTCCTTGACCTTACACCTGTAAATCTTCTTGACCTTGCTCCTTGCTTCAATGCTTTTACTTGCTTGCTTGCTTGATTTACAATACATGCCTCATGGGTCTTTAAATAGAATCCCATGCATACAAAAATAGAACTCTAATTAAAATAATTAGACACGTAGCTCGTGACTATAATTAGCCCCTAAACATGCAAACACTTGCTTCACGTAACTGACTATTCGTCAATAGTAATTTTGGAACCGCCACAGGCGACCGACATCGGTCCCTATCTGTCTGGTGCTGACTGATGTCGACTGACTTCCTACCAACACCAGTTGCCTTCTACACTAGTCATGACCGACGTCAGTCATGCTACCGATGCTGGTACTTTTGGATCTTTAGTAACCTCCCTTCTTCATGTCTACAATAGTTATAGCTTTTAAGTCCACACCCTAACAATCTCCCACTTGGAGATAAATAGCTACAACTATACCTGTACCTGTACACCATCTATTTTGTTCCCTTGGCTCTGTATCCCTCTTCAAAGTCATTCTTGAAGACCAACCACCACAAAACCTGTGATGTTATACCTGTCACTTATGCCAAAAAAAATTTGTTGCTCCCAAATTCTTCATGACATACTTCTGAACCAACTTTACCCTTAGCTCAGAAAACTCCCTGTATATGAAACCCTGTAACAAGCAACACAATATAGTAATAGGATAATGTAGCTAATATTATCCAACCTGGTAAAGAAAAATACAATGGTCAAACCTCTATTGTCCTGTAGCCTAATCAAGACCATATACCATAGCCTTATATCTCACATGTCCATACACTCTCTTCTCTAACATGGGAATCCATTCCTCATCCAGTGCTTCCTTCCAGCTAACAACTCCACCAATAAATACCTATTTTGTTCTTTTCCAAGGACTCACACTCCTCATCCATGCCAAGCTCCCACTATTTTTGGATTCTACTTGCATTGCTTCTTCACATCATCCTAGTTTTTGACCATCAATAAGCAATATAAAGAAGGTGAACAATGAATATGAGGTTCACTTACCATTTCTGACCTCCATATGGGCGTTTAAGACTCTTTGACAGCTTGTTGTCCACCCAACATCTATTCCAGTGACCGATCTCAGCCATCTCCCAGTCTGCTCTTGACCGATGTCAATTCCCTGCACTGACCCTGACTGTCGACATCATTTCCGTGGCTGACACCAGTGTCCCCTCTGCCAATGTTAGTTCCTGCCTGACTGACATCAGACTTCTTCTACCTGACTCTACCGACCCTACTGGTCTACACATGACCGATGTCAGTATCTACCTGATCGATGTCAATTCTAAGTGACTGATGTCGGCATCTGTGTGTTCCTATAAGTGATGAAATCTTCATTCGCAAGCTCATCTTAGATCAAACCCCTATCCATACTACCCTGCTCAGAATTATTTAGCCCCTGTGATTGATCTCTGTCCTTCATCTCCTCCATAAACACCAAGGCTTCTCTGTTCTTGTCAAAAGCATCAAATTTCCTTTTCCTGCAATGAACTCTATCTATGCTTTTCGAATCTGAACACATACCTTTTGAATCAAGAACATCCATTCCCTTCTTATTCATGTGACCAAGCCTATTAAGCCACATCTTCGAATCTACAACTGAAGTAGATAAACCAGAAGTAGAATCAGTAATACAAGTAGATAGATAAAGAGTACCTACTTTCTTACCTCTTGCTAAAACAAGTGCACCCTTGATAACCTTCCAAGAATCCGCTGTGAGGGTTCTTGTGCATCCCTCATCACCCAACCTTCCTATAGAAACCAAACTCTACTTCAAAACTGGGACATGCATGACCTCCTTCAACACCCATGTGTTGTCCATCTGCAATCTCAGCTACACTTTCCCTTTGCCAACTATTTGACAAGGCATACCATCCCCTAAATAAAACACTCCAAAGTCTCCCTATTCATACTCATGGAACAAATCTCTGTTTGGGGATGCATGAAAAGAAGATCCAGAATCTTAAACCCAAGATCCTACCTGACTATCCAAAGAAAGTATGAGAGCGTTCTGTACCACAATATTTGCATCCTTTGCTTCTTCATTACCTTCATGTTGATTCTCTTTATCCCTCAACCAATACTCTTTCTTTGTGTGTCCTCTCTTTCCACAAAACCAGTAGGTAACACCTCTGGATTCAGACCTCCTTCCCACCTTTGACCTTGATTTCCCTTGCTCTATCTTCTCTCTTTGCCTTCCCCTACTTTTTGCACTTAGAACATTCCCTAATGATTCACCCGTGCTTCTCCTGTGTATTTCTTCATTCAAGATCACACTCACAACATCATCAACTTTTAAGATTTTAGAAGCAGATGCAGAATTACTTACTACCATAACCAAACTATCCCAACTTTTAGGTAAGGAGCATAAAATTAAAAGAGCCTTTACTTCATCATCAAAAACAATATTAACTGAAGCTAACTGGTTTACCAAACCATGGAAATCACTAAGATGAGTATGTACCGATCCACATTCCTACATTTGTAAAGTAAATAGCTGCTTCATAAGAAATACCTTATTAGAAGCCGAGGGCTTTTCATATAAATTTGCCAAGGATTTTATCAACTCTTCTATTGTCTTGCATTGTGACAAGTTAGAAATCAAAGACGATGTAAGGCTCAGCCTTATAGAACTGAGAGCCTTCCGATCAAGAACACTCCATTCTTCATCCTTCATATCTGTGGGCTTACATGCAACCCCACCCAACGGTAAGTACAAATTCTTCTAATATAGATAATCCTCTATCTGCATCTTCCAATGTTGATAATTTTTGCCCTTAAAATTCTCCATTCGTAGCTTACTTTCTTCTGTCATTGTTGAACTCCCACTCAATCAGAAACCCTGTGAATGCCTGTAATCAAACAATAACTTACTCCCTGCAAACCGTAGCTCTGATACCAACTGTTAGGAACCCCTTATCCAATGGAAGCATAATTAATTACTTTCTTATAAGCAATTAAACACAAAATTATACCAGAATGATTAAGTAACTAGAAACTTGAGATAGCAAAGAATTTGAGAGACAATACACAGTCTTGTATTAAATACTACTAGAAGAAAATATAATAAGGAAGATGCCACTTCTTCCTCCACCTTAAAGGCTTGCCACACCTCAAGACCTTCTTTCCTCTCTCTCTTGCTCAACACAACCAACTCAACAACCTGAGTTGTTATCCCCTCCTTGAATGCTTCAGCTGATCTCCTTGACCTTACACCTGTAGATCTTCTTGACCTTGCTCCTTGCTTCAATGCTTTTACTTGCTTGCTTGCTTGATTTACAATACATGCCTCATGGGTCTTTAAATAGAATCCCATTCATACAAAAATAAAACTCTAATTACAATAATTAGACACGCAGCTCATGACTATAATTAGCCCCTAAACATGCAAACACTCACTTCACTTAACTAACTATTCATCAACAGTAGTTCTGGAACCACCACAGGTGACCGATGTTAGTCCCTGTCTATCTGGTGCTAACCGACATTGGCCAACTTCTTACTGATGCCGGTTGCCTTCTGCACTGGTCATGACCGATGTCAGTCATGCTGTCGACACCGGTACTTCTGGATCTTTAGCAACCTCCCTTCTTTGTGTCTGTAATAGTTAAAGCTTTTAGCTCCACACCCTAAAAAAATGAATAAGTAACCAAAAATATGAAACAACACAGGATATGAGAGACAATACACAATTGTATTAATAATCACTCAAAAGAAAATATAATAAAGAAGATGCCACACTTCTTCTTCCCACTCCTCTAGAGCTCCCACACATCTAGGGTTCACCTGTAATTATCCTCCAACACTTCACTCTCTCAATCATGATCACAACAACCAACTCAAACATAGAGTTGTTGTTCACCTCTACCAGTCAGTAACAATGCTACCAGTACACCAAGTACACAACCATACTCTAAGTAGATCTCCCTTTCCTTGCTGCCACCTGTAAATCAACAGACCTTACTTACCATGTAGATATCTCTACACCCTTGAATAACCCTTGTCCTTGCCTCACCAAATCCTCATGATTCTTCAACTAGTACCCCGATGGATCTCCTAGTAGAACTTGCACAACCTGCAACTCTCCCTGATCATACACACTCAGCACCCCTTTGGAACTAGGAGGAGCTACTCTAGCTCTCTCTTCAAGCTCAATGGCTTTCTAGCACACTTTTACAATACAGCCCATAAGTCTATTATATAGATCTCATCCATATAATAATTAGACTTTCTTAATTACAATAATTAGACATGCAACTCTAAGACTATAATTAGCCTTTAACATGCAAATTGACAGTACAAAAGTAGCCCTGTTTGGAACCTGCATGCAAACTGCATGCACACACAAGTTGATGATGTCAGCTCCTTCCTGACCAATGTCAGCTGACTTATAACTGATATCAATTGATTTTGCACTATAATATGACCGATGTCGATTGATCAGACTGACGTCAGTTGCCCTGCAACTCATTCTGCAACTCAACAATCCTCTGCAGCCTCAACAACCTCCTTCCCTATTTGCATTAGTGAAACTTTTAGCTCCACAACCTAATAGATAGAAGATTATCTATATCAGAAAGATTTGTACTTACCATTGGGTGGGGTTTCAAGCAAGCCCATAGATATGCAAGATGAAGAATGGAATGTTCTTGATAGAAAGGCTCTGGGATTTATAAGGTTGAGTCTGGCATCTTCTGTGATTTCCAACTTATCATAGGCAAAGATAATGGTAGAGTTAATGGATACTTTCACAAATTTATATGAAAAGCCCTCAGCTTTAAATAAGGTATATCTTATGAAGCAATTATTTAATTTGCAAATGTAGAAAGGTGGATCTGTATCTAATCATCTTAATGATTTCCATGCAATAGTAAATTAGTTAAATTCAGTCAAAATAGTTTTGATGATGAAATTAAGGCTCTCTTAATTTTATGCTCTTTACCTGAAAGTTGGCATAGCTTAGTAATGGCAGTTAGTAATATTGTATCTGCTACAAATATCTTGATAGTAGATGATGTTTTTAGTGTAATTTTGAATAAAGAAACTCATAGAAAAAGCACAGGTGAAACATCAGGTAAAGCTTTAAGTATTGAAAGCAGGGGAAGGAAAAAAGAGAAGGGAAATAAAGGGAGATCAAGGTCTATGTCAAAGATGAGAATTAGATCCAAATCCAAAAATGGAAGAAAAATAACCTGCTAGAATTGTAGAAAGATAGGGCATGCAAAGAAAGATTGCTGGTTGCCGGTTAAAGAAGAAAATCAGCATGAAGGTAAAGAAGAAGCAAAAGTTGTAGGTATTATTACACAAGATGCTCTCATATTTTCTCTGGATAAGAAAATAGAATCTTGGGTTTTAGATTTTGTTGTCTCTTTCCATGCAACCCCAAATAGAGAATATTTCAATGATTATGTCTAGGGAGATTTTGGAATAGTTTATTTAGGGGATGATGAGCCTTGTAAAATTGTTGGCAAAGGAAAAGTGCAGCTGAAATTGTAGAATGGCAACACATGGGTGTTGAAGGATGTCATGCATGTACCCATCCTGAATAGGAATCTGATTTCTACAGGAAAGTTGGGGGATGAGGGTTGCACAATAACTCTCACAGCTAAATTTTGGAAGGTTTCCAAGGGTGCACTTGTATTAGCCAAAGGTAAGAGAGTAGGTACTCTCTATTTATGTAATTGTATTACTGATTATTTTTCTTCTATTTTATCTACTTCAGATGTAGATGCAAAGTTGTGGCACTGTAGGCTTGGTCACATGAGTGAGAAGGGAATGATTATTCTTAAGTCAAAAGGTAAGCTTTTAGATTTGAAAAGCATAGATCTAGATTTTTGTGAGCATTGTATTTTTGGAAAACAAAAGAGAGTGAGATTTCTCAAAACTAGGTCAACAAAGAAGAAGCACAAGTTGGAGATTGTTCACACAGATGTGTGGGGACCAGCTCAGATAGCTTCTATTGGAGGATCACAGTATTATGTTACTTTCATTGATGATGCTACAAGAAAGGTATGGGTTTATTGCATAAAGAATAAATTTGATGTTTTTGACACATTTAAGAAATGGAAATCTTTGGTTGAGAATGAAATAGGTTTGAGATTGAAGTGCCTTAGATCTAACAATGGTGGTGAGTACTACAGCAATAAATTCAAAAGTTACTATTTTATGAGTGGAATACACAAGGAAAGGATGGTTCCAAGGACACCTCAGCAAAATGGAGTTACTGAAAGGATGAATAGAACAATATTGGAGCATGCATGGAGTGTGAGGTTGCATACTAGTTTGCCCTTACAGTTTTGGGTAGAAGCTATAAATACTATGGTTTACTTGATTAACAGAGGAGCCTCTACTGCTCTAGATGGTGGAATTCCAAAAGAGGCTTGGATAGGTAAAAAGGTAGATCTTTCATTTCTCAGAGTTTTTGGTTCTGAAGCTTTTGTGCATGTTGATAAAGAAAAATAGAAAGAAGTTGTATGCTAAATCTATGAGGTGCACTTTTATTGGTTATGGCTCTAGAGATTTTGGATTTCGATTGTGGAATCTAGGAACTAACAAAATTATTAGAAGCCATGATGTTGTTTTCAATGAGAAGGTGATGTACAGTGATCAGCTCAAGAAGCTAAATAATTTTGAGCAGGGCAATATTGATTTGGATGAGGTGATGATCCAAAATGAGCTCACGGGGAAGAATTTTCACACATAGAAAAACATAAACACCAACGTCAGTCAGGCAGGAACTGACATTGGTCATACAAGAATTGACATCGGTCAGACAAGAACTGATGTTGGTCAGATAGTAACTGATGTCAGTCAGGTGGAACCGATGTTGATTAGGTACAGACCTAGAGATGACCGAGATTGGTCACTGACAGAAAATTTGGGCAGACAACAAGCAGTGAATGAGTCTCAAACACCCATGAAGAGGTCAAAAAGGGTAAGTAAACCTCCAATTCAATATTCCCCTTCTTTATTTTACTTATTTCTCACTGATAGTGGAGAACCATAAAGTTTTGATGAAGCAATGCAGGTAGAATCCCAAAAATAGTGGGAGCTTGGCATGAATGATGAAATTGATTCCTTAAAAGAGAACCAAATGTGGGATTTGGTTGAGTTGCCAGTTGAAAAGAAAGCACTAAAAAAAAAATGGGTTTATAGGTTAAAGGAAGGTGAGAATGGACAAATGAGACATAAAGCCAGGTTGGTAGTAAAGGGATTTTCACAAAAACTAGGTATTGATTTTGGTGAAATTTTTTCTCCTGTAGTAAAAATGACTTCTATTCAGACTGTATTGTCTTTAGTTGCTATTGAGGATTTGCATCTTGAGCATCTTGATGTTAAGACAGTGCTTCTTCATTAAGATTTGGATGAAGAAATATATATGGAGCAGTCGGAAGGTTTTGAGGTCAAAAGTAAGGAGAAGCTTGTGTGCAGGTTGAAGAAAACCTTATATGGTCTTAAGCAAGCTCCTAGACAATGGTATTTGAGGTTTAACAGGTTTATGACTGAGCATGGTTTTAGTAGATGTCAATCTGACCATTGTGTTTATTTTAAAAGATTGGATAATGGTAGATATATTATCCTATTGCTATATATAGATGATATGCTTATTACAGGTTCACACATGCAGGATATTTTTGAGCTTAAGGTAAAATTAGCTCACACATTTGCCATGAAATATTTAGGAGCAGCAAATAAAATCCTTGACATGAGTATTAAGAGAGACAGGAAAAATCACAATTTGATTTTGTCTCAAGAGAATTATGTGAACAAGGTGTTGGAGAGGTTCAATATACAGGATGCAAAACTGGTAAGCACACCTATGGCTGGACACTTCAAGTTGAGCAAAGAATAGTGTCCTATATCACATGATGAAGTGGAGTACATGAGTAGAGTTCCATATGCTTCCATAGTTGGGAGCTTGGTGTATGCAATGGTATGTACTAGACCTGATATTGCCCAAGCAGTGGGAGTTGTCAGCAAGTTCATGGCCAATCCAGGGAAGGAATACTGGAAAGTAGTTCAGTGGATTCTCAGATATCTAAGAGGGACTAGCAATAGGCATTTATGCTATGGAGGGTCAAACACTTCTCTACATGGGTATGTAGATGTGGATATGGCAGGTGACTTGGACGGCAGGAGAAGCACCACAGGTTATGTGTTCACTGTTGGTGGTACGACAGTTAGCTAGATTTCAAAGTTGCAGAAGGTTGTTGCCTTGTCTACTACAAAGGAAGAATATGTTGCAGTCATAAAGGCTAGTAAGGAAATGATATGGATGACACGGTTCATGGAAGAGTTGGGAAAGGATCAAGAGATTTGTAGATTGTACAGTGATAGTCAAAGTGCAATTCATTTGGCAAAGAATTAAGCCTTTCATTCAAGAACCAAACATATATAGCTTAGGTACCACTTCATTAGACAAGTATTGGAGGATGGTGAGTTGAAGCTGGAAAAGATCCATATAGATAAGAACCCTGCTGATATGTTAACAAAGCCAGTAACAAAGGAGAAGTTGAATCTTCATTCAAATTTTATTGGTCTTCAAGATTGAGCTTGAAGATGGATACAAGCTAGAGGATGTTGCTATACAGGTACAAGTGCAGCTGTTTATCTCTAAGTGGGAGATTGTTGAGGTGTGGAGCTAAAAGCTACCCCAAATGAGCAAATTCAAGGTTGTTGTATTTACATAGTCACCGACATCAGTTAGGGATCGACTGGAGGCTACCAACATTGGTTATAGATCGGTTGACATCAGTCATATGCAGACAAATAGGGACCGACGTCGGTCACCTGTGCATTTCAAAAGTCTATTTTTGTGGATGAATAGAGTGTTTGCATGATAAGTTTAACTACTAGTACTGAGTCTGCATTTCTATTTTTGGCAGGACTGATTTAAACATTTGATTAGGAGGTGTATTTGATGGTGGAGAATGCATAGCTCATGATCCCTAATTCTATATAATAGGGATAGATCTTCATAGCTTGGGTATGAGAAAAAGGGTGAATCAATTCAAGTAGCTGAATTGTGTTTGTAATTGTGATAGAGAACTCTTGAGGGAAAGAGATTTGTACATTTGAGAGGTGTGGAAGAAAGAGATATTTCTTCAATTGTATTTCTTTCTAGAAGAGTTTAATACAAGTTTTCATTGTTTCTTGTATTTCTTATTCTTTGTTGATTCTGATTTCTAGTTACTTATTATTCTAGTTTAATTCCGTGTTTAGTTGCTTACACAAAAGTAATCAATTGTATCTGTAAGATCCTAACATCAAGGACTCATTTGAAGATAGAAGAATAACATAGGTACTTAAGACTTATACATTTTTTGAAGTCAATCATTTATATTTTTATTTTCTATGTAACTTCTCTGAGATAGCATGAATTTTGTAGATAGACCCAATGGTACTTAATCTAGCAGTTGAGTAATTACTTAGGCAACACAAGTATATCTATATTTTATTATCATTTATGATAGGCTATCTAAAGATTGTCAAGTTTAACATCTTTTGATCATTGTTATTTGCATTCTTATATGCATAATCCAAGTATTCAACTTGAATATTGATGAAAAAATCATTGTTTTGTGACATCTCACTGATCTATTTGATTTGTAAAATTTGTCTCTCAAAATACTTGTAAAGAAATATGTTGATTTTCTCAATAAAATCTATCTTATTTGCTAAGATGAATCTCCTTTGAGACTCACAAACCTTATTGTACTTTATAATAATTATGATTTTAATATAGTTTATCTTTTAGATTTTATTAATTTAGTGTTTTATCTTAATTTTTCTATCTATTTATTTTATTGTTTTATTTATATTTTCTTTAAATTAGTTTCTTAGATTATTTACTTTATTTAGATTAGAAAGTTTAGATAATTTTTTTTTTTGATTAGTTATTTGTTATAGTTTAAATATAGTTTTAACTTTAAGTTAACCTATTTGTCTTTATTAGATCTTCTAGTTCTATTTTAGTTTAGATTGTTGATTAGGCCTTTTATCTTTATTCTCATTTTAAGTTATTAGATTTTTTCATTAGCTTGATTGTTATGTTATTTTGATTTTGTATTTAGTTAGTCTTAGATTAGTTTAACCTC
Organism: Torreya grandis; assembly: GCA_037957365.1. NCBI lineage: Eukaryota > Viridiplantae > Streptophyta > Pinopsida > Cupressales > Taxaceae > Torreya > Torreya grandis. The sequence goes on from JARHVA010000249.1 coordinate 5,150,137, forward strand.
TTAGTCCTTAGTATTTCCCTTGTTTAGTTTGTTTCTTAGTTTAGATTTAGTTGTTTAAGTAGTTTGTTATATTTCTTTTACTTGGTTGTTTTCTATTTGATTTTATTTATTCTTTAGTTAGATTGTTAATTATTGATTGTTGTGTCTTTATGTTTGATTATTTGCTTAATCTTGATTTATCTCAAATCTATTTAATTTATATCTCTGGTTTATCTTTTGAAGTTACTTGGAGGATATTATAGTGAGAATGCAAAATATTACTTGAAATATATTATTTTACTAAATCATATTTCTTTCCTTCAAGAGATTATCTAATCCATAGGTATTCTCTATGGGATAGGATAGATTATAGATTCATATATAAATTATTTCATCTGATAAGAATATTTATAAAATTATAATGGAATATGTGCATTTAATTAGTTATTTATTATTTCCTAAAACATTTAAAACCCCTTGCATATTTAGGATAATATTTTAACTTTTATAACCCTACAATTAGACCAGTATGATTTTAATTTAACCTTCTTGATAGGCAAAAGGGTTGATTTATTGATGGTACAATTTTCATCATCAACACATTCATATCACAAGATGTTTGTAAATAAGAAATTATATCCTTTTGAATGTCATGAATATTTGTATAACTATTGCATGAATTTTTATAAGAAGATAAAGAATTATTTGCATATGTGCATCTAATTATGTTTCTAGAGAGAGAATTGAATAATCACATTTAACTTTTTCATGATAAAGAGAAGTTAAATAAGAATAAATTTCAATTATTGTCACATTTATATCAAAATGAGAAGCACATTTAAGTTTTTTCACATTTACATAATTAACAGACAAGGAAAGATAAGTTCTTTCAACTTTTTTAGTATTGACATCATCTATATAAACATAAAGAGAAACACTTTCACAATTACTAGCATTTTCACTTTGTAATAAAGAATAATAAATTTTAATTTTGGTAACATTTGCATCATATTTTAAGGAATTACATTAAATTTTTAACATATGTGTATCACATAATAAAGGAATATTTTCTTCCTTTCTAGTATGATCATGAGAGATATCTATGCATGTAGTAATAATATATTTACAATTTTGAATTATGCATTGCTTTTTATTCTCATGCATGTTTTTTATAAGAATGAATGTTATGAAGTGCACTAACAAATTGAAAAGACAAATTGGGTGCATCTTCAAGTAAGACATTCAAATATTATAAACCATGTAATATATGAGTAAAAAAAGTGTGTAACTTAGAATTATTTTCCTCTTTCTTTAAATAATAATCAAAATTAGATTGTGAATAAGATGTAGTGGAGCTTGGCCTTCATATTTTAAACATATCATATTATTTTGTTGTAGATATTAAATTTGAATTATATATCACCACAATCTTGCCACTTGGAAAATACCTATAATGGTTATACCCTTCATCTCTAAGACCTTATTATTGCCGAAAGGCTTGTGTTTACTATTTACATGTACCAAATGTATTCTAACTTAGTCCAACCATATGTTATTATGATGACCGAGAATTCTATGTTGTCCAAACCTAATCGTTATCCTTCTCTACTAGTTTTAGACTTCTCCACCATTTTTGGACCTGTAATTATTTTCTAGCTTCCCAAACACTTGCATCCCATCCAAAAGCCTATGTTGATGTAGGTGTCCCTTTTCAAACTAAGTGTCCAATGCCTGAATGCCATCTAATTTGTAAATTTAATGTGTCTTTTTATTATACCTAAGTATTTTAGTGAGAGATATTTTCCCAAAGGATTGGTATATAAACAAGATCAATCCTCATTCATAACCCACCAATAACATTCATACCTTTCATATATAGAGATATAAAATAAATATAAATCAATAATTTAAGTGACAAAAATTTTCATATTCATTCTTATTTCCATAGTAATCATAGCATCAGTCTATTTGCAGGTCTGAAGTATTGAAGGATCAGTTCATGAGCCATATTTACCAAATTACAAGCTAGGCCATGATATGTACTTGTTTATCACATATTTCACCCTTGTGTACATATAATCAAACACATATGGGAAAAATAAATAATTATGAGGCCCTATTCTAAGTTTTTTCTATGTGGGTGGCACCTATTGATAGATAGGTCCTTATAACAACTCAATATTGTGATCCCACTTACCCATTTTTCTCATAGTCACTCCAAGGGTGAAGAATCTAGAGTTTTATCATTTGGTGAAGAGAGATAACCTATTTAAATGATCCATATACATTAGAATAAATGTGACATAAAACTTAAAAGGATCTAGTTGGTTGCATCTAAATCCAATTAGTATATCATATAGGATGCCTATGTTGACGTACTATCCATATCTTAAGAAAGCATCTAAGGCCACATAATGTAAAATTATAAGATCTAACAACTCTTATAGGATCCTAATTAGGTCCACTTCCATCCTAATTTAGCCTAGATATGCATGCACATAATAAAGTAGCTCAGTACTCTTGTTTCTTAATTTATTGTAATATCAATCAATAGCTATACTTTTTATTTTTGGCATATATCAATATTTAAATTTAGAATTTTTAGTCTAAGTTTTAAAATTAATTATCCTATTATAGATCTATTTATCATCATTATGATTAATAATTCTATATTATTAACCCTAGATAACCCCTTATATTATCTAGATTTAGGGTTAAATATTTAGTGAACCTGACCTATGAGTTTCATTATCACTTAAGTATTCTATATTTTATGTTTTTTGCCTTTTTCATTAATATTTATTTCCTTTATTTATTTCATCATGGAAGATATATATTGTTTTGATGACTATTATTATCAAACTATCCAACCCTCTATAAAAGGAGTGAAATTTGGATATCATTATATTTTTCCAAATGCATAAGTAATTCATATAAAATATTTGAATGGAACTAGTTACCATCCCTTTAACCAAATCCACGCCACCACATTCCCAAGATCTAAGTTGAATAACATGAAAAAAGATAGTAAAACTTTTCCTTCATCTCTTATATCAATGTTTGATTTATATGGGCAATATCTTCCATTGTATGATCAAGTAAAATTTTTCCAAATGCATAATGACATCATGGTTTATCTACAAAATACTCAAAATGGAATGTTTCTTCAAATACATTGATTCAAACTCCCACGTTTACAACATTTCCAAACAATATCCCCCTCATTCAGGGTGATGATTCTTTTCTTCCTTCATTCGAAAGGTAAATAAATAAATCATGGAATATTTACCAAGTATAATTAATGCACCACAAATAAGGGTTCATTATAAACCTAAAGTGTAAAAATATCCTAATGTTCCCATAAACTCTCTTATCGATATCAACCAAGGTTTATAAAAAAATGACTTTTATCTTCCCAAAGGTTCATTCATGCAAAAATTTCCTCATATACCAAAATAGGTACCTCTAACAAAGACACATAAAATTAAAATTGATATATCATTACCAAAGGTGGATGAATTATCAAATTATAAGACAAAAATTCAAAAATTCATAGATCCAATACCATTACCAACATATCTTAGATTTATGGATTCCAATATTTCACTTGTTACTCAAGAGGATGATAATACCAATATGCCTAAATTCAAAAGGGGTGGTGTATTAGAACCAATAATAACACCTTTTCCAAATACCACCATTTTTGGTGATTATATCATGTCTGTGGTGAGTGTTGTTGGAGAGCTTCAAAGACAAGTATATATACTTCAAATGCAAAAAGTCCACCATAATTCTATTGAAAATACTACCTAATTCCATAATAAAATAATTAAACAATGTATACTTTAATATCCTTATAAATATGGTTTTAAACTAAAAAAAAAAAAACACCTTTTTATTGTCATAAATATCCTTTTGATCACAAGATTAAATATGTACATTCTTTTGGTCAATGGGCTGAAAATGACAAACTATTAATAAAATGATTTTGTATGAGTATCACCGATGAAGGTCACAATTGGTTTTATAGATTACCTAAAGTTTTATTAACTAATTTTTAATAATTAGAAGATATATTATTTTTTTCTTTCAACATACACAAGGTGCCTAGGATTACATTAGAAATTTTCACAATTTTAAACAACATGATAATGAATCCCTTCAAATTTGTGATATTTGATTTAAAATTACATCATATACCTTATCATTTAAACCCTTAAATTTGGAATTACAATTAATATTTTATAGAGGTATTATTTCCCCATTATGGGAAAGAACATTACATAAACAATATGAATCATTTTCCTACTTATACTCAGATGTTCATAGATATGTGTCATTCATACTCATACATTTAAACAAACTTAACATATATTCTTCTTAAAATAAGAGTTTGGGATATGCCACAAAAACATAATTATGTAATCATAATATAATTCTTTTGGTTATATCAGATGGAAACAAAAATTGATCAAAATCACCAAGGTATCTTTTTTTCTCATGAGGGAAAATTGATCCATATACCAAATGATGGAAATTGTTCTTATAATTCACAAGTAAATCATGAGGAAGAACATGTATTGAACCATTTTCACCTATACAAACATGTTCCAAACAAGGTAAATGATCTAACCTAAGGTTTAAAACATCAAAATATACCATTAAAATATCAAATATACCAAAATAATTAAACCAAATCAAATATACCAAAAAATAAATTATTAAAAAATTCAAAAATAAAAAATATATATTTAGATTTTTCATGTTTTATTAACTCGGAATCTATGTGGTTGGTTCCATGTTAGTATATAGCATATAATTTCTTTATATATACACACATATGTTTCATGCATCTTTTTAGTGTGATACAAGCATAACCAAGCACATGATATATGCACATACAGATGTCGGGCCTTCCCTCTACTCACATCATTATTATGATGGGGGATTCCACTTCTTTGATCATGATACATCTAGGTTATATTATTCTATGATCACTTTACATTATCATGTTTGAGCTTATGTACTTACACATGCCTTTATCCATGCTTATATATTTCTATTGTACTTGATATGTTATGTACTTAACATTTTTTGCTAACACATGTATCCAGGGACTAGTATGTTATGATTTTGTTGGTTGATTATGATTTCATGACTTCTTTTTTGTATTTATTACTTTTTCTTGTCTTATTTTTTTGAACATTTGAATATGATCCATTGCTTTTGGCCCCTATGCCTTTGTTTACCTATTGTGACAATTGAGCATGTCATAGTTTGATGTACGTGGACATTTTAATATATCATTTTATGCTTTGTGGACATTTTATTAAGTCATGTCCTTTTGATTGCGTAGCATTTGAAAATTACCCTTGTAAGGTCTACTTGGGCTATTTGTTGTTGCTTTGATTTTGAGTACACTTGGATGTGTGCTTGATTACTTGTGGAGATTGTAATGTTACTCTCTATATGTTTCCATTATCTATATCATTCATCTTAGGAATTTATGTGATCATATTAATTGTGATTCAATGATATATCTACCTAGGCATGTTCCTCATATATGATACATGATCCATTCAAAGCTTATGAATCTATCTTATCTTTTTGAGGTAAGGTAACTACTAATTTCTACTTCTCTCACCTCAAAATGGGGGCATGTCATAGACGCATGACCTCCACATTTTTAATAGTTTCATATTATAGTGTGGGCATGTTATGGAAACATGTTTTCCACACTTACACCAGTTCTTAGATTATCCAAATTTAGTGGGGGAATATCATGGAAAAATGTCCTCTATACTTGCACAAAATTTTAAATTGGTCAAATTTTAGTTATATGATTTAGATACACATTTTTGGTAGCATTATATACATTAGTATCATTATTATACCCAATTTTTAGTTTGATAAATTGATGAGGTGCATATTCCATGTAAAGGGCATCTGAAAGATGAAAAATCAAATTAGTTTCCATATTTCAAATACTACTATGGACTATTATCATACCCATGATGGACTTTGATGGATTTTTATTGAGCCAATCTATTGCAGTAATTGGTTCACCTTTAGAAGGTTGAGATGATTAAATCACTCAATCTTATCAAGTTTCAAGTTAGAATTGACAAAATCATAAAAATTCACTAGATTTTATAGGATGGAGTGATTAAATCATCCACCCTAACCAGATATATAGTGTGATTTGATTGGATCACTCACACTCACCAAGTTATAAGCATGATTGGGTTGTAAGATTGAGATAAACTCAATGGTCATGTGGAAATTCACCTTTTCACTAAGTTTAGAGGCATGTTGACCTTTAATATATACATGTGTACATATTTTTATGATTAAAAATTGTCCTAACATCATCTCCAATGCTTCATAATGAAGTATATATTCAAATAAATTTTTCAAAAGGTAATATGGTTGCACTAACACACAGGTGTACTCCTAACATTTCTCTCTTAAATTTCAAAAATTTCAAATGATTTAAATTTCAAGATATATGAGTTGATTATACACTATAACATGATATTTATTGTAATTTAGTCATTTTAAAATCACTCAAGTTGGGCTCATGCAAAGTTAAGGTGTGTTATACACACCTAGGTATGCATTTTTTTTCTTGTAAACTAGTAATTTCATTAATAGGTTAAATGGTAGGGAATGTAGATACTAAATTTAAATTATATACCACCTTAGTCTTGTACACTAAAATTCTTATCATGATTTTACCCTTATCTAAGACCTTGTTGTTGAAAGGATCATGTCCACTATCTATGTCTGTAAAATTGTTTATCTCTTAATCCAACCATATTTTATTTTAATGACCACACCTTTATGTTGTGAAAAATGCTCTAAACCATATCATTATCCTTATCTACTAGTTTTAGACTTGTATCTATTTTATAGGTTCTCAAACACTTATATCCCATACAAACACCTATGTCGATGTAGGTGATCCTTTTCAAGCTAAGAATCAAGTGCCCAAAAGTCATATAATTTTCAAATTTAACATGTCCTTATGTTTGGCATAAGTGCTTTAGTGTGAGATATTTCCCCAAATGATTGGTATATCTACAAGAACAATAATAATTCATAACCCACCTATAAAATTTGTACCTCTCACATATAGAGCAATAAAATAACTATCAATCAAGATTCAATTAAGAAAATCTACCATATTCATTTCATTTTCCATATCAGTCATATGAGTAGTCTATTTATAGGTATGAAGTATTAAAGGAGCATCCCATGAGCCATATTTTCCAAGTTAGAAGCTAGGTAATTATATTTAATTGATTATCACATATTTCACTCATGTGCACATATAATCCAACATGTAAGGGATAACTACATAACTCTAAGACCCTCTTCAGGGTATTATCTATGTAGGTGTCACTCCTTGATAGAAGGGTTCTTAGGGTAGATTTACATCATGAGCCCACTAACCCATTTTACCATAATCAATCCAAGGGTGAATAAGCTAGGGTTTGATCATTTGATGAAGAGTGATAGCTTGTGCATGTGATCTATATACATCATAATAAAGGTGATATAATAACGAGATGGCTCTAGTTGATCTCATCCAAATCTAATCAATATTGTATTTATGACACATGTGTCTAGATCAAACACTTGCATCGATGTAACTATCTAGATCTACTGGAAGCATTTGAGGAAATAAAATGAAAAAAACAAAGATCTAACAACTAATCCAAGATCTTGATCCATTCCACTTCTAGTTTTCTTTAGCCCATATCTATATGAACACAATAAACTAGCTAAGTACTCTTATTTCTTAATTTATTACAATATCAATCAATAGTTGTACTTTCTATTTTTGGCATATCTCAATATTTAAATTTAGAATATTGTTTACCTAAATTTTCAAATTAATTGGCATGCTATATATTTATTTATCACCCTTTTGCTTAATCATTTCTATATTATTAGCCCTAGTTAACCTCTTGTATTATCTAAATTTAGGGTTAAACATATGCCTCTTCTCTTTCATCATAATCCTTTCATTCATAATATTTTTTATCATATACATCATTATAATTATTAATCATACAATCATCACTATTAGTCCATTCTTTATAATAATCAAGTGGCACAGCATGGCTAGAAAATACAAAATCTAAAGGATGAGAACTATGAGATTATAAAATAGATGGACTAGAATGATCATATGGCATATCATTTCCATAAAGTATAAAATCCAAGGGATGAGTATTAGTAGAGGATTTTATTTTGAAATTTCTAAAGGATAAAAGATCAAAAAATAAAATGATTAAACCTAATCCTAAAATACCCTCTCACATGTGAACATTAGAATGTATACAATAAATATTTATATTTACATTTTTTTTAATTTTTTTCAAATATAAAACATTTTTTATTAAAATCATAAATTTAAAAAATAGAAATTAATTTGAAAATAAAAGTACCCTTTTCTCCTTAAGTAAACATTTACTAAAAATAGTAAATTGCTAATTCTGACAAATCCATACCATATTTTTGAAAAAAAGGTTTATGATTATATTAACATGAATATAAAAAACCTCTAATAATTTTTAAACTGGATCTGTTATAAATCATAAATGAGAAAAATAAAGTGGGATGAATTGCAAGTAAAACCCTTAAATATGCAATATAAAAGAGGTATTTAGTATTTTTTTTTTAAAATTGGCTAGATATTTATGAAATATAAAATATGATTTTGAATAAAACTATAAAATTAACAAAGCTAAAAAATTAACTAGAAAATAAGTGCAACTTTCACCTTCTAAGCCAAATTTACTAAAAATAGTAAATTAAAAATTCCACAAATTTTGTACAATAGTTTTTAAAAAAATAAGCTTTTTATTATATCAATGTGAGTAGAAAAATCTTTGATAAATTTACAAATGGATTTTTTATGAATCCAATATTATCTAATTAAGGTATAATGAATCGTAAGTGTATGAAGAGGAACCCTAAAAACAAGATAAGGGTGAAACACTAGGGATAAAAATGAATGAATTCTAATATTTTACCATCAAGGAGGGGAAATTAGAGATCAAACATGAAACACTAGGGTTAAATTCATAAATTTGAAAAATAAGGTTGAAACCCTAAGAGAACCCTAGGGCTTGATATTTTTCAAACAAAATAGAGGTTCACAAAATGTGTTATCTAAATTTGAATTAATATGGTGATTGATTCTTAATTAGATAAACTAATATAATGTTGGTTGGATTTTAATTGACTAAATTGAGTGATATAACACAATTTTGACAAGTACATTTCTTGATAAGAAAGTTTGATAAGCATACTATAGAGGTAAAGGGATAGAGAAAGACTTGTTTTGATATGCTTCCTTAATTTATATAGGTATATAGGTTAAATTAAGACTATGTGAATTGATTTTAACCTCCATACTTTATAATGAGTGAATATTTTGAGCCTTAGATAGGATCAACAAACTCAGATAACTACTATGGTTGATATTGTCTTATTGGTCAATTTTATCCTTTGATTGTGAAGATTTGAAACTTGTCTAAGAGGTGTGAATGCTTCATTATCATTCATTTCCACTTTTTAAATCTCTTTTTTACATGTGCATAAACCTACAATATACAAACCCTAATTTATTACACAAGCACTAGATAGAATAAAATAACAAAGGAGAAAAAATGGGGGTAGTGAGAATGGCTGAGTTATCCTTATAAAATCCCATGTAATTTGATTGATTCCTATATTCAATATCATTCATTTCCAATTTAAAAATATTTAATTTACATGTGCATAATCCTATAATATCAAACCCTAATTTTCTACACATGTACTAGATAGACATCAAATAACAAAGGGAAAAAATGGGGGTAGTGGGAATGGTTGAGCTATCTTTAGAAAACCCAATGTGATCTGAGTGTTGATTACATAGCCAAAAAGACCTCATGTTGATGTAATTCTCCCTTATATTGATACATGTATCATAAAAATATTAATTCTCATTCTTCTATTTCCCCCTTTGCACAAGCATGCAAATGCAATAGTACTTCATAATATAACTATAGCAATTAATGTAATCAAATATGTAAATTTTAATATACTCTTGAAAATGTGTGAATTCCGATCAAAACATGAGACTGTTTATTATGACATGCCTTCTTATAACTTTGTTTATACAGGTATTCTTAGAATTTAAACTAAATTTATTAGTGCACATAAGGGTCCAAGTCAAAAGGAATTAAAATATCTAGGGAGGGGTTAGAATATTTAAAATACTCAAGGAGGGGTTGAGAAACTTAAATGACTTGAGGGGTTAGTCAAGTCATAAAGGCTCATAAAGAAAAAGGGTAAATATAAATAAATAATAAGATAAAAATGTGAAGAATATAATAAAATTCATATAGTGAAAGGATTAAAATGTAATAAATGTTCATCATTAAGTGTGTATTCATAATCTAAGACCTATGTAAATAAAGTAATTTAAAAGACATTATAAACAATTGTTTCCAAATTTGGGTCTCTACAAGTGTACTACCCCAATAGTCAAGCCATTGTACAACACTAAACATGGAATTTAATTTCCTCATACCTCACAGTATATTATAAATTCTTGGGGTCTTTTGTTTGTACCATATGAAGCTTATTTTTGACATTTTATTTGTACTTATATTTGAGATCCTACACAATGATTCAAATCCTTACCTAGATCACCTTGTTGTCAATTATACTTGCACCCCTATGAAGGTATTTTCAGGCCTTCACAGTCTGCTAAAATATGGAAACAATCCTAGGCTATGGGTGACCTAATCAGTGGATTGAATCTTTAGATTCTAAGGGCTAGCTCCCTTTGGTGTATCAATTAGTATATTTTCTCTATGCTAGAAATTAATGGGAAAAGAGAGAAAAACTTTAATGGAAATCCTATCTAATGATGGTGATACACCTATATTTTTTATTGATCCACTCAATTTGAGCTCCTAAGAACACTGATTTAGACAAAAAAAGGGCTGAAATTTTAACTTTAATTGACCAATATGCATAAGTATTTCATGAAAAGGTTTTATCTAGTGATCTAGGCTTAAGGGAAATGAAAGAATAGGCCTGATTTAAGGCACTAACCAGCCACTTATATCTACTTTAAACTCATCCAAGAGACATCAAACATAGAACATGACCTACATAGACTGATCAACTATGATGTTAGATAAGAATCAAGGCTTGACAAGGAAGAGAAATACTATCACTTATGCAAACTGATGACATGAATACACTATACCAACATTTTGAAAAATGAAAAAAAACAACCCTTCTATTAATCTAAAAAAAGGTTAAAAACTTAGTCTTTGGTATATTTTGATCTTTCCAAAAGAGGGATATAAATCAAGGATAAGGAGCCAACTTATATAGAAAAGATATAATAGCCAAGAGGATGGTGCTAGAAATAGAAGAGGAAATCAACTAAGTCAAACTTGTGATATCACAGCCTTCAAGTAAAATCTATTTTTATCTTATTCCATTGCATGAAAAGTTATTTGGCATTGGAAATGATGAGGAGTCCAAGTTTGAGTCAAACTTTCATCATGAAAAATTATACACCAATCTCCAAATATAGATTCAGCTTAAACTAAAAAAAACATGAGAAGAATATCCTTTACATGAAATCAATGCCAATGTTGAACTTAGAATATTGTTTGAACTACTAGAAATGTTGAAAACCTTTAACTAGATAAACAAGAGCACATGCATGAAATCATTTCCATGTTAGTGTTTGAAGGGATGAGGTGGACCCAAGTTTGACAAGTCAAACTCTTGCATGGAAATCCATACCATAATATTCAGATAAATCTACCTGTTGATTGATCTTGAAGCTAAGTTGGAATAAGAAGAGTCTTCCTTTGCATGGAAAGCATGAGTGTATGTGGCACTTGATAACCAGTCAACTCTAAATTAAGAATAGTCAACTCCACCCACATAAAAAATCTATTTTAAGATTGAAGAGCATGCATGAAGTCCCTTCTCAAGTCCTTGACATTTATTGTCCTCTTGTTCTTAGCTCTTCATTTTTGCATGTTTTGCTTCAGGCTTGGGGCACTTGTGTGTAGACTATTTGCTTCTATCCCTATTTATTTCCATGGAGTCTTATTTATTTTAGACTTTCTGACATATCTATTTTGGCTTTTCCTTCCCATGGATTATCTCTTTTTGTTCATTTCCTTCTTGGTTTCTTTCCCTTTTTGCCTTGGATTTCCTCCTCGATTTCCTTTGTTCAAGTTTTGTAATGGACTTTTTCAAAGGGCTAATAACCCCTCAGACTTGTTGAATGGTCTTTTACTCATGGAAAAATTTTCCAAATCCTTTTTCCTTTGTAAAACTCCTTTGAACAAAAAGTTCGAAGGAATTCTTTCCTTTGCAAATTGCCCTTGAGGCTTTCTGATACTATCCTTCAACATTTTCTCCAAGTAACCCTTCATGTTTTTGAAACTACCCTTTGAGATTTTGAAAATGGTCATTTTCCTTTGAAAATGACCCTTTAGCTTTTGATAAATACCCTTAAAGAATATTACAATGTGACTTTCCTAAAAGAATGGACCCTTCATCTTTTGATAAATGCCCTTTAGGCTTCTTTTTTTTAAACATCCTTTTTTGAAGGACTAATAACCCTTCAGACTTTTGTTTTGAACTTTCCTAAAAGGTAGATACCCTTCAAATTTATTGTAAAGGACCCTTCCAAAAGAAAAAAAACCTTCAAGCTTTTACAAATGGTCCCTCAAAAAAGTTGACTTGCCCTTCTGAGAAGAACTTTTCTTCTTGTAAACCTTAAAGTCCTCTTTAGAATTTGCTCCTTTCAACTTCTCTAATCAACATCTATTATTTCAAATAAAATTGGTAATGACATGAAAACATTTTAATGGAAAGGGTGGCAATTTTACCTGTGGGGTCAAAATTGTCAACACACCCTTTATACCTTTTGTTTTTCTTGTGTTGTCTTCATAATGGATCATTAAATGAATGCTTCTTTCACATGCTACATAGGATCATGCATTTCATTATCACATCTTGTATTTATTTTCAACATGATATTCATTATTTTATTCCATTGATTCAATTCCAAATTAATAAATAAGATATACTAAACAAGGCCAATCTCATGGCCTTCATATTTCTAATGGTTGTACTACTATGTCATATCACTATTCTTCTCCAATAAATTTTGTAAAATCTGAAATGAATTGGGAACAAGAGGAAGTATATATTATGCATTATATCAAATACTCAACTTAAAAATATATTCCATTTATTAATTCACTCCCTCTTAAAGTGTGAATTATGGCTCTAATTTCATAACCCAATACTCAAGAAAAGTCTAGTGAGACTGATGAAGAAAAATTTATGAAATATCTTTGTGAACATCCATAAAAGGTTAACTCTATTTTATGTGTTTAGAAATGAACAAAATAAAGGTGCCCAAGGTATCTCTTCTAATATTTCCACTCCTTCTAGTGCGTATATTCCTATGTATACAACCTTAATTACTTCCATAACATCAACCCTTAATTTGGGAACATCACTTGGTTTACAATAGATATGCATGCCTATTTCTACTCATGATACTTATACTCCTCCAGTCTCTTTTAAAAAATATACTATTTAACACATATTGCTTTCCTTACAAGCCAAGCTATCATAAATTGAGAAAACTCTTTATCATTATAACCCTCCTATGGACATAGGTTTCCTATTGCGTAACCCTTTGGTACCTAACATTGAATTTTATCCATTACCGATTGGATTTATGGATACTAAGCTTTTTTTTTTTATGAAGTCAAAGGTGACCTTGAATAAAATTTACATGTTTTCCATGTAATTTGTATATAATATATAGATAATGACAAATTTTTGACAAAGCTCTTTCCAATAAATTTCAAATAATATGCTCTTAGACGGTTTTATGATCTTCCTCATCAATAATTAAAGGATTATAATCCATTGGAAAATAATTTTTTAACACAATTTTCTATCAACATTGGTGATAAGTCATATGCTCAATTTTGAAGCTCAAAAAAGGGTCTAGTGAAATAATCAGTGAATATGTTCTAAGATAGAATATTACGCTAGAAAAAAATGACAAATCAAATGGTTGATAATGAATCCAAGATATTTTTACTCAATTTTTTCTATTTCCACTTCAATAATATATTATGTTTGATAAGTTTAAATATATTCATTAACTATGTCATATAATCAAAGAGTGTGAGGTCAAATTGATTACTTTTAAAGGTGTCCCTTCCTATATATCTTATCTTATCTATCTAGCTGATGGAGTATAATCTACATGATATCAAGGATAGGTTAGCATGTGTGTGTGTGTGTCTGTATGGTGGATATAAATATGTGTTCAATGGATTCTTAGTTCAAGTTCAGGTTGTCAAGGGGGTGGGGTAGAGATATAATCTGATCCCCACAACCTTATCTATAGAGTCTATATGGGAAACCTTAGCATGCTTGATTATCCATCCCCTGTGTGTGTGTGTGTGTGTTTGTGTGTGTGTGTGTGTGTGTGTGTGTGTGTGTGTGTGTGTGTGTAGACACACACACACACACACACACATATAGGTATATATATACATATATATACATATATATATATACATATATATATATATACATATATATATACATATATATATATATATACATATATATATACATATATATATATATACATATATATATATATATATATACATATATATATATATAGGTTGGGGTGGGGTTATATCTACATATGGGTCTATATATCTAGATAGATGGTATAGGGTTGATTGGGAAGGTGTAAATTCCCTGTCTAAAGGTGAGTTGGGTGAGGATACTTAATGAAAAACCTATCTTGGAATTGGCATCTAAGAGGGGGGAGAAAACAAGATCAAGTATACTTCAAATGCTCCTTAAACTTCAAATATCAATACTAAAAGTAAGACAAATTATAATATCAAACCTAATGAAATGAAAAATGAAGTTAAAATTATAATTAATGTTATCTCACAATGAACATGTTGACCAATTTTGACTTTTACGTCAAAATAGGGCACCCCTAGTAAAAAAAATATTTTGAGGCATATAAGGGGTTATAATATAATTTAATAAGTTGTTTCATAATTAAATTAATGTCAATTGATGTTATAATAACTTTGGTCGGTAGTTCTCTAGGTCTATTTAGCATTTTTGAGTCATTTTAAGAGATATAAACAGTGTATTTAACTTTTTGTACAAGTTTATTGGGAAATTTGAAGGTTTAAATGGGTTATTTAATGACCGATGTGTCCAAAAAGGTATTAATTAATTTAAAAAACTAAAAATTTGCAGGTTAATTAAAAGAAAGTTAGTTTTCCTAAATAAAAGGAAGAAAATGACACATGTATAGCTCATTGGGAAGCATTCCATATGTGAGGAGGCCATGGAACATCTATCCATATTCCTAAATCTCATATAAACTATTTTATTGATTTGGAAATTCAAATTTTAATCCAAGACCATTCTATCTCTTTTTCATCCTTCTTGGCATAAAGAAGTGACTTGTAGGTTTCCACTTGGTACAGCCAACAAAAAGGGTTTCAAGTAGAATGATCCTAGGAGGTTGTTTTAAAATTAGATACATTAAAATAAATATAATAATTTTGAATAATTTTTTTCTATGCTTCATTAACTATCCATTTGAAGTGGACTATGAAAATCTGCTTACAAATCTGTGAACCCTGTAGATTTTGCTTCATTCTAAGTAATTACATACAAATTAGTTGTTGATATTATTTTAAAAGGATTTTGGATATTAATATAATTTATTACATTATTTTTTTCACATTTTTAGTTGTTTTTATGGACCAACAACCTTAAATTTGTAGACTATTCTTTTTTAGGTGCAATGGGCAATTTTCACCATTTTTAGGAACTTTGTGCTTCTCCATGGATTCATAAGGTTGTGTTAGGTTTATTTAAATGTTTTAGAATTGATATTTATCCTATATCACCTTAAAATATCATTCCTCAAGGTCACATCCTTCTTGAAGTTGTAATTATAATCACACATGTAATCAGTGTGCCTTATAACTATATTACATAAACTACAGGTGGTTATAAGGCAGTTTTCATGTTGGAGAAGATGTATTTTATTTGGTTTCAAGTGTTTCCTAATGAATATCATGAACATGAAGTTTTATAAGTATATATGAGGTGTTTTTAGATCTTTTACACAAACATGTTTTGTTCTAACTTCATAATCTGCCTATGTGTAACTCTTTTTTCACCTACAGGACCATATGATGACATCATCCTAAGGTGTGAAAGGATAAAGTAGGTTTTAAAAATTATTAAAATTGATTGAAGTGAATTTTCATCCTTTATGGAAACATTTCAAGTTCACTTTCATGGAAGATTCATAGGGTTCATGCCTTATTGTTGATATGTCAAAGTATTCATCTATAGGTGGTTGAGTAGGTCATCAAAATGCTCTCATGGAAGGATAGAATAAATTGAATACCTAATTGAGGTTATGATATGGATTTAGTTCATAAAAATCACATACAATGGGTTTAAGGTGGAAAGAGAAGGATTGAAACCATTTAAGGAGAGGAGGACTGTGTATTTAGTAGTTTTATCCCAAAAAGAGCCAAACAGAGGCCTATGAGGTTTTTTAGGGCCTCATATAAATGTGCCTTAAAGGTGATAAAAAATATAACTTGGAAAAATTATTAGTCCCTAGTATATAGAGGAAATATTCCAAATTTTAGGGTTAAAGGTTCAATTCAAGGTAGAGGTTGAATACCTCAAGGTTGTCTTTCAAAGCACTAAATTCCCATAGTGAAGTCTATAGGCTTGAGTCATAATAGAGAAAAGATATAAAATTATATCATATGAGATGTTTTAATTTATTTGAAATAACATCAAGGATTCATGAGACCACCACAAAGAAGGTAACTCACCATGTTAGATCCCTAAATCATGCCCTGCCTATACACAAGCCTATGAATGACCTACAAGTAGGGCCAAAATAGAGGTGTATCAATTAGAATAGGAAAGTGACCTAAGCAAGGAGTTTTGGAAATATCTTAGGACTCTCAATGTGATTAAAGGTATAGACAGTGTTTTTATGACCTAATAAGGGTTCAAGGGAATATCTCCAACATCATGGCCAAGCTCAGTTGGTCCCTTAGACACCTATAGGTCTAAAGAGAAACAATGTCTCAGTCAAAGACAAAAGCATGGTTTTGAGATAAAATGGAAAAAATGGGTAATATATAATTGAATTACACATTATGTGATCTCATGGTGAACTCAAGGAAACATTTAAAAACATAATCAAGCCCAAGAAGGAACTGATAACTTACAACCAACTGTGATAGTATGAAATAATGAGTTTGGGGTAGAAAGCAATTTATTTGAAATATTTAAGGTGTTTCCAGTATAAATAGATAAAAAATAGGCTGAAAAACTTACCCCATAGAATTTTAAAGTGTCTTAGGTACTAATTAAATTTTTCAAAAGACTAATCCATATAGGATTAGGTAAGAGTCTTCCTCAAACAAGACATAGCTAGGCAGGGGACTTACAGTCTACCTAAAGGAAAGGGTTTTAAGGGTTAGAATGTATGCAAGGATGAAAAGTGATGAATAGAGAAAAAATGGGATTATAAATTCAAGGGAACCCTCAATAACTAGTTTTCAATGTTACATTTCATAAAAAAATTACATCTATAGGCTTGCTAAACAAAGCAAACACAGTCACAGTCAACTGTGACTGAGTAGGTAGTTTGAAGGTTGAAATAGTACTATGAAGCAATGGGAATTTATTGGGAGGTGTGTAAATTTGAATAAATTATTATTACACATTTATAAGGTCTCACAAGGTCATGTAATCCTATAGAGAGGTCTTAAATCAAGTAAAACACAATCCATGGTCTTGGACCCTGCACTTTCTTGTTCCTTTAGAAGTCTGTTTGGAATGTTGAAGGATTGGAAGGTCATATGACCTAATTAAGAGATAAATTTTGGTAAAAGGAACCATTTTTAATTTTATATACGTCTTTAATACCTAAATTTTATGATCAAACAAGGGAAGTTCCCCCTATTTTATCTCAGATAGGGGCACTTTTCCCTTACACAAACCTGTAAATCTTGAGAGATGGTTAGAAACTTGGAACCAGAAGCTTGGAGGACATTGATAGAATGTGTATATAGTTTTATTTAACCTATAATAACATGAATTAACTAGCATAGAGGCATATATACTAACAAGTTAGTCTAGAATCCTAGGTTTATAGTCAAACCTAATAGGCAAAATCTAAATCTAAAGGGCAAATGGTGGACAACTTCAATTTCAAACATGTAATAAACATTATAATGAGTTTTTTCATGTATATGGTTTGATAATGGAAGTGAATAGGCTATAAGACGGAAATTAAAATAATGAAATTCTATTTTGAGCTTCAAGGGCAACTCGGGCCTACTTAACATGCTTCGGCCTAATGCCCAAATGAGGAGTCTCTTTCATTTCCACCATGAAACATGATTTGAAACCTATTGTAACATGTAAATATGACCATTAAATAGGTTTTTAAAATCTTATAGTGAAAATGAAGTCAAGGGAAAACCATTTTTTGGTCCAAAACCAACTCAAACTTGTGAAAAAGAGAGAAACAAGCTCAAGAGGCCATTTTCAATTGCTCACATATTTCATAGGAGGAAAAGGAGTTAGGAGATGTTATTAGGGGTATTATAGGCCATATTTTTGGAAATTTTTCTCAATTTGGATGTCCCAATTGTATGAACAATTGTTAAGACCAAAAAAAGGCCTAAAACCTTATTAAACCCTTACTAAGGACCAGTCTTGGAAAATTGAGTTGGAAAGATAATAAAATGGCATATTTTTCCTAGAATATATATTATAAATTGTATAGGACCTCCCCAGGAATCTCCACACCTTTTTGATTATACGAACTTGTACATATAGGGGTAGAAACAAGCTTCTTCTAACTATTTTGTGTGTTATGCAAGCTACAAGAGGATTTAGGAGATGAAACAAAATTTTATGGAAATATTGAGAATTTTAATAACCTAAAATATTCATTTCATGTCTTGAAACAACTCATAAATTTCTTAGATAAGTCCTTCAACTCAGCCAGTCAAATATGGCATATTGGGTAAGCTAGAGAGAAGGGAAGAAATCTTTAAGTAAAGTGATTTTAAGGTTACCCTGATGCTTCCAAGGCCATTTAGGGTATTTAAAATTGTCATTAAACCTTTCCCACAAATTTTCATGAACAAATTTGAAGATAAGTGTGCTAGGTGCATGAGAAGGAGGTTTCCTAGAGTGTAGGTGATGATGGCTCTCTTCCAAGTGATTCTAAAAGACTAGACATGAAACCAATGCATGTAGAGGAATTATTAAGAGCCTCACCTTCCATTACAATAGTTTAACCTTCCATTTATTAGTTTAAAGTCACTCAAATATGCCTAATCATGAAGGCATTTTTATGTGCAATAAAAGGAGTTTTAGGCCACTATACATAACTTTGATAACTTAGATTGGCACTTGTTACTCCTAACCTTGCATGGTTCAACCCATATCATCTTCTCATGCATGTATATTGAATTTTATTATCTTTACAAGTGTCCTTGTGACCTCTCTCTCTCTCTCCTCTCTCTCTCTCTCTCTCTCTCTCTCTCTCTCTCTCTCTCTCTCTCTCTCTCTCTCTCTCTCTCTCTCTCTCTCTCTCTCTCTCTCTCTCTCTCTCTCTCTCTCTCTCTCTCTCTCTCTCTCTCTCTCTCTCTCTCTCTCTCTCTCTCTCTCTCTCTCTCTCTCTCTCTAAGAGTTGGCCATTTTGGAATTATATGGGATGTTCCCCCTGAGTATGGTGAGTCCCTCATTTATATACATTTTGATCAATAAAATTACTAAGTTTTACCTATTCATGAATATTTAAAAGTTTTTTATACATGTATGATGAATCTTGCTTAGTGAAGACTATGGATTCCTAGCATGTGGTCTCATTCTTTCACCTTGTTTGTAGTTGGAAAACATCTTTTTATAGGGAATGTGAAGTATTTTAGGAGATGTCAAATGTTGAGTGAGTTATCCTTTTCATTAGTGCCATTCAATTCCTCTTGTCTATTCCTCTTAGCTTTTCACATCTATCCATGACCTCATAATGTAACATTTGTGTGAGAAGATGAAGATTGAAGGACTATAAGTTTGGTTTGTATTTTTATCTTAAGTGTAGGATGCAATTAGATGGAAGTCATCAAAATTGATTTGGTGTATCACCTCCTTAGTTTATATTTGATTCTAGTTACCTCTCCCCCTTTTCACCCCATAAAGTTAGTAATAGTATTAGTAGTCAAGTGGTACATCAAGGGAGTTGTCCCTATCTAGAGACTCACCTCATACCTTAGGATACCCACAAGCCTATATGTTGATGAGTGTCATATAAGTCTTCATTTAATTAATATTCAATTGATGTCTTATCAACCAAGGATGGTGTCTAAATATATCTATAGTAAGGTATACGATGGTAGATCTAGAAGGCTACTTATGGGGGTGCTTATTGATCATATTCTAACTTTGACTAAAGAAAGGAATGTGTCCTAAACTACATGATTCATGATTTTACTAAAAAAGAAAGAAATCAAATTAATCCACTCTTTTGCTTGAAAATAAAAATCACACTCTTATTTATATTTTTATAGAAAGTAAATTCACACTCCTACTTACGAAAGGAAATTTGCTTCACACGTCTGTTGTAAAAGAAAACACACTTTACTTAGAAAAGAAATGAAATAAGAAAATGCTTTTTAAATTATGAATTTATTTTGATGTTTTTATGAATAAATGCAAATAGTAACAAGATTATAATTAATTATAGCAATGAATTAATAAAACATAACATAAATACCATACACAGTTCCTAGTTCCAAGGAGAGTAGGCCCTTGCTCCTCTCAGACTCAGGAACAAAGATTAACCAGAGCTGGAAACTAAAGTATTAATTCATAAAAATGAAATTATTACAATTTGGCTAAAACCTATATGCTTGTACAAATATTTTATATAATATATGATTTCTGATCCTTGATTCTTGATTACTTTCAATGAGGAAAGTCTTACACTTTATACTAATACAATCAACTCAAAATAAGATGCAAATAAATATGATTTCTTGGTTGATCCATTCATCCAAAGATAGGAGATTGGATTTCTAAGAGATCTAATTATTCTGATGAAATAATATACTATCTTATAATAGCCCTAAAATCTAATTACATACAATTTTATCAAAAGCAGGTCCTTCAAAATAGTAGGTGGTTATTTTCCTTATTTGATTCCAGCTGGAATGGTTCTATCTTATCCTATCTGACTGCCAGCTTCCCATTTGTAGCTTCATCCTTACAGAGTTTTTGGAATTAACCCTACAAATTTTGGAGGAATGAGCCTATAGAGTCCATAGAAATGAGCCTATGGAGTCCATATAAATGAGCATGTGGAGTCCATAGCAACAAGCCTATGGAATCCCTAGAAACAAGCCTATAGAGTCTATATAAACAAGCCTATAGAGTCCATAGAAACAAGCCTGTAGAGTCTGTAGAAACAAGCCTATAGAGTTCATAGAAGAAATTTGGATGGAGATCAAAATGTAACATTCATTATACATCGCATGTGTCTTCTTCATGAGCATTCTTCACAACAAAGAACTAAAACATGTTATGTATTAGACATTAATGACAAAGAAAAGGTTTAGTCTTTGGTTCAATATAAATAAGACAAATATTTATTTTCTATGTAATAGCTATCTAACAATATAAGATTTTCATAAGATAATATCCTTTGAGAGATGAATTAAAGGAAACAACATGTCAATAACGAGCTATATTATGAGCTCATCATCTCCTCCAAGCTTTACCTTTTACAAGTCCCATTGCAAACATTTATTAGCATTCATAGCTCTAGCTTATACTTTCCACACTTTGACTCAAGTCATATTCATCAAATTCATCTATTATATGTCTGTCTAAATTGCTAGTAAATCCCTGATATGTTTGAATCATTTGTTTCCATATACTAAATTGCTCCTCTAATTGTGGAGCCCAACTCTGCCATCTTAGAATATGTATGATCAGTAAAAGGGGTCTATATCTCATGCCAATCCATTTCTACTCTCCCCTAGAGTTGATTCCCTATATTAAAATTTCTAGAATTGAGGATGCTCTCCTCATACTCCATTTTAAGTTATTTGGGGACATGACCTCTCACCTTTTAAGAGGCACTAAAAGTTGGTCCCATTTGTTTACACTTATAGCCACCACTGAATCAAAACTTTGTCTTGAAAAAAAATCAAAAGAAACAGCATAATCATATAAATCCTATAAATAATTTGTTTTAACCTCATCATCTAATAAAGCATAGTTAAAATCGTATTTGATTAATCTAGGAATAGGAAAGGCTAGTCTGACACACAATCCTATAGTCTTAGCATGATTTGTATAGTCCTCAAATCTACCTTTCCATGTTATTTGATTTTTGAATGTAGAATTTAATGCTCTTAGTTGAAATTCTCCTACATGAAAACTTATCAAAAACTTATTGTGCTCATGATCTCCTAGATCAAGTCATGCAAATAAAATTCACAAAGCAAACCTTGTTGATCAGGTTCAGCACTATAGAAAATTTCCAAAAATGTTGTTGGCTGAAAATTTTTGTAAGGAAGATGACAGGAGATCCGTAGAAGCTTCCATCTATAAAATTATTCAAATAAAAACAAAATGTATGTAGGAGAAAGATTCCTACAGGCCAAAAGAGTTTCCCTTAATTTGCATGCATCCTATAAATTTTCTTCTAACTCTTAGACTTTAGCTTCTAATTCTTTCTTTTAATTTTCCAAGAGTTTGTTTGAAGAATTTTCATCTTTGTTTTTATGTTTAAGTAAAAAATATTCTTCTTTAATTTGATGTAGTATTTGCAAGGGAGGAATACCTGGATCACTTGTTTGACAACCATGCTCAACAAATACCTTAGGAGGAGAAGGTGCAATAATAGGTTCTTCGAAAGAGATTACCAAACTCTGTAATCTCTTATTTTCCTTCTTCAAATTTTCTACATATATCCAAAGATATATTTTTTCATTTTTATGTTCCTTTATTATTTTTTCTAATCTATGAACTTTTGTTGCATGATCAACAGATGTTGTATCTAATTTTTTCACCAAAGATGAGTTGAGATGATCCTTATTCTATGATTAATTGATCAAGTCAATAATGTCAATTATTTATTGTTGTTCAAGATCTTGAGCTTGATAAAGTTGCAAAGTTAACTGCATAATAAGATCATTTATATTAGATGATTCACCTTTCACATTGGTACATATAGTTTTCCCTTTGTCCATTGCAATTTTTATTAAAATAGGTGGTTGTTCTACCATAATTAATTCCTCTATCGTGTGTGGATCTTCCTCTAGATTTGGCTCCTCCATTATGATTGGAGAGTTCATTTTAGAAGAAATTTCTTCAATAGCTATAGGTGCAAGAATATTTTTATATATGGGAGAATGAGACACCATTTTAAGACTATCTAAAATATCTATAGCTTCTTATTTATCTTATTCTATTAAAATGAGCCTTCTCCTTCTTTTAGTTACTCTTTGAGCTACACTTGGTTGGATTTCCTTCTCAACCACCAAACCCTTGATCTTCTCAAGTTTTATAGCAACCTTTCATCTCAATTTTCTTCTTCCTAACAAGGAAACTGGTTGTACTATAGACTCATGAGGTTTTTGTGGGGACCTCAAAACTTTAGGGTTTTGAGACCTTGTGATTCTTCTTGAAGAAGACGAAGGGATTTCTGTGGATATTACAGTCTGAGATTTTTTCCTTGGTGTTTTTTTCTCAGCTAATATAGTAGGTGGAGATGAGTGTTCCTATGGTACATTTGGGGTTTTTTGTGTAGAAAGATTTGGAATTTGTTGTGCTAGACTGTTCTAAAATTCCTCCCAAAATTATTGTCCTTGCTGAAGGAAGTGATGTTGGATAATGAGTTAAATAAGGCCATGATGCCTAAGAGAAGAATTAAGGGTTATAGACACAACTTGTAAAGCACCATATAAGAAATATGGGAGGTTAATTTTGTACTGAGGATTTTGTCTCCCATGCTTAAGATGTATTAACATTTTCATGGTGTCTCCCCCTAAAAGACTATGTTGTCCTTCACAAATGATATATTCCTAGGTTTTAGGAAGTGAATTTCTACTAATCCCTTTTGATTTTCCCTTGGAATCTACTAGACATGAAGTTCCAGTTTGCTCATTACCATTAAACTGACTAATTAAATCACTAAATAAAATTATGCCTATAGCTCTCATTCCCTCTTCTGGAACTTGTATAATTTAGCTTATAATCTGAGCTGTAATAGGAATAGCAATGCCTTTCATAATTTAAAATTTAGGGGTGAGATTGGTAATGAATTCACTTACCATTGTTTCATCGAAACCTTAGAAATTTTCAATGAAAGGTAGCTAATCATTAGCTCTAAACACTACTACAGAAGCTTTGTCCTTATTAAACTTTGTTGCATTCTTTGGCTCTGATCTCATCTTCTGTCCCATTTCTATGTGGAGTTATAGTCAATTCAGTTCCTTTAACTCTAATTAAGGTATAGACTAGTCTTTTCTTGAAGTTGGTAGGCAAAAATCACTGAGGATTGGTAGACTAGCTTCTATTGAAGTCTATAGAAATGAAATGGTTCATATGAAATACTATAGCTACATGAGTCCATAGTTTGGTATGATGACTTGATACAGTGAAGTGACACACGTTTCTATGGAGTATGCTAACTTTTTGTCCATTATTAGACATTGGGTGAAATGATGATATGTCACTTTGATGATGATAGTGATCCATTACTTCATTTAAAACCCCTTTTTATGATGTTCCATCATTATCATAATTGATGACTCAATTGATGATATCAAAGTTTCACACTTATCCATACACCTTTGGCAGCTCAGTTGCATGTTTTTTCATTATGGAAAGTGTCATTCCATTTTGGAAGATTCAAATTTGGGTCATCTTTGTAGAATAGTGTCTTAATCAAATCAAAGATAATTTGTTAATTAAATATAGATAAATAAAATATATATCTTACTTACTTTAACCTTAGATGTATTCTTTGCTTGCCATGTATCCTGCATAAATAAGTTTGCATGGATTAGTTTCTTGCATGGAGATGACCAATCATAGTGACATGAAGTGATTCTCTATTTCTTTTCTTATAAATTTTATTTTTTCCCTTTGGCCAGCCATTACTAGTTTTCTAGTCAAAGCCATTTTTTGCAATGCATAGCCAACCAACAAGCTGGTTTTCTAGGCATGCATTGTCAATAGTGTCCTTGGAAGTATTTTTACTATTGATTTTTTGTTTTGAATTATCAAGGAGAATTTTCTCTAGAATAAGTAGATCTCTCCATAATAACTACCTGATCCTTTACTTTTTGAATAAATTCTTCTTTATTGAGAGGTTTTTGATAGAGCTTCAATCTATATCCATTGACTAACAGAGATTTTCTTCTATCATCAATAGGTATTAGCTTAACAGAACCATTTTCATAGACCTCCTCAATTTGATAAGGTCCCAACCACCTTGTTTGTAGTTTTCCTTTAAACTATTGAAATTTAGAATCAAACAACAGTGCCCAATCTCCTTTTTGAAACTTCTATTGCTTGGTTTGTGAATCATGCCAAACTTTTCTTTGATGTTGTACCAATTCAGTTCTTTTTAGTGCTTCCATACTCATTTTATCAAGTTGATTAAGCTATAGGAGTCTTTATTTCTGTATTTCTTCTAATTCAATTCCTACTTCTACAACTATTTTCAGAGTTTTTAATTCAAATTCAATAGAGAATAAAAGCTTCTTACCATACACCAATTCATAGAGTGAAAATATAGTTATTATTTTCCAAGTAGTATTATAGGCCCAAACATCTTTTGATACCTTATCTTTCCAATCCTTTCTACTATAATTAATAACCTTGGTTAAAATGGTTTCTAGTTATTTGTTGGTGACTTCAACTTATCCATTAGCCTATGGATGGTATGGAGATGTTTTTCTATGCTAAGTTTGATATACTCACATGAAGTGCTTTATCATGTTTGACATGAACTATGGTCCTTGATCTAAAACTATTTCCCTTAGAGCACCAAATCTTTGCATGATTTTGAAATATAAGAAATTAGCTACCATCTCTTCTCTAGTATGAGTTAATACTTCTACTTCTATACACTTGGTCACGTAGTTTGTACATACTAGGAGATATTCTTTTCCTCTAGAAGGAAGATCTACGGGACCTATGAAATCAATTCCCCATTTCTCAAATGGTTCTAAAACCAATTAAGGATGAGGGTGTAGAGGCATATCTATTGAAAGAGTAGGCTATCTAATTTGCTAACAAGCATCATAGTGTCTGGCATATCTTTTTACTTGTTGATGAAGATGAGGCCAATAGTATTATGCTCCCAAGATTTTATGTATGGTTTTTTGAGCTGAGTAATGACCTCTTTCTAGTTCATCATGACAAGCTTTGATGATATCATAAGCTTCACCATTTGTCACACACATAAGAAACATATGGTTAGGTCCAAGTTTAAATAATATTCTATTAATCCATTTAAAAGAAGAACTTTCTTTGATTAAATGTGTCTTTTATTTTTGTGAAAATTGTAGAGAAAACTTCCCTATGGTGAGGTAATTGGCTATATCAGCAAACTATGGAGATTTTGTTGAAATAGCAAATAGTTGTTCATCTGGAAAGTCATTTTCCACTGGTTCTTCTTCACTTGTAGTGTTCATTCTTGACAAGAAATCAGCAACCACATTAGACTTCCCTCATTTATCTGTAATAGTAACATCAAATTATTGTAAAAGCAATATCCATCTAATAATCCTACCTCTCATAATTGGTTTGTTAGTAAGATATCTAATAACTGAATGGTCTATATAGATAAATACCTTGTAACCTATTATGTAGTGTCTAAATTTGTTAATTGCATAGACTACGGCTAGGAATTCCCTCTCAATTGTGGTTTAATTTCTTTCAGTAGGTGTCATGTTTTTGATAATATAATATATAGCATACATATTAACCTCTTCATCCTTTTGTCTAAGGACTGTTCCTAGTGTTGTATTAGAAGCATCTGTGTATATATGGAATGGCTTAGTCTAATCTGGTCCTCTCAATACTAGAGCAGTAACAAGTTTAGCTTTGATGGTGTCAAAGGTCTACTAGCAACTATCACTCCATTTGAATGTATTGTCTTTTATAAGCAAGGCAAACATAGGGACAGCTATTTGGCTAAAATTATCTATGAAGCATCTGTAGTAACTAGCATGTCCCAAAAAACTTTAACCTCAGTTTTTATTTGTGGAATGGGTAAGTTGGAAATTATTTCAACTTTCTTTCGATCAACTTGAATGCCTTTTTCAAAAATATGGTGTCCCAAGACTATTCCTTCATCCATCATCAACAAACATTTCTCATGGCTCAAAGATAATTGTTGTTCCTCACATCTGATTAGTACTCTTTCCAAGTTAGTAAGAGCTTCATAAGTTCCACCATAAATGGTGAAATCATCCATATATACCTTAACACAATCATTTGTAAGGTTAGAGAATATTGATAGAATTACTCTCTGGAAGGTTGCTAGAGCATTACAAATTCCAAATGGAAGTAATCTATAAGTAAAAGTTATCCAATGGAAGGTAAATGTGGTTTTATCTTGATATTCAACTACTACTATTATCTGGTTATACCCACTAAACCCATCCAAGAAAGAAAAATATCTCTTTCCTACCAAGTTGTCAAGAACTTGATCAATGAAAGGTAAAGGAAAGTAATCTCTTAATGTTGCTTTATTCAATTCTCTATAATCTACACATAATCTTAACTTTCCATTTTTCTTGGGCACAATTATTAGAGGTGAAACCTACTAGCTATCTGAGATGGGGTAAATAAACCCAACTTCTAGTAACTTTTGGATTTCTATTTTAGCTATTTCCTTTAACGTTGGGTTTATTCTTCTTTATGGTTGTCTAACTAGTTTGATAGATTATGTGTAAATGTGATGAGTTCATATGATGAGATGAATTCCCTTCATGTCAGTATAATCCCAAGAAAAAGCCTTGGTATGTCTTTCCAATACTTCAAAGAGTTGATCTTCTTCTTCATTTATTAACCAACTATTGATATTCAAAATCTTTTTAGATAATACCATGATTGGTTTTGTACCTGGGTAGCTAGATTCTATTTGCTTAAACTCACTAATCAATGAGTTCAAAGGACATGGATGAGGAAGTAGCTTATGAAACATTGTTACATTATCAACAAACTCTTTTCTAGGAGGAATTAGTCTTGCTAAAGAACAATGGAATGCATCTAAGAAATGAGTTTGCTAATATTCTACCAATTACCACACACTTTCTTGAATCAATCTATGATCATATGATGAAGAAGTACTAGAAGAAGTAGAAGTGGAGGGTTCAAAATTTTCTATCTGACCCAAGAATCCTAAACTAAGGCAGTCTATAGTTTCTAGACTAGCCGAGTCTGTAGCTTTCAAACTGGCAGAGTCCATAGTTTTTAGCCTAGCAAAGTCTATAGTTTTTGGACTAGCATAGTCCATAGATTTTGGGTTTATATCTCCATTCAATTATTTCAAGTGTTTTTTAACTATGATCATGGCTAATGAGGAAATGTTATTTAATGTGTTTTCTAATTCATCCACCCAAAGTTCTTGTATGAAATTTGTTGATGGTTTTGTAGGAGGATACAAAAAGATGCATTTATATTTTAACCCATTATAAATGGTCATGTCTCCTGACCTACAATCAAT
Organism: Torreya grandis; assembly: GCA_037957365.1. Lineage (NCBI taxonomy): Eukaryota > Viridiplantae > Streptophyta > Pinopsida > Cupressales > Taxaceae > Torreya > Torreya grandis. The sequence continues at coordinate 5,179,040 of JARHVA010000249.1, forward strand.
TAATGCTACTACAGTAGCCAACCATGGTCTACCTAGGATTATGGGATATCCTAGATTCTTTGTTTTGGATTGCAAGACCATGAAATCTATTGGATATTCCCAACACTCTATTAGTACTTCAACATTTTCTATAGTCCCTTCTGGTTTAGTTACAGATTGGTCCACCATTTGAATAATGGTAATTGTGGGTTGAATTTTCATAAGAGATAATGCATTGAGAGTATCAGTTGTCATAACATTGATTGTTGCTCCCAAATCTACCAAGATGTTAGGAATTTCTTTACCTCTGATTGTGACTATGATCACTGGGCTTCTCGATTCTACATATTTTGGAACTAATAGTTTTCCTGCTAATAAATTAGTAACTTTTCCATCAACATAAATGGTTCTTAGATATTTTGATTTCTTCCCAGGTGTCTTGATATAAAGGTTTTTGATGATTTTATTTAATTTAGGTATATCCCTAATAGCTTGTAGAAGGGGTACCTCAATATTGATCTTTTGTAACTTATGGACCATGTTTGATTCTGGTTTAATATCATTTTCTCTTAATATTTTTATAAAAAGAACTACTAGTGTAGTAGTGTTTTCTTTGTTTACTTCAAGGCTCATTTTGATCTTGGCTTTTCTAGTGTTTACTTGAGATGATTCTATTTTTTTATTTTCATCAGGTATCTTAGAAATGAGAACTGGAAGTTTTTGTATAGTTTTCCCTGATCTCAAATGTATGTCTGAACACTCAATAGCTCCAACATTGATTGTTTCTTCTTGTTCATTAAAATAAACAGGGGTTAGTTGTTTATTTTTATAATTTGCTATTGGTTGTGTAGGCATTGAGGGATGATTGATTTTTCTTTGTTGTTGAATAACTGGGGGTGGCATAATAGTTTGTTATTGAAGTGGTCTTCTTAGTTGGGTGAATTGTGGTTATGGGTTCCACTACTGATTCCATTATTGATATCACTATGGCATCCATTACTGTTGTGGTACCCATTGTTGTTATTGTTGTGGCACCATCTATGGAGGTGTTGGCATCTAATCTTGTCCTTCCCATGGATTTTGAATTGATGGAATTTAGGGTTGATTCCAAAATGGTGAAGGAACTAAAATGTTCCATGGTGCCATCCATGGATTAACTAGATTTCTTGCATTAAATTATTCTTGACCCTAGTTTTGTGGGGCAAAGTTTTATCTTTGAATATAATTTACTTCTATAGTGGACTAGACTTGTGTTTTCATTTGATTCTTTAAAGCAAGCAAAAGGGTACAATATTTGGTATCTTGATCTATTTCATCACATATCCCACATGATGAAACATTAGTTATATCTAGGGAGCAATCTCTAAGGGTGTGTTTCTATATGCACTTAGGATAGTAGATTGTTAAGGGTTCTGTTGTATTTGCCTTAGATTGAAGGCCATCCAAAGTACTGTTTAGTGTAACCAGGATATCTATCTTTAGATTAACAAATTTTTCCATTAACTTACCCACTTCATTAAATTTACTAAACTTTCCTTTCCCAATTCGAGGTTTCATTTGAGATTAATTGGTACAAAGCTCAAAAATTTGATCAAAATCCAAGTTATTTATATCTCTGCCTCCCATCAGATTTAAGACATCTCTAGTGTCTTCATCCAATCATTTCAAGAAAACCAATTTTTGAATATCTTCAGTGAGTGGATAATTGCTTTTTTATGAGTGAACATAAATCTATCCAAATAATCCTTTAAATATTCATACTCACTCTATTTGATTTTGAAGAAATCCATTTTTCTTTCTCATACTAAATAGTAATCTTGGTATTTGTTAAAGAATTCTATTTCCATGTCATCCCATGTTCTAATAGAATTGCCAGGTAAACCCATGAACCATCTCATAGCTACATCTTTAAGTGTAGAGAGAAATAATTCTAATTTTTGGTTATCAGTTATGTAATCATAGGTTTGACATAGCACCTTAAACTCAAACAAGAATTGATTAGGATCTTCTGTAGATCGTCCCCAAAAATTTAGCAGATTAGCTAGTGAAATATTTCTCATGGGGGTTTGATCATTAAGATCTACAACAATAGGAAAGGAAAAAGTGTTTTTTGGTTATGCAAGTTGTTGATTTTTTTGGAGAGCCATTTCTTCTTTTTCTAATGATATTTCAAAGCTAGGATGATCTTTCCCATTGAATATTTGTGGTATCAGTTATGGGTTGTTCAAAGTTCTCAGAATTTTCTTTAGCTATGGATCTTTGAAATATTTCTTCTAAGTCTTTGTAAATCTCCAAATAATGTCTTCCTGCAAGATATTGATCTTGAGGAATTTGTACTATGGAGCTTACTTGTGGCAATGGCCTAGTTTCTATCCAAGTTTCATAAGATTCTTGTAGATAGATTTCACTTGTAACTTCTGGTTCACTACTTAGAGATGTTGAAGGAGTGTTAACTTGTGTTCTTAGTGTAAACTTTAAGATGAATCATCCTTTAGAATCTCTAGGATAGTACATTAATTTATTGATTATTTTGGGATTTTTATGATTTTTCTATTTTTTACTCTAGACCAATAATTATTACCTTACTAACACCTTGTGTTCCCTAGCAACAACACTAAAAATGATGAGTGTCGTCTAACTCTTCATTTAATCAATATTTAATTGATGTCTTATCAACCAGGGCTAGTGTCTAAAGCTATCTTTAGTAAGGTATATGATGGTATATCTAGAAGGCTACTTATGGGGGTTTCTGTTGTTCCTATTTTAACTTTGACTAAAGAAAAGAATGTGTCTTAAACTACGTGATTCATGTTTTTGTTGAAAAAGAAAGAAATCAAATCAATCTACTCTTTTGCTTGAAAATAAAAATCACACTCCTATTTACGTTTACATGGAAAGTAAATTCACACTCCTACTTACAAAAGGAAATTTGCTTCACATGTCTGTTGTAAAAGAAAACACACTTTGCGTAGAAAAAAAATGAAATAAGAAAATGCTTTTCAAACTATGAATTTATTTTGATGTTTTTATGAATAAATGAAAATAGTAACAAGATTCTAATTAATTATAACAATAAATTATTTAAACCATAACATAAATACCATACACAGTTCTTGGTTCCAAAGAGAGTGGGCCCTTTCTCCTCTCAAACTCAAGAACAAAGATTAATCAGTGTTGGAAACTGAAGTATTAATTCATAAAAATGAAATGATTACAATCTAGCTAAAACATGTATGTTTGTACAAATCTTTTATATAACATCTAATTTTTTATTCTTGATTCTTGATTACTTTCAATGATGAAAGTCTTACACTTTATACTAATACAATCAACTCAAAATAAGATGCAAAGAAATAGGATTTCTTGGTTGATCCATTCATTCAAAGATAGGAGATTGGATTTCCAAGAGATCTAATTATTCTGATGAAATAATATACTATCCTATAATAGTCCTAAAATCTAATTACATATAATTTTATCAAAAGCAAGTCCTTCAAAATAGTAGGTAGTTATTTTCTTTATTTGATTCCAGCTAGAATGGTTCTCTCTTATCCTATCTGACCACCACCTTCCCATTTGTAGCTTCATCCTTACATAATTTTTGGAATTGACCCTACAGAGTCAGGAGGAATGAAATTGTGGAGTCCATAGAAATTATCCTTTAGAGTCTATAGAAACAAGCCCATGGAGTTCATAGAAAAAAGCCTGCAGAGTTCGTAGAAACAAGCCTATAGAGTTTGTAGAAATAAGCCTGTAGAGTCTGTAGAAATAAGCCTATAGAGTCCATAGAAGCAAGATGGATGGAGATTAAAATAGAACATTCATTATACATCACCTATGTCTTCTTCTTGAGTATTCTTCACAATAAAGATCACTAAAAAATGCTATGTATTAGACATTAATGACAAAGTAAAGGTTTAGCCTTTGGTTCAATATAAACAAGATAAATATCTATTTTCCATGTAATAGCTATCTAACAATATAAGATTTGCATAAGATAATATCCTTTGAGAGATGAATTAAAGGAAATAACATGTCAATAATGAGCCATATTGTGAGCTCATCAAAGGTGATTCTACTGTACCATTTGTAGACACTTAAAAATGGCCACTAATAACCTCTAATTAGGATTTTGGCCAATTTTTACCCATAATGCACAATTTGGCCTAAAAACACTAAAACATGCTAAATGAGGTGAACTGACATATTCAAATGATTATTTTGGCCAAGGTATCCCTAAATGGGGTAATGCAATTTATGGGCCAGCTAACTTTGATCAGATCATTTCAAGTCAAAATGCCATTTTTGCACCTAGGTGCTCTGGATTGCTCTTTCCTATCATATCTCTTGCATAAGATGCATGCCTTTATTATTTGTATTTGGCAACATCTTAAATGGGATAACAGTTCCAATCTATCTGACATGAACTTCCAATTCCAATCTAGTCAAATTTTGGACCAATAACAAGGCATTCTGATCAATTTGAGTAATTTGTGCATAAAGTACTTAAGCATGCTTAAGAACTAATTAACCCAAATCAAGGTCTAATCAATAATTATATAGAAACTTGTTGAATATCTACATCATCAGGTGACCTCATTTCTTAGGAAGGCATCTTTAGGCCATAAATGCCACAAATATCAAGATTCATACCCTCCATGCATCATCAATGCCTTTCATGATGCCCTCTATGCCTCTTAATTACACCTTCTGCTAATGTCATGATGAGGATAATTATAAACTTAATTCCAAAAATTGAATTAATCCTCAACCATGCATCTCAATCTTGAGCTGGATGGTTGAGGTTAATTTTGATCAAATCCAAAAATCTATAAATAGAGAGGCCAAGAACATCATTTCTAATCTATTTTGGTGCAAAGTTATAATGAATAAATATCTTCAAGGAGTCATTGAAACTAGTGTTACCATGCCAAATTAATTCCAAGCCAAGCTAAGCCATAAGCCAAAGGTGCCAAGGAGAAATGGAGGTAGCCAAGCTTTCATTGCTAAGGACTTCATGAGCACAAGCTAAGCAAGCCACCACTATAAAGGCATTTGAAGCATTCAAGGAAGGCGAAGGGATTATTGTGTTTTCATTTCTTGATTTTTAGTTGTGTTTTTCATTTATTTTTGTTAACTAAGCTCTACCTAGTGTCTAGGCCTACAGATGTTATGATATTAGTGTGGTTATTTCATTTTATTTTTCATTTTGAAACTAACACCATACTAACCATCCTCTCTTGAGTTAAATTCCTAGATTACATAATGCCACACCTGGTGGGACTAGACATATCCTACACATGAATAAGATCATTTCATAACTCTAAAATATTTATTTGGACCCTTAAAACTCTTTCAAATTGATTTTCTAACTTTATTTTACCATTTTTGTTTGCCACAATTTTACATAGTAACCAACATCAATAGGTAATACTAACATCAGTTGCATAGCTGAACTAACATCAGTTGGGTAACCAACATTAGTTAGAAAAATTAACCATTGTCGATTGTAATAACTGATGTCAGTCACTATGTTTTTTTAGAAACATAGACTCAAGAGTTATTTTTACAAAGTTCATTATTTCAAACCAAAAAGAGCTTCAAAGCTAAAGGACATGCTAACATTTTTTATATAGGACCAAGCTTGACATTTGATAAAAACATGTTTAAATCACTTTTTACATGCTTAAAAATCAATTAGGAACTTTGTTTTGGTGAATGTTTTCAAAGTTTGTAACTAAGACCAAGGGGTCAAATGAACACCACCAAATCTTTCATTTTGGGTTTAAAATTAAACACACTTGTCAATTTTTTTTACAATAGTTGTTTAATCAAATCTTTGTTTAGCAAAAAAAGGTATGTTGCATGTATGCTCTTCCATTTGTCCCTTATAGGTAACCCTTGGAATCAAAAGTGCCATTCCTATTGCAAGTAGCCTAGTCTAAGGCTTAGAAATAAAGTCATCTCAAGCACTCCCCAAAAACTCATCAAAGTTTAGGTGACCTTGAAAATAGCCCTAAAGTCTTTCTACTTTCATGCTTTCTTTATTTTTACGCAAACTTGGCTTACGAGGGGGACTTAATCACCTCCCGTAAGTTTTTTAGGAAAGCTTTGACCCAGGGTTTCATCTCCCAAAATTGACTTCATTTGTCTCTTTTGGAGTTTCACATGGGATGTAGTGGTACTTTGGACATCGCACTACGTTGAGTGAACAATAGGATGTAGTGGTTGCAAAAAGGACTAGACCTTTTTTTAACAAGCCAAGTGATACAGACCCAAAATCCATGCTTATCTTTTGCATTATTTGATATGAAAGTCATTGTGCAATTGATTCCTTTAGAGACATTCAAAACTTGATAGTTTATTCAACCCTATTTTTCCATACCCTTGTTAGGATTTGCACGATTATACTTAGTGTATTTTGGTCATTTTTGCTTGGTATGTTTTGAGACTAAAACTTGTTTGTTTGTTCATAAAGCTATGTCAAAACCATTTTGTCTATACATCACTCTTTTGTCTATAGAGGTGTTATGTTGGCCATTTTACACCACACTCATGTCTTAAATTTTTTGCTAAACTTGTTTGTGTGTGTGTCATTTGAGTTGTAGAAGGTAGCATTATGTTGCCCAAATCATGTCAAACCATTTTGCCTTTGAGTCTTTGAAACATAGTATTGACCACATCATTTAAGCATGCTTACACCATTAGGATGCTCAATTTGTTTCAAGACTAGTTTACCTTACACTAAAAACCATTTATTTCAAACCATGTCATGTATACCATTTAGACCTTTGTCTTATGTTGTCATGCTATCCAATCTTGTCTAGCTTGTTTGGTCAAATCCTAGTTTTCACCATTGAGTTTTCAATTAGCCTTCCAAGTTTGGATTCAAACATTGATTGATTTTTGTTTAGGCCTTAATTCATGGGGCTGATTTTTGTCTTTCTCTTTTGGGTTGCATAACTTCTGTTAATCGATTACCTAAATTTGAAAACTATTAATCATTTTTTGTTTAGAGCCTATCCTCACATTATTTGTGCCTTTATTTAGGAGAACATAGTCTTTCTTCAAAGAGCCTTTTGTCTTATGCCTTATGCCAACTGATCATGTTTATGTTTGATTCCTTATGTCAAGTTTATGTCAAAGTTATTTCCAAATTTGTTAGATTAAATCAAATCACATCATGCTTGTTTGTTTGAGCCTAGCTTTTGACTCTGCATTTGGATAAAAGAATGAGTAACTCATCTTTTCCCTTTCCTATTTTAGACCTTATTCAAAAAAATTTGACCTAGACTTTTGACATACTGATTTTTATTCAAATGCTTGACCTTTTATGTTTAGGACATTTCACATTATACATTTGATGTTAGACTATTTTATGGTAAATCTTAGCACAAATCATTTTAGAGATACAACTCCACTTTCAAACCACATTGGAGATACAACTCCACCTTTTGACCAAGTTAGACAAAGCTTGAATCATTTGTCCTTTGGATATAGTTTTTCAGAGTTTGTGGAACTCTAAGCCTTTTTGTTTTAGATCTTTCATCATTTGCATGGATATGTCTAGCTACACTTATGGAGTCACTTACAATCTAACTTATGATAGAATGGATGCACAAAATGACTTTTATGGCTTTATTCAAGACCTCAATGATGCTAATATGTTTTGCGAGATAGATTTCTATCCACTTCATATTAATCATTAGTAGGAACAAAGTCACAAAATAACTTACAATCCAACTTGAGACCTTGATTGGTATGAAGAGGCTTATGAAGAGGACTTTAAAGACCCAACTACAGATAATGTTTTTTGGGATACAGATTCATACCCTCTTTGCAATAATTAGTACATGGAACACAGTCAAGAACCAACTTATGATCCAACTCAAGATTGGGATGATTTAGTTTATGAGGAAGACTTTGATGCTTTTGCTTATGTAAGAAATCAAGTTTCATGACATCCTTTTATTATCTAATCATCGGCTACCCCTAATCTTCCTTTGGATTATATGATCTACTAAGCTCTATAATATCTAAGGAATACCATTATCATACCAAGACCTCACCCTTTGGTTTGTGCAAGCAACCAAGCTCCACAATGCCTAACCATTTCTATACTAGGACCTCATCCTTTGGTTAGTGTGAGCAATCAAGATCCATAACACCCCTTCATCATTATAGGACCTATTCCTTTGGCTTGTGTAAGTAGTCATGCTCCACACCACCCTATCATTATCATCTTAGGCCTTTGTCCTTTAGCTCATGTGAGCAATCATGCTCCCTAAGGCCCTACCATTATCTAACCACAAGTCATTACATCCAAACCTCAACCCATCCAATCATTCAAAGATGAATATATGTTCACAATTGGTATTTTCCAACTCATTGGAAACCAAGGCTAAGAGAACTAACCAATCCAAGATATTTCTATTGAACCAACCACTTATGATAAGTTAACCTAAGATGAATCATCTATTGATCCTATACCAGTTGTTAAGGAGTCTCACTTTGATGAACCAGTCTTTATCAAGTCACTTATTAATGATTATAATCACCTTTGGGAAAATCATTACCTCAACTATGTGCCTATTTTTCAAGAGCCTCATATTGACAAGCTAATTTCTAAGGAGTTATCTCTTGACCTTTTCCCCATCTTAGAGGATTCTCACTTTGACAAACCATTTTTTTTGGATCCCATTATGCCATCATAGGATATTACTTGTCCAATACTAAGAATTCAACAAGAAATCATTGTAACCAAGTACCCATCAGATGAAGAATCAAATTTAGAGTCAAGTTCTATTCTTGAAATGACATTAGATTTAGCATCAGAATCAGAATCAACATCATTCTCAACATTAGATTCAAAGTCCCTTGAGTTAGAATCAAATTCAAAAGAAAAATACGTTTAAAGTTATTATAACATTGGTTATGCATGCCTTAAAAATCAATTTGAATACATTTGTGATCCTTCTATAGTTTTTGAGGATGAGTAATTTAGCTTCGACATAATTTATCCTAGTATCTTCTATGAGGATTGTGCAACCTCTCCCCATTACATTACCATTAACCAAAATAGCCATATTATTGACATTCCATCTCCCACAAGTGTCGATTGGGACCAATAAAATCACACTTTATTGAACTACATCCATGGTGACATAGCGATAAAGGAGTCTAAGATAACATTCATGTAGTAGAATAACACTCTCCTAGTGAAACCTTATTGAATGTATTAGGAGACAATCCAAGTTAGAACTCAACATCTTCTAGTGAAATTTTTTTATAAGCACTAGAAGATAGTCAAAGTCAAAAGTCAACATTACGTAGTAAAACCTTATTAAAGGTGATACGAGATAATCAAGACAACTTCATTGGTGAAACTCATTTGAGACACCAATAGCTAAGCATAAAAGTTCTTCACTACTTGATGAAGATAAAATCAAAGATCAAATCAAAATAGCTTCTTATCTACAACTTAATTAGATGATAGCTACTCTCAAGATCAAATAATATAAAAATTTGGTGGTCTTATCGAGAGAATAATTCTTTGGCCCTTCCACAACTAAAATTATATCAAATTTGGCATCATCAACATTACATGTGACTAAAATCCCTAATCTTCATTTGTTTCCCCACATTTATACATTCCATTATCATCTACCATTCCATTTCATAGTCAAACCTACCATCTATTATTTATCTATATTTACCATCCATGGTTTCACTTTCCTTTTTAGAGGCTATAAAAATACCTTGTCTTGACGTTTGAAGGAATCAAAATCAATGACCAATGAAGATCATATAAGCATTCTTGACAATCAAATCTATAGGCCATTCTTGATAGAGAAACTATTTAGATGAGGTGTGGGCTAGAAATTAACATGATCAAGTATTTTATTTGTATCATTTATTGATTAGGATGTGCATCTCCATCTCAACATGAAAAATAGAATCGTATGTCACTAACCATACTTAGGAAAAAAACATGTAACATACCATTTCATTGTCATGCCATTATCGTTGTTACATATCCATTTACCATTGTCAAAGATCCCATCCATTTACCCCATCACTTGGGGGCAATCCTCTTACCATTTTATCTTATCTATCAAAAACCATCATTATCCTTCGAAAGACCATACCATCCTATCATTCCATTCCTATCTAGACCAAATCCTATTTTTATTCATCCTACCCAATTCTATTTTGATCTTAGCTACTTTGGTTCTTCCTGCACTTTTGTGAGAGGATTTTAATCAAGTTTCAACAATAAATCTAATCCATATTTTAATGATAGTTTATGAAAGTAGTGTGACAATTGATTTGGTAAGATATCTGTCATCCTATCAAATTTATTTATGTGACCCTGATTATAACCACCTATGGGCAAGTTAATGTTTCACCAATCTTGCTACTAATTATAACCACCTATAGGAAAATTAGTATCATTAACCTATGCCATTATATCCTAGTTATAATCACCTATGGGAAAACTAGGAAAAACACTTGTTTATCATGCATTGCCACATCACCTTGCCATTACTATTTTTAATTGACTAGCCATTTGCTGGATTTGAGAACTTATTAAGATCTAGTTGGTTTTTCCCCACCTTTTGTGTGGATGGAATTACTATGACTTGAGGTCATTTCGGGACTATGTGGTTCATGCTCAATTCATGTTGAGGTCACCTCAATTCCCCTTTCCATATGCTCTCACCATTTTATGAGCAACCTAAGCCAAATGCTCTCACCATTTTAGAAGTAGGTATATTTTCATTCTATAACAGTTTAAGATACCCTCAAAATTCCAAAAACATTCAAATATTTAAAAAATGTAAAAATATTTATCCTATCTAAGCCTACTCAGCTATCCTTGATCCACCTTACTGGGGAACAATCATTGTTAAAATGCTTTCTTTTGCTTTTGTTTTTAAGCTTTCTATTTGTTTGTTTATTTCAAGTTATTTGTTTGTTTATTTTCTTTCTTGCTTGCTCACTTTCCTATTTATTTTATTTCAACATTGTTGCCTTGTCTCAGTCTATATGTGTTCATTAGGTGATTCCTTGCACACATTATTATTGAGTCCATCCATATTCATATGTGAACATTTTCATCATGGTTTTTATCATTGATGCATTATTTTTAAGTGTTTATTGGATTGAGATTTAGTCCTTATGCATATTTTGGCCAATTCTTCATGGTGTTCTATCATGAATCCTACCATCACATGATAAAATAAAACTTAGCTTCAAGAAGGTCTACAATAAATAGAGCTATATAAGTTTCTCCTTAGCACCTTGGTAGATCCTCACATCCCACCCTTGATCAAATTAACCCATTAGACATTCTAGTTGTGTCATTGTTAATCAAGATGAGCATTTCCTCATTGCTAGGTACAACTAAATCATTCACATTGATCAATCTTATTCTTCTATCCATATCTTTCATCATTTTTCACCCTCTCATCATTAATCTATATTATAGGCTATACCCTTGAGCTATGCTTGCTAATCATCCCTAACTGGGGCACCATTAGTTTTAGCCAATCCAGGTCCTTGTAATGATTATAACCACCTATGGGCAAATCATTTTTTTTTACTTTTATTCCTAATTATAACCACCTTTGGGAAAATAAACATCATTTTTACATCAATGCATGCAAGCATTTTTTTATTTAGATTAATCTCAACCATAGATTAATTCCACCTTTCTTCTTGTTTCTTTTCAAGGGGCCATCCATCAATAAATGTGACAGCCACTCCCTCAAGGGGGCATTATCGTAGGATTCCCAAACAGATTTTAGAGATTTATTATTCAACCATCATATTATTTTTGGCATACAGTCTATCTCTCATTATTTGAGAAGACATTACTTTTCCTACAATTTTTAACATCTTCCTAAACAAGAGTAAACTGTAGACACTTAAAATTGGCCACTAATAACCTCTAATCAGGGTTTTGGCCAATTTCTACCCAAAATGCATAATTTGGACTAAAAACACTAAAACATGATAAATGAGGCAAAATTGACATATTCAAATACCAATTTTGGCTAGGGTATCCCTAAATGGGGAAATGCAATTTATGGGCAAGCTAATTTTGATCAAATCATTTTGAGTTAAAATACCAATTTTGCACCTAGGTGCTCTAGATTGCTCTTTTCTATCAAATCTCTTGCATAAGATGTATGATTTTATTATTTGTTATTGGTAACATCATAAATGGGATAATAGTTCCAATGCATCTGACATAGACTCTAATTCTAATCCAGTCAAATTTTGGACCAATAATAAGGCATCCTGATCAATTTGAGTAATTTGTGCACAAAGTGCTTAAGAGTTAATTAACCCAAATCAAGGAATAATCAATAATTCCATGGAAATTTATTGAATACTTATTTTGGAAATGAATATTGAGTATATACATCATTAGGTGACCTCATTTCTTGGGAAGACATCCGTAAACCATAAATGCCACAAATATCAAGATCATGCCCTCCATGCCTCTTAATTGCCCCTTCTTCCAATGTCATGATGAGGATAATTACAAACTTAATTCTAAAAATTGAATTAATCCTCAACCACACATGTCAATCTTGAGATGGAAGGTTGAGGTTGATTCTAATCAAATCCAAAAATCTATAAATAGAGAGGCCAAGAACATCATTTCTATGTTATTTTGGTGTAAAGTTATAATGCAAAAATATCTTTCGAGCCAAGCTAAGACACAAGACAAATTGATTCCAACTAGTGTTACCATGCCAAATTGATTACAAGCCAAGCCATGCCATAATCCAAAGGTTATAAGGAGATATGTAGGTATCCAATCTTCCATTGCCAAGGACTTCATGAGCACAAGTTGAGTAAGCCACCACTACAAAGGCATTTAGAGCATCCAAGGAAGGTGAAGGGATTATTGTGTTTTTATTCCTTGACTTTTAGTTGTTTTTTTAATTTTATTTTTTTAACTAACCTCTCCCTAGTGTCTAGGCCTAGAGATATTATGTTATTAGTGTGTTTATTTCATTTTGTTTTTCATTTTGAAACTAACACCATACTAACCATCCTCTCTTGAGTCAAATTCCTAGATTACACCACTTGGATGAGGAGAGCTTTGAATCTCCTCAAAGGGTGAAAATACAAGTGAAAATATTATTTTATCTCATGTTAGATTCAAGGAATAATTTCACAACATAATCAATCCCAAGAAGGAAATGATAACTTACAACTAATTATGATTGTATGGAACAATGAGTTTAGGGCAGAGAATAGGTTATTTGAAATATTTAAGGTGTTTTTAGTATAAATAAATATAAAATAGGTCAAAAAATGTACCCCATGGCCTTGTAAATCTTATTAGGGACTAATTAAAGTTTTAAAAATAAAAATCCATATAGGATCAGGTAAGAGTCCTTCTCAAACAAGAAACATCCAGGCATGGGACTTACAATCTACCTAAAGGAAAGGGTTTTAAGGGTTAGAATGTATGAAATGATGAAAAGGGATGAATAGAGAAAAAATGGAATTATAAATTAAATTTAACCCTTAAGCACTAGTTTTCAATGTTATATTTCATAAAAAATTACATCTACAAGCTTGCTAAACAAAGCAAACATAGTCAGATTCAATTGTGACTTGGTAGGCAGTTTGAAGGGAGAAATAGTAGTATGAAGCTATGGGACTTTATTTGGAGGTGTGTAAATTTTAATGTATTTTTATTACACATGTATAATTTCTCAAAATGGAATGGAAGCCTACAGAGAGGTCTCAAATCAATCAAAACACAATCCATGGTCTTGGACCCTGCACTTTCTTATTCTTTTAGAAGTCTATTTGGAATGTTGAAGGGTTGGAAGGTAATATTACCTAATGAAGAGATAAATTATAGTAAAATGCACCCTTTATAATTTTATATACCTCTAAAAAACCTAAATTTGATGATAAAATAGGGGAAGTGCCCCCTATTTGATCTCAAACAAGGGGCACTTTTCCCTTGCACAAACTTATAAATCTTGAGAGATGGTTATTAAATTGGAGCCAAAATATTGGAGGACATTATTAGAAGGTGTATATATTTTTATTTAACTTAGAGTAACATTAATTACCTATAATAGAGGCATAGATACTAATAGGGTGGTTTAAACCCCTAGGTTTACAGTCAAACCTAATAGATAAAATCAAAGTCTAAAGGGCAAATGGTGAACAAATTCCATTTAAAACATGGAATAAACATTATAATGAGTTGTTTCATGTATATGGTGATAGATTATAAGTTTATAGGCTATCAGATGGCAATGAAAATCATGAAAGTCCATTTTGAGCTTCAAGGGCAACTCAAGCCTACTTAACATGCTTAGGCCTAATGCCCAAATGAAGAGTCTCTTTCATTTCCACAATGAAACATGCTTTTAAACCTATTGTAACATGTCCATAAGACCATTATATAGGTTTTTCAACTATCAAAATGTAAAGGAATTCAAGGGAAAACCATTTTTTGGTCTAAAACCAACTTAGACTTGTGAAAAATAGAGAAACAAGTTCGATAGGATATTTTCAAATGCTCATAGCTTTCATGAGGATATGCATGGGAGAAAAAGTAGTTATGGGATGTTATCAGGGGTCTTATAGGCCATATTTTTGGAAATTTTTCTCAAGTTGGGCATCCCAACTTTATAAACAATTGTTAAGACTGAAAATAGGCCTAAAACACTACTAAACCCTTACTAAGGACCAATCTTAAAAAGTTAATTTATAAAGATAATAAAATGGAATATTTTGCCTATAATAGATATTGTATCTTATATAGTACCTCCCTAGGCTTATCCACACCTTTTTGGTTCTACAAACTTGTACATATGGAGATAGAAACATGCTTTTTCTCACTATTTTGTGTGTTGTGTAGGCTATAGGAGGATTTAGGAGATAAAAAAAAGTTTGATAGAAACATTAAGACTTTTAATAACCATAAATATTAATTTAATGTCTTGAAACAACTCATAAGTGTCTCAAATAGGTCCTTCAACTTAGCTAGTCAAATCTGGCATATTGGGCAAGTTAGAGAGAAGGGAAGAAATCTTCAAGTATAGTGATTTTAAGGTTCCCCTGATGCTTCAAAGGCCATGGAGGGTGTAAAAAAAATTAATTAAACATCTCTCATGTATTTTTATGAACAAGTGATGCCATATTTGAATACAAATATGCTAGGTACATGAGAAGGAGGTTTCCTAGAGTGCAAGTGATGATGGCTCTCTTCTATGTGATTTTAGAAGACCAAACATGTAAAAAATGTATGGAGAGGCATTTAATATATCCTCCCATTATATTACAATCATTTAACCTACCCTTTATTAGTTTTAATTCATATAAATAGGCCTAATCATGAAGGCAAATTAATGTGTAAGAAAAGGAGTTTTAAGCCACTTTGCATAACATTGATAACTTGGATTGACACTTATTACTCCTAAACTTGCATGTTTCTACCCATATCCTATTCTCATACATGTATATATTATTTTCTCATCTTGACAAGTGCATTTTTGACCTTTGGACTTCTCTTTCTCTCTCTCTCAAACTCTATAAGAGTTGGTCATTTTGGCATTGTATGGGATGCTCCACTTGAGTATTATAAATCCTTGCTTATTTGTATAAATTTTGATAAATAAAATGACTAAGTTTTACCTTTTCATGACTGTTTACAAGTGTTTTATACATGGATGATGAATCTTGTTTAGTGAAGACTATAGATTCCTAACATGTGGTCTCATTCTTTCACCTTGTTTACATCTAGAAAACATCTTTTTGTAGGGCATGTGAAGTGTTTTAGGAGATGTAAAATATTGAGTGATTTATTATTTTCATTAGTGTCATTCAAGGCCTATTTTATAGTCCTCCTAGATTTGCACATCCATTCATGACCTCATAATGTAACATTGATGTGAGAAGATGAAGATTGAAGGAGTGTAAGTTTAGTTTGTCTTTTGGTCTTAAGTATAGGTTGCAATTAGTTGGAAGTCATAAAATTAATTTGGTGTATCACCTCCTTATTTTAGATTTTTTTTGCGTTACCTCTCACCCTTTTCACCCCCCCCCAAAGTTAGTAGTATTAGTAGTCAAGTGGTACATCAAGGGAGCTAGCCCTATATAGAGACTCACCTCATACCTTAAGCTACCCACAAGCCTAGAGATGATTCTATTATTCCACTTGGATGAGGAGATATTTACATCTCCTCAAAAATTTTAAATCAAAGTGATAATAAAACACAAAAGCTTCAGCTACAAGCTCTACCAATGAGTAAATTATCAAGGTTACCATCACATCTTCATATATTGTTGCAAAATCTAATTTAATGAAATCTCATCACTCTTCCTCTAACAATGGAACTAGATATGTATAGACCACATCTAAAAGTTTTGATCATAAGGAATTTTTTGACTACCATCTATGTATTTGGAATTTTACAAAAATATTTTTTAATCTCAAGCACAAGATTCAAGATCTCATTGATGAGAATATTATAGATATTGGCATTAATTTTAAAGAGGATAATGATGTAGGACCTTAAGCCTAAAACCTCTTTACTAATATACTTGGCTCTGATTCCTAAATTGAATGCCTTTTTTTTATCTCTAATCTCTTATCATTTTTTTGTCATGTAGATACTTTGTTTTCTTAACACCATTCCTCACTCTTGATTTGCTTAGACTCATTGGTCTCATTTCAAGCATAGACTTCTCTTGAATAATTATCATTCATCATCTCTCTCCTTGTACTTATCTCTAAATTCATCATTCTTTGATATATATACATAAGCCTAAAATTTTAAAGCATGATCTATTAGAATTAGCTTTTATTTAGGATAATTTATTTTATCCTAAGTTTCTTTTTCAAGTGTGAGGAATTTATATTTATGTGAATTATTAATTCACATAAATATGGATTCCATGAGATGTCACTCACCTCTTTATTCTCCCTTCGGATTTGGTATTTAATTTCATTAGTAACTCCTTTCTCCACATAGCAAACACCTTCTTTATTTCTGTAAGGGACTAGACACAAGTGGCACATACTTAGGGGGCTTGCAAGGTCATAATGGGATTTTACATAACTCTTATTTTTCTCCTCTAACTCTATAAAAGAGCTCTTCCTCTCCTCTTTTTCTCACTAAGAATAATTTAGCTCTATTTATTCTTCTCTTGTGCTTTTGATCAAATATTTTATTTGTAGAGATATTTGTTGCAAGCTTTCTAATAAGATCATGTGAGTTTTTTTCTGATATGTTCGGTTTCCCACTTTAAATATCTTGTCACTATGGTTTTATTTTGAGAGGTAACTTATTTTTCTCTCACTTTCATACTTATCATTAATGATATTTATTAGGTTAAAATCCTTCATGGTATTAGAGTTATGGTCATCCTAATGACATTTTTTTAGAGTGTGTAGATTTTTTTAAAGAAAATTCTCAAAAAAAATTTGCAAGGGATTTAACCCTTGCCAATATTTTTTAACTATTTTTTTGTATCCTTGCTTATTTTTAGTGGATTTTAAATCTTTTTTGTAGGATTTTTAGCCAATTTATTTATTTATTTATTTATTTATTTTTAAAATCCTCTGATTTTTAAAAAAAAAGCAAAACTCAATTTTTTTTAAGAAACTTAATACTCATTTTTTTTTATTAATGAACATCCAAATCTTGCCATATCTCTATTTTTTGTTTCAATTTTTTAATCTAATCTCTCTTTTTTTTAAGATCTTGGTAAATTGTTTGCTAAAGTTTTTTTAATTTGTTCCTTCTCAAGCCATTTCCTTTGGCATCAAGAGATCTCATGCATGACTTTGACATCCCTTCCATTTATTTTTTTAATTTATAATCTCTTTTTTAGATCAGCTTTATCTTTTCTGACCTATCTTGAAGAAGTTTGGCACCTCATCTAAAGTCGTACGATGCCCTCTACTCTCTCTCATCTTCAAGTTTACAAAATTGCACTCCACCACTTTGGTTTAGATCTTTATAGAGGCATTAGGGTAGTATCTATATTTTTTTATTATTTTATTTGATCTCTAAGTCACTTCACCTCATCTAATTTCCATTTAATTTTTTACAAAACTACAATTTTCTCTTCGTATTTATCTTGACATCCTAGTTTTTTTTATTTTATTCTATATCAACCTCTTGTACTAAGTTTGGTGTACCTAACTTTGTTACTAATCTATGAGTGCTTAGTTTTTTTTTAACTCCTTAATCATTACTCCAGCTTCTATGTGGCATCAGGGAAGGTACTCTAGCTTGGGTTGTATGGTATGAATTATGTTTTTGATAATATTTATTTCTTTTTATTCTCTTTAAAGCAACGATGTATAGTATTTTTTAAAATGTCCCCTAACTCAAGTCTTACTTTAAAACCAAGTTGTTTAAGTCTCCCTTTTTTTTCACCTGGGCATTTCATTTTTTTTCACTTATTTATTATTCTTTTAATTACTATTGTGGAACTTTGATTTATTTTGTTCTTCTTAATTTAATGTGGGCACTTTGTTTTTTTCCCTAATTGCAATTCTCAAGCTTGTTTGTTTAAAAAAAACCAAATCTATTCTCCTTTAGTTTTTTTTTAAATTAAAAAAAAAATCAAACTTTATGAGGTGATTTATTTCCTTAATCACCTTTGTTTAAAAAAAACAAAATAATAACAAGAAGTTTCTTTAAATTTAAAACCTTTTTTTATTGGTAAGATGCATATTTATAATTTTATGAGCTTACTTTATTTTTTTTCAAACAAAAAAAAACTAAGAACTTTATTGCCTTTATTTTTAATACAAAATTTATGGACAATTAGTATTTTTATTTAAATTTTCAAAGTCTTTCCTTTTTAAAAAATAAAATTTATTATTTAAAGTTTTTTTTAACGGGAGACCTTCATTTAATCTTTAAATCAAAATTTAGACCATTTTTTAGTTGATATTATACTTATCGTATCAATTTATGTAATTTAATATCCATCTTTTTCTAGCAATTCTTTATCCTTTTTTTATCTCTTATTTATTTCTCGCTATCTCTTTTGCATTTTAGCCAATTCAATCCCTTGGTTTCTTTCCCCTCTTACATATTTTGTTTTGTAAATGATTTTTTTCTATTCACTTTATGGTCATTGGGTGAGATTTCAAGGCACAATGATTCAATTATTGCCTAAATTTAAACCCACTCCCATTAATTATCATTTATAGAAATCACATATGTAATATATTTTCACTTTAAAATATTTGAAGTGTGTAGTAGATGAGATGGATCCTCAACCAGATATAAAGACTACCTCCATTGAAATTCAATAGAAATAGCAATCAAAAAATGATGAGGCCTTAGGATTGATTGGCATGGCCATGACCCCCAAATTACATATCTATATTGATGGTTTCTCTCTTGCCTCCATTGTTTGGTCTAAACTTAAATTTGTTTGACATTGTGAATGAATCTCATAAATTTTAAATTCAAGATCAATTATCTAATTTAAAGTATAATGATTTCACAACTATGGTTAATTTTTTAATTAAAGTTCATTCTTTGCATTCTCAAATATTTGGTTTGGGTGTTAAACTTTCTGATTTGAATTTGATTCCTATTGATGCTTAAAATTACACTATTTCCAACACCAACATGGGAAGTTTCAAGAATGTGGGACTTGCGACCTGAAATGACCTCCAAATTTTAAAGAAGTTGGCTCTTTATCTCAAATTTATTGTGGGAAAAAAGGGATAAAAATTAAATAGAATCACCAATGCAATGAAAGAAAATTTAACTATGGCAATGCACCTAAGTATGATTCATTCCTTAATACTAAGCACAGTGAAGCTATATTTAGGATTCAATTACATTAAAGAGCAAACAATGCATGATCAGTGTAAAAGATGAAAACAAATAGAATCAAAGGCTCACAACTTAGATGATTTTGCAATAACACAAAAAATATCAGCAAAGGCACAGAACTCAATGTTTTTATTAATTTTCTAGTCACATAAAAGGCACTGATACATGCACAGTTATACAAACTTTTTGAATTAAGAAAATAGAACCAAGGCAAATGATATTACTGGTCACAGAAAGAAAGTCTCAAAAACTTCTTATAAATCTCTGATAAAAATCTATCTCCAAAAAATTCTCTCCCTTTCCTCTTTTTCCTTTTCTTTTTTTTGGTCTTGGTGGTTATTGGACCTAAAATTTGAACCCATGTTTATAGCATAGGACTAGCTCAAGATTGCCCACATGATCAAATCCCAGTGGTCTAACTGAATTAGAACTTAACTGGAAGTGTCTGACAAAAGATATCTTTTAGATCTAAAATGGTTAGCCTCTCTACAATTTCATTGGCTAAAATAGATACACGTGGCATTTCCCACTATGAAATAGGCAAGGAAACTTGGTAGCATCCACTAGTCTTAACAAGTGACATGTGGTGGCTTTCGCTTGTCTATAAAAGCTTTAGATACATTTTGAGAGTCCTACGGAAGATGACACATGGCAACTTCCACTGATCTTTAGAAACACTATAGAAACATTTGGGACTCATTTAGATTCACACAAATGATGACACTTGACACACTTCACTTACTTTAGAAACTCACATGAGGCCCACCATAGTCCTTTCTCAACAATGAAATAAAAGGAAGAAACTATGAATGTTGACACTTGGCGGGTTCCACTAATATTACAAGGGACACATGGTGCTTTCCACATAACTTAGAGAAACATATTAAAACCTTCCATAGTTTCCACTTGGTGCCTTCCACATGCACTAAGAGAAGCTTATTGAAATAATCTTTTAAAACTTATAAGAAACTGAAATGTAGATGCCGACACTTGTCGGGCTCCACATGTATATAATAGGGCACATGACAGCTTCCACGTTACTTAGAGAAATTATAATGTTTCCCAGATGATGACACTTGGCATGTTCCACATGACTCTAAGACTTAGACAAAACTTAGGCAAAATGAAAACCTATGCCCACACTCTATGTCAAAACCTTCACTACCAAAACTGAAACATGTAGGGACAAAACTGGAGTGCACAACTAAACCTCAAAATAAAATGTAGAGTATTTTACTCTATAGTTCTTGGTGACCCTAAGGAATTTTGAGCCTACTCAAAAAAGAAACCAAAGAATATATAAAAAATGTGGCAAAAATCACAAATTATGTAAGGCCATCTGATAAATAGACCATTCAACATCAGATAGTTCATGTTTATTTTGCAAATCTTGGAAGGCTAAATCAAGGTTGATGATGTCCTTGTGTGAAAAAATATACAAAACATGAATTGTTGTCTTCAATTGGAAATCAATCTGGGCCATGGGGATCAAGACAACTTCCACTTTTAGCACTAATGAAGCATCTATTAAACCCTAGAAAATCGACTGATCATTTTGTCTAGCTAACAACAAAGGCTTAATCTCATCAACCATTAACATAGTGTTTTTATCAGGAAAGAGGGAAGACCCAATTGCACTAGATCTTCAATATGCTTCTTCATGTTTTTTACTCCCTCTTTTACCACATCTAGGAGCTCTTTGCAATTAATTGCTACAGAGTTGCAACTGAGAATTTCATTCACCCTTTTTGTAGTAATTATTTTGTCACTAATCCCTACTGCTAATAACATTTCATCAGTTGTGTCATATAGATTTTTTAGTAGCATTTGAGAATGAAACACTCTCAAAGAGATAGTGGACAGAGTGTCCTGGACTGAAGTCTCCACCTTTTTCCATAATTTTTGTCCATTTAATAGGAAAGTTAGAGAGGGTCTGAGCTAAGTAATCTCCTCAGAGATTCTTTTCCATATTGATACATATAGTTCCTTAACCATGTTCAAAACTCCTACATTTTTTGGCCTATTAGCCAACTCAAGTGTCAATTGTTTTTTTATTTGTTGCTCAACTTGAAGTTGGGCCTGTATGGTGGTGGTATTGTTTTGCTCATTTAAAAGCTTTTGCTGGAACTGAGTGACCTATTGCAGGTTTTCTTGACATTTTTTCTATAGTGTTGCCTTTTCCTACCTTAGAGCTGTCACTATAGCTTTCTCTTGTGTTAGCTCTTCTTTTACAGAAGCATTTAGAGCTTGAATAGCCTGGTGAATCTGACAAGAAATAGTATCTTGCAACTATTTGTTGAGACTCTCTATTTCATCATTCTTTGTTTTGAATTATATAGCCAGATTTCTACCATTTGCTTTCTCTTAAGCCAGATCAGCCTCTATCTTTTATAGCTTCTTTGATAATTTTAAATAATCACTAGCTACAATAGAAGTGGTTTCATTCAGTAGCTCAACCCTATCCTGTGGTCTAAAAAGTGACATATCCATAGCCACTACCCTCATTGTATAATCTTGAGGCTGCATTTGCTCATTTGGCCTGACTACATTAGGTGACAAATGAGTCACAACTAGCTGCTAATGGATTGGG
This sequence comes from Torreya grandis, assembly GCA_037957365.1. NCBI lineage: Eukaryota > Viridiplantae > Streptophyta > Pinopsida > Cupressales > Taxaceae > Torreya > Torreya grandis. The sequence goes on from JARHVA010000249.1 coordinate 5,201,468, forward strand.
TCAAATAGTGAGCTCATGTGTGGTACAGCCAAAGCTTTATTATCTTTCTTCCTTTTTAATCCATCTGGGCTTCCCTAGCCTTCTTAGCAGTGTTTGCTTGATCTTGGAAGGTAGAGGGAGAGGCAATATACCCATCCACAAAGGGATAACCATGTGGCAATCCATAAGGAATAGCCAAATGTTGGCTAGGGGGAATCTAGGAAGGTATTCTCTTTGGATAGAGGGGGAAAAGGGAGGCAATGATGTGGCTTATGATGACATGTCTTGAGTAGTAATAGGTGGGGAAAATTGGGAAATTGGCACAGTAGAAGTGGCAGGGGATAATATTTAGCTAGTTGGGATTGCCACCCTTATAGAAGAAGAAAAAGACTGAGAAGAAGGAGAAATAACATGTACCTAAGGAGCAATAGATGTAATTAGTGGTTGATGCTGTGAGGGCTCTACCTCCTCATCTGAATCAGGCCAAATTTTTAGCTTCTTATGTTTCCTTGGCCTTTCTTCTTCTTGATGTGCTTCCTTCTCTTCAACATTTACCACTATTACTAGTGGTGATTGCACAAAACTAGGAACCCCAAAGGTTGACACTAATGAAGAAGTGTTGGGTGGTGAGGATACCACATTCTTTTGTTTTTCTATAGCAATTATAGATGAAGTTTGTCTTGAGACCTGAACTGTATGAGTGGATTCTATTTCCCCTTTTGACTCTCCACCTTGTGTCTATAGTTTTCTTGTATCAGGGCTAGAGACAAGAGATGGATGCCATTCATCCCAGATTGCCTCACATTTCTCATCTGAGTTTACATTACCAAAAGGGTGAGTTATATCAAAAATCTCCTGCCTATATTTCCAATAGGCTTCTATTTTCTCGAGTTTCCATTCTTTATTCTTCAACACCCTTTTTAAACCAAAAGTCATTCTAATTTTAGGGTCAAAAACCTTTTCCTTAACATAAAAGGTCTCCCATGGCCTAGCCCCCTGAAAGGGCAAATCTATCAATTCTACATACAAATCAAGAATATCTTCCTTAGGGTTTCTTCTATCTTCCCAAAAGGGATGGCCCTAATGCACAATTTTAGTGTCAACCTTGTTATTCTTGACCCATAAGGTTATGAAACTACTTGGGTCATATCTCCATTTATCTTCAATCAGAAAGAAACCTAGGATAGCTAGCTTCCTTAGCAACAAGTGCTCAACATCTCTGACCTCTAGGGTCATGTTTTTATTTACCCATGGAATATCATACATTTTCTTTTTCTTCTTCCCAGTGCCATAGTCATTATCAACCATAGACACTTTCTAGGTGACCTCTAAGAATGCTAACTTAGGAGTCAAAAACTTGGGTAGCAACATTGGTTCTCCATTAAAACCATGGACCCTAATGATGGTATGATGAGATCCAAAAAAGTAGTCATAGGGAATAGTGCAATTTGTCATGAGGCCTCTGACACTTGGAGTTAATCTATTTTCAACAGGGTATGGGCTTAGGTGATAAAAGGCAAGGGAAAAAAAAGTTCCCAAAATTCATATGGGTCAGATGTTTTGGATAAGATATGTGTCCATGCAGACATAAGAATGGTCCTATTATGACTGAAACTTGGGTCATACATATTCAGATGTATATATTATGAAAAGATGCTAGAGTTTTGATATAATATGAGGTGAAACAGATAAAAAGAATACTTGAAAACCCCTTTATATTGTAAGTGAGTGAGTTGGTCAACCATTGAATAGGCAATCTACTCTAAGAAGTCCAGTCAATACTCTTGAGACTTGTCTACAGTTTTTAATCTAAAGAGAATGGCCATTTGCCAATCATAGATAGTTATGTCCTTCATTCCAAAAATAAATGCCATCATGGATAGTGCCTCTTGACTGGCCTATGCAAATGGTGCCCTTCCTATTGGCAGCACTAGCATAATGGTATCATTGTCCCCTAATTACAATTTTGATCTGAGAAACCTCAATTGATTATTAATGTTTTCCCATGTTTTTTGCATTTTGGCAATGGTGGGAAATGTGGTTGTTTTGTCATGATATAGGGCCAACATGTCCCTAATGGCCTTTAGTGTAATTTACACCATGAATTGACCCTATTGTATGGTGTTCAAGGGTGCATGAAACAATTCTTCACACATTTCAACTAAGTCAGGACATGGATGTACACTTGGGACTATGAATTATGTCATTTGAGAAGTCCATATCCTCATCCCAAATATTTTAGATTGTCTAGCCTTGGCCTTCTAGATAAATCTTTGGTGTGCCCCTTCTCATAGATATTTACCAAAATTTTGAAGGGTTGGGTATGTGATTCCATCTACAAAATCCTTCACCTTTGCTAGGTCAATCGCATAACCAACTTCAGGGACTCTAGTCCTTGGATAGGTCCTTAAGGGTTATGCAGGGGCCAAAGCATATGATTTACTGGTGAGAAGCTTATCAATGGATTCATAAATCCCAAACCCCTATTGTGAAGACTATGTCTCCTCCATATCTATGTCTATACTGGGTATTAGTGAACTTATGTAACAAGTATGGAAGCTTTGCAATAGGGAAGGCACTTTTACTAAGCAAGTTTTGCTATGAATTCAAATATAGGTAACAAAAAAATTTCTAGTAGACGTAGGAATGGATGAGACACAGTTAAGCCTTAACTCTTGTTATTAGGGTATTTAATGACACATCAAGTCTTATAAATGGCATTACAACTAGAAAACCATTAGTAAATCTTATTAAATCTATGTGGGACAGCATGTCAGACACGTCATAAAAGTGGCTACATAAAGGTACCTTGGGGAATTTTGAGGATTTGAGAGAGATTTAGTGAATGCAAGAGTTTTTAAATTTTTGAAAAGACTTTGAGCCATGTCCATGTGTTCATAGAACACTTATTAAAAGAAAGAGCGGGAAAAAAAAGGTAAAATAGAGCAACAAGGAAAGGGAAACTATCTAACTATAACACATGGGAGATAGTGCTTACATGAAATGTTTCAGTTAGATCCCATTCATAGGAATCTCTTTAGGTTCATCCTCCATAGTTTCAAGCTCAAATTAATTTTTCTATTTACATGTATGAATCTTATAGGACCAGTCCATAATGACTCAAATTTATTGTGTCGACCTGGCTTGGCAACTCTCGCATCCCATTTTAAAACAACTCAGCCTACTTCAAAATGGGGGTTTGAAGTCTTCTTATCGAAGCAGTCTTTGATTATTTTTAGTGTTTCATTAATGATTCATGTGTTGTATCCCTCTTTTCTTGAACTTTTAAGAGATCAGCAAGTCTGACCTGCATGGGGCCATTCTCCTCAATTTCAATCTATTTTAATAATTGGAGAGCAAGTATCTCTAGGCTCAAGGGCATTACAATAGGCTTACAATAGACCAATTCATATGGGAACATATTTGTCACTTGTTTAGGTGTAATTCTATCAGCCCACAATGCTATATTAAGCACTTTATGCCACTCTTTGTGATGATCAGTCCCTATTCTCCTAATAAGTCTAATCAAGTTCTTGTTGGTTGATTCTACCAAACCATTACCTTAAGGGTAATAATTTGAGGAAGTTTTCAGATAGATTCCATACTTTAGTGCAAATTCAAATATTTTTTCCTCTAAAAATGCCTTTGCATTATCTAAAATTATGGTATGAGGAGGTCCAAAGTGAGTAGTTATATCCCCTAGAAAGTCTAGGATCACCTTTTCTATTGCTTCTTTGAGTGGCACTACCTCACTCCATCTGTTAAAAAAATATGTGGTAGTTAGAATCTATTTGTGTCCCATACTCAAAACCAGATTGATCATTCCAATGAATTCAAGACCCCATTGAGTAAAGGGTTCATCAACAATTATAGGACTAAGGGGCATTGCTACATTCCTTCTCTTCCCCACATGATACTGACAAGATTGGCACTCTTTGACTAGTTGATAATAGTCTATAAATAAAGTGGGCCATAAATAACCTACCTGACTTATCTTTATAGTTGTGGTTTTTGTAGAAAAATGTCCACTTGAGACTCCATGGTGCATTTCATGTAGTATTTTCTGAGCCTCATCTTTCTCTATGCATCTTAAAAGTATGCCATCAGTCTGAAAAGAACTTGGTCAATTAAAACAAAATGGACCCCTTGCTACCTATAGTATCTCCTCTTGTCCTAAGAGAGCTCTTTTTGGAAAATCCCATGTTTCATAAAATGGATTCTATTTATGACCCAGGAGTTTTGATCAATTTCTTGTATCCTCAATACATTTTCCTCTTCTATTTCTTCAGTTATCATCTTTTCCATATCTTGAGCCATGTATTGGCACAACCCCCTACCTCTAACCAGTTTAGTGGGTCTAACCTCTACATCATACTCAAGGATATTTGTTATCTATTTTTCTCTTTTTTTAGTAATTTCATCTTCCATAATGTATTCTCTGACACTAGGATGAGCCACAAGTATCAAAATCTTATTTCTTGATACCATATGCCTAAATTTCTTGAGGGATTTTACCATAACATATGCATGTTTCTCTACAAAGTTATATCTAGATTCATAATCCCTAAGAGTCCTTGAGAAAAAGGCTATTGGGTGTTCTCCCTCTTGCTGATCATCTTTCTATGTTAGGACAACAACAACACTGAACTCTCCTCCATAAACATACATTATAAAAGACTTAGAGAAGTCTAGGTTACTAAGTATTGGGGCTATTGAAATTTCTTTCTTGACCTCCTCAAAAGCTTATCTTCCTTCTATAGTCCACTTGAACACTAGGTCTTTCTTCAACAAGAGTGTCACTAGTCTCATTAGGCCTATAAAGTCTGATATGAACCGACTGACAAAATTAATCTTTCCCAAAAAGGACTAAACTACTTTCTTATTTACTGGTAGGGACAAGTTAATTATGGTTGTGACTCTCTCTGGATCTATAGAGACTCCTTCTTTGGATACTATATGTCCTAGTAGTTTGCCTTAAGGCACTACAAAGATACACTTCTTGGGATTCGAGGATATTCTAAACTCTTGACACTTCTTAAAAATAGATTCCAGATGATCAAAATGATCAACAACATTCTTGAAAAAAATAATGAGATCATCAAGATAAATCAAAATGATTTTATTTATGAGTTCTCCAAATTCTACATCCATTTCTCTTTAAAAATTGGCTCCAGCATTTGACAAGCCAAATGGCATCTTGGCATATGCAAATGTTCCCCATTTGGTAGTAAATGTAGTCTTGTGTTGGTCTTCATCAACCAACCAAATCTGATTGTATCTAGAGAAATCATCTAGCAAGGAAAATCTCTTTGATCTAGCCACAGTCTGTAAAATTTGTTCCATAGAGGGTAGGGGATAGTGATCTTTCAGAGATGCTCTATTTAGGTCTCTAAAATCCACACAGAGCCTTATGTCACCATTCTTTTTTTTTATTGGTACTAGATTGGATACCCAAGTTGAGTGTTTGATTAGAAAAATTATTTTAGATTCTAAGAGTTTTTGTAACTCATCCACCATTAGAGGTTCAATCCTTGGATTCATTGGCCTCTAATTTCATCTAACTAGCTTAGATCCTTCAGTTATTTATATGGTGTGTTAAATGATGTTTTTGTTATAGCCATGAAGGTCTTAATAGGTCTAGGCTATTACTCTATCATATCTTTCACACAAGTCAATTAGTCTTTCCCTTTCCTCTTGGGTTGTGGAATTTCTAATCTTTAGTTTTCTCCCTTCACTTGCTTGTATCTCAGAATAATTTACTTTATTTTCTTGAAACCTTTTCTTCTCTAAGCTTACATCTTCTGGATCAAATAGGTTTTCTAAAGTAATCAAGCCTTTGGGAAGCTTATTGGTCTTTAATTGAATAATTTGGTCTCCATATACTTCTTCAATTTTGGGTTGAAATTGATTAGCATATTCCCTTGACTGTTACAAAAATGAGAGTACCTGAAAATCATTTTCAAAGACTTGCCAATTTTCATCATTGTCTAGGATAGTTGGCCTTTCTATAACTTTGACTAACTTATTGTTGACTAATAGATCAGTTGCTGGGTCAAATTTTGAGCCAATTTGTGTCATCCTATCTGCTTCAAAATTTTGGGTTCTAGGAACTACTTCAATATTGAAAGCTTTAAAATCATCTATTAAGTCCCAAATTCTATCTATAGGATCTCATCCTTACATTTTTGGCTATTGCCTTTTCTCTGATTTGTTTCACCACTAGTTCTGAATCTCCTTTTACTATCAAATTCTTTATTCCTTTTTTCTTGGCTAACATGAGCCCATGTACTAAGGATTCATATTCAACATCATTATTAGTATAGGCAAATTAGAAACAGATAGCTCTTAAAATTTTCTCATCATTTCGAGTAACAAGACAAATTCCTGCTCCAGTACCATTTTTACTTCTAGCCCCATCAAAATTTAAGGTCCAAATTTTTGAGTCCTTTTCAGATTCTTGAGTCTTTAGCATTTCTTCCCTTAAAACATTTGGGATTTCATGGTCTTCATCAAATATGACATAAGTGCCTAGACCAGTAGAGTCATAATTCCCATATGGGTCACTTTGCATCATAGTTAACAATTGGTTATTTTCCTCTTCTTGATCATGTTCAGTCCAGTCACCTAACTCTTCAACAAAGACCCTTTCTTCCTTATTTAGCATAGCATGAGTTGCTTCTAATTTTGGGGTTGGTTCATTGGTGATGTGATCCTTAAATAGTGACTCAGATAGTATTTTCATTTTTGTACCATATTTGGTTTTTAGGATGAGGTGAGACCAATCAAGTGACATATAACCTCCTATCTTGGATGTGAAATCTTTGGATAAACATAGGCCAAATACAGGGGGTATATCTATGACTACCACATCCTGATTGACAATTATATTAGGGCAACTATACAATTGCAATGGGAGTTGTTTAATTTTCCCTATTATTTGCATCAATTTCCCATCTAGTTGCATAACTCCTCTAGTATGTGGCTCATACATTATTTTTAAAGCATCTTCTATTTATTTAGGCATTACTATAGTAGTGGCCCCTGAGTCTATCATTGCATTATGTAATAGTTTTTTTCCAACTATCAAAGTCAAATAAAAGGGCTCTGGTTTGGATTTGCTTACCTATGGTGCATTATTTAGAAGGGTTGTTATCTATAGAGGAATCATGTCTTTGAGATTATCCTTATCAATAGGTCCTCCTTTGGTACTAGTATGTTTAGGCACTACTTGGCCCTACAGAGCTTCTTACAACATTGTCTTTTGCTCATGAATAGCTAACATGTCCCATATTGACACATGTGTTGGGGTCCTCTTCAGTTGATCTACCACATTCACTAGTCCTAGTGTTTGGGTTTTTAGATAATAAGGATACCTTAATTTTTCTTGAACTTGTCCAAAAATTACTTGGTTCTGTACTGGCTAAGGTATTCTTATCTAAAAGTTGTGTTTTGATGACCTTGAAATGGAGGAATCCCCATAATTTCATTATTTGTGACTTCAGGCCATTCCATCATCCTTCTCTTGGCTTTGGTGTAGTAATCTGATTGTACCAATGGCTTCTTGGAAGTAAAAGATTCATTTAAGAATACTAACTCTTCATATTCAACCCATGAAAACAAAGAATGCTCAAGGGCTATTTTTTCTTCTTGATGTAAGGACATCCCTTGTATCTGAGCCACCAGGACTGAATTTTGCATACCAGGGGATTGGTAGGGTTGAGTGTCAGAAGTATTTGCAAATTTTCCATCCATTCTTCTTTTCTCTGCTATATTTTGCTATAGATTACCCCTAGGATAATCTCTAGGCATATGAGCATTATTACAAGGGAAACACCAGGCATTGGTGCCATCTACATAATTATTCTACCCTAGAACAATCTCCCTATTTAGATTAAGGGGAATAGTCTATGAGGGTGTAGGGACTGTAATTAATTGGTTCAATAGCTAAGGGTTAGTTTGCCTTTGAGGACCCTGATACTGATTTGATTGTGGTGGAGGTCTATTTCCTTGGTAGCCTTGATATTGGGGTCTAGGATAAGGATTTTGCTAGCTTTTTAGATTAATTATCTCATTAGAAAATGTCCTTAAGATGTTCTTGACATCATCCATCTTAGATGACTGGACAGGGACAACTACTTTAGCAGGTTGTTAAGGAAATGTATACATAGACACAAGTGGGGCTATGGAATTAGGGGCTTCTTAAGGCAAAGGTAAGGTAATCTCTAGAAACATGGGCATGGGAGGCCTTGGGGGCAACTTTCTAGCATCTATTAAGTTATTTTTAGCTCTAACTGCATAGTCATATGCCTCTAGCAGAGTCTAACCTCCAAGTGACTGAATCATTATTGATATATCTAAATTTAAGGATTTAAGATAAAATACTATAGCCATACTTGGTAATGGTCTTGCTATAGCAGGAATTCTTTCCCGAGTCTTTTGAAATATTGAATTGAAATCAGTCATTGCTTCTTGTGGTGCCCTTTTGATAGTAATCAATTGTTGCAACAAAGAAGATTTATCACCCTTTTCTTCAAATCTTGCAAAGAAAGCATCTCCAAGTTGATCCCATGTAGATATTGTATTTGGGGTCAAAGATCTATACCAGTCCAGAGCCTTCCCCTTAAAAGAAGTTGCTAATAATCTTATAGCCACATTTTGTTGTGTGATCACTGTATTACATAGACATCAGACACATCTTGTAGATGTTCTTTAGGTGTTTTGAAATCTTCCCCACTAAATTTGGGTAGATCTTTCAGGGCATTTATTGGAATAGGATCCCAAGTGGCTGGTGGTACTAAGAGAATCAGAGCACTGTCAGTGTCCCAACTTGCATAATTCCTTGGGGCTATAGGTGCTCTTATGTTTGCTCTTGGCATTGCTGTAAATTGATTGATCCTTCTTCTTGAATTAGTTATCAATGGTGGTAAAATAATACCTGGGTTCATAGCATATTGAGCTCTTGTTACTGGTCCACAGCTCTAACTCCTTGTAGTTCTCTAGTTCATACAGTCTTGAAAGAAACTTCAAGATATTATCCCATTGGGCATGCCAAAAACTATTGATGCTTAAAATTATGTTATTTCCAACACCAACATGGGAAGTTTTAGGAATGTGGGACTTGTGACCTGAAACAACCTCCAGATTTTAAAGAAGTTGGCTCTTCTTTATCTCAAATGTATTGTGGGAAAAAAGGGATAAAAATTAAATGGAATCACCAATGCAATGACAAAAATTAACTATGGTGATGTGCCTGAGTATGATTCTTTCCTTAATACTAAACACAGTGAAGCTATCTTTAGGATTCAATTACATTAAAGAGAAAATAATGCATGATCAATGTAAAAGATGAAAACAAATAGAATCAAAGGCTCACAACTTAGATGATTTTGAAATAACACAGAAAATATCAGCAAAGGCATAGAACTCAGCCTTCTTATTAATTTTATAGTCACATAAAATACACTGATACATGCACAGTTATAAAAACTTTCTAAATTAAGAAAACAGAACCAAGGCAAATGATATTACTGGTCATAGCAAGAAAGTCTCAAAAACTTCTTGTAAATCTCTGATAACAATCTATCTCCATTATTGGCAGAATGATTCCTGGGTGAATGTAACTGATGTTAATCAAGGCTTCAATAACATCCAATTATCTCTCAATGATATCTCTCTTTATCCCTATCTTGAGGATAAGATTATTTGGCATGATGATCCTATTAGACAATTTAAAGTCTCTACTATCTTTATTTCAAAGGAAAGGGTAATCAACCTTTGTGGTCTCACGCCTGGATGAAGGGGCTCATTCCCAAAATTAATATCTTCTTTTGGACTCTGCTTCAAAATAAAATCCTGACCCTTGACAACTTGTAGAAAAGAGGAATAAATGTGGTTAACAGGTGTATTTTATGCAAAAATGGATTTGAAGATAGAGACCATATATTTTTGAACTGCTCTTACACTCAGTAAGTTTGGACTAAGATCCTTAATTTTTGGGGTATAACATGGGTACATCAAAAAAGTGTGGATCTCTCTTTTAAAAGTTGGTGCTATCCCTCTAAGAATCCTGATGTTCATTTTTTTTGGAAACTAACACTTCCTCATATATGGTGGGGTATATGGAAAGAAAGAAACAATAGGATATTCAAAAGTAAAGAACTTCTAGGATGGGTGCTTGGTCATAATATTATTAGAGCCATTAAGAAGAATTTTAAATCATAGAGGGATCTTGATGAAACCTTTCAATTTGATAACCCCTTACGATCTGAAAGGCCTAATTTGAAAATTGATAATCCAAGATCGATTGTAAAATGGTATGTCCCTCCTACTGGATGGATCAAAGGAATCTTTGATGGAGCAGCTAAAGGGAATCTGGGAAGAGTGGGATGTGGAGGAGTATTGAGAGATCATGTGGGAAATATAATTGATGCTATTGTTATCCCAATTGGTAAGTCAAATCGTCATATTGCTGAAGCTAGTGCAGCCCTCTATACCATTAAACTAGCTGTTGAGTTGGGATTTTCCAAATTATGGTTGGAAGGTGATTCTTTGAATATAATAAACATCTTAAATAATAAAAACTCAATTTCATGGTCTATTGAGGCTACGGTGATGGAAATTAAAGCCTTAATTCAAAAATTTGAAAAAGTGACCATATCCCATACATATCAAGAAGTCAATGGGGTTGCTAATTGGATAGCTAATCATGATGTTCAAATAGGGCATAAGGTGAGATGGCATGATGCATTAAATAAGCACATTGATCTCAAAGCACTTATTAATTATGATGATATTCATTCTAAAGAGGGAAAGATTTGCCTAGATTAGCAATTTAATGATTCGGTGGAGTGGCCTTACAGTGGATAGATTACCTTCACTAAATAGGTACATTCATGAGAATGTAATGTGGTTACCGCATGTGTTAGAATATAGGCAATTTCCATTTCATGTAAAAAATAATTGGATCCATTTTAACTCTTCTGCCTTCAGTGTTTGGGTGTTGTTGGACTATTGTTTGTTTTGCAATATGAAGGGAGAACTATGAAAGCAAGAGCCAAAAAATTATGAAGATTGGAAAGCTAGATAGGATGTATGGAAGATTCTTCAAAAAGGGAAGGTGGTAAGTTATTTGGAGCGGTTGCATGGATTTAAACCCCACATTACTATGGCATTATTCAAAAATTGGGTTGATGATAGAGTAACTCTCCATGGTGTCACTATGAAGCTTACTGAGGACTTCATTACTGAGGTCATGGGCTTCCCACAGGTGGTATTAAATCCTCTAAACAAACCAGTATCTCCAATGTAGCCTACAAAAAATTCCCAAAGACAGATGCAGAGGAGAAGCAACTGGAAAAGAATGGAGATTTCTTTGATTTGGAGTAGATAAAAGGAATTTGGAGAGATGTGTTATGCTGCATCCATGAGTACTTTATCCTTAATGGTAGGAGCAAAAGAGTTCATAAATTTTATTTTGTCTTTCTTAATCATTTCAGGCATAAAGATAGAATTTCCTTCCCTTTCTATTTGCATTTTTCGCTGCTTCAAAGTTTGTTTGCCCATAGAAAGAAGGAGTCTCACCCCATTTTACATGAAGGACTGATTCTTATCATAGAGGTTTTTTGCAAAAATAATGCCATAGCTTCGACTCCTTATTCTGACAAAAATAAGGATTCACAGTGTAAAAAGGATGAAAAAGTTAAGGGGAAAGAAAAAGTAAAACCAAAACCCTCCAGTTCTAAAAAATAAATTGCTGAAGAGGAATTTGAGTTGGAAAGTACAGAAAGGTTTGAGAAGGATGTTCTAGAGGAAGAAGGGATGGATATTGGGGAGTTTAGTTCTAATCGAGAAGGTTATCAGGAAAATAAAGAAAAAAGTGAGAAAGGAAATGAAGGGGATACAACTGAGGGAAATATAGAATAGAATAATTTTGATCATGAGGATAATCAGACTGTGTTGGGGGGAAGTGTTAAAGACACAAATATTTTACTTGATGATCCAGCATCAATAAGAGATAAGGAACATTTGGTTCTGGTTTCCAATCATGCTATGGATATTAGGGAATAAGAAAAGGATGATCCTGTCCAACATGAAGACCCTATTGAGACTAAAGATGAGAAAATGATGGAAAGGGAGGAACAAATTGAAAAGGATGATTCCTCTTCACATGAGAATGTAGAAGACATTTTTTATGCTTGGCAGAGGGACACTAAGCTATCCTTCATGAATTCAACCAAATTCAAAGCTGATGTTATTCTCCAAGTTGATTCATGGATGTATAAGGAAATAATGGGGCTGAAGAAGAAATTGGAAATAATGCAACACAACCAGGAAGCTGATCGGACCAAAATCAATAATTTAGAGATGCAAATGAGAGATATTCCAATTAAACTTAAAGATTATGAGAATAATCTTAGAAGGCTCATCAAGGAAAGTAGAACAAAGATGGATTAGGTAACTTTAAGTATATGTGCTGTTATAGCTAACCTTGGAAAATGAGCAAATGAAGAAATAAAATCCTTAGAGGGTCCATGTAAGAGGACCAGGTAGAGTTTGAGGAAGAAAGCCCTGCAAGATGCTACTACTTCAGCTACAATATCCATACAAGATACTGCTATGATTGGAAAGGAGGCTATGAAGATGATCCTAGAATTAGAAGACTAGGGTCTTCTTTGTTGATATTGTTTTTGTTCTGGTCCCTTTTGTTGGATGTTATAACTGGTTCTGAAACTTGGTTCTTAGTTTTAAAACTTATTTTGAGTTTCAGGTCTCTATAAAACTTGGGCTCTTTTTTATGGTTTAGGTTTGTGGTTTTAGGTCCCTGTAAAACTTGATTTTGATGTTGATCTTCAGTAGGATTTAGGAATGTTCTTCCTAATGGATGTTATTACTTTATCTTTCTTTTTCTATTATAAGGTTTTGGGGTCCCTACAAAACTTGTTTTTACCTTAATCTAAAACAATCTATCTCTAGAAAATTCTCTCCCTTTCCTCTTTTTCCTTTTCTTTTTTTTTGGTCTTTATGGTTAGACCTAGAATTTGAACCCATATTTATAGCATAGGACTGGCTCAAGATTGCCTGCATGATCAAATACCACCGATCTAACTAAATTAGAACTTAACTAGAAGTGTCTGATAGAAGATATCTTTTGGATCTAAAATGGTTAGCCTCTCTACAAGTTCATTGGGATACACGTGGCATTTCCCATTGTGAAATAAGTGAGGACACCTGGCAACATCTACTAGTCTTAACAAGTGACACGTGGTGGCTTCCACTTGTCTATAGAATCTTTAGATACCTTTTGAGAGTCCTATAGAAGATGACACATGGTGGCTTTTGTTGAGCTTTAGAAACACTATAGAAACATTTAGGACTCATTTAGATTCACACTGATGATGACACTTGGCGTGCTCCACTTACTTTAGCAACTCACCTGGGGTCCACCATGGTCCTTTCTCAATAATGAAACAAAAGGAAGAAACTACGAATGTCAACACTTGGTGAGTTCTACTGATATTACAAGGGACATGCAGTGCTTTCCACATAACTTAGAGAAACATATTAAAACCTTCCATAATTTCCACTCGGCACCTTTCGTGTGCACTGAGAGAAGCTTATTAAAAGAAGATTTTGAAACTTATAAGAAACTGAAACATGGATGCTAACACTTGTTGGGCTCTACAGGTATATAATAGGACACGTGGCAGCTTCCACATTACTTAGAGAAATTATAATGTTTCTCAGTTGATGACACTTGGCATGTTCTGTGTGACTCTAAGACTTAGACAAAACTTAGGCAAAATAAAAACCCGTGCCCATGCTCTATCAAAACCTTCACTGCCAAAATTGAAATGTGTAAGGATAAAACTGGAGCACACAACTGAAACTCAAAACAAAATGTAGATTATTTTACTCTATAATTCCTATTATCATGAAAAAGTGTTTGCCTTAACCTTTTTAGTAGTTAATCACTGATATTCATTTGTAACTAGATTTTCTTACTCTATTTTTTATGTTGAAATTTGAATTATTTTGTACTTTTTTGTGTCAATAAGAACAAAATTTGATTCAATTTGGTATTCTTAAGATTGATAAACATGCTTTTATTTTTAAACACTAATATAAGGTAAATAACATGCTGAGTCCAATAATACACATGATAAAAATGATCAAAAATATAACTCTAAACCTAAGAAAAAAATAGATTGTAATTATTGTGATAAAAACACTTGTGATGAATATAACTACTTTAAAAATAAATTTGATATCAAAAATGGAAAGCTTAGAGTCAAAGATAATGCTATCACTAGTAAAAATAAGACTCAAGCAAAATAAAAGTCTAATATTAGAGTTACTTTTACTTATGCTTTACATGTTTATCCTGTTAAATGGATTATTGATTTTAGAGATATTCAACATATGACATCTAATGCTCAATTTTTTACTTTTTTAGAACTAGATATTTCTAATAATAATTTAAGTCTTTCAAATCATGTTTCTTATAATGTTGAAGCCATAGAAAATGTTAAAATCCCTAATGATGAATTTTATGATGTCTTGTTCATTCATGATTTAAAATTGAATTTACTTTATGTATCTTAATTATGTAAATAGTATTATAAGGTAAAATTTAGTAATAAAAAAAGTTTTATGTTAAATCTACTAAGAAATATTTTCAAGTAGTTGCTACTTCTTTTCTAGACAATGATAATTTGGTCAAATTTACTGGATTCTCTTCTCCCTCATATTCTTATGCTTTGATTATTTCTAATGATACTAACTTGTAACATGAAATATTAAGATATATCAATGACCAAAGTATTGAACTAATGAAAAAAATCAATATGGTACTAGGTTTTCCTAACATTTCTCTGACTACTTCTACTTGTAACGGTTGTATAATTGGTAGAATTCATAGAGAATCTTTTCATAAAAATCACTCATGGAATGCTACTAAAAAAAATTATTTAGTTCATAGTGATATTTTAGGCCCTATGAAAACTCCTTCTATTAATGGTGCTAAGAATGCTTTAACTTTTTTTATGATTGCACTAGATGAGTTTGGATTTATTTATTGAAAACTAAAGATCAAGTTTTAGACAATTTTATTGAGTTTCATACTTTTATTGAAAAATATTCTCATTGTTCTTTATGCATATTATGCACTGATAATGGTATTAAATATGTTAACAATGATTTTATTTCATATTGTAACCAACATGAAATTAAGCATGAGAAAACCATTTCCTATACATCTGATCAAAATGGTGTTGCTTAACATAAACATAGGACTATTATTGAAACGGCTAAGTGTATGTTGCATGCTAAAATATGCATTATAAATTTTTAGTTGAAGCCATGTATTTTATTATTTATCTCATTAATATGACTCCCACTAAATTTGTTCTACATATAACACCTAAATAAGCTTGGAGTGGTAGAAAACCTAATTTAAAACATTTGTGTATTTTTAGTTGTGATGCATGTATTCATATTCCAATTGAAAATCATAATAAGTTAGACTATAAAATAGATAATTTTATCTTTTTTGGTTATGATGAATCATTTTAAATCTTATTGTATGTATGATCTTCAAACTAAAAAAATCGAGATTAAAAGGGATGTTAACATTGCTGAAAATGGTGTACTTGATTGTGCTTTTAATTCAAGTTCTCTTGATATAGTTTATACTTGTTTTCCTTTTAAAACTAGTGATGATCATAATGATGTTGTTATTTCAATTCCTTCTTCTTATTCTTCTAGTATTGATCCACCTAAAGCTATGCCTAAGTGGGCCAAGACTATAATAAAATATTATGGAATTCATGTAGATCTTAATGATAATCATAGAACTAGGCAACAATTTTGTAATTATGCTTTTATGTCTAAACTTATGCATAATAATGATTCTCAAACTCTAAAATAATCTCAAGGTCATCCTCATTGAGAAAAATCTTTGCATGATGAATATAACTCTTTGATTTCTAATAACACTTGGGACTTAGTTCCTCTACCTAAAGGGCATCATTTGGTAAGTTGTAAATGGTTGTTTAAATCTAACTTCAATTTTGATAATTACATTGAAAAATATAAATCTATATTATTTCCTAAATTTTTTTCTCAAATTGAAGGAATTGACTAATTAAACCTTTTCTCTTGTTGCTAAAATTCCCACTATTAAAGTTATTTTAGCTTTAGCTACTCACATGCATTGGCATCAACCTCTTGGTTTTATTAAGGTAATGAACATCTTTTATGCAAGTCAAAAAAGCTATTTATGGTTTAAAACAATCTCCTAAAGAATGGTACTCTAAAATTTATCAATTTTTTATAGCTCAAGGCTTTACTCATAGTTTTAATGATCCCAATATTTTTGTTAAAAATAATCCAAATGGAATAGTTATCATTATTATGTATGCTATTACTAAATGGTAGTAATAGTTCAATGATTTTTTCCACTAAAAATGTTTTGAAAAATACCTTTGAAATTATTGATTTGGGTTTCTTACATTATCTTTTAGGCATTCAAGTTTGTCAAGAAAAGGACATCTCTATTTTTCAATCTAAATATGCTTATGATTTATTATATATATTTAATATGTTAGATTGTAAACCTATTTCTACCCCTTGTGAATTTGGTGTTAAATTATTTCATAGCATGGAAACTAAAAATATTGATCCAACTCTATATCAGCAATTAGTTGGTAGTTTGAATCATCTTACTCATACTCATCCTAATATTGCTTTTTCTATTATATTGGTTTCTCACTTTATGTCTAAACCTCAGTCTACTCACTTTAAATATGTTAAAATAATTCTTCATTATATTAAATGTAATCTAACTTTTAGCATCGATTATACCTCAAATATAAATTTTTCTTTGACAAGTTATTCAGATTCTGATTGGGCTGGTGATCATAATGATCATAGATCCACTAGTTATTATTGCTTATCTTTGGGTTTCAACACTATTTTATGGAATAGTAAAAATTAAACAACTATATCTCTCTCTTCCACAAAAGCTAAATATAAAGATTGTAATCATGCTACAAAGGAAGTTAGTTCGATTTGAAGACTTCTTGTAGATTTGGGCCACCTATAACATTCAGCTACTCTAATTTTTGGTGATAATCAAAGTGACATTGCCTTAGGAAAAAATCTTATTTTCCATGCAAGGTCTAAGTAAATTGAGATTCAACATCACTTTCAATATGAACTTCTTGAAGACAATCAAATTATTCTCTCTTTTTTTCCTACTGAAAAACAAATAGTTGATATCTTCACTAAGCCTCTATGTAAAGACAAATTTGTTTTCTTTTGTAATGAGTTAGGATTGAAGGAAGTTCTCATCAAGGGGGGAGTTAGTGACATTTCCTCCCTTCTTGTTTGTTTATAAAACTCCTAAATAAATTTTAAGGGGTAGTGTTAGAATTACCCTTTATTTTAGATAATTTATTTTATCCTAAGTTTATTTTTCATGTGTGAATAATTTATATTAATTTTAATTATTAATTCACATAAATCTCAATTCCATGAGGTGTCACTCACCTCTTTGTTCTCCCTGAGGATTTATGAGTTACTTGCAAGAGTAACTCCTTTCCCCACATAGCACACACCTCCCTTCTCTTTTTAAGGGACTAGGACACAAGTGGAAAATACTTGGGTGGATTGTAAGGTTATAATAATATTATATGTAACTCTCATTTTCCTCTTCTAGATCTATAACAGATCTCTTTCTCCCATCTTTTTCTCACTAATAATCATTTAGCTCTCTCTATTATTCTCTTATGCTTTTGATCAAATCTTGTAATTGTTGAGATATTTGTTGCAATCCTTATAATAATATCACATGGTTTTTTCTCTAATACATTTAGTTTTTCACTTTAAATCTCTTATCACTATGGTTTATTTTTGAGAGGTAACTTATTTTTCTCTCACTTTCATGCTTGTCATTAATGATATTTACTAGATTAAAAATTTTCATGATCTAATGGTTATTACCTTTTAAATATGTCTTATATTATCATTCATATGCATTTTTCAACCCCATAGACATTCAATCACAATCATCAATCCCCAATATTTCACTTTCCTTCTTTAGGAATCTTTCTTTATAACCCTATTTTAAGATAAATATAGTAGTTGGGAACAATAAAAAATATTAAAATATAATTTAATACACTTTTGGATACAATATATCCCATTTAAGCTTCATACAAAGTTTCATGGCTCAAATCTTAAGGAAATTACACTTTCTCTCACACCCCTCTTACTAATTAGGTCTCTTTAGGCCTAGTCAATCCCATAATCATCTTGACCATACTATAAAATTAGGTATAAAAATAATAACTCTTTAATCCTATATATAACCTTAAAATACATAGGAATCCAAATTTTTAGAATTTTTTGTTGGATGAGTCAAAAGTTATTCAAGTTTCCATTTTCTAACCCTAGTCTTTTTTTGTACACACATGGCAACAAGCACTATAAATTATATAATTTCAGTTTTATGAAATATCAAAACCATATTACACTTTAAATTTTTTTTTTTTTACTTCATTATACCTCTTTAACTGTTATATATCCATGAAAAATTATAAAACGTTCCCAACATACCAATATGTAGAATTTTGGGCTCTTTCTTGGACTGTGAAATGGAGTGTGTGTTAATAAATGCAAACTAGATTAAATATTGAGCATCAACCATGATTAATATCTTTAATATCAAACTATTAACTCTTTATTATTCTTTAAAACCATTCAAGAACCTTCAAACAACCCTTAACTATGTATACTTGCTTGTTATATATGCCTGTGTGCATACATAAATTGCTCTTCAATGATTGTACTAGAGATTATCAACTTATCTAAAGGAAAAGTGATATTAAAAACTTAGTATCAGAATTAATAAAAATATAAAATAATACTTAACTTAATTTTAAACACTATGAGTCAACAATTATCTTCAAACACCATACTTTATTTAACTTTATTGAACACATGGAAGGGTTATGTACATAATTTTACAAGGTAGGCAAAGTTCCTTCAACTTTTTAATATTTTTTTGACTCTCCACCCTTGTTCCTTGAATTATACTCTCCTCTCATACCTTATTTCCACCTAATCTAACCTTTTAAATCAATAATCCACCTATTATTATGTTAACATGCAAACTAAATTATTTTTTTTGCCATCTCCCATGTGGGAGTGGCATTTAAAAATTATTTTTTCTTAGAATACATATTATTTTCCATCATATTAACATGTAAACAAACTCATATACCTTCCTAATACCATATAGGAACTATTATAAACATTGGACCACCTTTGATTTAACATACCAAGTTATAACATGCAAATTTTTAAATCTTGATTTTGGTAGGAAAACTTAAAATGGATAGAAACACACTAAAACAAAGACTCTTTATCATTCCAAGACAAAAAAATTGGCACTATAAGACATATAACACCCTCAAAAGACCAAAATTGTTCAAAATGTAACTCTAAGACATGCTCTACATCAAACTCCCTAAGTGGGAGAAATTTGAGTTCCTGCTCAAATATGCTTTGTTCACCTTCTTTCTTGAATTTCAATTCTTCCTCTTGTGATATTCTGAACTCCTCTTGTTATTAATCCTAGTTTATTTTTCATTTCCCTTTAATTTTTTTAATTTTTGTTTTCCTTCCTACTTTGCCTAGTGTCTTTTCACATTCATCTTCTATCTCCTTGAAGTTTATGACCTAATGCAACTCCTTGTCTATCTCATATTCTATCTCCTCTATTTATATCCTCTGTTTATCATAATTTTACTCCATTGGCTGATACTAATTATTCACTTTATCTTCACTTACATATCCTTATTCTACACTGTTTATGCTTGGTTCATGCATTTTAATCTAGTTTTCTTCTTAATCATGCTTATTCCTTTGTACTCATATTCTAATATCTATTTATACATCCATTCTTCCTTTATCTTTGTCAAACTCTCCTTTCAATATTATTTAGCTAACTTATCATTAAATTACACCTTCCCATGGTGAGTCAACTCATATCATATTTGTTTATTTTGCATTTTCATAACCTTGACCAATTCAAATTTATCAAAACATAACATTTCTTGGTAACCTTATATTTTACTACTATCATCCATACCTTCAACCAACTTGGTTGAAATAATACCAATTTAATATCTTACCTTATTACTTTGTTCTATTTTCATTATTTTTATATCTTACTTACTTAATTGTATCTATACATCATGCTGAAAATTAGTTTGAATACCCATCCATATATCTCTCTCTTGAGTCCCTATTGACTCATGCACATCACTCATCTTTGCACTTGTTATTCTAGGATAGACTTTATCCTCTTATTAATCATTTATTACTTGATCTAAGGCTATCAATTATTCTTTTATATATCCCCATATCTCATATGAAAATGGATAGTCATGTTTCTTATCTATCAACTCATCATCACCTATTGTATCTTTTTCAAACTCTTTAAGTGATTCAAGTAATGCAAATTCATAATTTCAATCCTCATACCTTTTAGCCTTATCCTCTTGATTCAATATTTATTATTTTATGCCTTCCATGAGATACCCTCTATACATGGCTATCCAATTAGGTTTTTATTCATCATAATCATGTTGTTCATACTTGTTCTCCTCCTTGCTTCAACTTTTATGTCCTCTAAATGGATTCCTTCTTCTTTCAATCTTTTACTTGCATTCATACATAATAAAAAATCATTATATTTAAAAAATTAAGGCTTTATTTCCTTCATCTCCTCCTTATATTTCTTGAGATTTTTCCTCTCATTATCCTCCTTAAGGTGTTGCTCACCTTTCTCTTCTCTACCAACTTTTTCATGCATCATGAACTTCTTCATATCTTTCTTGAACTACTTACATAACAATCTATTTTTCCTCTCATTTTCTCTCTTGAAAATATTCCTCCTTCTCTCCATGAGTATCCTTATAGGCCACTTAACCTTATTTTGTTTCATAACCTAACCATACCATTGACTCTCTTCTTTCTACATTTTCTCTATCATGAGCATCACCTTCTATAAACTTTCTATACTATGCCTCAAATATTTCACTTACTCTTCAATATATAACTCTTTATTTCTATTTTTATCTTTCATCTTATCTCTATGATAACCCCCATAAACTATTTTCTTTATTATTAACTTCTCATATTTCATCTCCTTTTTTAAAACCTTTTCTATCTTTCCTCTATCTTCTTCGCACCTCACCTGGTATACTATCAATATTCACTTGAGACTTTCTCTTTTTTTGTCTTCACTTGGGAATTTTATCTTATCTCTATTGATATTTTTCTATCTCTTTTAATCTCTGATCAAATTTCTCGACTCTCTTACTATACTCCTACAATATTAGCTTCATGCAATATCCATAGTAAGTTCTAAAAATTTTAAATAACAACCTTGAATATTCAAAAATAGAAACTAATAAAAAATCTTACCCTATCTAATACCACTTGATGTATGACCTATAAAACCTCTTTCCTCATAAAATTGGCTCTAATTCTTGACTTGAATGCCTCCTTTAACTCTGCTCTCTAAGCATATTCTTGTCATGTAGGTACTTTTATTTATTTACACCATTCCTCGATCTTACTTTGCTTAGACTCATTAGTCTCATTTAAATCATATAATTCATCACTTTAATAACTATAATTCATCATCTCTCTCTTTTTACTTATCACTAGCTTCATCATTCTTTCATACACCCTTTTCAAGACTCAATTCTCCATTTTGGCCTAAAACTCGTCTCTCTTTGATATATATACATAGGCCTAAAATCTTGAAGCATGATCCAATGGTTATTAACTTTTCACTATGTCTCATATTATCATCTACATGAATATTTCAACCCCATATACATCCAATCACAATCATCAATCCCCAATCTTGTACTTTCAACCAATCTTCACTTTCCTTCTTTAGGCCTCTTTCCTTGTAGCCCTATTTTAGGACAAATATAGTAGTTGGGACAAATATACCAAGATTAAAATAAAAATTAAGATAATTGTTGATACCCTTTTATCCCATTTAAGCTTCATACAAAGTTTTAGGACTCAACTCTCAAGGAAACTACACTTTATCTCACAACCCTCTTACTAATTAGGTCTCTTTATGCCTAGTAAATCCCACAGTCTTGTTGAGCATACTGTATAGTTAGGTATCAACATGAAAACTCTTTAAAACTATATATAACCTTAAAACACACAATAATTTATTTTTTTATTAATTTTGGCTATATGTGTCAAAAGTTAATCAAGTTTCCATTTTCTAACCCTAGTCTTGTTATGTACAGGGCAATAAACAGTATAAATTACATAATTTGAGTTTTATTTACTCTAAAAACCTTATTAAACTTTAAAAAGTTATTTTTTAACTTCATTATACCTCTCTAATTTTTATATATCCATGAAAAATCATAAAACATTTCCAACAAGCCAATATGCAAAATTATGGGCTCTTTTTTAAGACTGTGTTAAGAAAATGCAAACTAGATTGAATTTTGAGCCTCCACCATGATTAATTTATTTAATAAAAAACTATAAAATTCTTTTTATGATTATAAAACCTTCAATAATCTTCAAACAACCCTTAACTATGCATACTTACTTGTTATATAAGACTGTGTGCATACAAAAATTGTTCTTCAATGACTATACTAGAGATTACTAACTTATCTAAAGGAAAATTGATCTTAAAAACTCAATATCAGGATTAATAACACTATAAAATCACACTTACATTCATTTTAAATACTGAGAATTAACAATTGTCTTCAAAAAACATACTTTATTTAACTTTCTTAAGCACATGCACGGATTATGTACATAATTTTATAGGGTAGGTAGAGTTCCTTCAAATTTTTGATAATCTTGGGATTCCCCACCCTTAATATTATCTCCTACATTATTACCCCCTAATATAATCTTTTCAAGCAACACTCCACCTCTTATTATGCTAACATGTAAACTAACTTCTTTTTCTTGTCATCTCCCATGTAGGAGTGGTAGTTACAAATGTCTTTTTCTTGGAATACATCTTTGTTTCCATCATATTAACATTGAAACACCATAATATACCTTCCTAGTACTATATAATACCTATTACAAATGTTTTCCCACCTTTGATTTAACATAAGACTTAAAACAACTCTCTAGGCCAAGTTCTAGCATTCAAATTTTCAAATCTTGATTTTGGTGGGAAAACTTGAAATGGATAGAAACACACTAAAAAAAGAGTATTTATCACTCCAAAACAACCTAATTACCCTCTAAGACCTCTAACACTATCACAAGACCAAATTTGATCAAAATGTAACTCTAAGACATATTTACATACTTTGTTCCTTAGTGATGCTTTACATCAAATAAACCTCAAGCAAATGACAACTCAAAGTTAAAAATGTACAAAGATCCTTTCCCAAATCATGAAATAAATAAAAATTATTATTTTTAAGTAAATTATTCATATATTATTCATCTTTATTCTTCTACATATGGGCATCCACTTGATAACATCATTGGTATAGTTACAAGTAAATAAACATCACATCCTATCATCACATTTGATGATAGTGAAGTTATTAATGATGATTCAGATAAACATGCACTCTTTATTTGATTATATGTTCAAATTAAATATATACATATTGTTATTATAGATAATAGATCAAGTGAAAATGTGTGTAAATAACACTTCTCTACTCTCTTGGTTATATAGAGTAAGTTTTATAAGATAATTCTAGAGTTTTTAAAGCATTTTATGGCTATACATTGGATACTATTGGGCACATAATGCTACCCTTACAAGTGGGAACTATCATATTTCCCACTCCATTCTTGGTTACACCAAGCATAGGGTTATTTTATATGCTATTAGTATGTCGTTGGATATAAAAAAAACATATCAAAACCTTCTATAATGCATAAATGTATCAAATATATTCATAGTAATCAAGTGGTCGAAGTTCCAGGAATCCAATATGAATATCCTTTGGAAATAATGATATTTACTCCTACATAACATTTAGAGGGCACATACATTGAGAAAAAAAATTAATGAAATCATATATATAATTATTTAAGAGCATATTACAAAATATATTTCTCTATCTACTTATGAGCATCATTGAGTTATACATGAGCATATTATAGAATCAGTTTCTCCATTTAATTATGATCATGATACAATTACACATGAGCATAATCAGTTAGTTCCAAGAAGCATGATATGATATCCTAATTATAAAGTGTCATGTAAAATTCATCTTCATTTATTAAGGTATCATAGGTTATTTAGAGAGTTTCACCACTACTACAAGAAATAACATCTTCTCCTATTACATATTAGGATACAAGTTTACATGGGTCTATGAGTAGTGATTTAAATGGTTGTATTAGATCATATTATTTTATTCAGATTTAGAGGTATCTATATTTTGAACTTCCCCTTCATAGGAAGTCATTCCTTCATATCATACCATGGGCTATGTATATATGCCTCCTATTACTGACATAATTAGTTAACTACTTGAATTCTCTTTTGAACATAACTTCTTTGATTTTAATTTGTTTTTACCTATTTTATCCTTCATCCAAGAATTATTCAATCCATTTGATTTATTTTCACTTTGGGAACTTTCCCTCACACATTTTAAAACTTATTCAAACAATCCAAAACACCTATCTTACAATGATTTCAAGGCACATTCTTTATGGTAACATATTGTTTACTATTGCATATCTATCATACCATAGATTCCATCACTAATACATGATCACATATATATAGTCCTCCATTATACATGAACACATAGATTCTTTCCCATTCAAGGCATGAACATCCTTATTTACATGATTATAGTTCAAAACCTCATACATTGGGAGTATTTTCCTTACCTTCCTTTTTTCCATTCTATGCTTTAGAACCTTATTGCAGATTGTTCACATCCCTCCCACTTCTTCTAATTTTAAAGCCTTTCTTCTTATTATATTCAATTATAAATATTTCAAAAAAATAAAAAAACATTAATTTTTAAAAAAAATCAAAAAAAAACATATATGTCAAAAATTCAAATAAAACAAAATATTTTTTTCAAAATCAAGACCTACAAGCATTTTAAAATGTTTCTAGCTTACCTATTTACATATGTTATTTATTTCATGTTAATTAGATGGCATATTTTAAATTTCAATACATAATACATTTTTACAATGTATGTGAGTGTGATACAAGACATACCTTTATGTGGTTTTTTATGTTGGGTTTCCCTTATTACCCAATAGCCTTGTTAAGTTGAGAGCATTTATTTGTTTTATGTGATCGCTTCAATAGGTTGTATCTATCCACAACCTCTCTACCATGTTGATCTATATATAACATAAATTTTTTTCTCATCACTCGTACTTTCCATTGGGTTACATGGATATGTTATTTGATGATAATGACATTGATATAGACTAGTCTCATTCGATCTATGCTTTTTTCAAAATTATTACTTTAAGACATGACGAGTTAGTACTTGTTTTTTTATTATGTTTAGACCTTAGCATTATGTGTATAACATATAAATGTTATTTATTATATGGCATCATCATGTTATTTGTGTGTGGCCTTTGGCCTTGTGTGTTTATGCAACATTTAAATGTCCCTTGTATATGGCCTTTGGACCTTATATGTGACATTCTTTATAAAACTATGTGACATTGTATGACACTCCTTGTATGTTTACTATTTGTTACCATGGTGCCATGATTCATATCATGCATCTATTATTATACCATGATACATATCATGCATATGTTGTTTATGTGCTTCAAATGTTATATCTATCTAACAAATGTTTCTTATATAAATCCAATGCTATATTCAATAATATGAAATACAATTCAAATATTCACATGATACTACATGATTATATGTTTAAAATATTTTACAAATTTATTTAGAGATAAGTGACTTTCATATTTTTCCCCTCATCTCAAAATGAGGGCATCATAATGGGTTTATCTTGTGGATTCAAGTCCTAATGAGTAACAAGACATAGTACAACATGATTCATAATTTTTAGATTATGGGGGTATGTGACATGTATGTTTACTCTTCCTATAGTTTATTCAATAGATATTCACATATACTTGATGTGTATCCATGGACATGTGCAAAATAATTATAAATTATAGGTTTTAAACAATTACAAGTTGCAGGTTTCAAAAGTTACAAGTTCAATCAAAATTATATATCAATTTAGTATAGATAAAAGGGGCATGATATTAATTTTTGTTCACATTTCTCCATGGAAATTTCAAATTTCATTTTTTAAAACATTAAAAATTTCATTTGAATCTATATTTATCTACAATGGTGTGATTTTTTTTCATTTTGTAAGTATTCTATGTTATATTCTAGTGATACTCAATGTTTATGGTTGCACTTTATCCATTTTAGTGAGCCACATTTGGTGGTTCCACCCCTTCAATTATTTTACAGAGTACTATACATATTTAGAAGAGATTTGGAGCATATAATATTTCCAACTCAAGGGCTTTCACAAGTTTTCAAATTGATACTTGATAACTCTCAATTTGCCTTAGTTTCAACATTTTTCAAAATTCCTCAATAAGAGGGAACATACTTTTCCATTTTCAAGTTATAGGGAAATTAGATTCCATACCCTTTCCCAATGTATTCTTTCTTTTCTCTCTTTTCAAATTTCAAATTTTAAACTCCATATTTTCAAATTTTCAAATATGCATAGTAAATACTTTTAGTGGCATTACTACAGGTTTCACATTAAGGCACTATCAAGCTTCACATTAAAATACAAAGTGTGTATGCATACTTAGGTTCATATTTCCTTTAATCTAGTAACTTCACTTCATTACATCACTAAAATAAATAAGGGGTAAATGTAGACACTCAAATATAATCATTAAGTGATTAATAATGTTTAAATCATGACATTATTACCCTTACTTGGTCTTTACTCCATTCCGTAATTTTTCAATATCTATAGGAGCATTCACTATTACATTTACTACCTGACAATTACTAAAACAATAATTTAGGCATATATTTTTTGCTTACAAGTTCTTATCAACCAATTCCCAATAGTGTTTGTCCTTCTGAGACAAATTTGCAATGGGTGGACAAGGACACATTGTGGCTGTGTCCACTATTGTGGCCTTGTCCCCTATGCTCCAATGGTAACTTTTTAAATTTGAGACATTTTGTATTACCCCTCCCATGATTTTATAAAGTTTTTTTAACATAAATATTCAAAATTATTATTATATATAATCACATCAAGGCCTCTTCAAACACATATAACAATCATTTGGGAATTCAACTGCACATTGAACAAAAAAGTACTATTTTTTCCAATTCTAATTTTGCACTATTCTAAAAATCATAGTCCAAGTCTGAAGTCATTTTATTAAAATTTAATGGCACTCATTTTTAACCATTAAAATCAATCTATCTATTTGCATTCATATAACAGATATCAAAATTCACACACTCACCATAGGAGGGATAACTACACTGCCCTAAGGCTCTATTGGGCTATGTAGGTAGCACTCAAATTATGTGGGGTTTTTTGAGTATAGATATTATATTCCCATTTCTTGATTTTATCATTTTTATTTAATTTATATATGGTTTTTTATATAAGATATATGGTTTCTATTTTGTATGTCTTTCACATGCAAATCGAGACACATAATTAATCATTAAATTATCACAAACACTCATAGGTGAAAAATCAATCACAAATCAACCAAGACATAGTTGTAATCAATAAATAAGGATGTAGTGTTTCCCTATCCTCCTAGTGCATCCTTGTCCCAACATAGTTTGAAATTTTACTTTCATTTGTGACATAGTTCAAGGGTTGCTATAGTTATTTTCCATCAATAGTTAGCATGTACAGTTAACACAAATTTAGTTTGAATTAGGTTTTCATTTTTTTTTCAATTAATATATATAGTTCATTTAAAATTCTATAAATTATTGTATTTCATATTTAGATATTATATTTTGTAGATATAAATTAGTTTTCAATAGTTTATTTTTTCTTAGCATTTAATTGTTGAATAAAAAATAAGCATATAAACAATCAAAAGAACTTGCGACATTTAATGTGGTACTTGAAGATAGTTAATTACAACATAGAAAAACCATCTATTATTTTAGTCTATAATTTGATTTATCATGGAGAACAAACAAAGACTGTGATTACATTAAATTTGACAAAATAGGGGTCTTCGACTAATTGTTAATTAGGTTTATACAATTATAATATCAAACAAACATACATCAAAGTTGAGACTAAGTGGGAGAATTTTCCAAGGCTAATAATAAAATGGACAAGAAATGCAAATTATGCATAGTCATTAAAATAATATGCATACCAAGTGTTTGTCAAAATCCATGTTAACTCTAGTGATTTCATAATATTAAATTATATTGATTCTTTTTAATAAATTTATTTAATTAAAAGTCATGTGTTTTGTAAAAGTTTTTAAAAATAAGAAGTGGGAAATCTCAACTCAATTCAAAATGATTCTTAGGGTCAATTTGATTTAAAAGGTAGTTATGTAACCCCCTTATCAAGGCATGAATTATAAAAGGCTTGTAGAGACCTTTTTAATGGTGGATATTTTTCCTACCTCTTAGCCCATGGAAAAATATTATTACAACTTTATATACAATTATTTATTGTCAAGTTTTTTAAATACAATATAATAAAATGTTTAAGATGAATGTATTATTTTTGGGGTTTTATTATTTTTTGTTTGTAAAATATGCATTAAAATTTATAAATAAATAAATCTATTGAATACTTATACTTTCTTGATAATGTGTAAACCCTTAGATTTTACAAAATTTGTGTTGAAAATCCTAAACGACAAACTTTGTGCCATATGCATGTAATCCAATTTGAAGTAAGACTTTTAACTTTAAATTAATATTTAATCTCATCACATTGGTTTTTCTATATTTTCATTTACATTTTGAAATGAATATTCCAACCCATGGTTGTTTGATGT
Source organism: Torreya grandis (assembly GCA_037957365.1). Lineage (NCBI taxonomy): Eukaryota > Viridiplantae > Streptophyta > Pinopsida > Cupressales > Taxaceae > Torreya > Torreya grandis. Next base: position 5,230,547 of record JARHVA010000249.1, read on the forward strand.
CAAACAAAATATTGTTTTAAATAAGGAAAATTATACTTTATGTTTTTTGCCAACCAAAAATATAGAGGCATTCTGTAGTACTTTATGTCTTGAAACCCCTCAAGTGATGTGCTTTATTCACCTAGTTGAAGTATGTCTTTCTCACCTTTATAAGGATACATGTTTCCATTATTGAACTATCTAAACCATTCCATTTGATATAGATCATCTAGGTATTTTTTTGCATTTACTTCAATGAAGGTTTCGCATTCTCCCTTTTGTATCTTCTCATTCTCTCTTGATTCTTAATTTTCCCTTTTCTTCCATTTTTTTTGCATTTTCATCTTTTCTAGTTAAAACTACTTAGAAATATAAAATTCTAATCATATGAGGGAGATTCCCTCTCAAATGCAAAGGAAATGACCAGTCATAATAATTTCTCTAATGTTTCAAGTTTAATGTTGCATTTATTTAGGCGATTCAATGAAATAATTCAAAAAATCATAGCAACATAAAATATTTCGAATAGTTTTTAGAAATGTTTTTGTGAATCAAAGTTCTATGTGAATTTGATTTTCATAAATCTCAATGAACCTCCCATAGAATGTAGGTTGGTAGCTCTATTAAATAAAGGAACTTGGAACCCAATTTTTCCTAAAAATGGAATCTAAAAATGATGCGTCTCTTATTTTTGTAAACTTTCTCAATGTTATTAAAACTATAGTTGAAGACTATGAAAATATAAAGCTTGAAAAAAATCAATTATAGAAATAAAATGACTAGCTTGCAGAGAGCTAATGTCATAAATATGAAGAGAATAAGAAGTTTCATAGAAAAATTTCAAAGCCAATACTAGCTGAGATTAATTCATTTGATGATCATGAAGTCAAATCCCTATGGAAAAATAAGTATCGTTGTAGTAAAAGGAGATAATTTGGAATTCATTGATGATCATAAGTCTAATAATATGATAAAATGGATACAAAATAGGTGCATGCTTTTATGGATGAAAAATAGATAATATCAACTTGAGGAAGAAAATTTGGCACACACAACAAAAGATGGTAAATGTACTTCTGTTGATGCTAATTTAATAAATGAAACAAAAATTCATGAAGAACTTGTGGATGATTCATGGATAAATGAAAAAATTAAGGACATGCCCCTCCTATGTCTTCCCATTGATGCATTTATTATGCAGATATGAATATATGGTTGCATTGAGGAAATATACATTTTGAGGATTGAAAAGGTGATAAAAGAAGAGTTAAATCTTGACTTAATCATGAATTCCTACAATTTGCATAATCTATGAAAAAAATTATGAAATCATCAAGATGTTAAAAATATAACAAATAGATATATATATGTCAAAATAAGTATTTAAAGCTTTACAATACTATGAATTTTTTATTCTAAATTAATACCTAGAAGCTTCTAATTATTATTTTATTTGTGGTCCACTGGATTTTTTTCATACAAAAATAATAATTGAATAAAATTAGGTCACCAATAAATATAGATATTTAGACATGTCATTTTATACGGCTTCATCTTAGCCTTCAATAGAGTTATGTGAAGAGTTTGTTTGCATGAATAAGGAGGTTGACTATCATAGATAAAATTACCCTATGTTTGTCAAACTTTCCATTCATGAAGAAAATTTTAAAAATAAGAAAGAATACATGGGATTACCTCAAGACATACACAATAATGATTTATTTAATGATGAATTGGTATCTATTACAGGTAATGTTTTAATAAATAATACCTTTCTTGAATCTATTCTTAATGAACAAGAGGATATTAGTACTACATGTGATAACTTGATCTCTACCATAGAAGATAATACCATTGTATCAAAAGAATCACTCTTCAATCATTGATTTGAAGAGGATTCTAATGGTTTGGTTAAAGATAAATAAATTGTTGGAGAACCCTCTACATGATTGAATTAATCCATTCTAAAAAAAAAAATGGAATATGAACATTATATGTTACAAGTTGTTTATAAATAAGATATTTATTACATTGAATCTCCCAATTAATATGTTGTAGATAGGTGAAGAATAATTTTATGTATAATAAATTATAATATCATATTCAAAGGCATGTAAAATCATATAAGAAACCATTGAAGAGTTTCTTGATATGTGTATTAAGGATTAGGTAATGCACAATATTGAAAACACCGTTGATTTTCTTGCACTTGAGTTGATTCCTGAATAAATAAGGAAAGAAGATGAGGGAGTTTTTATGAAGAATTCAAGTCATAGAGACGTAAGCAGTTTTTAACAAGATGTATGAGAGTAGTTTGATTTTTGTAAGTTCTTTTTTCATCCTCAAGTGTCCTAAATAATTTTATTACTTAGTCTTCTCATTCAAAATCTTGTTCATATGCTTAGCTAACATAGATCTATTATGTTTCCCTTATATTAATTATTATTCTTAGATCCTCTAGACATCATTAACATAATCCATTATTTCATTATGGTACCTACTTATCACAGCTAGTTAATATATTTTTTTATTCTTTTTGTATTTCTCTGTTCCCTACAAATAGTTTTATTTTCCTATTTTAGCTTGCTTTAACTTTCTAATTTTTATTTGGAATGTGTGCATTGTTTTCAATAAATGCATTAGCTTAATTTTTTCACTCCTTTTCATGTATTTGTATTTTGTACTTGTACATATTTTTATTTGTGTTCTCTACTTATAAGGTCTCAATCAATAACCACATCATTTGCATAAAAAGGTTAAGATGGCAATTACTTCATAGTAGATGACAAGATTGCATTTTAGAGAGATGTACAATCATTATTTGATGGTTTAGTGTTCATAACTGTATTTATTTTGGACCTTAATTTGAACCCAAATGAGTAATAAATACTCTGTCTTATGAAATTTTTATATTTCAAGTCTTCTTTAGTTTTTAGAATTGCACACAGAAAAGACCTTGAATCATTTTAGCCAAGTGGGTCTACAAGCCAAAATATTTGACAATATTCTCAAAAAGAACATTCTATCATGGAATAAAGTTATTTTTAAGTTATAGTTGCATCAATAGATATGAAAGTGGTTATGTGAATATTTTTTTCTCAAATATCAAGATTGATAGGAAAATATTCTCATGTGTCTCCTCAAATGAACATGCAAACATGTAGAGTAGTTTAATCAAGTGATTTGGCCTAGTAGTGTGTGTTTATTTCTCATGTTATTGAGATAGGTGAACTAGATACAAGTTGATCAAATCAATATATTCATAAATTTTGAATCAAATGATATAACTTGGTAGTATTGTTCATTTCTCATATGATTCAGATGGGTGAACGAACTACTAGTTGGTCAAATCAAGTCATGCAAAAATATTCTACACATATTAATCCATAAAACATACTAGAGGTATAATTCACCAAATAATATTTAGTCCTCCTACATTCCACTAGGGAATATGATCCCATAGTCAAAGCCTATCATTATTGTCAAATTTTTTATTTCATGATAACACCCCCAATTATACACCTAAAAAGTGATAGGAGGTAAATAAAAGATAGGGATGATTAAAATTTTAATAATAAAGACATTGAATCCATTAAAAATGGACAAATATTGGTGAAAATCATTCCATGATATGTTTTCATAAAAATATGTTGGGAAATTACATATGATGTTAATTTAGGAAATAGTTTTTGGTGTTTACTCAATCTAACACTCATGATATCTGGGCACAATTTTAATTATGATTGACATCTTTTGGGATCTAACTCTTGTCTCATATGGTGATTATTTGATCTAATCAACATTAGATTAAATTTAATATGTCATTTTTTATTTCTATTATGAAATTAACCAAGATCATGTTAATAACATTGAAAACATAGATCAAATGAGGCAAAATGAAGAAATGGTATCTTATGAGTGAATTAAGCAACAAAGAAAGAGACAATATGTGATAAGTGGAGAAAATTTAAAATATACTAAATCCCCAAAATATATTATAAGGCTTTTAAATAATTAAACTCTAAATACAATATCAAGAAGAAGCCAATAGAAAGAGAGAAGAGTGGCCTTAAGTCAAAAGAAGCATCACAAGATTGCTAGAGAAACATTATTTTTGAAGAGAGAAGCAGATGACACTTTAATTAGAGTAAGAATAAGGATGAGGGAGTTACAATAATCCCATCATGACCTAATAATACCTCTTAGTTTGTGACATTTGTCTTGTTTCTAATAAATTGAAGGGAAATGTGTGACATGTGGAGGTGAATTACTTGTGTAAGTAACTCTTAAATCCTACAAGAGGATAAAAGAGGTGAGAGATACCTTATACATATTAGATAAATTAAATTTATTATAATAATAAATGCATGCCTAAAATATACCTAGGATAAACCTAAAGGGCTAAATTGAACCAAAATAAGGTTAATCTCCAACACTTCCCCTTAAGTTTAATTTGTGGTTACAAAAGTGGAGAAACATTTTACAAATAAGGAATGGAGTTGGAATTACATAATACTCCCCCTCAATGGAAACTTCCTTCAAGAATAATTATAATAGTTTTCAGAAAATATATAATAAGATATTGTGTCACTAAAAGTCACAAAGATGAAGGTATGATCATCAACAATCTCCAAGAAGCTTCTTTGGATAAGAAGGTTAATCCACAATGGAACAAGGACCAACAAGAAGGAGAAGGCAAAGATGATTCACTATACCTAGAAAATAAATAATCTAACACCAATCTTCATATTAAGTAATTAATATGCCATAAAAATATGATCTACATACAAATAAAGTACTAAAAGTAAAACTATAAAGGTAATTTGAGCTAAAAACAACTTCCATTACAAAGTGTTAAATCCTATATAAAAATAAGTTATTAAAAATAAGCTCTAACAAAACATATTTCCTTTGCAATAAAAACTAATGAATGAATAAAATTTCGAGTTTATTAAAATGAAGACAAATAACATGTGTCTCTTTCAAAATATATTCTATGTGAAACATTTAAAGAATTATCACAACAAGATCTATTAAAGTCTCTAAAAGAAATGTTGTATTTAGGAATCTAATTTTTTTTTAACCTTAGAACTAGGTGTCTTAGTAGTTTTCCAACAACTCATAGTGTTATGAGTGGATTTACCATAATATTGACATGAATACAATTTCTAACATTTAGAGATATGATGCCTATGTTTTCTAAAATGCTCACAAGTTTTATCATTTTTAACCAAATAATGAGCATTACAAACTCTATAATGAAAAGATGTTGCATGATAATTAAGAGCACTATGGTGTTAATTCCTTTAATGTTAAATACAATAAGACTTCAAAATCTTATTAGAAGTAATGGAAGTATTAAAATTGAGACCTTTATAATTTACATTAGATTTAAGAAAAAGAGTTACACTAATACCATTTTCACACTTACCAAGACCACCACCCAAGTAACCCATACATTTCATGATTATAAATCTAGGGTTGGTAAGAGTATTCAAATAAATTTATTTATAATCACATGTTCATCATTAGAGGCATGATCATGAGCATAAGATGCAATTTTTTAATTTAAAACATCAAAAGAAGTTTACATTTTATTTGTGTGAGTAATAAAATAATTTTGCAAAGTATTGATAAAAATATTTTGACATTGGATTTGATGTTTAAGATTAATAATTTCATCATTTTTGGAATAAATTTGATGCAAAACATTCTTAAATGCTAAAAAAGTGGCTAATTTTAATGTCTTTGAAAGCAAAAAGTAGATACCTTATAAATGTCTTGATTAAAAATGAATAAACGTCAAAATATGTAATAAGACTAAAACAATAGTTAGTTTTCTAATTATGATTGAAGAATAAAATCATGTTAAATTTAAATAATTCCAATGTGATTGATACTTCAAATAAGTATACCTTTATCTTTAAAAAAAACTTATAAATGTAAGTCCACACCAAAAAGCCAAAAAACTTAAGTGTGGTTTTGAATTTGTTTGTAACAAGTAAAGAGTTAAAAATAAAACTATTTTATTGAAACAACACCTTATAAATCCCTTAATTAGTTTTGATATATATGAAATCAAACTTTTCAAAACAGATGTATTATTTATGGTAAATGTTTCATGTCAAAAAAAAGACAATGCATAAAAAATCAAATTAAAATTGAAAATTTGAATGGATAATTTGATAAAAAATAATGATGAATTAAAATATTATGTTTATGCATATGAATAAAAAAAAATTGATCATCTTTCCACTTGTAAGAGATATGAGTTATAGCAAACATCCAAAAAAAACTTATTATTTTCCACGTGTGGGGTTTACTAAAAAGATGTTTCAACAAAGTAGAGCACATGCAAATATTAAATTAAATACCTTAAATAGTAGAAACCAAGGACTAAAATACATTATCTTACCATTTATATACTTATAAAAAGTATACATGAAGAAGAGGTTTTTTTAATATGACACCAATATATAATTAAAGTAATATTTTTATCTGAGTTTAAAAACACAAAATGTCACATTTAAAATGAAAATCAATATAAAATGAAAAATGGTATGCTATTTAAAAAATTATTAAGCTAAAAATGTTAATTATAAAAGAGATAAATATTTACACTTGAACATGAAGATGCATACAAAAATTGAAAGTGTTGGGATAAATCACGGCTATGTAGCCCAAAGGTTGAGCACAAAAAGTGGCACTCAAAAAAGGCCAAAGCTCAAAAAAAAAAATAGGAAGCCAAAAAAAATGCCAACAGGTGAGAATAAATCCAAAAATTCTAATAATAGAACACATATAATGACTTTAAATTGATCAAAACACCATTCTTATTAAGTAAAACTCCCAGGAATAGAAGAGACAAAACATAAAATTTTATTAAAGGTAATGAGAGAGGGAAACTCCCATGAAATGTCTTGAACCAAAGGTAAATAATAGTAAGAATAATATGAAATGGTGGAGAAAGGAACAAAGGAAAGTAACAACACACAATTTTTATGGGAAACAACAGCTCAAAAAGGGTATAAGATAAGCATGATGCCTGGTAAGGATAACATGAGAGCCAAAAGTGTGAAGGTATACAAAACTCAGACCAAGAAAAACACATAAAAGCTATGAAAATGGGTTTGATAAATTTCCTTCTATGGTGTAATTTAACCCATAAAATTATAGAATAAAAGAGGTTTAAATATTGTTTCCCTAATAATTTAAGAAAAATATTTAGAGACCAAAAATCTTAGAATACTTGCAGCCAATGCAAAAGGAACAAAAGTCAATAATGACACAAAGATGCAACTTGAATAAATTTCAAGTCAGATCTTACTAAATAAAGATAGTCTAAAACTAAGATTTAATAAGATGCAACTCTTGTGGAAAAAATATTACAATATTAATTTCATATGCATTCAAATGTAACTTAAAATGGTTAGTTTATTACCATAAAAGTTGTCTAAAAACCTTGATTTTCAAACAAAAACCTATATAAGTTCAAGTATCAATGTTAAAAAATTCATATCTATAATACCATTATTATTAAATTAACCAAGAGCACATTAATAACATTGAAAACATATAGAAAATGAATGTCAAATGAAGCAAATTAAACTTATGAGGGAATCAAACCACAAAGAGAGATAAAAATTGACAAGTGGGGAAATCTTAAAATGGATAAAAACCTTAAAATATATTATAAGGATTGTAAAAAATTTAATTCCAAGTATAATAGCAATAATATGCCAAGATAAATAGAGAAGAGTGGCCTCAAGTTAAAAAGGCATCACAAGATTGTTAGAGAAAGATTATTGTTAAAAAGAGAAGGAAAGGGCTCTTTAAATAGATAAATAAAAAGGATGAGGGAGTTACAAGAATCCCATAATGACCTTACAAGACATATTTAGTGTGTTTCATATTTCATATTCCCAAGAAAGTGAAGGGAAGTGTGTGATATGTGATGGGAGGTGTTACTTATACAAGTAACTCCCAAATACTACAAGAGGACAAAAGACGTGAGAGACACCTCATAAATCTATGATAAAGTGTATTTATTATAAAAATAAATTCACACCTAAAAGAGACTTAGGATAGGCCTAAAGAGATAAAGTGAACCCAAATAAAATTAATCTCCAAAAATTGCAATTAAAGATGTCTAGAGAGAGTTTAAAATTTTAAAAGCATTATCTGCACATAGCAACTTGGTCAAGTTTTATGATGCTTGTGAAGACACCAATAATTTCTATATAATCATCGAAATTTTTGAATATGGTGAGTTATTAAATATAATTTTATTGTGAGGTGGTAATTTGTAGATGATATTTTGTGATTATGTAGTGCCTTAGTCATATACACTTGGTAAACTCAGACCCTAGTTGTTCCTCTTAGTTATACACATGCCTTTCTTCCATAAGTATTGCATCTATTCTATCTTGTGCCTTTTACTCTATCTCTTAGTCTTAATAGCCTTATATTATTGACACAAACATTCCATCTTTCTTATAATGCTTAAAATTTACTTATCTTACACTTATGTAAGTTCTAAGCATGCTCTTGCTCTCCTTCTCCGTGGACACTAACATCCAAGATAGATAGTAGCATCAACATTATTATCCTACTTTGATGCAAGTGTCTAGTTCCATAAATTCATCTAATTTTCAAATGAAACATATTAAAATGATCATTATAAGTGATTTAATGTAACTTGTCTCTTAATAGGATTGGTATAAATATAATATCAACCCTCATTCATTCTTCATTTATCAATCAAATAAAAAGAGCATTCAAGAAGCACTCAAATTACCAAAAACTTTCCTATTATAATATAAATCAAAGTAATATCTCAAGTATAGGTCTAATGTACTAAAAGAGAAATCATAAGTTAATATTTTCCAAGTTACAAGCTAAGTCACTATTGTATTTACTTTACACACATTGCATGATTCGCACACAAGCCAACACATAGGGAAGAAATGCAAAGTCTGAGGCCCTCTTTTATAGTATTGGATATGTAGTTAACACCCTTTATTAGTAGGTTCATTTCATGTCAACTCAACATCATGTGCCCATTAACCCATTTTTCCCTAAGGTCAAATTAAAGAAAGAAATCTAGGGTTTTGTCATTTCACCAAGAGCAATAGACCATGACCTAGATCTAAATGTACAAGATCAAAGGTGAAGCCAAATCTAGAATCATCCATGTGGTTATATCTTATTTATTGAATATTCCATACAAGACACTATCATCAAACTAAGACATTAGTGTCGATGCAACCATCATCTAACATAACTATCCAAAGAGCTAGATGCACTAGATATAGAATTTGATGATTGATTCATAACTATCTTCCTACCCAATTTCTACCTTTATCAAATATAAATCTTCATTGTCATCAAAACTAGTTAAGTACTCTCTTTCATGTCATTTATATATCTAGCATAATTTTACTTTCCATTAATAACCTATCTCAATTTAATAAATTTATCATATGGCACATATGATTTTAGCCTATCAATTGCCCTATTATAGATCTGATATTCACCATTGTGCCCTATCATTTTTATATCTTTAACCCTATCTACCCAAGTAAGATTCCTCACTCTAAATTAAAATTAAACATTTGGTGAACCCAATTCATGTGAATGCATTTTTTTATAATTTCTAGGGTTTTAAACTAGATAGGGTTTTATATTGGTATAATTTTTCATTTTTTATTGATACTATTTTCCATTCAACCTAATCATAGCTCTATATTGGGGGGGTGTCTATTTGTTGAGTATTATCATTGATGTTAAAGGTGAATCTTGATAAGTTTTATGTCAAAGGTGACTAAGCCTAGTTGGTAGTATGTGATGTGACAAGGTGTAATAAGGGATCATTTTCATTAAGAAAGTGTGCCATGAGAGAAATATAAAGAAAGAATTTGAAGGCAACTAATTCCTTATGGTTTTATGAAGGTATAGATCATTAATGATAAAATGCATAGGAAACCTAGTTATGATCCTAGTCATGACATGAAGATGTATGTGAAGGTTGTATAGCATTTTTGAGAATGTATATAAGGCATTAAAGCATTCATAATAGTGTTATAGTGAGCTTATATGGGTAGGACCTTCAAACTAAGCCTACACCTAGAACTCTCTTAGACATTGCCTAGTCTAATGAGGTATGAAGATCAAATTTCAAGGTAAGTATGCATATGTGAGCATGGACAGAGGTAAGATAAGTTGTATAGATATGTTCACAAATTTTGAGGTCATGGTTTGAATGAAATTGCATGAATCAGTGTTCAGGCCTTATCAAGTTCATAAAATGTGGTCTTGAGACTCAAGAAACACTTTAAAACATTCATTGGCATGTGTAACCTCTACATGGAACCTAAGATATTAATGAGAGATGGTTAAGGGTCCTAGATAGTATCTCTAGGCATTGGTTTTGGATTTAAGGGGTAATCCTTTATGAATAATCATTAACACCAAACCCTATGTTAAACCTCCCTAAAACCCTAATAAGGACCTGATGTGAAATATCCTATTCAAATCAGCTCAAAATGGATTCAAATTCCTAGACAAGATATGATATAATGTATTCAAATTTCCCAAGTACCTCTAAGTGGTGGTGGTTAGTTAGATGAGAGAGAAAATACATAGATACAAGGTTATTTATCAAGAAATTATTGTAGCTCTTAAAATTTGTATGGGTGAAGAAACTAAAATGGACGGGAGTAGAATATAGAGTCATTTTTAATCTATATGATTTTCTATGGATATTTTCTAGCCTTTAAAGGTTCTAATTTGGTCATCCAAGTTACCGATTCGTAGATAGATCTAATGGTGCAAATAGTGCAAAACCCAAGCATAGATGTGAAGATGGATTTGAGGGTATAAGCATTTTATATTGATGAAAAAAATTGCATGAATATTTTATTTATTAATTTTAATTCATTTTCATTCTTGGAATAAGTTTTGGAGGTCAGTGAATATGGATAAAAAGTTGCTCATAAAATGACATGTTTGATTCAGATAAGACTGTGTGATATAAGGTTAAGAAATTGGTCTACAAGACTAATATTTTCCATTAAAACATATGATATTTCTATCTAAAGATGGTTTTTAGATCTCATAGGAACATTTAGATGCATCAAGAGTCATGAAAAGTGTCTACACAAGTGTTGTATGTCTAAGTCACCATGACTAGTTTTTGAGGTAAATTGGCAATTCTGAGTGAGTGAGTTGTAGAGATATTCTTGAGCCTTTATTTCCTAAGTGAAAGTATTCCAATAATTTGGTGATGACATTTAGGTAATGTATAACCTATATATGTGTTTTATTTTTTATATTTTAGTACTTTAATATTATTTAAGCTTCATTTTCTCAAGACATATTTTTGAAGTACATAGGCCTAATAGGACAGTTTATCCTAAAAGATCTTTCATGGTATGAATGAAGGATATAGGTATAAACAAGCATTTAAAAGGTAATTATATGTAATTTTATAATTTATTTAATGGTTTTTAATTTTTTTATAAGGCCATCTAGGCCCAACAAGATTCAATCTTTAACGCTAAGAGGATAGACCTAATGCAATTAGGTCTCCATGAGACCTAAAAGAGAAATGAGGCCTAATTGAGTTGTTGCAAACAAAAATGGGTCTAGATTTAGTTTTAATAATGTTCATAAGATTTTATAAAACCTTATATCTATCTAAAACAAGAGGTTGAAGGTGTGTTATTGACCAAGTGGTGTGTAACCATGAAACTTAAATATATACAAGGTAGTTTAGGCCTATTTGATATATGCAATTAAAGTGAATAAAGTATTGCTTGGTAGAGTAGAAAGAGGTCTTGAAATGAGATCATAATATTAGATTAGAGGTGTGTTTATAAAAAATCATTAGGTGGTTGAGTTTGTGTTGAGTCACTTAGGTATTTGGTGCTTCCTTGTAAGTAGGTACTTATTAAAGCCTAGTCAAATGGGTGATTGACTTCATTGGGGTTGGTGTTCCAAGTTGAGTTGGTGATAAACAAAATTTGATCTAATGTATTATATGACTATAGTCCATTTTCATGGATCACATTGGGTTTTCTTCGCCTTGAGTTTTTCCCACTCATATGTGTGTTTTCTTGTGTTATGCTCATGTGATTGGTCTTTATACATTGTTATATCTTAATGTTTATTTCATAGTTCATGAATGATATGTTATAATTAAAAGAAATTTTTTGGTACATTGATTCACCCCACCCCCATCTTAGTGACTATTCTTCAAATAATTGGTATTATATATTGGTCATTTGAAGTAGGCCTAATAGCTTAAAGGAGATCCTAGAAGCACAAGAATGTCTAGTCATTAGGTACAAGGAGGTTTCTCAACCAATAAAGATTCTCTCTTTAGTAGGACAAACTATGCATTTTGGAGCATCAGAATGAATACTTATCTAATATCCTTAGGCTATGACATATGGCAATATTTTTTTGATGGATTCACTCTACCATCTATACCACCAATTGATATGACAATCAAGAAGGCAAGTGAGAAAAACTCTAAGGCAATAAATTCCATCTTGTGTGGACTTTTAGAGGCAAAAATTTTAAAGGTCATGCATTGTGATACAACCAAATTTATTTGGTAAAAGATGTAGACCATATATTAAGGATACACCAAAGTCAAGTTGGCAAAGTTATAAACCCACCAAAGGGAGTTTGAAATTCTTAAAATGAAGGAGGATGAAAAAATTACATCTTATTTTTTAAGAGTAGATGAAGTGGTATATGTCATCATAAGTCTAGGATAGAAGTTTGAAGAATCAATTGTAGTAAAAATTTTATTGATATCCCTAACATCTAAGTTTGATTCAAAGGTTTTTTTTTTATGGAGGAGATCAAAGATCTTAACATACTATAGATGGATGAGCTTCATGGCATCTTAACTACTATGTTATGAGAATAAGTGATAAAAGACCTTCCAAAAAGGAAGCTTCATTCAAAGTTGAGAAAAAGTCACAAGGTAAAAATGCTAAGGATGATGTTGACATAGACATCGATGATTATAATATAGAATCCATGTTTATCAAAAAACTAAGGAAAGGATCAGGTAAGTATCAAGGCAAGTTTCCATTCAAGTGCTTTAATTGTGGTAAGATTGGTCATTTAAATATTCTAAAAAAGATAATAATAAGAATCATAGAGAGCATGATGAACATCATGATTATGATAAGAAGGTATATAATCCTGATAAGAGCAAAAAGGGTTTTAATAAGATGAAGGCAAGAAAGGGTCATTCAAGAACAAGAGAAGTTTTTATACCAAAGAAGATAGTAACTCATCTGGTGTAAGTGACACAAGTACATTTGATAGTGATGATGATAGTAATGATCATGATAACAATGAAGCCTTATTCATGGCTATAAAAATAGACAATGAGGGTTATTCAAAAGGCAAAATTCTTATGGATGATTAAGAATCAGATGAAAAAGATGTTGAAGTGAACATTGAGGTAGAATTGGTAAGTGCTCTAGAGGAGTTGAAGTTCTAAAGAAGGAAGAATTAGAAACTAAGATCACTGGCTAAGAGTTATGAATAACAAATCAATATCTTTTAAAAGAAACTAAGAAACAACACCAATGAACATTAGATCATAAAATAGTTGGAAACCTAGATTGAAATTATCACTATAAGTCTTAAGACCAAGAAGTAAGAATACATCATAAATTTGAAAAGAGTACAGAAGTTCTTGGTGATATTTTGAATAATAAAATGTCTATACATAACAAGATAGGTCTTGGGTTCAAAGAAGATCAAAAATAAAACAAGGAGAGTTGGACCTTAAAGAACAATATATCATCAAGAAATGATGGTAATAACAAAGTAAAAACCTACGTAGAAACTCTAAAATCTTAGACTCAAGTTGTTCATCAACAAGTCAAGAACTTGACTCCTTCAAGAGACAACAAAGATATAATTACATCATTCTACATCAAAAAAACAAGGTATGTGAATCTTTTTAATGGTTACTATTTCCCATGTAATCAATATGGACATATAAGGATGTGGACTATAGATATCATGCTAGAATCAATTCCTCATGGAAGAATAGAATGAATACACATATCTATATTAGAATCAAAATTATATGCTATAATTTTGATAAAAGAGGACATATTATAAGGGACTGCAAGATAAGGCATATGAGGAAGATTAGTCAAGAAAAAGGGCTATATGGTCATACCACTGAGAAACAGATTAAGAAGTTAGACATTATGGACAAGGTGAAGGAGGAATAAAATACTAAAGGATAAGAATATATGCTAGCTCAAAATACCTTTCACATTCAATATGAATACATAAAATGGTATATAGATATTGGTTTCTCAAGCCACATGATAGGAGACAAAATCAAGTTCATCTCGTTGAAGAAGAATCCTTCAAGAATAATGAGATTTGGAGATAACACAATGTTGATACCTCTAGATGTATCATAGGTGCTCTTAATGTCTAAATAACACTTCTCATTTTATAATTTAGGGAATTCAAAACATGAGTAGCATATTAGGGTAATTTGGTTACCTATTTTGAAATAGTGGTAGAGCACTAAACTATTCAACAATATTTATATTAATTGGTGGTTGGGATCCACCATGGCTAATCTAAGTGAAATGTAAGATATATATGCTATTATTAATGAATTTTTTATTAATTTCTAAAATAAATATTAATCTATATGAATATTTATAGTTGAGCTTAAACTAAAGTGACTTAATCAAATAAAAAGTAAAAGGAAGGGTAGGACAAAAAGAAGGTATTCTGATTTTTAGTCTACACATTATGACAAAGCTTAGATTTCATCAAGACATACATTTGAATCAATACATGACATGAAATATCTATATCATGGATCCCACCATGTACCAAGCAAATATCTAAAGAAAGAAAGGAACATTGCAAATAATAAAGTAGGTTCAATTTAAAGATTTACTTCAGAAGTAGATTGCATTAGCACATCCACAAGAAAAGTAAGGGAAGTGAAATTAACCTAAGATCTTTCAATTAACATATCATAAGAACAAGTTAACAACTCTAAATTTATATATGCACATTAAGAATCAATGAAAACCATTCAAATCTGAACATCCAAACATATAATTGAGAATGTATCCATAATAAAAAACACAAATAAATATTGGACAATATTTTTATAATTCCTTGTTTATATTAATTTCTCAAAGTTTACACAAAGTTTTTTCTCAAAAACTCTCTCTACCTTACAAAATTGGTAATACTACATTTTGTAGGAGTTAAAGGTAGTACACCAATCAGTCATGAGTTATAAATATACAAACTTGAGGACACATGTCTTTTTTACAAAATTCTAGAATACATTCCTTTTCCCGAAGAGGATTAGCCTATAGGCAAATGTGATAACCAACTAGTGCATGCCTTTACAAAAATAGTATTCTACTTTTGAATATTACAAAGTTTCTTAACAAGGTAAAATAGTATTAACTAGCTGGTGGGCCCCATGCTGAATAATTCCCCTATTATTCTTGAATAATATTCATAACCTTTTGATGTTGTTCATCGACTAGCTTTAGATTGATAGTTGGTTCTAAAAGGCATTCATCTTCTTGGTCCACTAAGTCATCAAAATATCTATCATTTCTTGTCATTACTTCCTTGATACTTCTTACCTCATTTATTTTCTCCTATGTAGTTAGGATCATGCCCATAACCCTATTGTTATCACTCCCAAACTTACCCTAACTCTTGCTCTTGACCTCTTGCATAACTAGGATGACCCTATGTTTGTACTCATCATCTGCAATGATTCATAAGGAGATAAGTGTGGTAAGCATGGTAATCATAGTTCTAAGGAGCTACTCAATTCTATTAATTAGCTCCTTGTCAACCCTTAAGACCCTCTCCAAGTTCTCAACCATGCACTCAAACCCTAGATCTTGTCAATAATTATTCCCAAAATTGTATTCAAATGGGCTAGGCTTATAGTTTTAAGACTAGGAATCATATTTTCAATTAGTATGTTGATTAGCTCCTTAATTTTATCTCTTGAATTATTCCATTATGCTATCAAACCCTTGGCTACTACATCTAGGTGAGCTAATGGACTTTACCTTGTCTTCATTTCCTTCAAGGATTTAAACATATCATAAAAAGATGCCTCAAACATATTATCATTTCTTTAGTGAATGATAAGATAACCTAGGTCTCAATATTTTATTTTTGTTTCTATAAGTTTTTTATCTTTTGATATAGGCCTTTGACACTTGATTTTAGTTGGGTTGAATGGGCATCAGCCAGTCAAACTATATCTTCTTCATGGATTGGGTGTTCACATGGTCCCTAACCTTCTACTAGAGTTAAGCCCATAAAAGGTTTGACTCTTTGAAAGGTAAACTCATCATTCCCAACCATGGTATTTTTTGTTATTACCCTCTCCAAGCTTGTTGTCTCTAGATTGAATTACACACTAACTAATGTCTCTATAATTTTTGGAGGTTCAAGAATCTCCATCTATGTGCTTCTTGAGGTTTGAGTGGGGTCTACTTGAGTTCCACTTAACCCTCTAGAGGCATTCATCCTTCTTTTCTCCTTTTATTTCATTAGAGCCACTATCCATGGCTTTATCTCATCATGAATAGTGATGTTGACTATATTGGTCATGGCCCATGAATGCTATAGGGTTGGGATCTTTTGCATCTTCCCATAAATGAACCATTCAGGGATGATTGGCCCATGAATGGGATTATCATCACTAAATAAGTTAACTTCACCCAAAATATGAGTGAAGGTTAAATTTGGCTTCTTCTTTCTAATTGGGACCAATGCCAACTCAGCCTTCCTCTTTTGTAGGGGTTTAACTAGAACTAGGTCCAAATCTATATCCTTCCCATTTTTCTATTCTAATTACTCATCTTGGACTTGAGGATTCTCAATTTGTTCTTCTTCTCCATCTGATCTATATACCTCAATAAGCACTTTGAGTGCATTTTCCACTATCTCCTTGGGACCTATTGCAATCATGTCAAGGAACTCAATTAAGGACTCTAGACTTTCAGGTTAGGCAGAAGAAGATGCCCCCTCTCTAGGCCTTTCTTTCAATTTCTCTTTCTCAAATCCTTGGGTAACTTATGCTTGAGGTTGTTGTAGTGGTTGTTTTAGAGGGGGACTAGAAGAAGGTCTAAGTAATAAATGGTATTCTAGGGACCCCATCTACCATATCTCACTAGGTTTCTCATCTCTAGCTAGCCTGGCCTCAAGCCTAATATTATGTTTCTTTAACATAGCTGATACTTCTATGAAATTAGAGGCCCTGATATGCATCATATCTTGAACACTAAGCTTGTGTTCATATGGGTAGGTCATTATTTTTTATTTCAAAATTTTTGTGACCCTATCATGAGGGTCCCACTACCTCAAATCAACCAATTTTAAGTTGAAGGAGTCTCTATGTTTGGAGATGACATCTACATGTTCCCAATTCTATAGTACAGTCTTGTTGATGGTCAAAGGAAAGGGGTGGAGGAGTCCTTTGCTTTTATGCTTTCACACACCATCTATACCATGGAAAATTTGGTATGCAATCTCTTATTTTTCTAATTTGGTTGTCACATGGATTGGTAGTTTGATGGGATGAACTAAGGTCCCCTTTATTCTAATCATTGTGTAATATAGATCCAACCAGATATCTCTAATAAATTCCACATAGTTCTTGACTAGAGAGATGGCCCTACCCATGGGGATCCATATAATAGCTTCTACCAAATTTGTATATACACAATCATAAATGAATTGCACATTGTGTCTATATTTGAATATGTGAAACTTGGAATAGTGATGGGAAATAGTGTGTCTCCCTTCAAGTGACCAATTATTTATGTTAGGGATTTTGATGGTGGCCAAGAGGGAATTTAGAAGATAGGACCTCATGAGGAAGTGGCTATTGGTTTTCTTCTTCATGGATTAAAATTTTTCTTTCAAATAAATGTTAATCATCTCACCTATTGGTGAAGTGAGTCTTTTTTCTACCATGAAGTATACATAAAGCACCTACATTTTATTAACATGTGTGGTGGAATGGGCCCAATATATTCTATCCAATAAGTTCATGATTAATCTAATTCTTTCCCTAAATTGGAAAATTGGAATCTTTTCATTGGGGTCTTAAATCACCTAGGTTCTTATAAGCAACCATGGGGAAAGGATAATGTTCAAGTCATTTTTACTAGTTCATGCTCTAATTGTAGGCAAGTCTACTTGGGGCTTACATAACTTGTTGAATCTTTCAAATGCTGGGTGGAATATATGCCACCTTTTTAAAATTACATTCATGAACTATCCAATCCTAATCAATTTTACAATCTATGAAAATGGGGGCAATAACATCAATACATTGTAATACCTCAGGTTTTGTAGTGGCATAGTGGAGACTAGTCATCTAGATGGAGACTAGGTCATTGTATCTCTGGAGGATTGACACATTATTTTTCTCTTCCCTTGTGATGGATTTCATTTCTTCAATAGTCAATAAAAATTTAAATTGGTTTATATTTTTGGTGTTTAATGTTGCAGCATCAAAGTCAGTACCTTGAAGATTCTTCCCTCAGTGTTTGAATCTAAATATAATTATGTGTCATCCCTCTATTACTACCTCTGAGTTTCCATGATTTTCAAACTTTAAAATCACTTTTTAATGTTTTATAATCAGCCTCTAGAGGTTTATTCATACCCAGACAATAATTTGACTCTTTCTGGCTTGACTTTGATTGATTAGAGTTTAAATTAAGGCTTTTTATGGAGGTTAGGGCTTCTTTGTAGCTTTGATGGTGATGGTATCTCAGACTTAGGATAATTTATGCTTTGGATTTTATTTAGAACCTTGTCTTTATACATTTGGCTTTTCATGCCCACAAAATATTTGATTTTGTCATTTTGTGCTTGTGTGGTGCCTATGTGGCATCCTTCTGGTAGTTTTTATGGCATTTTTCATAAATGATTTAAAGGAACTAGCCATTGTCCTTTAAAATCCTTATTTTTCTTAGAACCATCAAATATTTTCTCTTGGATCAATTCAGACCATTGATCATGATCTTGGGGTGTGCAAGTTATTGGTTGTCTTTAAATTAACCTCCACAATTGTGCCACTTGGCACCTTCACAAGCTTTCTAGGCTCTATATTCCATCAATCACATAGTGAATACATGCCTACCATGTTTCGATCCCATGCACTTTTGGAGGTTCCATTTAATAGTCCTTATTGATTGTGTTCTGTATGATCATCCTCTGTAATTAACCATGAGTTGTTGATCCTGCAAGGTGCATGAACTTTAATTAGTGTCAGGATATAAAAGGAACTTAGGCTAAATTTTATTTCATGTTAATAGACATGGCATAGAATTTAGGTTAAAATATTTAAGCTAAGTTTTATAACATGTATAAGGGGGCCCAAATAATAGAAGGATATGATGCAAGGTTTTAACCTAGGGTTTTATCATGTTGATAAATATGATAAAACTTTACGTTAAAAATGTTAAGCTAAGTTTCATGGAATAAGGACTTTTCATTAAAATAAAACATAATATAAGTCTTTAGCCTAAGGTTTATTTTAATTAAAATAAATGCAATTAAAACCTTAGGATAGAGACTTAGATTAAGTCTATCTCTGTGAATATTAGACCATAAGATCATTTTATCATTAAAGTTAAAATACCCTAAGTGTTCTTTATATTTTCCAAAGGGGGTCTTATTGGTTAGGAACATAAATAATAATTTTTTTTATAAATGTTTTAAAGCATACTCATATGTCTAAGCAAGATGATTAGTGAGCTTAAATTTGATGGCCTCACAAACATTGAGTGACATTCATGAGAATGTCAAATTTAAATTCATGAAGTACATTGGGTCTATAGATCTTGGA
Source organism: Torreya grandis (assembly GCA_037957365.1). Taxonomy (NCBI): domain Eukaryota; kingdom Viridiplantae; phylum Streptophyta; class Pinopsida; order Cupressales; family Taxaceae; genus Torreya; species Torreya grandis. The sequence continues at coordinate 5,250,447 of JARHVA010000249.1, forward strand.
TTTAATACACTCTATTAGATCATCTAGTCTCCACCAAGCATAGATCATTGATCAAGATCTGAGAATATGCATGTCATTGATCCTTGTAATCATGAAGAGTATCAAGTTAGCTTAGGGATATATATTAAAATTAGACTAAGTTAAAGGCCCAAGTCTTCAAAGCATAATAAAATAGGACCCTCCAAATATTATGTTCATAACCTAAGGTTTTACCCTAAGGTTTTATTATATTAAAAAATACAATGAACCTTAGATAAAAAAAACATAGATTAAGTCTATATTTTAATGCATGGGGCCCTTTTAATACTAAGCTCAAATGTAAGAGTACCATGTGGTGACTCTATAAGATTCCTAATATTTTGACATTATTTGACCCTAGGGAGGGTCCATAGAGCGTCAATCAAGATTTGGGCTCTCAATATGGTGATAGTTTTCATCCTCATGGGGATTTATAAGGCCTTTAACATTTCAATGTCACATTTTCTCCATCAGATCTTTTCAAGGAGAGCAGTCATATATCATTGATTGTGATCTAGATGCTTGCACATGATTAGATCTTTTTGAATTCTTAAGTTTATAACATAAGTCTTATCTTAAGGTTTCATTGTATTAATAAATATAATGAGACATTAGGGTAAAACTTAAGCTAAGTCTATGTTTAATAAAAAGTGACCCATTTAATCTTGAGGATGATCATGCATCATTTAATCTTTAGTCCCACCTAAGTGTGAACCATTGATCATGACCTTGGTGATAATGTGAGATTGGTCTGATGGATCAAATATTTATATTCATCAAGTCTATTTCAATTCATCCTATCATCCTCCACAATGAAGTGAGAGTCATAAATTCTACAAAGAATCAAGATGATTAATTTAGCACGCAGGTCAATCTAGGAACTTAGTCTAAAGTTTTAATACTACAGTCTCATTCATGTTAATAAACATGAATGGGGCCTTAAGACTAAGACTTTAGGCTAAGTATATAATAAAAGGGACCACATAATGTAAATATAGGACCAAATTAGGAATATAAAGGACCCTACAAACATAAGTGTTAGACTTTGTTAAAATAAAGAGAACAAAATGGGAGAAATATAAAGGGACCAAGCATAATTTTTTAGATTAAGGTTTGGTTGTGTTAATAAACATGACCAAGCATTAATATAAAAATTAGGCTTAAGTATAAAGTAAGTTTTAAAATGTTCCCACCAAATCTAAATTTTATTAAGGGTCTAAACTAGGGTTTCTTGAAGGAGGGTTTCAGAACATGAATCCAACCATGAGTTCTCACAGATAAAAGGCTAGTGAAATCTGGAATGAGGACAAAACTATGAACATCCTATCATGATCTATTAATAAGAGGTCCATGAAACCTACAACTTAAGACATGAGGGCCAATAGTTAGCAACATTAGGCAAGGTTAAACCAAAAACATGAATAAATAAGCCAATTTTATTAGGCATAGATGATCTTCAAATTATAATAAAGTGTAGAACATATCAAGATTTAAGTGTTAAGGTTTATAGTATGCACAAAGGTCCCTATTTTTCATAAATGATGGTGTGTTGACCTCAACACACAACTATTAATATAGTTGGCAAGGGTATCTTGAGTTTAGACAATGAGAAGACTAAGATAGAGAAATTGTTTCATTTAGAAGGTTTAAAACATAACCTTCTTAGTGTAAGTCAAATGTGCAACCAAATAGACACACTAACCATTTATGATAGAGGGTGTGATATAAGGAGAGCTAAATTTGGAAGACTAATTTTTAATGCTAAGAGGACTAAGAAAAATATGTATGTCTTGAATGAGATCAAGAAGGAGATATGATTTATGATCAATATGGATGAATGTTGGCTATGATAGAAAAGGTTAAGCCACATAAATTTTGAAAATTTGGTCAAGATAATCTCTAATAAGTCTATGAATAACATGTCTAAAGTCACCAAACACACTTTTTAAGGCATGTCAACATGGTAAGTAGACTAGAAGAAGATTCAAGTCCAAGGAGTACTCTACTACAAGACCTTTGGATTTAATACACACTAATCTATGTGGGCCTACAAGGATCCAAAGTATTCAAGGAGATAGTGACTTCATGTTACTTTTAGATGACTACATAAGAATGACTTGGGTAGAATTCTTGAAATAAAAGTTAGAAGCTCTTTATAAGTTTAAGGTATTCAAGGCTCTTTTTGAGAATGAGAAGAATGGAAAGATCAATGATTCATATCTGATAGAGGAGGAGAGTTTTGGTCTAATGAGTTTGATTACTTCAATGAGGTCCATAGGATAAGGACATAATTCTCATCAACTAGGACACCTCAGTAGAATGGGGTAGTAGAAATAAAGAATATGAAAGTTCAAGATATGGAAATAACTATGCTAAATGAGTCAAGGTTAGATAATGGATACTAGAGAGAGGTAGTGAGTACTATAATCTACATCTTGAATAGATGATAGATAAGGACTAATGGAAATAAGACCCCTTATGAACTATGGAAAGGTATACCTACTAATGTGGAACACTTTAGAGTGTTTGAAATAAATTGTTTCATAAAAAGAGATGAGGAAGACTAAGGTAAGTTTGATTATAGGTATGATGAAGGTATATTATTGAGATATTCATCAATAATCTTAGCCTATAGATATTATAACAAGACATTAAATAAGATAGTGGAAATCACCAATGTGAAAATTGATGAGACAAATTTTAAGAAGTCATACTCTTAGTCAAAGGATACATCAAATAATCTAGACTTCAAGAATGAAGAGGAAACAATAGAGATTAATGATGAATAAGAAGTTGAAGAAAGACAGGATTCAAAATCTCCTTCAAGATAGATTCAAAGTGATCATCCTAAATCACAAATCATTGGTAACAAGGATGTAGGTATGTAAACAAGGAGAAGACTGGTAAGTAACCTAAATTAAGAGAATGTTTCTCTATTTTCTAAGATTGAACCTAATAACCTTGTAGAATCAATCAAAGACAAGTTTTGGATAGGTTCTATGAATGAGGAGTTAGACTAAATAGAAAAGAATGATACTTGGGAACTAGTTCCTGGGCCTAAAGAAAAGAATATCATTGGCAAAAAATGAGTGTTTAGAAACAAGTTGAATAAAAATGGAGAAGTCACTAGGAACAAGGCTAGATTGGTATGCAAAGGGTATGCACAATTTGAAGGGATTGACTTTGAGGAGACCTTTTCTCCAATAGAAATATTGGAGGCCATCAATTTTTTTCTAAAATATGCAAGATTCAAAGAGTTCAAGGTGTACCAAATGGATGTCAAATATAATTTCTAAATGGGAACTTGGAAGAGGAGGTGTACATAGAGGAACTTGAAGGTTTCTCATTATCAGGTAATAATGATTATGTTTGTTGATTGAAAAAGGCTCTTTATGGTATAAAAAAATCTCTTAGAGCTTGGTATGTTAGACTGGACATGTATCTATTGGAACAAGGATTCAAAAGAGGAGTTGAAGATAGTAATATGTATATAAAGATAGAAGATGAACATTAGTTGATAGTAGGTGCCTATTTGGATGACATCATCTTTGGTGGAAATAGTGAGAGTATGACTAAGGCATTTATAGATGTGATGAACAAGGAGTTTGAGATGTACATGCTTGGAGAACTATCATTATTTCTTGGGTTATAAATCATACAATCTAAAAAAGGTATATTCATTTCACAAACTAAGTACATAATAAAGATGTTGAAGAAATTTGAGATGGAATATTTCAAGGTTGTTGGCACACTTATGATCAAAGGGTATAAGTTAAGCAAGGAAGATGAGTCTCCAAAGGTCAATGATTGGAAGTTTGTTATACACTACTACCTCTAGACCTAACATCATGCAAGTAGTAGGCCTTATGGGAAGATTTCAAGTAGATCTAAAGGAAAATCATCTACAAATAGTCGAAAGGATACTTAGGTATCTCAAGGGGACTATGGAGTTTGGGTTATGGTACCTAAGGAGCAAGGAATTTAACTTGATAGCCTATATAGATGCAAATTGGGTAAGGAGTCTAGATGATAGGAAGAGTAATAGTAGAGGAGCTTTATTCTTAGGTGAGTGCCTAGTTTTATGGATAAGTAAGAAGTAATCATTAGTGGCATTATCTACTTGTGAGGATGAGCACATTGTAGTAGCTTCATGTTTCACTCAAGTCTTATGGATGAGATAGACCTTAAAATACTATAAGGTGAAGTATGATAGTCCTATCCATATCTATTATGATAACACAAGTGCCATAATCATCTCAAAGAATCCTATAATGCACTCAATAACTAAGCACATTACCATCAAGTATCATTTCTTAAGAGATCAAGTAAGTGAATAAAGTGTTAAACTTTAATATGTTTCTACAAAGGATCATATTGCAAACATTTTGACCAAGCCACTTCCAAAGGTAACTTTTGAACATCTAAGATAGGAATTGGGTGTGATTCCTTCCCCTAGCAGTCATTAATGAATCCAAGTGTTTAGGGGGATCTAACTAGGTGGTTAGTTAGCTCCAAGATAAAGTGAGTAGTGTTTATAAGGTATGCATAGAGATAGGGGGAGCATGTTTTTATGGTGCCTAATAAATTCATAATCCTATGTGTTGAGTGTTTTAGTTGTAAGAGGTATGATCCAATAAGTTTTACACCTCTATTTTTCATTTATTTCAAGGGGGATGGGGGTGGTGGAAGTTTAGAGTGAGGGAGAAATAGTCTATTGAGAGAATGTTTTGAGAGTGGTTGATATCAATGAAAAAGGGTGATATCATTGAGTATTATCATTGATGTCAAAGGTGCATCTTGAGAAGGTTGATGTCAAAGGTGACTAAGCCTAGTTGTCAATATGTGATATGATAAGGTGAATTGAGAGAGAATTTTTATTAATAAAGTGTGTCATGAGAGAAATAGAAAGAGATAATTTGAAGGAAACTAATGCCTTATGGTTGAATGAAGGTATAGATCATTGATGACAAAGTGCATAAGAAGCCTAGTTATGAGCCTAGTCATGACATGAAGAGATATGTGTATGAAAATGAATGAACACATGCATGTGAAGGTTGTATGGCATTTATTTATCATTTATTTGAGGCATTTAATCATTCATAAGATTTTTAGGGTGAGCTTATAAGGGTAGGACCTTTAGACTAAACCTACACCTAGATCTCTCTTATACCCTACCTATCCTAATAAGTTATGAATATCATATTTTAAGTCAAGTATGAATATTTGAGAATTTAAAGAGGTAATATAGTTTTTTTAGGCATTTTTTTAAAAAAAAATTAGGTCATTGTTTGAATAAAATTACATGAATCAATGTTTTAGGCCTTCTCAAGTTCATAGAATGAGGTGTCAAGACCCGAGAAACAATTTTAGACATTCATTAGCAAATGTAACCTCTAAATGGGAACATGAGATATTAAGGAGATATTTGGAAGGATCATATATAATATCTCTAATCATTGGTTTTAGATTCAATGGGCAGTCATTTATGAACAATCATTAACACTAAAACTTGTGTTAAACCTCCCTAAAACCCTAATAAGGACTTAAAGTGAAATATCTTGTTCAAATAAGATTATAATGGATTAAAATTCCTATAAAATATATTTTAACATGTATTCAAATCTCCTAGGTACCTCAAGGTTGTGGTGGTTAGTTAGATGAGAGAGAAAATGCATAGATACAGGCTTATTTGTCAAGAAATTATTATAGCTCTCAAAAGTTAATTGGTCAAGAAAATAAAATGGATGGGATAAGAATATAGAGACTCATTTTCCATGTATATTATGATATATATATATATATATATATATACATGGAAAATGAGTCTCTATATTCTTATCCCATCCATTTTATTTTCTTGACCAATTAACTTTTGAGAGCTATAATAATTTCTTGATAAATAAGCCTGTATCTATGCATTTTCTCTCTCATCTGACTAACATATATATATCCTTTAAATTTTTTTATTTGGTCATCCAAGTTAGCCAATCATAGATAGACCTAATGGTGCAAATAGTGCAAAACCTAGGCAGAGATGTGAAGATGCATTTGAGGGTATGATCATGTTAGTTTGATGAAAAAAAGTGCATGAAGAGTTATTTATTAATTTTAATTAATTTCATTTTGTTAATAATTTTTGGAGGTCATGTGAATATGGATAAAAATTTTCTCACAAAATGACCTATCTAGTTCAGATAAGACTGTGTGATATAAGGTCAAGAAATTGGTCTGTAATACCAATATTTGTCATTATAACATATGATATTTATATATAAGGATGGTATATATATATATATATATATATATAAAATAGGAAAATTTACATACATAAATATTCATTAAAATTTTCTACATAGTTGTTGGAGATCTAAGTCACTATGATTAGTTTTTGAAGTAAATTGGCAATTCTGAGTGAGTGAGTTGTAGAGATGTTCTTGAGCCTTTATCTCCTAAGTAAAAGTGTTCCAATAATTTGGTGATGACCTTGAGGTCATGTATAATCTGTATACATTTTTAATTTTTTATATTTCAATATTTTAAGATTGTTTAAGCTTTATTTTCTCGAGTCATATTTTTTAGGTACACAAGCCTAATAGGACAATTTGTCATAAAAGAGCTTTCATGGTGTGAGTGAAGGATACAAGTCTAAACAAGAATTTAAAATGTCAATATAGGTCATTTTATAAGTTATTTAATGTATTTTTATTGTTATATAAGGCCATCTAGGCCCGATAGTATCAAGATTTGATCCTAAGAGGATAGACCTAATGTAGTTAGGTCTCCATGAGACCTAAAAGAGAAATTAGGCATAATTGAGTTGTTTTAGACCAAAAGAAGTCCAAATTTAATTTTAATCATGTTAATAATATGTTATAAGACCTATTTAGTGTCCTTCCTAATATTTTTAAGGTGTGTGGTCGACCAAGTGGTGTGTAACCATGAGACTTGTATATATACAAGGTAGTTTAGGCCTATTTGATGTATGCAATTAAAGAAAATAAAATATTGCTTCATAGAGTAGAAGGAGCTCTTGAAATGAGACCATAATAAAAGACTAGAGGTGTGGTGATAAAAATTCATGAGGTGGATAATTGTTTTTAGTAACTTAGGTAGTTAATGCTTCCTTGCAAGTAGATGCTTGTTAAAGCCTAATCATGTGGGTGCTTGACTTCATTGGGGTTGGTGCTCCAAGTTGAGTTGGTGCTCAACAAAATTTGATCTTTTGCTTTATATTAATATATTCCATTTTTAAGTATCACAATTTTTTAATTCCCATTAAGTTTTTTCCCACTCATATGTGTGTTTTCTCATGTTATTCTCATGTGAATGGTCTTTATGCATTGCTAGATCTTAATGTTGCTTTCATAGTTTATGAATGATTGGATATAATTGAAAGAAATTTTTTGGTACATTAATTCACCCCCCCATTGATTGTGATTCCAACACTATTGAACATATTTAGGTTCACCTCAACCTATCCAAGATGTATCAAACCAATGAGGGATCTCATAGCTTGGATCATGATGATACCCATGTTGACAATGAAAAAAATCATGATAGGTGATCAAAGAAGAAGATTTTGATAATGAAAATCTAGAAATAAATGAAAATTATCTAGTAAACAATTTCCTTGGTAGTGCCAAAAGTTTCTTACACCAATTTTTGAGTGTGGAGATACCTATGATCTTATTTTGTATGAGATCATAGAATTATCTTGTCTCTCAAAAAAAAATACCAAAAAAAAATCAAAAATATTCAAAAATTGAAAACAAAATTTGGTACCTACATGTCATATTATTTCTTTGGAATCTATGTGTTAGTTCCATGTTGAAGGCTAACATATCATATAATCCTACATATACATATATATACATGCATAGACAAAAACATGATACACTTATGGGTGTTAAGATTTCCTTCTACTCACATCACCAAGACATTGGGGGCATCCATATTATATGATCTTGATACACATAGGTCATATGATTTGATGATCATTATGCATTATCATGTTTGAGCTTACATATGTACTTACACATGCCTATTATATATGTTTATATATCACATAGGGCACTTCGTATGTCATGATCCTAACATTTTTTGCTAACACATTTGATCCATGGGCCACTATGGTATGTTTATGTTGGTTTCTTATTTTTTTACTTTATATGCTTCCTTGAGTGTTTTGCCTTTTTATTATCTTTATTTTTTAAGAATTTAAATATGCTCTATTGTATGTGGCCCATGTGCCTATGTTTTTTTTCTTGAACATTTCAATATGTCATTGCTTGTTGTATGGTCATTTGAATATGTCATTCCTTAATTTTTTGACATTTGAGTAAGTTATGTCCATTTTATTTTATGGTATTTGAACATGCCCTTTGTTTATGTTCTCCATGGACCATTGTTTTTTACTTGATTTTGAGTGTTGTGTGTGTACTCATTTTCTTTTTGATCTTGTACTATGACTATTTAGACATTTTCATAATATTTATCATGCATGTTAGGCTAATATGTGATCACATTGGCTCTATGCACTTCAATGATACATTTACCTATACATGTTCCTTCTATATGTTACATGGTTACATTTATATATTTACAATTGTCTTACCCTTTTGAGGTGAGGTAACTTCTAGGTACTATTTCTCCATCACCTTAAAGGGGAGCCATATTAGTGGGGGAATGCTTGTGAAGCATGTTCTCCACACTTTTCATAGTTATTAGATTTAATGGGGTCATTTCATATGGACATGGATTCCACACATTCATAGTTTCTAGATTAAAGTAGGGGCATGCTTTGGAATCATGTTCTCCACATTTATTCAGTATTTAGTACTTATGCTAGTTTACAGATTTAGTGGAGGTATGCTCTATGGACATAACTTCCACACATTCATAGTTTTCAAATTCATTGGGGTAATTATTTTGAAGCATGTTTTCCACATTCATTCAATATGGTACTTATATTAATTCATATATTTGATGGGGGCATGCTTTAGAAGCATGTTCTCCACACCTACTCAGTATTTAGCATCTCCAATTTATAGTAGGGGCATGTTTTGGAAATATGTCCTCTACATTGGTACTTATATTAGTTTTAGGTTTCTCCATATATATTGGGGGCATGCTTTGTAATAATGTCATCAACACTTACACAATTTTATAAATTGGCCAAAGCATAAAGTTATATTATTTTGATACACATTTGTGGTAGAATTATATAAATAGTATCATTATTATACATAGTTTTATAATGATACATATATAAGGTTAATATGCTATGGAACATGTGCTTAATATTATAAAATCCAAATAAATCTCAAATTCCAAAACTATTGCATGTATTGATACCCTATAAACTTTTATGAACTTTAGCGATCCAATCTACTATAGTAGTTGGTTCACCTTTTGGGTATGGTTAAGGTGATTAAATCTCTCAATCTTTCCAATTTTTTAATTTGGACATGATCATTCAAACTCACCAAGTTATAAGTATTATTGGGTTACATGGTTGAGATAATCTTAACTACTATGTGGCAACTCAATTTTGCTCCAAATATGGGGGCATGTGCCTTCCAACCTCTCTCCCTATCTCCTTGGATATATATAATTTAAATATTTATCTATATTTTTCCTAATCTTAGTTTTAAATCCTTAAAATGATACATATTTTTTGAAAATAACTTTTCAATAGGCAAGGTGGTTACATTGACACATAGGCATACTATTAAACCTTGCTCTTTAAATTTTAATTTATTTCAAGTTCTTTTGACCCAAATTATATGCACTAATTATACATTGTAACATGCCCTTGGTTCCAGGTTAGTCACCAATAAATCACTAATATTAAACTCTATCAAAGAACTCAAATTTAAGTAAAGTAAAGATAAGGTGTGCATACACACCCCTCTACTTATTCCTTTCCCTTATATTGGAAATTTCATTACTAGATTAATGGGGGAGAATGTAGATGATATTTTGTGATTATGTATCACCTCAATCTTGTACACTTGTTAAACTTCGACCCTAGTTATTCAAATTAGTTATACACATTCCTATATTCCATAATCCTCACATCTACTCTATTTTATGCCCCTTGGCCTATCTATTAGTCTAGCCATCCTTATATTGATGACATAGACATCCCATCTTACTTAAAATGCTTAAAATATACTTATCTTACACCTCTACATTTTTTGATCATGTGCCTACTTTCCTTCTCCCTTGACACTAACATTAAGATAAACAATAACATCAATGTTACTGTCATACCTTGACACAAGTCTCAACTACCCTAAATTCATCTAATTTGTAAATGAAACATATTATAATGGTCAAACTAAGTTATTTAATGAGAGTTTTCTCTCGATAGGATTTTTATAAATATAATATCAACCCTCATTCATTCCTCACCTATCAATCAAACCAAAAGAGCACTCAAGTTACCAAAAACTTTCCTATTCTACCTTAATCTGATATCAGTCAAAGGAACATAAGGTTTAAATTACTAAAGGAGTAGTCATAAGGTCATATTTGTTTGGTTATATGCTAGGTCACTATTGTACTTCCTTAACACACATTACATGATTCACACATAAGAAAACATGTAGGGGATGAATACATGAGTTAGAGGCCCTCTTTTAAAGTATTGGACATGTAGGTAGTGCCTTTTGACAGTGGGATCATTACAGGTCAAGTTGACACCTTATTCTCACTAACTAATTTTTACCCAAGGTCACATTAAATATAGAAATCTAGGGTTTTAACATTTCACCAAGAGTGACAATCCATTACCTAGATCTAAATGCACCAGAGTGAAGGCAAAGCCAAACCCAAAAACATCCAAGTGCTTACATTATATTTTAATGAATATTATGTATAGGACACTAGCATTGAATTAGAATACTAGCATCAACACAACCATCCCAATCTAACACAATTATCCAGAGAACCAGAGGCACCACATTTAAAATTTGAGGATTGATCTAGAACTATCTTCATGCATAATTTTTACATGTACCAAATATAGATTTGCATTAGCATATGAACCATCTAATTACTCTATTTTATGTCATTTACATATCTATCATAGTTGTACTTTCCATTAATAGCCTGTCTCAATTTAATAAATTTAGCATATGGTACATCTAAGTTTAACACATCAATTGGCCTATTGTATATCTAATATTCACCCTTGTACCCTATCATTTATATATCCTTAAACCTATTTACCCAAGAATATTCCTCAATATAAATTATGTTTAAACAAATGTATATAAAATAATATGCTAAATTTATTATTAGATAAATCCTGAGCATAGTAATATTTTGTCACCTTCAAGGTGTTGTGCATCATGACCTAAAATGAGAGAATTTTTTGTTCTCTATGAAGGATGAACAAGCACCTATGAAATCTAAAAATAGTATATAAATAAAGGCTATTGTTGACAATATTAAGACCTCAAAATTCCTAGCTTCATTTTTCAAAATTATTTCCTAGGAGCATGTTTCAAGATATGAAGGTGACTTGGTGGCAAAGTGTTATTATGTCAAATGTAAGATTTTTTTGGAAGTGATAGAGGGTGGTCTAAAGAGAGATATAGAGTTAGTGGTTAGATATCACTTCTATAAATATAAACTATCTATAAATAGACCTGACACTTTAGAGATTGAAGGTTCTAATGTCTAACTTTACATGAAGACAAGCATCTATATGAAAAAGACATATTTTGGAGTTCAATCAAAAAATACTGAAGAAAATTTTTTAGAGGCTTATACAATTTTATCATCATTTAATTTTTTTAATAAATGAAGGAATCGTGACCAATGATACACCATGTTTTGATTCTAGTACTATAGTATTTCAAACTCACGATGCACACAATTTATATGTAACAATACAATAGCATAAATTACATTCAATTACACATATTGATCATTTAAATTTTATTCAGGTCATCATATATAGGAAATATTATGGCCCCATTATTAGTCCCAAAATTTTAATCTTCTGATTTAGATGGTAGGGTTTGGGAGGTTGCTTCCTAGCAAACACCTTAGCTAAGCTCAGTAATGGACTTACATAGGATTAAATAAATTAAAACCATTTATACTAAGGAACTACACATTAATTTAAATGATATTTTGTAGTGATTTTTATTTGCATAACTCTTTAGGTGTTTACAAAATCAACATTATGATTCCCTAACATCAAAATCCATAAACACTCTAGTTGATCAAGATTCCTATCAAGAAAGTAAGAAAATTTTTAATGATATTGCATATCATTTGATAAGTGATTCTATTGTATCCATGGCATCTTATGAGAAAAAAATTATGGCACATATCAATTTTATGTCTTCTTTTTTATCCAAATCATGGGTTCCTGACATTTTTTCAACTCAACTGATGAGTTTGTTCTCGGATCACTATCAGTTATCAATGAGAACTATTTCACTAAATCTACCAATAACACTAACATAAAAAGGATTAAAAAGAGTATTTGACATAAATTATGTCTAGTAGTGAAAAATCTTCTTTAGGTTAATCTATGTCATATGCATGATAGTTGGGTCATGTTAGTAGATAGTGTTTTCTAACTTCTCTCAATAGTTACTCTTCTCCTAAATTTTGGTGCCTAACTCATGATCCTTGAATAATACTCACATTAAATTAATAAAGATATGTTATAATAACCTTAGTATTTATTAGTTAAAGAGATGGGGAAAACATTGATAGTGAGTAACCCACATGAAAAAATATTATGGATAAGTGAATTTACTCCTTATATTGTATGTTATCATAACTAAAACATGTAACATTCATTATGTCATTTGAATAATAATTTACGGATTTTAGTCCCTAGGTTGTTATAGGGTCTAAGTACATTAAATCAAGGTCTAAAATATATAATAAATATAGCCACTAATTTTTGAAACAACTAAGCTTATCTAATGTTTCTAATAATAAAAATGAATGGCACATATGAATACTTAGACAAAAATTGACTAAGATGAAGGATATATAAGCTAAAAATTAGTACAGTAGCTAGTCTGAGTATTACAAACAAGATTCAGGTGTCAAAAACCATCCTAGATAATAGTGCCCTACCTTAGATAGTATCAATATGGTGTTAGTGTCAAATTTTGGTGATAGTGTCTTATGTACAAGAACTGATTTGTACTTTTGGGAGCACTTGTGTCTAAGTCTACCAAACCTATTATTGTGTAGACAAAACCTGCTTCATTATTTTTGACTTGTTTTGACTAATTTTGTATGCATACCCTAGACTTCTATGTGATTGAAGAATTTGATTGGCACAAATAGTAAATGTGTGGTGTTATATGGGTAGGATAGACATACCCAACACTCTGTTGTGATGAGAATTGCCTACATACCAATACTTTGAGGAGGGATAAACCCTGATATAGTTTTTCCCACCTAAGTGCTAGTGTAAGTGAAATTAAATCTAGTATAGATATCATTTTGAGTGTTTTGAGAAAGGATAAATACTATAAATCTATGCATTATAAGATTAGGAGGGTTTTATATGATTATATGTAGAAGTAGGGTAGAATAGGGATTTATAACCTTGATTATGCACAACTTGTTTTGAAATTTTTTGTGTATATTTGCATATAGTTTTCATCTAGTAAATAGAGGGATAAAATTCATGTATATATTTATATGGTGCTTATATGGGATTTGAAATAGGTTTAAGTCAACCTTAGGTATATACAAAGGAAAAGCAACTAACCTATTAGTCAATCATTGCTTAGAGAACATAAATCCTACTTACACTTCCGTTTGTTGATACATTATATATTCAAGGTCAGGACTAAGATGGATCTATTAGACCTAACCACAGGATGTCTTACCACAATAACATCAATAAATTTCTTTCTAAAGCCTATATTTAAATAATATTATGTAATAACCCTAGATAGGTCCTATGTTTTCATATTCACAAAGTAAATGCAAAGTAAAATATAATCTAGTGTTTACCAAAGTTTGTGTCACAAAGTGGGGGTAATAAACATAAAAAGTAAACATGTATATAATATCTATACTCAAGTCAATGTATAGAAAATCCTAATGCATGGGAGAGAATTACAAATTCTAATCTATCTATTTTAATAAAGGAGGAATAAAGTTAGGAATATTTACCTTTGAAGATGAACCCATCAAACCTCAATCTTTCCATTGGCTAAGGTGTCTCACAAGAGGTGCTTTTGGTATGTAAAGATAAAAAGGATAAGTCAGCTCTAGGATGCATAACTTCTCTATGTATCCAAAAGACTTCTCCATGAGACAAGATCTATATCTCTAAATAAAGTATTGAAACCCTAAGCTATGTTCCTCAAGTAAAATGATGGATAAGTAGATGCACAATATATATTCTTATTTTCTTCCTTTAAAATGATAGAAATGGATGTGTATATATAGTTAAATCTAAACCTAAACCCTTTTGAAATTTTATCCAACTAGGTTAGCCCAATTTAACTCTATATCATTATTTGATAAAAACAAGTTAGGTCCATGTCTAGGTCTACCAAGGCTAAACTAGACCCATAATGTGCAAATATCAATTTAAATACAAGGTTGGCCCAGGTTGACAGTAAATTAATTATAAGAGTGTGTAAGAGAGGAGGCAAAGCTTAGGGAAGTGTATAGGATAAGTTTTTATAGATATCAAGTGGTGGTATACGGGACAAGAATCTTGCAAAGCACCAATGGTATGCCCACCCCTTTCCTGATGTACCCTTTAAGGCATGCACTTAGAGATATTGAGACTTGATAGGTTATTATAAAAGAGAAAGCATCAGTAATTGATAAATTTTGAAAATATTATGTGTATACATATGCCTCATTTAAATATCATCACATGTCACATCTAATAGGGGATAGTAATTCAGGAAAAGAACATAGCAACACATAATGTTGAAGCTAAATAAACCATAGTAAGAAGTGAATAAGATAAACAAAAGGATAGAATTATAAAAACATACCTTTACTTATCTTAGTGTTTTAGATAATAAATTAAGTGAAAGAAATGTAAAGGTGTCTAATGTAGGGAACATTAGGTGAACCTATAGAAATTAGCAAAAAAGAGAAAAAAATGAAATTTTTATAAAATATACATGTAATTATGAAAATATTATCTATAATGTCAGGATTATAAAACATCTTACAGTTCAAAAAAAGAGCTAGTAGAAACAAAGATATGGTTAAAAAAAGAATCTAGTTATAAATAATAAGTAAATACTTTTGAATAATAAATATAAATAGGGTGAAAACATTTCATTTGTTATTTTTACTATTCTGAGAAAACATTGCTTTGAGAGACTTTGTTTGAGCCTAGATAGTGAACATGGTTAGGAGATGATAGCTATGATGTGTAGGATGCATAGTGGCTACATCGAGTGAAACAAAAGTAAGAAAACATGAACTTTAAATTTTTTGAGCAATTTTATTTGAAATTAAGCTATATATATATATATATATATATATATATAATTGAATGGTAGGTAAAATTTAGACTCTAAAACTAACCCTAGTAAATTTTTAATCAAACTAGGGGTAGAATGGGGTATTGGGTAGGAAAAAATCATACCAATAAATACCTAAGGAATTAATGGTAAATGGTCAAAAGGTTACCACAGATAAAGAACAGAGTCCACCCTATTAACTCAGTTCATAAGGTGAGATAGGAATAGGGGGCTGACTATGTAGAGTGGGTTGACATAGTATTGTTGAAGGAGGATAATTATGTAGTAGTAGATAAAAATAGTTTGAAATAGGAAAATGGCTAGCATAGTACCCTCTAGCTGATATAGCTTGCTAAAAGGGATCGACTATATACTAGTGGGTTGATGCAGTATGTTAAAGCTAGAAAAAGGTCAATTTAGTATCAAAGTGACTGATATAGTCTAAAATAAAAGTGGACAAATACATACTAGTGGACCAATGAAATATAACAAGATTTTGATAGGTTAGATGTAGTATCAAATGGTTTTATGGTGTATAAAATTATAAATACTAGAAAACTAAATCAAACAAGTTGATGAAGTAGTTAATTTGTAAATTTTTGAGAATATTTAAGAATGTATTTTAATCATTATGACATCGATATCTAATGCATCCTCTATTGTTTGATATTGTGCAAAAATGTTAGATATTTTGGTGTTTGTGGATCCATCATGGATACCAAATCTATTCGAATAATTAGTAGATATGGATAGGGCTTGACTAATAGCCTTGGGCTTCAGTGATATTATGGATATGGGATGGATACCTGAAAGTGTTGATCTCATTATCATGTTCCTAGGAGCATGGGAAAACTTGAGCAATAATTTTTAGTTGGAGGTGGAGGAGGACATCATCAAGGTAACTATTACTTTAGAGGATTTACGTGCATTGCTTAGACTTTGATAAATGGGACACTAGTGATTATTGATACACCAAGCTTAGAGGATAAGAGATGAGCCTTAGCCAAGTGGGCTACAAGATTAGAGAGGATATATCCTATATTGCATGTGATCTTATTTGATGTTTACCTTATGGATATTAAATACATTTAGAAGGCTATGATAGGAATTATGAGAGGGTGACTATTGTACCACAAGTTAGATAGCAAAGTACCATTGTACATGAAGACTTGTGCTAGTCAATTTTGTATCAAGGAGTTTTGTATGAATTTAGTTCTATGATATGGGTCTAGCTCATACATGATATATATGGGATGTTATTTTTGATATAGAAAATAATAGGACTGGTTATACTTTTGAGTGCATGGATATATGAGAGGTTCCCTGTGTATCATCCGGTTGGGTTTCCCCATTTAGTCAATGATAGGTTGCCTTGGGTCATTTGATGGAGGTAGGACCATGTAGCATAGGTTATGCCCCATGTTATAGCATCATAGACTATCACATGAGGGCAGTGTTGTATTCAACACACCCCACCATATATTTTTATCTAAAAAGTGGGGACCCCCTTTGTTTTTTGGGGAAACATGAATATTTTACCTAGGTATTTATGTGTTTATTGAGAATTATGATGGTTATTATTATTTATATAAAATCAATGCTTTTAATTTTGAATCACATTAGGGTATATTTATTTCCATTTGGAAGCACTTTTTCAAACTAACCTATTAATAAAAAGATAGAAAGAATGTCTTTGCATGATAGGGATTTAGATTGGCTTATTTTTGAGAGTTTATTCTTCAAAAACTTTGTTTCAAAGACTTTACCATTAGAATATTTGTTTCAGAGACTTTTCCATCGAGAGGCTTTGTTTCAAAAATATTTCATTTTGAAACTTTCTCTTTAGTGACTTTATTTTAAAAGCTTTACTTTGGCAAGTTTAGTCTTCAATAATATTTATTTCAGCAACTTTATTTTAGAAGCTTTACTTTAGAAACTTCATTCGGAGGATTTATTTCAATAACTTTATTTTATAATATTTCCCTTTGATAATTTTCTATTGTTGGAACACAACTAGATACTAAGAGGGGGTTGAATTAGTATATCAATTAAAATTGGTCTTTTAATCCTTTTAAAGCAAACTCAAAAGCATATGTAGATCAAAAGATAAATATAGAGGTCATGTAAACGTAAATACACATGACATAAGATTTATACGTGGAAAACCCAAAGGGAAAAACCATGATGAGAATAACTGCAAGAATCTACTATTCTAATCTAGCCTCACTGGAAAAACCTCACTGGTTATATTTAAGGACACCCATCTTATGGAGACACCAATCCCCTAATTTAAGAGCACCAACTCTAAAGAATCACCCACGCCATAATATGAGCACCCACTTAGCTTCTTTGATGGAACTAACCTATCAGACTCTTCTATGGAGCTACAACTCTAATTTACAAATTAGATTCATACATGAATCTAGATATTTGTTCTTTGTTATAGGTCTAATCTAAAATTGATCATACTCTACACATTCTATTTGTGCCTTTCTTCCTCTCTATTCCTCACTTTTCTTTTTTGGTCATATGTCTAGATATTTCTTTATTTAATACACTTCATTACCTTCACCAACCACTTTTCTCTATATTCAATTTGGATCAATAGAAAATGCAAATGATTAGCAACATTTTCCTTTGTCCTAGATATCATATATATATAACAAATTATCTAGGGTTTTATACTTATTTCTATATTCAACTTCGGCTTAACACATCATGCCAATTTTTGAATTTAGTTCATTATGACTTGAACTATAAGTTATCACATCTTAATTCTGTTGGCCCACCAGTTGTCATTTTACCAAAGGATCAACATGTTAGTACCTTATATAACAACTAGAGCAAACCATGACACCTTGTTATATATTTTATGCATCAAATCATAATTTTAGATCATATTTATTATCTATATCATATGTTAGACTCAAGTTTTAATGCACAAGATCTTAAATAGATATTTGATCGATTAGATCAATCAATCTCATTGTCTATGTCAAGATATAGAGCTTATATGCAAGTTCCTACATGTTCTTACAATTAACTATTTATCTGGACATGAACTTAAATATCAGTCATTGATCTTGCCTTTGGTGCCATGATCTAAGGGTCTCTATTCAATTAGCTTAACTTTAAAATGCATCCATTTTATCACCTTCTAAAAGGCTCATGCTATTCATTAGATCTTTGTATTCTTCTAAACTTTAGCTTTGTTGAGATGTTAAAATTCAAGCTCTTTATTCAACTTGAGTCCACTTGCTCCATTGGATCTTTCTCATTCAATATTTTTGTGCCCTTTGATCTATGAATATGCACATCCTTTACCTTGACTTGGTCATTAAACTTCAAAACTTTGACCTTATATTGTATCTTCTTATATCTTTGGATCACTTCCACTCCATTGATCTACTTGAACCTATTCGATCTTTAACTTATCATTGTGTCAATAAACATCAATCACTTTATATAATTGTAGTCCATTCACTCTATTAGATCTCCTTTGCATGATCATCTATGCACCATTAGATCTTCTAAAAATCTTGATCTTTATACCTGTCCAACACTTAAGGATATGACACTTGGCATATGTACATGCCTTTTGTACATAACTATTAGTTTCTTCTATTAAGACATTTGGAACCCTCACATTGGTCCTTTATCTATCATACTCATGTGATTATGAATCTTGGCATCAATGCATTCACTTGAAGGGACCTTTGACACTTTGACTTCATTTCACTCCATCGGATCATCTATGTATGATGAAGCACATACCACTGATCAAATAGGGAAAATATTAAGTCTTAGACTTAGGAAAATATAAAGTCCTTTGATCATTGCTCAGAGCCAGTAATAGCTAGGTCAAGGGGTCTATTTCTTAATGATGATATGGACTTAAGTTTTAACTTAAGTTATCAATTCCTGATTATACCAAGTCAATATTAAAATAGAACTTTTCTTATTGATGCCATGTATAAACCCTTAGGGTTTATTGAGAAACCCTATCCATTTTGAGAGTTAAATAAATATATTATGAGATCATTACTTCTCTAAACTTGTGGACCATATTTATAGTATGTACATGAAAATCCCATAATGGATCTTCTATCTATTTAACTTTAAACATCCATAAATGTGTTAGGGTGTGGAGCTAAAAGCTTCACCAAGGAGCATACTAAAACAGGTTCGGGTCTACACAGACGCCGGTGTCAGTCAGGAGTGACCGACGTCGGTCAGTAGCAGTTGCAGAGGCACCGACATCGACAGTAGGGTCGGCTGACGATGGTCACAGGCAAACAGGCAGGAACTGACGTCGGTTACCTGCGTGTCCAGAAAGCTATTTCCGTGGACAGCAGCGAGTGTTTGCATGATAAGTTTGAGTCGTGGACTCAAGCTTGCGTCTCTATTATTAGCAATATTATTTTTAGAGCCCTTGTTGAAGAGGCTTAACTATTTGTTGTAAGAGCATGCTCAAGTTTCCTATTTCTATATGTAGGAAAGATCTTCTTAGCTTAGATTAGAAAAGAGTGTAGAACTGTAATAGTAGAACATTATGAATGTTTGAAGGACAGTACAGAATTGCATCAATCCAGGTTGTTGGATTTGAGTTTACTTGAGAGAGAGCTCTTGAGGAATAGAGATCTAGTGAGAGATATTGTGTGCATCTGAGAGAGGTGTGGAAGAACGAAGTTTCTTCATTGTATTCCTATTGTAAAGAGTTTCAATACAAGTTTTCAGGGTGTTTTCTTGTATATCTTGTTCTGTGCTATTTATCATTTCAGTTACTTATCTATCTGATTTATTTCTACATTTATTACTTTCACAAGTGTAATCTATTGTTGGTTTGATCCCCAACAAGTGGTATCAGAGCCTTGGTTACAGGTTACAGGTTACAGGTTACAGGTTGCTCACAGGGGTTTCTGCAGGGATTTCTATTTGAGTGGGAGAAGCAATGGCAGAAGAAAGTAAGTTGAGAATGGAAAAGTTTAATGGCAAGAACTACCAACATTGGAGAATGCAGATAGAGGACTATCTGTATCAGAAAGATCTCTACTTACCGTTAGGTGGGATAGCAAAGAAGCCCAAGGACATGGAGGATGAAGAATGGGAAGTTCTTGATAGAAAGGCTCTTGGGTCTATAAGACTGAGTCTGGCCTCCACTGTGATATCTAATTTGTCACAGGCAAAAACAACGGTAGATTTGATGACTACATTAGCAAATATGTATGAAAAACCCTCAGCTTCAAATAAGGTATATCTTATGAAGCAGTTATTTAATTTGCATATGAATGAAGGTGGATCTGTTTCTACTCATCTGAATGATTTCAATGGAATTGTTAATCAATTAAGTTCTGTCAATATTGTATTTGAAGATGAAATAAAAGCTCTTTTGATATTATGTTCTTTGCCTGAAAGCTGGCATGGCTTAGTAATGGCAGTTTCTAATACTGCATCTGCATCAAATATTTTGAAAGTAGAGGATGTTGTTAGTGTTATCTTGAATGAGGAAATACGCAGGAAAAGCACAGAAGAGACATCTGGGAACGCTTTAAATTTTGAGAGCAGGGGAAGGCAAAAAGAAAAGAGCAAGAGGAGATCAAGATCTAAGTCTAAGGTGAGAGGAAGATCCAAATCCAGGAATGGCAGGAAGCCACAATGCTAGAATTGTGGAAAGATGGGGCACATAAGCAGAGATTGCTGGTCAAAGCCTACGGAGGACAACCAGCATGAAGGAAAGGAAGAAGCTAAGGTTGCAGGTATTGCACAAGATGCTTTAATTTTCTCTTTGCATAATAACATAGAATCTTGGGTATTAGATTCTGGTGCATCTTTCCATGCTACCCCTAACAGAGAATATTTCAGTGACTATATCCATGGAGATTTTGGAATAGTGTACTTAGGGGATGATGAGCCTTGTAAGATTACTGGCAAAGGTAAAGTGCAGCTAAAGATGTAGAATGGCAACACATGGGTGTTGAGAGATGTGATGCATGTTCCTAGTTTGAAGAGAAATTTGATTTCTGTAGGTAAGCTAGGTGATGAGGGTTGTACAGTAACTCTCACAGCAGATTCTTGGAAGGTGACCAAGGGTGCACTAGTTATGGCCAGAGGTAAGAGAGAAGGTACTCTCTATTTGTGTAATTGTGTTACTAATAAATCTCCTTCAGTCTTATCTACTTCAGATGTGGATTGTAAATTGTGGCACTCAAGGCTTGGCCACATGAGTGAGAAGGGGATGTCAATTCTTAAGTCTAAAGGTATGCTTTCAGATTTGAAAAGTATGGATCTAGAATTTTGTGAGCATTGTGTATTTGGAAAACAGAAAAGGGTTAGTTTTCTCAAGACTGGGTCTACTAAGAAAAGGCAAAAGTTCCAGCTTGTTCACACAGACGCGTGGGGATCGGCTCAGGTAGCCTCTATTGACGGATGACGGTACTATGTTACATTCATAGATGACGCCACAAGAAAGGTATGGATCTACTGTATTAAAAAGAAATCTGATGTTTGTGAGACTTTTAAGTTTTGGAGGGCTATGGTTGAGAATGAAATAGGCAAAAAATTAAAGTGCCTGAGATCTGATAATGGCGGTGAGCTCTGCAGTCTTAAGTTCAAATTGTATTGTTATACACATGGAATCCATAGGCAAAGGATGGTTCCAAGGACACCTCAGCAGAATGGTATTGCTGAAAGGATGAACAGAACTATCATGGAGCGTGCAAGATGTATGAGATTTCATGCAGGGTTGCCCTTAGAGTTTTGGGCAGAAGCAGTTGACACCGCAGTGTACCTGATTAATAGAGGACCCTCTACAGCTCTGGATGGTGGAATTTCAGAAGAGGCATGGACAGGTAAAAGGGTAGATCTCTCATATCTCAAAGTTTTTGGTAGTGAAGCCTTTGTGCACATAGATAAGGAAAATAGAAAGAAGCTTGATCCTAAGTCTATGAGGTGCATGTTTATAGGCTATGGCTCAGATGATTTTGGTTTTAGATTTTGGAATCTAGGAACTAACAAGGTAATCAGGAGTCATGATGTTATTTTCAATGAAAGAGTGAAGTACAGTGATCAGATAAGGAAGCTAGATCAATCTGGGCAGAGCAATGGTGAATTGGATGAAGTTATGGTCCAAAATGAGCTCGCGGGAAAAAGAAATAATCACTTGCAGGAAAACACAGACACCGATGTCGGCAGGTTAGGAACCAGCGTCGGTAGTACAGAAGCTGATGTCGGTCATACAGAGACCGACGTCGGCAGACCAGGCACTGAGGTCGGTCAGGAAGAACCGACGTCGGCTAGTAACAGGTCTATAGGTGGCCAAGGTCGATCACTGTCAGAAAATTTGGGTGGATAGATTGTTGAGAACAAGTCCAAGACACCCATTAGGAGGTCTAAAAGGGTAAGTAAGCCTCCAATTAGATATTTTCCTTCCTTATATTATTTATTGCTAACCGATGGTGGAGAACCAGAGAGTTTTGAAGAAGCATTACAGGTGGAGTCCAAGAGTAAGTGGGAGCGTGGCATGGTTGAGGAGATGGAGTCCTTAAGAGAGAACCAAACATGGGATTTGGTTGAATTGCCAGCTGGTAAGAGAACACTGAAGAACAGATGGACCTACAGGTTGAAAGAAAGTGAGGATGGACAGATGAGATATAAGGCCAGATTAGTAGTAAAAGGATTTGCACAAAAGCCAGGTATCAACTTTGGTGAAATTTTTTCTCCAGTTGTTAAAATGACTTCAATAAGGGTTGTATTATCTTTGGTTGCTTTTGAGGATTTGCATCTCGAGCAGCTAGATGTTAAGACAACATTTCTTCATGGAGATTTGGATGAGGAAATTTATATGGAACAGCCAGAAGGATTCGAGGTCAAGGGTAAGGAGAAGTTTGTGTGCAGGTTGAAGAAAAGCTTGTATGGCCTCAAGCAAGCTCCAAGGCAATGGTACTTGAAATTTGTCAGCTTTATGACTGAGCATGGCTACAGTAGGTATCAATCAGACCATTGTGTATATTTCAAAAGATTTGATAACGGTAGATATATTATTCTATTGTTGTATGTAGATGACATGCTGGTTGCAGGGTCTCACATGCAGGATATCTTTGAGCTTAAGGAGAAGTTAGCTCAAACGTTTGCTATGAAGGATTTGGGAGCAGCGAAGAAGATCCTTGGCATGAGCATTAGGAGAGACAGGAAAAATCACAGGTTGATATTGTCTCAAGAAGATTATGTGAACAAGGTGTTGGAGAGGTTTAATATGTAGGATGCAAAACCGGTAAGTACACCTATGGCTGGACATTTTAAGTTACGTAAAGAACAATGTCCCAATTCACATGATGAGGTAGAGTACATGAGTAAGGTTCCATATTCTTCCGCAGTAGGGAGTTTGATGTATGCAATGGTGTGTACTAGACCAAATATTGCCCAAGCAGTGGGAGTAGTAAGTAAGTATATGGCCAATCCAAGTAAGGAACATTGGAAAGCGGTTCAATGGATCCTTAGATATCTGAGAGGAACCAGCAGCATAGGCATTTGTGCTATGGAGGTTCAGATACTTCTCTACATGGTTATGTAGATTCAGATATGGTAGGGGATTTGGATGGCAGGAGGAAGCACCACAGGTTATGTTTTTAATGTAGGTGGAACGACAGGTAGTTAGATATCTAAGTTGCTGAAGGTTGTTGCCTTGTCAACTACAGAAGCAGAATATACTGCAGCTACAGAAGCTAGCAAGGAGATGATATGGATGACATGGTTCATGGAAGAGCTTGGAAGGGAGCATGGGAGTTGCAGATTGTATAGTGACAGTCAGAGTGCAATCCATTTGGCCAAGAATTTGGCCTTTCATTCAAGAACCAAGCACATACAGCTAAGGTACCACTTCATACGGTAGGTATTGGAAGATGGTGAGTTGAAGCTGGAGAAGATCCATACAGACAAGAATCCTGCTGATATGCTAACAAAGCCGGTTACGAAGGAGAAGTTGAATCTTCATTCAACTTCTATTGGTCTTCATGATTGAGTTGAAGATGGAGGAGCTAGAAGATGTTGCTGTACAGGTTGGTGCAGTTGGTTTATCTCCAAGTGGGAGATTGTTAGGGTGTGGAGCTAAAAGCTTCACCAAAGAGCATACTAAAGAAAATTCGGGTCTACACAGACACTGGCGTCGGTCAGGAGCGACCGACGTCAGTGAGTAGCAGTTGCAGAGGCACCGACATCGGCAGTAGGGTCAGCCGACGACGGTCACAGGCGAACAGGTAGGAACTGATGTCGGTTACCTGCGTGTCCAAAAAGCTATTTCTGTGGACAGCAGCGAGTGTTTGCATGATAAGTTTGAGTCGTGGACTCAAGCTTGCGTCTCTATTATTAGCAATATTATTTTTAGAGCCCTTATTGAAGAGGCTTAACTGTTTGTTGTAAGAGCATGCTCAAGTTTCCTATTTCTATATGTAGGAAAGATCTTCTTAGCTTAGATTAGAAAAGAGTGTAGAACTGTAATAGTAGAACATTGTGAATGTTTGAAGGATAGTACAGAATTGCATCAATCTAGGTTGTTGGATTTGAGTGTACTTGAGAGAGAGCTCTTGAGGAATAGAGATCTAGTGAGAGATCTTGTGTGCATCTGAGAGAGGTGTGGAAGAACGAAGTTTCTTCATTGTATTCCTATTGTAAAGAGTTTCAATACAAGTTTTTAAGGTGTTTTCTTGTATATCTTGTTCTGTGTTATTTATCATTTTAGTTACTTATCTATCTGATTTATTTCTGTGTTTATTGCTTTCACAAGTGTAATCTATTGTTGGTTTGATCCCCCAACAAAATGGTCTTTATAAAAGCATGACAACTTTTCTCAGTTCAATTGTGAAACATGCTCTTCTCTCCATCAATCCTAGCTGATCCTTTTGACATCAATGACATCCATAGTGTCCCTTTTGACATCAATGACAATAATATTGCCAACAATTTCCCCCTTTGGCATTGATGGAAAAATAAATGCTCTGATGCAAACTTAATGTTCTAATTTTCTAATATTTAACTCTTTCTCTAGCATAACTTGCATTGGCTTCTAATAAGTATGAATGGAAGTTTTTCATACCAAACTTGCTCCCCCTTAGTCAATGGCATTTTATCCTAAACTTATCTTGGACACTTTCTCTACTCTTCCAAAATTTTACACAGAGCATTTAGACTTTTTGTCCAAACTTTTATAAAGAGCATTTACCCTTTTTCTCCCCCTTTGACATCAATGGCAAAGGGAATCCTTACTATTTGTCCAAAGTGTTCTCCCCCTTTATCAGATAAAGGATTTTTCTAAGAATCTATAACTTTTAACTCATTAGTAATTTTCAAAAGTGTACATGCATGAGTTGACTTTTCTATCTTCTTCTTGGGATTAATAAAACTTCCATGAGACTCCCCCAAGACTCATGCCATATTACTAGTGATTTGGTGATGTGGTGTAGGAGCCACCAGTCCCAAATTATATCTCAAATATTTAAATTATTCCTTGAGAAGAGGTTTAGTGAATATGTCTATAATCTGGTCATTAATTGGCACATATTTTATTGTGACCTCTTGATCTACAACCCTCTCTCTTAAAAATAGATACTTGATTGATATGTGCTTGGTTCTAGAATGCATCACTAGATTATTTGATATATTTATTGCACTTGAAGTATCAAAAAGAATATAAATAGGTGATTTATACTCAACCTTTATGTCCTTGAGTGTTTGCTTCATCCATAGGACTTGAGTGCAATATGCCACTACTGCTACATACTTTGTTTCTATTGTAAAAAGAGTAACTGACACTTTTTTTTCTCATCCATGAAAAAAATCTATTTCTAAGGAGAAAATCACCACTAATAATGCTTCTTCTATCATCCGTACTTCCTACCCAATCAGCATCTGTATATGCTATCAAAGTGAAATCTTCACTTGTAGGGTACCATAGGCCATAGTCAATTATGCTCTTGATGTATCTAAATATTATTTTCACTACATTAACATGTGACTCTTTAGGAGTATCTTGAAATATAGCAACCATGCACACTTCTTTCATGATATCTAGTCTTGATGTAATTAGGTATAACAAGATACCTATCATTGATCTACACATATTTTGATTTTCATCAAGTGACTCATCCTTTTTACTCGATTTACATCTATTTATCATGGGAGTACTAATTAGTTTGCTATCTTCCATTCCAAATTTCTTGAGCATATCATTTGCATCATTAGTTTGGGATATGAATATCCCTTCATCAAATTATGTTATTTGTAAACCAAGGAAGAAAGAAAGTTCTCCTATCATAGACATCTCAAATTCACTTTGCATTTATGTAGTAAATTCTTTGCACATTTTGTTATTTATACCACTAAATATGATGTCATCTAAATAAATAAAAACAATCAACATATGCTCACCCTCTGATTTGAATTATAGATTATTGTCTACATATCCTTTGTTGAAACCTTATTGTTGTAGGTATTGGTCCAATCTTGAATACCAGGCTCTAGGTGCTTATTTTAGACCATATATTACTTTCTTCGGTCTGCACACATAATCTTCTTCATCTAACAATTGAAAACCTTCTATTTGTTTAATATATACTTTTTATTCTAGGTTCCCATTCAAGAAAGTAGAGTTTACATCCATTTGATAGACTTTGAACTTCTTGTAAATAGAGAATGCTAGAAACATTCTTATAGCTTCTAATATATAAACTAGAGCAAATGTTTCCTCAAAGTCTGCCTTATACTTGTGCATATCCCTTACACACCAATCTCACTTTATTTATTATAATAGCTCCATTCTCATTGAGCTTGTTTCTATAGACCCATTTTTTTTCTTTCAAATTTTTATTTTAGGGTCTTGGAATTAATTGCCAAGTTTTGTTCTTTTCTATTTGCCTCAGTTCTTCTTCAATGGATTTTAGACAATTCTCATCATTATTGGTTTTAACATAGCTCTTAGGCTTAATTTCAGACATTAGAGTAAAAATTACTCCTTGTTCATTGTAGCTTTTCTCCTTGTCTAAACTCTTTCATTCTTGTTGCCAATTATCTACTCTTTAGGATGATCCTTTTTTAAGAAATCTTGGAGGTGATTTTTCATTCTTTTCCTCAGCCTCTTCACAATATGATTCTTCTTCGAGATCTGACTCTTCATTATTGGTTTCTTTATCAAGTTCAACATGTTTTATGCCTTCCTTAACCTTGACATTTATGCTATCCACCATCTTGTGTAGCCTCTTATTGTAACATACATAGGCTTTGCTTTGAGTGGAATAACCAAGAAATATTTATTCATCACATCTTAATTCAAAGCTTCCCAATTTATCCTCCTTTCTTCTGATGTAGCATTTTCTTCCAAAAACTTTGAAGTACTTACTAGAGGCATGATTTCAATACCATAGCTCATAGGGAGTTTTGTCACTATTTACCCTCAGTTGAACCCTATCCAATATGTATACTATTGTTTCAAATGCTTCTCTCCAATATCCATCAGGTAACTTGGCATCCTTTAGCATTATTTTAGCCATTTCCTTGACTATTCTATTCTTTCTCTCAACAACTCAATTTTGTTGTGGAGTCCTTACTATAGAGTAGTGCCTTTTGATCTCATGCTTCTCACAATACTCTTTAAATTAATTTGAGGTGAATTCTCCACCTTTTTCAGATCTTAAGCATTTGATTTTTATTCCAATCTCATTTTCAACCATGGCTCTAAAGATCTTAAATCTCTTAAAGGCTTTAGATTTGTCCTTCAAAAAGGTTACTCATGCCATTCTTGAGTAGTCATCTACAAATAACATGAAGTGTCACTCTCTTTTAGATCCTCTTGTCTTGGTAGGACCATAAAGATTGGTATTAAATAATTATAGAGGCTTTGTAGTTACATACTCCTTTGTTTGAAATATAACCCTTGTCTACTTGCCTAGTTGACATTCCTTGCAAGTAGTATCTGAAGGTTTGGTTATCTTGGGCATGCATCTTACACACTTATTTAAGCTTACTTTTAATAGATTATCAAAGTTGTCATGACCCATTCTCTTATTCCATAACCAACTCTCATCAATCTTTCCCATGAGGCAACTATTTCCATTTACTTCAACAAGATTATAGATATTGCTTTCAGTCCTTTTCCCTTATATAGCTATTTTTCTAGATCTCTTTAGCTTGAAACCTTTTACATCAAATGTGACCTTAATCCATTGTCACACATTTGGCTGACACTTAGTAGATTATGCTTTAATACTTCAACATAAAATACATCATGTGTATGTGGTTTACCATTTATGTTCAAGGTTCCTTTACCTTTGATCTTTATGATTGTGTTATCTCCCAAGCTAACAGATCCTTCCTTACATTTTCTCAATTTGGTGAACTTTCTCTTGTTACTAGTCATATGATTTAAGTAACCACTATCTATTACCCACAAATTTTGCTCCTTGGTATGGAGTACAATCTGAGAAATCATGGATTAATTTTTCACTCTCCACACATCTTTGGGTTTCTTATTTATCTTCTTTTCAAAAACTTGTGAAACTTTGTTCACACTGGGAGGCATGTCTTTCTTTACATTATGTAATTTTGATCTTACAAAGCTAGTTCTAAAATGTTTAGCTATGTGACCAAGGTCACTGAAATTATAGCACATTACATTTGTATCTAATAAAGGATCAAATGAGTTTCTAATTACAAAATTTGATATCTTTATAGGTATAATTCTACAATAAATATCCCTATGACCAAAATTGATCCAACCAACATTTCAAGTGACAATCCAAGTGATGGTTCTACCCCAATTAGTGGCAGAACTTCTAGGATCCATAACGTTTGCACCATAGCTCTGTTTCACTCCCTGTTTAAATTGTTGGAAAGATAAGAATGAGGGGAACATCATGAGATGGAACTAGGATATGATTAGTGGGTTTTGACCTTATAAAAACAAATGGAATTTCCCTAAATTTTAATTTTAGTAGTGTAGTCTAAAAATAGTAAGTTTCTAAAAATAGTAATTCCTCAAATTTTGTATTGTTATAAATCATGAAAGTCGAACCTCTTAATATCCCTCAAGATTGGTGACCTTCCACATCTTCCTCATACCTTTAAAACATGTATAAATGAATATGTAACTTGAATTGGAAATTAGACATCTTTTCTTAGAGATAAGCATATGTTTGGGTCTGCAAAGTCAATGAATAAAACACTCTTCTCAGAGATATCATTATTCTTATTGTGTTATTCTTATTTCTTGAATTATCTTTCAACCAAAGATTTTGATTTTTGTATTAGTGGTATCAATAGCTATATAAATAACCATAAAAATATGAATAATACTTGGTCATTGCATTTCTTGGTGTAACATGAGGAATTCTTCTCAACTATGGCTTCTTCAAGTTTCTCACCTTGGTGTATCCATTAGCATTAGCTACCTTTATCTTCTTTTATTCAAGATTCTTTTTTGGTTTAGCCATATTCATATCAATTGTATTTGAATATTTCTTTGTGTCCTTTCTATCTTTCTCCTTCTTTACTCCTAATAATCCTTCTTTGAAGTTTTCATATAGGTTAGTAAATATACTAGCTGAGGAACTTTTTCTTTTCTCATAACCAAGACCTAATCTCTCTTTTGAGGGATTTTGAGAGTTTATTAGTTCATCAAAAAAAAATTATCCTCTTGTCAAATTTAGACTTTTATTTAATTGACCTTTGGCTTTTTCAAGTTCTTTTCTTAAAGCCACTATTTCTACCTCAAACTTCACACATTCATCAAATTTAGATTGTAGTTCCATTTTGACTATATATATATATATTATTTTAGCCTCTTCAACTTGTGTCTTTAAGATAATTATCATCTAATCAGATTTCTCAAGATTTTTAGACATTTAATCAATTTCCTTTTGTCCAAGATTCTTCTACCTTGAGTTATCTTTTATCAACTTATTAATCTCATCTAGAGCACATATAAGTTCACAATCAAGTTTCACTTCTCCTTATTCTTCTTCACCTGAGTCTTCAAATTCATCTTGATTTAGATTTATAAAATTTGATCCTACTATCATGAATAGGGATTCATTTCCCTTAGTCACAAGAGTATATTCATGATCATCATTTGAACTATCAATATCTTCCATTGAGTCATTGTCTTCTTTTATTTATAGACATTTCTTGTTCTTGAATAAGTTCTTCTTCTTGGGATAGTAGGTTTTTACCTTTTTTCTACTCTCTAATTATTCCAAACTATCCTTTTTATTATGAGGGAATTCAATAGAAAAATATCCTAATTTACCATAGTTAAAGCATTTTAAAGGTAACTTACCTCTGTACTTTCTAGATCCTCTCTCTAGTCTTCTAAAAAAGTTAGCTTATTCTTCATCAATCTCCTCAAATTTAGATTTTGATGTTTCTTCCTTTGCTTACTTGGCTACTTTAAATTCAACTTCTCTCTTGATGGTGTCTATCTCTCCCATTCTCATCTCATAGGCTATGAAGGTTCCATGTAACTCATCAATAGTGAATTTATCTAGATCTCTTGCTTCCTCTATTGTAGAGATTTTAGAATCATATCTTGATGGCAAAGATCTTAAAACTTTTTTGACAATGATTGAGTCCTTCATTTCATCTCTAAGGCCTTTGATTGCATTAACTATTTCATCTACCCTGAGGAGGTAGTCTGTAATCATTTCCTCTTCACTCATCTTAAGACTCTCAAACTTGCCTTTGTAAGTTTGTAGCTTGGCATGCTTTACCTTTTCATCTCCTTCATATATACTCTTTAGTTTATTCTAGATTTCTTGAGCATTTTGAGAATGCATCACTTTGACAAACTTTGATTTTAACAGTCCATAAAGAATTTCATTATTTTCTATAGCATTGCTCTCATATGCCTTTTTGGTAGCCTGATCAGTAGGAGTTGTAGCAAGGGTTATAAATTTATTTACCATAGACATCCATATATCAAACCCTAATGAAGATAGATATGCTTCTATTCTTATGCTCTAGAATGCATAGTTAGATACATCAAAGAGAGGTAACTTATTTGATGAATATCCTTCTTGACTAGCCATTGTGTTCACTATTCTAAGATCTACCTAGGTTGATTAAGCTTATTTCAAGGAACCCTAGGATTTGATACCAATTATTGGAACACAAATAGATACTAAGAGGGGGTAAATCATTATATCAATTAAAACTAGTCTTTCAATTCTTTTAAAGCAAACTCAAAATCATATGCAAATCAAAAGATAAATATAGAGGTCATACAAACACAAATACACATGACACAATATTTATATGTGAAAAACCTAAAGGAAAAAACCACAATGAGAATAGCTGCTAGAATCTACTATTCTAATCTAGCCTCATAGTTTAAATCCTCACTAGTAAAACTTCACTGGTTATATTAAGGACACCCATCCTAAGGAGATACCAATTCCCTAATTTAAGAGCACCAACTCTAAGGAATCACCCACTCCCTAATATGAGCACCCACTCAAAAAATTTGATGGCACCAATCTATCAAACTCTTATATAGAGCTAAAACTCCTATTTATAAATTAGATTCATACATAAGTCTAGATTTATATTATTTGTTATAGGTCTAATATGTAACTGATCATACTCTACACATTAGCTTTGTGCCTCTTTTCCTCTCTACTCCTCACTCTTCCTCTCTAGTCTTATGTTTGGATATTTCTTATTTGAAACACTTCATTTCCTTCACCAACCACTCTACTCTATATTAAATTTGGCTTAATAGAAAATGCAATTGATTATTAGCATTTTCCTTTGTCCTAGATATGATATATATAAAAAATGATATAGGATTTGCTACTTATTTTTGTGTTCACACTTGAACTATAACACATCATTCCAATTTTGGACTTTAGTTCATTATGACTTGAACTATAAGTTCTCACATCTCAGTTTTATTGGCCCACTAGTTATCATATTACCAAAGGATCAACTTGTTAGTGCCTTATACAATGGCCATAGCTAACCATGACACCTTGCAATAGATTCCATGCATCACACCATAATTTTAAGTCTCATTTATTATCTATAAAATCTATTAAACTCAAATTTTAATGCACAAGCTATTAAATATAGATTTGATTAGTTAGATCAATCAATCTCATTACCTATGTCAAGATATAAAGCTTATACACAAGTTCTTGCATGTTCCTACAACTAACCATTTATCTAGACATGACTTTAAATGTTGGTTATTAATCTTACCTTTGGCACCATATTTCAATGGTCTCTATTAAATTAGATCAACTTTAAAATGCATTCAATTGATCACCTTTTGATAGGCTCATGTTATCCATTAAATCTTTATATGCTTCCAAACTTTAGCTTTGTCAAGATGTTAAACATCAAGCTCTTTATTTCACCTGAGTCCACTCACTCTATTAGATCTTTCTCATCCAATTTTTCACAAGACATTCAATATATGAAGATGCACATATTTTACCTTGACTTGGTCACTAAACTTTGACACTTTGACCTCATCTTGTAGCTTCTTATTTCTTTACATTATTTTCACTCCATTGATATACTCAAACCTACTTAGTATTTAACTTACCACTATGTCAATAAACATCAAGAATTTTATATAATTTGAGTCCATTCACTCTATTGGATCTCCTTTGCATAATTACCCATGCACCATCATATCTTTTAACAAGAATGATCTTTATACCTATCCAACCCTCAAGTATATGACACTTAGCATAAGCACATGACTTTTATGCATAGTTATTAGTTTATGCTTTTGAGATAATTGGCATCCTTACATTGATCCTCTCTCTATTAGATTCATGTGCTTATGACACTTGGCATTAGTGCATTCACTTGAAGGGACCTTTGACACTTTGACTTCATCATGCTCCATTATATCACCTATGTATGATGAAAGCATAGGTTGTTGATCAAACAGGGACAAATATTAAGTCTTAGACTTATAAAAATATAAAGTCCTTTGATCATTTCTTGGAGCCGATAATAGCTAGGTCTAGGGGCCAATTTCGTAATGATGATATGGACTTAAATTACCAATTCTTAGCTATACCAAGTCAACATTAAAATATAACTTTGCTTGTTGATGCCATGTCTAAACCCTTAGGGTTTTACTAAGAAACCCTATCTAATATAAGAGATAAATAAATCAATTATGAGCTCATTACTTCTCATATTAACCTATGGACCATATTCATAATATGTACATAAAAGACCCATAATGAATCTTCTATCTATTTTAATTTAAACATCTATAAATGGTCTTTATAAAATCATGACAACTTTACTTAGTGCAACTATGAGACATATTCTTCTCTCCATAAATATTGCCTAATCCTTTTGGCATCAATGACATCCATAGTGTCCCTTTTGACATAAATGACAATAATATTACCAACATCTATGTGATTACTTTTACCCAAACCATAATCTTCCCAAAGAGTACTTAGTCATCAACAACTTTGTTTTAGAAACTTTGGTATAAAATCTTTCACAACCAATCTTTTTGAAGAACATTATAAATTTTTGAGTCTTTTAGCCTAAAGGTAAAGTTTTACTTCTCTTGACTAGACTACATAATGGCAAATGGAAAATGATGAAAGGTAACACCATGGCACCCTAAATGACAAGGCATCGTATGTGGCATGTACACTAAGACAGGGTGGTCAAATTCAAATTGAATGAAGGCGTTGAGCTTGTAGACATTATAAATTAATGGCACATGAACTAAAACTTAATACATAAATATATTAACATAGAGACTCCAATCAAGTTTACATCATTCAATTTTTAAGAGCTCGAGTAAACTTCAGCCTTCAATAATCTCAAAACTCCTAGTTGTGATCAGAGTGATTTGTAATCCACATAATTTATATCAATACATGCCATTTTCAAAATCTTGAAGCATACCATCATCCACTAAACTACCATGGAATCATTATCCAAGTCAAATAATGCATTCTCAACACCCTTTAGGTTCCCCATCAAGGATTTCATAAATTATTTACACATAGTGTTTGATGCCATTATAATTAATGGTTTCTATCCTAATTACTCAACCTTATGGGAATATATGGAGAACATGGAGTCTTTCACACTAAAATAAGACATTTTATCTAAGGATAATCAATTATTGAAGGATATACTTCCATTTAAAATAAAATCCCTACATTATGTAATTATTAAGCTAAAGGTTATGACATACATAGAATTATTTCAAGGCCTCTTCTTCAAGGGAAAAATAGAAAACTATGGTTATCCTCATTACATAGACAATAACATAGTTATCACATACATCTCAAGGAATGCATTTAATATGTATTTGAGTATACCTATCCAAGATGTCAAGTTTGATTTGCATATTTTCATTACTTGAAAGAAAGCCAATAATGTAGAGATAACATTAGCAAGGTGTCTTCTCCTTGAGAACACAATTAATCTAAAATAAAATGTCAATAATTATATTCCCATCACCTGATTCAAAATGGGGATCCATATGGGAATCACACTATTAAATCAACTTTTTGGCCATGCAAGCATCTACTTCCTACATTTGGAGTGGGTTCCCATATTATACCTGATAAGTACCTTGAAGCAAACTTATGATTTTGGGGAAGTATTTAGTGCTTTCCTATAAGAACAAATCTTACACAAAGATAAGAGGCCACTTAGAGGATATTTTCGCATGATGTCTTATCTACTAAATGTAGTCATGGGGACAATATATAGGCATAATGGAGTCATATGGGATCCCAACCCATATGCTATTAAAAATAAAATTTGTGATTTTTACTCCTTTGTACACATATATTCATATATCAAGAACATAGCTAATATTTTTTAAGATCTCTACCCTCAGGTCTGGATGGCCATCCATGGTTAGCCTTTGGCTAGAATTTCACCCAAAATAGCTAGAACACTTACCAATAATGTGGGAGACTATTAGATATACCTGGATTACACTATTATCATGGTTTTTATCCATAAGGTGGATTCCCTTTAGCTGCATAAGTTTGATCTAGACAAATTAGTTGAGTAGGATATTGCATACCAAATATGGAATGGTATTAACAAGGGATTGATAAATAATAAGAAGGATACCTTCCATGGATCACACATCACTACTAGTAGAATGCAATATGAAATATGAAGGTAGTTCAAATAAGTAGGAAATGCCAAGAAATCATACATATTTCCTCCTCTCCCCCATAGATATTAGGACCCTCATGGGAAGGTCTAGAATAAGATTCATGCCCTTGGCCTCACTTATAAACATGAGCTAATGGATCATGTTTTTTTACTAAATGTCAATGATGATGAAGAGGTAAAAGAAAGGGAAATAACTATAGGCTTGATTAAGGACCTATTAAGGGTGATACAGGTTTAATCCTTTCTCACACTCAATGAGGTAAAGTTCAAGATCTCAGCTCCTAAAGGATGGATATCTTTTAAATTTTAGAATGTCCACCCATCTCAACAACTAGAAGGAGAGGGATAAGATCCCCAAAGTCCATTCATAGCTCAATACCAACCATGGGACCAAGAGAAGTTGGTATGTGAGGCACCACTTATTGGAAGGTAGGATGAATAACAATAAGAAGAATAAAACTCTACCTTTACATAAGTGGAAGAGGAATAAATTCTTCCAGTTCAAGCATCAACTATTGAAGTAATAAAGGTTAAGTAAGATTTAGAAGAGGAGCTAACTCAAGGAATAGATAGTGCACATAGGGAATAAGTTAGGATCATTTTCTTGGACTCCTTCAATGAAGAGGAAATAGTGGATTTAACAAACCCAACACCCAACATCATTCCCCCTTCTCTTCTCTAATAGATGACAGTTCCATAAGTTGGTAGAGTAACAAGATGATATAAAAGGAATCTAAAGAGGGATAGACCACATACCCTACCCACACAAGCACTCAAAGAGGCATAACCTTTACTAGAAGGTGATCCAACACAAGAGGTGGATGAGGAATAATTATATTAGGCTAAGGTCTTAAGCCTACAAGCACTAAAATCCAAGGCACCTCTCACTAGTGAACCATCTAGTAAAGGTCCTATTTTTATATCCCTTTTAATCCTTTTTTCATTTGATGGCATTACCCACAGTTTTTACCATCCTTGCACTAATTATTTCTACATTCATTCTTATTTGAGCACTTTATGTGGGTTTCCTTTTCATTCACCCATCTACTAATCTACCGAGTGCCACTTAACCTACACCTACCCCCACTACTATAGTTTCTATTACTTTAGTGTTCATCCCTTCAACCATAGCTATGTCCATTCTAGTCATCATCTAATCCATCACTCCAATTATTGATTATTCTACCTAATTAGGTTAACATTTACCTTCTTCAGCACCAACCTATATAACGACATTAGTGAGAACCAAAATGGATCCAAGGAAGTAATCAGTCTTTATTATGCATCAAATGCCACAATTCAAAAACATAGACCGGTCTAAAATAATTTGGCCATCAATCACCAAGCCTTCCTCTGAAATTGGGCTTGAGATTGAAGAACATGTAAAAGTAGAAGCTTAGCCATTATATCCTTCTAATCTCACTCTTTCAGATTTGGGCCAAGGAGTTAAGAGCTTTGGCCTCTAAGAGGCCCAATCTAAAGATCACTAAACTTCCAAAAGTGAGCTCATTATTTGAGAAGGATACAACTTCAATCCATTGGGTCAAGAAGAGGAAGATTGAGGATACCTCTGGTAGAATGTTGATCATAGAGTAAAGGGAAGAGGTTTATTCCCTTTTGAAGAAATAAAATAGGTAGAAGGCTCAGTCCCCATATATAGAAGACCTCAATTCCTACATGGAGACCCATACTAAGGTAATATTGGCCATACATAAGGGAATAAAAATGGTTAGATAAGATCTTGAAGAGGAGTTTGAAACCCTCATAGAGAAATAATAAGTAATTCAAGTCCCCTAAGGTATTAAGTAGGATGTGTATAATAAAACACTTAGGTTTTATGAAATTCTAGATTCCATTCATTCTTTGAGGGTCAATTTATATCCCCATTTTAATTTTGTTACCAAATTTTTCAAGATTCTTAGAGAAGATGGGAATAAGCTAAATTTCCCAGTACTATACATCCCTAATAAGTCATTTATCTAATTGGACCTCATGACCCCTCTAGAGGCATCAGATGCTTTAAATTTATATTTAATAAGAACATAGGAGACTTGAGATTGGTTATCATCCTCTAAACCTCTAGTAAACAAATTAGTCCAACAAGAGAAGCAAGTTGAGTAAATTTTGACTAAGCTAGATTGATAGCAATTTGGAATAACAGAGGGAAGTTGGTGACTTGAGTTACATTTGAAAAAATGATTTAGAAAACATTTTATGGATTAAAATAGAGTTTATAAGGTCTAAACTTAGAGTAAATCAAAGACAAATTGAGTGTAGCCAAGAAAAATTCAATAGAGGTATAAGTCTTTTGGGTTGGCTTTAGAGCCACCAAGACATAACATACTAGATTGATGGAATAGAAAATTAGGGTGACTAGGCCACATCTTATGGATATGAACCTAATTTGTACACAAAACACTAATGTGTATAATCATTACCAAGAGCTAGATTTTAAGAAGAAGGTAGCACAAATTCCACCTACCAATTCTACTCCATAGACTCTACCTACAATGCCATCAATAATAGCCACATTTGTGTCACCTCACACTTCAACTCTAATGGTAACTCCATCTCAATCAATGAGTGAATCACTGAGTATAAATCTAGTTACAATGTCATTAATAACAAGCATAACTATAGTTCTAATGATAATTTTGATAAACATTAAGAAAGATCCAATCCAGCTTGAAGTCTATTTTCTTACAATTTTACATGTAGTGTTTATAAATGCATATTTAAGTCTTAGTTGTATCTATTTTATAATTAACTAGATCATTTTTATCAGTATGTACACATTTCATGACTAATATATTTATAAGTTATTAACATGCAACTGACACTTATCATATAACCTTTTAATATCTAATCAAATTATTCTAATGTTGGAGGATGAGGCAACCCCTTCCCCAAGTTCTTTATGAATATATAGGTAGAAATCAATAAATTGACTATCATACAAATATGTTTGTTTTTTCTTATTCCCTCTCTATATTAATGAATTTTAAGTTTTATTTATCTGTATTGATTCAATAATTCTGATGTGTGCTAATGTTACAAATGAATCTGATTGTTTTATTAATTAATATTAGTCTTATATGTGTAATAGTTATTGAGGAGTGATATATTTCACTAATTTAAGTAATTAATATAATTTAAATTGATAATCCAAGGTGTGTATAGGTATCTCTTTTGATATAGTCTTCTAGGTGTGAGCCACGATTACCTTAGATAATTTCTTGGTCCAAACTATAATCTCTTATACAAAGGTGTGCAATAGTAGCCTAATGAAGAGTAACCTTCAAGTTAAGACCATTAATCATCCTATATCTATTATACTATATTTCAAAGCATGTTTTTTTATGAGTGTGAAAAATCTACAAACAACAAACATTATTTCCTAAGATACTTGTCCACCAAATAAATAGCCTTAGAAATTCCTTTTCAAAGACACAAAAGCTTCTTTTTATCCTCACCCTTCCTTTTAAGTTTATTTGAGATATTCCCACCATATAATAGTACTTCACCCATCCAAATCACCTATTTATTTACCCTTTTTATTAAAATTCATGCATCCATCCACAAACCATGGTTAAACAACCCACAGGCTCAATCTACTACTCCACCATCTGGTTTTTTTAACCACATACTTAAAAATATTTGAGGTGTGTATAAAACCCATATCAATAATTAGATAGTGTGGAAATTGTACACTCACATAGCTTCTATATGCCCTAGTTGGGATACCATTACTATAGGTTTGGAATGTGTGTAGATCATGGGCCACTACACTTCATGGTTTGATCCTCATTTAGTGGCTCATATACCTAGATATATAGGACTTCCCCATCTGGTGGATCCTCTAGTAGTGCCTACTTATTAAGTATGACATGTTAGAGATCTGAGAGGGATAGGAGGTGGAGAGGTACCTATGGAGATACATGTGATTAGGCTTCGATAGGATATACCATGGTTTGGTCAAGTATGATATTAGGAGGTAGTGGAGATAGGAGGATATGACATGGATTTGGATGCAGAGGAGGAGGGAGCATAGAAATCACCATAGTAGAAGAGGCAGTGGCCACTACAAGCTCATCATAGATGAAGATAACATCGATGTGAGGAGACTTGGGCACTATATATTGTACAAGAGGATCCTAAAACAGCTTTAATACATAATTAATCCATCTAGAGACCAATTAGGAGAGGACCATAGTAGGTTTAGGTGGAGACTCATGGATTTTCTTTGGTGTAGAGGTAGTTGATGGAAGAGGTGCTTAGTAGATGAAAATATGGTGAGACCATGGTCAACAATACTAGTACTAGTGAGAAATATTTTTATTTCATTTAAGTTTTTGATATAGAACACTAGTTGAATTGTTGATTATTTGAGATAGATGATTTGAGATATATATGTGTGTGTGATCTAATTCATATCATTTTTTTTATTTTTTAGATCCTATAGTAAAGGAAATTAGATGTTGATCCTTAGTTATGGCTTCACATCATGACATTTTTTATGGCGTGTTATCACCATATGACCCTACCATATTAGATGATCTTTTGGTTCCATCTACTCTAGCTTAGGTGGTCTAATTTAGATTGGTGGGAGAATATGTGTGGTAGATGTAGGCATGTGGTCATGGGTTATAGCCACTAATAACAGTGGGAGCTGAAAATTCACAAGTTTGGTAGGCCTTAGCATAACAATTATCTCAACACATAGAAACTACCATCTAGCTTGGATAGGTATAGGCCCAAGTGACCACTCTATAGGGATAGATTATTGGATTGAGATCACATGTTACCTCTTTACAACATACTATTCAAAGGAGTTAATTATAAGCATCCATGTGTAGCATGGCTAGGCCATAGGATAGACATGATGGAGCACAGCCTTATATCTGTAGCTATTATATTTTTTACTTTGTATTATATAAAACACATGTGTGTGTGTGTGTGTGTGTGTGTGTGTGTGTGTGTGTGTGTGTGTGTGTGTGTGTGTGTGTGTGTGTGTGTGTGTGTGTGTGTGTGTGTGTATGTATATATGTATATATATGTATATTGTATATATATATATATATGTATATATGTATATATGTATATATATGTATATATATATATATATATATATGTATATATATATGTATGTATATATATGTATATATATATATATATGTATGTATGTGTGTGTGTGTGTATATATATATATATATATATATATATATATATATATATATATATATATATATATTGATGTTGACAATTTATTGATCTCATGAGTTGTACTTGGATTTGGATGTGGATACATGGATATATTTCCTTTCTAGCACATGTATTTATCTTTTGTTTATATGTTATGGGAAATATGTGATATATGTATGTTTTATTTTCTATAATTATGTGATACACATGCATGGTTAAAAATAAAAAGTAAAAAATGATTTATAAAAAGATAATTAATCAAAACAAATGTAATACACACTATATCATGATGGGAAATGTGTAAAAATAAAAGATTAATAAATATAATAAACCAAAAATGGAAAATAGGGTAACAAATGTTTTCAAACCATGTAAAGATTTGCACCAAATTAAAACAAATAAAAATCACACTATATCACATTAGTAAGTATGAAAATATTGTAATAAAATGGAAGGCACATAAAAAACCAATGGTATAAAAACAAAATAATTAAGTCAATCAATCATATTAAATCACGCTAGGAAGTATAAAGAAAAAGAAAAAATGTAAAAATAAATTAAATTAATCACACTAATTCAATTTAGGAAGTATGAAAAAAATGGTTGAAAACATACATGCAATCATAAAATAAGAAAATAAATGTGAAAGACTTATGAATTAAGCATAAAACATACTAAATCAATATGGGAAGTATGTCAATTACGTGTAACTCATAATCAAACACTACTTATCTCAAATTTGACACATGTAACTTCATTATGACTTGGTTAGAGTAGGAATTTGGTATTGGACTATTTTTTGAGGAGGGTTTGGTCTTATCCATGGTCTTACATTGTAACTCACAAAGGGAACACCAATAAGATGGAAACAAATATGGAAATGATTTTAAAAGATATCTATAATGTGGTAATTTGTGAGAAGCACCTAGTCCTATCCATGGTCTTAAACTGTAACTCACAATGGGAATACCAATGAGGGGAATGGTAATAAGGAAATGGTTTATTATATTAATTTGTGAGGAGAGCATGGTCCTATCCATGGTCTTGCATTGCAACTCACAAATGGAAACCCTAATGGGAATGATCATCTAAAAAAATAATATTTATGAAGGGGAAATATTAGGAATGTTGTAAATGAAAGAGGGGATTTAAAATCATGACATAGGAATCTATGATAAGACCTTAGGAAACATGAGGTATACTAGGTATGAAAAAGAAACACCAAGAGTCTAGTGACCATCAAAATGCAAATGATACATGTTCATAATAAGAGTAAATTTATATAGGAAAATAAGTGAGATACTAAGATCAACTCATGCTAATTATATGAACAAGAAAAGTAAAAATGGACCTACCTTCCCATAATATATTCCCCATTTTGTACATAACCTATTACAAATTCATCGGTCTACTAATAATATTGGT
Source organism: Torreya grandis (assembly GCA_037957365.1). Classification (NCBI taxonomy): domain Eukaryota; kingdom Viridiplantae; phylum Streptophyta; class Pinopsida; order Cupressales; family Taxaceae; genus Torreya; species Torreya grandis. The sequence goes on from JARHVA010000249.1 coordinate 5,292,752, forward strand.
TACTTGTATAAGAAAGTAGGCAGCACTAAAAGATTTTTTATTATCCTATCATAATCTCCTAGCATATTTCACCCCAATGGACCTCAACTCTATCATGAAGCCAACTATGGAGTTTGAGCTTTGATTATAAATAAGAGATGTGTTATGAATCACATATTTTAGTGTGATCTAATTTTGGAATTTATATATTTCCTTTTGTATCATTGTCTTTTGTTTAAATTATTTGGATTTTAACTTTTTTATAGCTTTTATGATTCTCCTCCATATGGATTTGGAATAACTAACATGAGTGATAGAAATTATACATATGAAATAGGTTTAGACTTTCATTAAAGGAAGCTAAGTATCTAAAGATATGACTAACTAAACACTTAGGCTTACCTATGAACCATTATGTAATCTCAAGTTTCAACCATATGTATGCTTAATATGTGAAATTAAATAACGTAATAATGGGAGATCCAAAGTAGATCGATAAATTGAAATAAAATGAGATGTATTATTTGCTAATTGATCATATGGTGAATAAATATTACTAAGTGGATCAGGATTTGTATAACCAAGTCACAATAATAATTTTCTAAGATTTTAAGTGAGATAAGATAGCAAACAATCATTAGAAAAGAAAATAAATCCATGAAATAAGTGAAATTATAAATATAAGTGTGAAATCATAAAAAGAATGATAAGAATCCATAATAAAGAGGAAAGTAAATGAAACCATATAAAACACATAAATCATAAAATGAAGATCTATGTGTATTAGATAAGTGAAACCAAAATTCACACATAGTCAAATGTATAATTTATATAAAAAAATAGATCAAAAATATAATCCAAAATCTTAATGAATAAAAATGCAAAAGAACACCATATCATGTTCACAAATACTAATACATTTTCTTATAAATATTATCTATGATATCTAAAACATATATATGAAGTTGAATCCTAATAGCAGCTAGATTCTCATAAATCTTCATGAAAAGTTGGGTAAATACTTATTTCTAAACCTCCTCAATATAAAATTTAGATTTAGCTAAGGGATAATGCTCATGAAGGATCTCCTATGTAGGATAATCAAGGATAAGAATAGGCACCTAAATAGTAATGGTATTTATGGGGTAAGAATGAGGCATCACCAGTGGAGGAGGACCTACCAATGGAGAAGGGGGTGTCATCAATGAAGAAGGAGGAGCCTTTTTACATGGGTGACCTATATAAGAAGGAATAGCTAGTGCAATTTTTGACTGAGGGTGATCATGAAGGAATTAATAAAGAATATGACAATGATTAGTATGATGGGTTACCACTTTGGTGCCAAAGCAAATATACCTCCCCATATTTAGGGATATAATTAAGTAACAACTTAAGAGGTATAGCCTTATATTTGGGCTAAGCATTAGTGGGATGAAATATGCCAATATACTACCAAAGTTTCTATAAATGAGTGGGAGATTTATAATCTATCCCATGGAAACAAAACATGTGCTTGTTACTAGACTTTGGGTACCTACTAATAGAAGAGGTAAAAGGAGAAGCTAGAGATGGTTATAACTGCTAGTCTCTAGTCTAATGATCAAAAACTTTATGGATATCATAATAAGGTTGATCAACCCATTGGGTTGGCATGGGATCAAGTTAAATAAAAGGATTAAGGACATCACCTAAGGAAGGTAGCACTAAAATATAAACCAAATGAGGTTCATCTAAAGGTAAAGAAGCAAGAGGAGAAACATGAGGAGGTTTAGTTGAAGGTAGAGTAGGAGTAGAAACTATACTAGGCTCAGATAGAGGTGTGGTTAATCATTCAACAAGCTTAATAATACTAGCTAGCATCTCTATGGGAAGCAAACTAGAAGGATCCTAGTATCTAGTGAAGTGGTAACGACCAGTCATGGAATGATCCATGAACATGCTTCTAAGAGGCTCTATTGAAATTGGAGGTTTACTATGTGATCGTTATATCTCTGCCCTATGAAAAATAGGAAGAAGAATAAGATTAGGCACTATAAAGGAAGGAATGCTAAAAGATAAATGAAAAGATTGAAATAAAGAAGTATGATATTGAAGAATATTAGCATTTATAGCTTAGATAATTCTACCTAAAATGGGTCATCTAAAGCATAACAATCATCATAGTCAAGTGTATGCAAGTCAATGGTACATGTAGGTATGACCTTGTCATCAAAATTTACATGATGGATAGAATGTCTAGTATTAGTTAAGACCATAGGTATATCATCAATAAGATTTTGATGGGATCAAAGTGTAAAAAGGGAGGAAGTTGGGAAATTATATGAGGGGATAGATCATAAGTTTTGATTTTAAGGATAATCTCATTTGGCTCATCAACATCAAAATATATGAAGTTAGGTGGAATTTTCATGATGAGTTTGAGGTGACCATTATAACCTTAGGTATAATTGATAGGATAATTGAAGAGTTGATATTCCCTAAATGGGATACTAGGCAAAGGTTCAAGGGTAAGAATTTTAAAGACACCACATTATTGGAATTATTTAAAATTCCAAGGGTTTGTGTCTCCTTAAATCTTACTTATATCAACATTATGAGGGAATTTAGCACATTGGCATATGGATGATTCAACCTCCCTCATATGATAATTCAAAGGTCTACCAAGAAAAATTTTATAAGAGAGGGAAAAGTTAAAGACCATAACTTTCACATGGACTATGATAGGAGGGATAGTAATGGGAAGTTTCACACAACCTAGAGGAGAAATTTGCCTTATATCATAGCCTTGGCATGTGCTACATGTGGACTTGATATTATATTCATAATATTCAAGTATCTTAATGAAATCAAAGGAGGAAATGAAATTCCCTTAACCTTCGTCAATTAAGGCACACTTAACTTGATATCTTCAATTGCTATGTTAATGTATAAAGGAGGATCATATGCATAAAGAAAAATCTCATCATTAATCATGTAATCAATATGAAAATTAAGGGAAAGAGAAGTCTCCACTATTTCATCAACATGTATGGACATCTCTTCACATTGTTGAAGGATACTATATTCAAATCTAGATAAGGTAGTTTCACATCCTAATAGAGGAAGACAAGGGATGTGTATACACATAATATTTTCAAATTTTATCAATTATTGATGATTTCTATCTTTCATGAACCTATCGAGTCTCAATTTCTTTTAGTGCACACCCTAAGGGGTGTACTAGTAAAGGGGTGGGTAGACTATTAGTGCTTCTTAGGATTTTTGTCCCTTATTACCACTTGTTATCAATCTAACCAGCTCCTAAAAACATTCCCCTAACCTTTGCCTCCTATTTTTCACCCTCATCTAGTCATTTACCATCTTCATTGTCCCTTTCCTTAAACCCTTTTTTGGTAGTTTACATGACTATCTCAGTCACATCGACCCTATATTTTTATTTAAAAAGCTTACTAGGAAGTAGGTCGACCATGGCCAACATAGTTCATAACATAGTTAGTTTTTGTCAATTAAAATACTAGGTCGACTGAGTTGACCTTGTTGGCTTAAAATTTTGTAAAGGTTTAGGGTTAGATTCACCTATATAAACACATCCATTTTTCCATTCTTAGGAGTTAATTATTCATTTGTTCTTTTTTACAATATGCTCTTCCACCATTCTACTTGAGGAGTCTTAGTTTAGGGTTTCTACTTGGATAAGAATCTAATCTTGTGGAGAAGTCTTAGATGTTTTGGCCTTTCTTAGTGATCCTTATAAACCACAACAACCTCTTATGAATCACCTTTGTCTAAGGGAGAGATTGAGTCTTGATGGTTTCATCTTCTAGGTAAGTATCTCTAACTTTGCTCCTCTCTTTAGTAAATAGAAGTATCATAAGTAATGGCTTTTGAATAATAACTCTCTCTCTCTCCATGCATTAGGGTTTTACCTATACATAACTTAAATAGTATTCTCTTATACATGATTTCTTTTATGTTTACTAACCCCCATGTTGTGCCACATTATTAAGTGAGCACTATATTAGATTTTTCTTATTATTAGTTTAGTGAATATGAAAACATAGGACCTATTTAAAGTTATTGCATAGTTTTGCCTGATTGAAGGCTTTGGAACCCTCCCTAGTGATATTATTATGGTAAGAGATCCCTTGTTAAGTTGTATCAAATCCATATTGGTCATGACCTTGATTATCTAATGTATCTCCTATGATCATAGGAATACAATAAGAGAGGTTAGATCAAGTGTTAAAACAAGTAAAAAAACTTAATAAAAACACACTAACACCAACACTTACAAGCCTAGATCTTAGGGGTGAGCTCAATGAACCAAACCAAATGAAAAGCACAATTAAAATGAAAAAGACACACAATAATTTACCTTTCTTAGGATCCCCAAGTTAATTATTGAGTGGCTTGCTTGGTCTATGCTCAAAGAGTCTTTGATAATGGAGTTTGTGTAACTCCCTCTCTCCTTGCCACCATGGCTTAATGTTGGTTTGATGTAGCTTGGCTCAAGATTTTGGCATTATAACCTTGATTATAACAAAATGGTTATTATAAAATTATATAAAAATATATTTTAAGTTCTTTGTGCATGATAATGTTACACCAAAATAGCTTAAAATTCAAAAGGCAAGGCATTGTATTTATAGGCTTAGAAATTAACCCCAACCCAAGGTGAGTCAAGGTGTAGTTTAAACATGGAATGAGTCCAAACCTAACCTAAGTGATTAAATACTAACCCTAGTAGAGTTAATAGTTATCAAGTATTAATTATTTAAAATTAATAGACATGGGTTTCCAAAATTAGATATTTTAAGATATTTCCAAAGAGCTTAACAACTCACAAAGGTAATCATGAAAAGCTAGGATATTTCATATTTTTGAATTTATTTTTTTTAGTTATTCATTAATTAAACATGGATAATTTAAATATGCATTTAATTTGATTTGTCTTATTAATTAATTATTATTAGACATTTAGCTCTTTCAAGATTTGATATTTATTCATGAACCCCACCTAATAGGTCCATAGGCTAAATTTACTATTATGATGCCACAAGATGATTAAGGATGAATCCATGAGAGGTTATTATTGCATATGATAAGATATCCCAATTATGGATGTCTCAACATGATTTTGAGCTTTGATGAATGATTCAAAAAAAAATTGGGATGTTCAGTTATTCCTAAGCTTAATTTTCAATGGTTGGTAGGAATCAGTCTAAAGTCTGGTCAAAGTCATTTGTGGCCAATTTTAAGTGTCTATAGTTTTTCCTTATTTGGAAAGATGTTTCAAGCTATAGGCATAGTAATGTATTCTCATATAGTGAAATAGGATGGAAAGGAAATAATGATTGAATAAAATTCTCCAAACAATGTTTTGGAAGCCTATAATGATGCCCCCTCAAGGGAGTGGCTCTCACATATGATTAACAGATGGTCCCTCAAAAAGAATAAAGAAAAATAATAAAGTTAACCCATGGGTGAGATTTATCCAATCAATAAAATGCTTGCATGTATTGATTTAAAAAAAGTACTAATTTTCCCAATGGTGGTTATAATCAATAACAAAGGTTGAGACACTGATTTTCCCATAGGTGGTTATAATCAATGGCACAAGCATATTCCCCAATTAGGGTTGATGAGTTAAAATAATGATTTTCTCATAGGTTTTTATAATAATCAGAATGACCTATATTAAAAATATATATTTGATTGTACCCTAGAAGGGTAGATTGGTAATCGTAACTCAAGGATATAACATATTGTATAGATTAAAAATGAGTGAGCACAAACGTAGATGTGATGGTCTAATGACTAAATAAACCACAAAAAATTAAGCACATGAGTATGTAAAAAGGTGATGAAAGAGATGAATATAAGAATAAAGGTTGATCAATGTAAATGATTCAATCATACCTACTAATATATAAATGTTCATCCTTATTAGCATTGATATAATAAGAATGATCAATGGGTTGAATTGATCAAGGAGGGTGGAAGGATTTGACAATGTTACCAAGGAGAAACTTATGCATCTCCATTACTTTTAAGACTTCTTGAGATTATTTTTACTATAGCATGTGATGGTATGTATCATGATATAAAACACCATGATAACATAGTCATAATGTGTATAAAGACTAACTCTTGATCTAATAAATAATTAAAAATAATTTACAAATGATAAAAACCATGATGATAATGTTGACATTTGAATATGGATGGACTCAATAGTAATGCATAAGTAATCACCCAATGAGTACATATCAATTGATTCAAGGCACAATATTGAAATCAAATAAATAAATAACTAAAAAAACAAACACACAAAAAGCCTAAAAAAGTAAAATCAAAATAAAACATCCTAACAATGGATTTTCCCTAGTAGGGTGGATTGAGTATGACTAACTAGGATTAGACAAAACAAATTTTTTTGGATTTTAAAATTTTATGGATGTTTTTGGAAATTTTGAGGTATATTAACTCATTAGAGATTGACAAGATATCACTAAAAAATGGTAAAAGAATTGGCTTAGGGTGCTTGTAAAATGATGAGAGTGTATGGAAAGGAAGACTACGCTGACCTCAACATGAATCGAGCATAGCCTACATAGTCTTATTAGGACCTCAAGTCATAGTAGTTCTACCAACACAAAAGGTGGTGAGATTTGACATAATAACAAATTCTCAAATTTAGGCAAATGTCTAGGAAAATGAGAATAATAATGGTAAGGTGATGTATAAATGCATGGTAAAGGTGTTGTTCCTAATTTACCCATAGGTGGTTATAATTAGAAAATAATGACATAGTTTTATGATACTAATTTTTCCATTGGTGATTATATTTAGTAACATAAGGTGGAACATTGGTTTTCCCATAGGTGGTTATAATTAGTGGTAATAATTGAGAGTAAATGAAATATAACTTGTCAGATCCACTATCATATTACTTTCATAGAATGTCATTAAACATGGAATTAAAAAACTGTTGAAACTAGATCAAAATCCCCTCACAAAAGGTGCAAGAAGAACCAAAAGAACCAAGATCAAAAGGGGGTAGATAGGATGGCTAAAAATAGGCTTTGGTATAAATAGGGATGGCATGGTAATATAGTATAGGGTATTATTTAGGATGATTATTTGATATGATAATTGGATAAAATAGTAATAGGATGAGCCCCAAGTGGTAAGGTGAGGTAAATGGTAAGGTATGAAATAATGGTAAGAGGAATGGAAAATGGAAACATCAAGGTAAATGGAAAATGGAAAAGGCAAGGGTATGGTTTTTGGCCAAGGAAAATAGTAAGGTAAATGTTTTTGGCTAGATAGATGTGAAATGGCATATGATTCTATTTTTCTTGTTGATGTGGAGATGCATGTCTTGATCAACATATGATACAACTAAAATAATCCATCATATAAATTTCTAGCCCACACCTCTTCTGAATAGTTTCTCTATTAAGAACTAGCTATAGATTTGGACATCAAAAATGTTGTTATGATCTTCATTGGTCATTGATTTTGTTTCCTTCAAACATTGAGACAAGATATCTTTGTAACCTCTGCAAAGGAAAGTGTGGCTTGGGATGGTAAATAAGGATAAATGTTGGATGATATGTTTGATTTGGTGATGTAAAGGTGGATGATAATGGAATGTATAATGGTTGGGAAACAACTGAAGATTAGGATTTTTAGTCACACATAATGTTGTTGATTCTGAATTTGACATAACTTTAGATGTGAAAGGGCCAAAGACTTTTTAATATGCTCTTGATAAGACCACCAAATTATTATTTTATTTAGGCCTGAGAGTAGCTACCATTTGATTATCCTATAGATTTTAATTTGTATTGATTTCATCTTTGATAAAGTATTCATCAAGTAGTTAATAACTATTGTGCTCAGCTATTGGTTCCTTGATGAGGTTTTCACTAATGAAGTTGTCTTGATTATCCCATAGCACCTCTAAGGAGGTTTCACTAAGGAATGTTGACTTTTGACTTTGATTATCCCCTTGTGTCTCGAAAAAGGTTTCACTAGAAGATGTTGAGTTTGAACTTTGATTGTCCCCTAGTGCCTCTAGAAAGGTTTCACTAGGAGATGGTTTTTCTTCTACATAAATTTGGTCTTGGACCCCATAATATTCTACAACTAATATGTTACCATGGATGCAGTTCAATAAAGTGTGATTCTATCAATCCTAATTGACACATGTGTGAGGTGGAAGGGAAATAAAATGGCTAGGTTGGTTGGTGGTAATGGCATGTGGAATAGTAATGAAATGGGGAGAGGTATCACAATCCTCATAGAAAATACTAGGAAAACTTATGTCAATTCTAAAGTAATTATCCTTAAAAAATGTGGAAGGATAATAAATATATTCAAATTGATCTGCAAAGCATGCATAACCAAGGTTGTAATAACCATAAACCTACTATGATTCTAAAGTTTATTCCAACTCAAAGTGTTGGAGAGTTATCAATTATGTCATGATGATGTCATGGAAATGTCTAAATGAGTGGATGAAGTACTTTGATAGTCTAAGTGACAATGACAAAGTGTGCAATGTGCTTGTCCTAGTATGCTTAAAGTAGGCTTAGTTGATCTTTAGTTTTGGAGTGGTTAGAGATGTTCTAGGATGATTATGGTGATTTGAGGATGTGCAAAGGGTCCTAACAATGGTTAAAGATGATTGGAGATCTTGTTTTCATGAGTGGAATTCACCTAGTTCTTTATTTTATTCATCTATGCATAAATGGTTCTATAACAAAAAAATCTAAGGAGGCATTTTGATGTCATCATATCTCACATGTGTGAGGGTTTTAGGAGCTAATCAATATATTTATGGATTCTCCTACATGAGGATATCACATGGTTCAAGTTTTAGATCATGCAACTAAGCACAACCAAAGTTACTAAGGTGTAAAGTTAGTCCCTCAGATAAAAGTACACTAAGTTCCAAAACTTAGTTAATTTTCAAAGGTAGATCTAATGGTCTATGTCTCATCACATCGAATATCAATAGTTTAAAATGAATATGAGCTAAAATACATTGTTTATCTACGTATAAGAAAGAGCTAAGTAAGTAGTTTGGTTATGGCATATCTTACATGCATAGATGTTTTAGGAAGAAATAGTCATATGGGTTTGTTTAGCAGTTTGTCTAGTTTATATGGTTTAAATTTAATAACATGTGAGTGAGCAAGGTAAAAGATGTGACTATGCAAATTTGGCCTTCTAGGCAATAACAATGATCCCCATACTTAGTTTATTTTACATTGTGTTAAAGATCAAGACCAGATGGATATATAATGGCTCATGGGTGATCAGAAAGTGAAGATATATGGTTAATATTGATTCATATGAGTCAAGGTGTTTATTGGTTAATTAATTTAAAGATTGAGCTCCTTATAAAAGATTCAACAGAGCATGTTTATTCCAATGTATTAAGAAGCAGTAAGATGAGGACAAGTGTTTGAAGTTTAATGTTGAGTAGATGTAAAGATAGGGCATATTCTAACATATATTGATGAGAAAATATTCATACATATTCATATCAATGGTGCGTATTGAGTGAGATGATTTCAAGATGTCCAATGTTTAACATAGATAAATACCAAGCTATGTATAGGAGATCGATGGAGTGCATTAAGTTAAATAGTTAAGATGAACATCCAATGATAAGTAATGAAAGTTAAAGGTTGAGATACTTCAATGAAGATATATGGTGCATGTTTAATATAAGACATGAGATGAGGACAAGGTGTTCAAATTTTAAATGTGACTATTGGGATTTGCATATTTGAATTTGCAAAGGAAAATCTAGTGCTCTATATTTTGCCTATAACTTTTGATCCAAGATGAATTTATTAATGGATTAAAAATAAAATTTGTAGAGGATTACATGAATCATCTAAAAAAATTAGTTAAAATATTTGAATATATGTACAAACAAAGATATTAATCTCTAAAGTTGACTGTGTGTTTGACTATGTCCTGTAAGTGATCTGAGAAGATTATTCTGGCTTGTTTTGATATCTCGTGATGAATTAGCTATTAGGGAGTGTTTTATACTTAATGAGGATTTTTTTTTGGTATTTGTATGTTTTATCATTATAATAATTTGTTTGTGTGTTCCTTCATGGTGTTCATGTGTATAAGGCTATTATGTGAGTAGATTTAGCATACACAGAGGTGAGCAAAGATGACTATAATAATTTAAGGATGTCTAAGGGGACATAAGGAGTTGACCCATGTATTTTAAAGTGGTCATGTGTTATTTTTTTGCTTGATGATGTGCTAAAAGGGTAAATATGTCTCTATGAGACCTATAATAGCTACAAGGGCCTAATTGAAAAGTGTAGCTTCTTAAGGATGACCCATGAGTGTTATATCCAACCTATGTGGATTTTTTTGAGCCATGTCTTAATGTGAGATAAGCTTTAAGGGTTAAGAAAATTCTAATTTCTGACCAAGAATTTATTTATCATGAAGGCTCTATATATAGAGAAACCAAAGGAGATGGTTTCTTGGCTTAGGTGAGAGGAGTAAGTGTTGAGTGAAGAAGAGATGAGAGGTAGTATTCCTAGTGGAAGGGTTCATGAGTAGAGTAGATTAATGACTATGTGTATGACTTATAGGTCAAGTTTCTAATGTTATAATAATGCTTTTTAAAGTTGAGGATGAGTGAAGAGGTCTAGAGTGATCTAAAAAGATGTTTTAGATGTCTTGAGAGTGAGTAAAGGATAGATGGTGTCTATGTGAGCTTAGTGGTTGATTTGAGAGATAGATCAGAGTGTGGATTGATTGAATGACCATTTGGTTATGTTTTTAATGTGGTGATAGATTTGTTATTGAGAAGTGAATAGTGATCCAAAAGGTGGCTTTGAATACATTGAGTGTGCAAAGTTGAAGAGAGCTAATATACTTTGTATCTCCATTAGATTGGTAAGAAATCATTATTATAGGAGATGTCATGTTCATAGGTTTTGTTATGGCTGCTCAACACCCAGGGTTTTGAAACCTCCTTACAAGGTGAAACTTTCTAAAGGTCCAGTTATTATGGAAGCTTAGCTAGATATGTGTAGTAGCTCCTTATGGGATTGCAGTCTCACTAAAATAAGGGATGGTAGTTCTTTGATCAAGTATTGTCATTCTAAATTGGTTCTTATTATTAATAAATAATATTCTAATTATAGGTTCTAATGGGTTTTCTCCCCTGAGTGGTTTTATCACATATGTCATGTGTTATGTGCTTGATCTTGTGTTGTCTCTCTTGTTCATTATTATGAATGATGTGTATGATTCATGAATGCTTGTGGTAACTAATTAAGAGTTTTGAAAGGTTTAAAATTGAAGTTAGATTATCTATCTCATTGATTCACCACCACCCCGCTTCTAAGTGATTATACCTCCAACAATTGGTATCAAATCAGGTCCTTTGGTAAAGGCTTGATAGCTTGAAGGTGATCCAAGGTGCAATATGGGTAGTCATCAAATGCAAGGAGGTTTATCTACTAAGCAAGCACCGATGTTCAATGGATCCAATTATGCTTTTTGGAGTGAAAAGATGAGGACATACATTATGTCCCTAGGGTTTGATGTATGAAAATATATTTTGGATGGCTATGTTGCTCTTACTACTCCTCCATCTAGTGCTAAGATAAGAAGATATTTGAGAATAATTATAAGGAAATGAATGCCATTACTTTTGGTCTTATAGAGACTAACTTCACCAAGGTAATCCATTATAAATCTACTAAAGAGACATGGGACAAATTATAGATCATTCATGAAAGAGATTAAAAGGTAAAGTTGGCAAAGTTTTAGACTCACCAAAGACAATTTGAGAGTCTTAAAATGAAGGAGGAAGATTTTATGGCATCTTTTTTATAGAGTTAATGAGATTGTGAATATCATCAGAGGTCTTAAAGAGAATCTTGAAGAGGTTATTATAGTTCAAAAGGTATTAAGGTATTTATCTCTCAAATTTGATCCAAAATTATCTACTATAGAATAAATTCATGATCTTATTCATTTTAAAATGGATCAATTGCATGGAACCCTTACTGCTTATGAGATGAGAGTAAATTATGATATGCCACAAAAGAAAGAAGCAACATTAAAGATAGAAATGAAGCCAAATAAGAAGTTCCAAGGTAAGAAACCCAAAGATGATGAGATATCTAACATTGATGATGATGAACTAATTGCTTTGATTAATAGTAAATTGAAAATAGGCTTAGGGAGGTATAAGGGTAAACTACCCTTCAAATGTTTCAACAGTGGAGAGATAGGACATTTTACTCATAATTACCCTCATAAGCATGAGAATAATTATGATTAATTTCATGGTGAAGGCCAAGATGAAGACAAGAAGACATACAAGAAGGAAGGATTCATAAAGTATAATAATAATAACTCCTTCAAGAACAAGAAGAGTCTCTATACTAAAGAAGATTGCATCTTATTAGAAGATAGTGAAGATAGTGACTTAGAGTATGATCATTAAGATGATGGTCCTATTGAATATGAATCCTTGTTCATGGTTGAGGAAGGAAGTTTCTCATATCAAAAGGAATCTACTTGGAATGATGTAGATGTTGATAGAGATGAGGTAGACTGTGAGACTGAATTGATGAATGCCATTGAAGAAATGAAGATTGAGAAGAAGATTAAAAAGAAGATGAAGTCTCAAATCAAGGAACATGAGGAATAATTAAATGTATATGAAGCAATAATGAATGAAGATACCAAAGAGGATGAAGATACCAAAGAGTATGAAGATATGGTCAAGCATCTTAGTTGTCAATTAGAAATTCTATCTACAAGCCTGAAATCCAAAGAAGATGAATGTTTAAGGTATGTAATTGAAAATGAGTCATTAAAATTTGAGTTATAGAATACATATACTAAGGTGAATTCATTTATGAGATTTGAAAAGAGCTCAAGTGATCTAGATAATATTTTGAGTGGTTAAAATCATGTTAGTGATAGAACTAGTCTTGGGTATGAAGAAGAACAAATGAATGTAACTCAAGAAAAGATGAAGACTAATATGAACAAGGACAATCATAATTTGAAATAAAAATCTTTAGATAAGGAATGAAGGTGCTATTAGAATGAAGTCAAGTCAGATTAGATAGCTAAATTCCATGAAGTATGAAATTTTCAATGATTATTGTTACACATGTAATCAATTTAGGAATAAATCTAGAGAATGAAAGAGACCTATTAGAAATGATTTTGCATGGAACTATGATGGAGGTCATAAGTGAAATGGTGTGAACAAGGTTAAGTGCTTCAATTGTCTTGATGTGGGACACTTTTAAAACCATTTTCCACATAAGGTTAGACAAGGTGAGTCCTACTCAAAAATAGGATGTTGTTTCATTTGTCATGACATAGGACACATTGTAAGTTTCTATCCATTCAAGGTAATACAATCTATGTTTCCATCAAGGAGTATTGTTTGCTACAACTATAAGAATATTGGACACATTTCTAGGTTCTATAAGTAAAGGCCACTAAATCAAAATAAGTTTAATCAAGCTACCAGAGTACAAGGAAGAAGACAAGTTAACTCATGGAAACCAAAGGTGGTAAATGTGAGTCATGATGAGTCTACAGTTCCAAGTAATTTGTTTATTATTGTGGAGAATTCTTTAGAAGTTGAAAAGTGTCAAGGGATCTCATTATTTGTTTATATTGCAAATGAAGAGACCAATTTTTAGAAGAAGACCAAGGTTCTAGTTAAGGCTAGTTCTAAGATGTGTATGGATCCCAGTGAACATCCTACCATTGATGAGCATATATCATACAAATATCATCAATTATTAGTGCCTAGTGATGAGGTTCCTAATTGCAAGGTGGATTCTTCAGTTGAAAAAGTATGTCATGAATCTATGTTGTCTCCATGTATTATCAATTCAATCCTAGAAGAAAAGAAGAATATTTTAGTGGATGAGCAAGTTACTTATCTTAATACTAAGAGGAAGAAGAAGAAGAAGAACTATAAGTATCAGATGACCAAGGAGGAGAAGTAATATGAGGAGTTATAGGCAACTCCTGGTTTCACATTATTCTAAGATATTGTGAAGTAGGGTGTCTCTTCATATGCTTCTTAAGAGGCATTTCTTGTGTAGAAGCAAGTTTGTGTGCTCAAGATCATAATGCCAATTATAAAAGGTCATTGGTTAAGGGGAAGCAACTTGTTCATGATCTTGTTCCATAGATTTGTGAAGGAGATATAATATAGGGTTAGAATGGGTGTTTACAAATGGATTAATGAGATTGATGGAATGTCAAGAAGAGTTTGGTTTTTATAAAGGTATGTGTACTTATTTTTGATATGTTCTAGGTGGTTTTGTGTCTTTATGATCTTGTTTGTGCTTTTTAGAGCTTTTTGTGTGCTCTCAGGTTTATCTATCTTATTGTAGGTCGAAATCCATGGTATAGGAATTTAAGGTTTACAAAGGTATGGAAGCTCAAATCTTGGTACAAAAGTGTGTGATGGTTGTCTCCATGTGTGTAAGAAGTTTTAGAGATGGGCATTGACCACAAGGAGGTTTGTTGACTCTATTTGTTTTGATATTCTAGGTTTTTGAGCTATGCTACAAAATTTGTTTAACTTATGATTTAAAGTTTTAGGATTCTTAATAGGTTGAATGGGCCAAATGGGTTGTCAAATCAAGTTTCACAGATATCTGAAGGTTTGTGGTTTTCAAATTATTCATGTTTTTGTTAAGATGGAGGCCTAATTAGCTAGGAGTTTTATGAAATAAGTACATTATAGAAGATGATCTAGGTTATGGGAATTGGTGTGATTGAGGGGAGAATATAATATTTCTCTATATATGAATTAATAGGTCTTGATAGTGTGTGTACTAAAATTTGTGGGTTCTACAAGTTCTAAGTAGGGTTACAAGGAGACTAGACAGGCCTTATAAGAAGAAGAGTGATTTTTGTTAAATTTCTCAAAAATAAGAAGGCATGAGTGTTTCAAGGAGAGTTTTTAGGTTTTTTTAGAGTATGTTTCTTATTTGGTGAGTGGCATGAAGTTCTGTTAGTGGTCTTTGTGATAACTTGAGATAAGTTTTGTTAGTGGTTCTTTATAGTATGTAGATATTTGAAGATGATCATAAGGTAAAATTGCTCAAAAATATTAGGGGGAGTCCCTTTCAGATGTTTCTTGGTGAGTTTTATTATATTTTAGTACTTTTGTGTGTTCTTTCTTCATTGGTTGCAGTGCTTGGTTGAAGAGAGTATTGACATGTAGCAAGAGGAAGGTGTCAAGGCAAGAAGAGGTAGGCTCAATATAAGGGGGAGTTTGTATCATATTTTTAATGTATTAATCTCATATTGGTAATATTTTTATATCCTTAAGATCAGTTAGTGCCCACTTTATCATTGTGTTAAAGGGGGGAAAAGTTCCTATTATGAGAGTACTTAGAGAGAGAGAAGGCAGGTGAGTTGTATAGTGATATATGAGGGTTGTTGACATCAATGAAAAAGGGTGAGATTGTTAAAGATTTTTAAATTATGTCATGATGAATTCATGGATATTTCTATGAGTGGATGAAGTGTCTTGATAGTCTAAGTGATAATGAAAATGTGCGAAATGTGTTTGTCCTAGTATACTTGAAGTAGGCTTGGTTGATCTTTAATTTTAGCATAATAAGAGATTTTAAGGGATGAGTAATGTGATTTGAGGATGTGAAGTGGGTCTTATCAGTGTTCAAGGATGATTGGAGACCTTGTGTGCATATGGAATTCACCCAGTTCTTTATTTTGTTCATCTAGGCATAAATGGGTCTGTAAAAAAAATTGAGGCATTTTGATGTCATCATATCTCACACATGTCATGTTTCTAGGATTTGATATATATATGGATGTATTATCCTATGTGAGTAAATCACATGGTTCAATTTTTAGATCATGCAACTAAACGTAGCCAAAGTTACTAAGGTGCAAAGTTGGTCCCTCAGACAAAAATGCACTAAGTTCCAACACTTAGTCAATTTGCAAAGGTACAGCTAATGGTCCACATTTCATCACATTGAAGATCAAAGGTGAAAATGAATATGAGCTCAAATACATTATTTTCTAAGTATAAAAAATATTTGATTAATAAATTTGGTGAGGGCATATCTCACATGTGTAGACATTACAGGAAGAAATGGTCATATGGGTTTGTTCAGTATTTTTCCTAGTTTATATGGTTCAAATTTGAGAACATGAAAGTGACTGAGGTAAAAGATATGATTTTTTAAAGTTGTGATTTCAAGTAGATATCAATGGTCCCCATACTTAGCATATTTTACATGATGTTAAAGATCAAGACTAGATGTACATCTACTGGTTCATGGGTGATCATACAGTGAAGATCTATGGTGTGTATTGAGTCATATGAGTCAAAGTGATTACTAGTTAATGAAGTTAAGGATTGAGATCCTTACAAAAGGATCAATGGAACATTTCCAAGGTGTCAAGAAGTAGTGAGATGAGGACAAGTGTTTGAAGTTTAACATTGAGTAGAGGTAAAGATCAGGCTTCTTATAAGATCTAATGGTGAGCATATATTTATATATATACAAATCAATGGTTCATATTGAGCAAGATGATTTCAATTTGTCCAATGTTTAACACAAATAAATACTAAGATACATACAAGAGATTGATGAAGTGTATTAATTCAAATAGTTAATATGAAGATCCAATGATAAGCGATGAAAGGTAAAGGTCAAGCTACTTCAACGAAGATCAATGGTACGTGTTTAATCTGAGATGTGAGAACACAACATGAGGACAAGGTGTTCAAATTTTAACTATGATTATTGGGATTTGAATATTTGAATTTGTAAATTAAAAATATGTGCTCTATATTTTAACTATAACTTTTGATCCAGGATGAATTTCTTGATGGATTAAAATTAAAAGTTGTAGAAGAGTCCATGGTGCATATAAAGTACCTAGTTAAAATATATGAATGTATGTACAGATAAAGATATTAATCTCAAAATTTGACTATGTGTTTGACTATATCTTGAAATTGATCCAAGAAGATTATGTAGTCATATAAAATGCAAAATTTGGTTACTTGAGTATGGCTAATGACACCCAATCCATATGTCCTCTTACTTGATTGTAAAACCCTTTTAGGCTCTTCTTTCATTGATCCCCAATCATCCATAGCCTTCCAGACTTAACCCTTGTAGACCTAGGTATCTCTCTCAAGCCTAGATCCATCCCCCTAGGTCTCATTCCCTCTAGACAATAGTGCCCAAGTTGGATAGGAGCACTGAAACCTAGGGTGTCTAGTTTTCAATGATGTTGTCCAACTGAAAAATAGGTTCTAATGGTCATATTTTCCCAAATCCTTATCCTAATTCATGTCATCCTAACATGAATTCATTTAACCCATGATCATTAAATCCCCTATAAAAGGACATTCAAAGTCCATTTAGAAGGGTTAGTAATCATTTACAAGAGAAAATCAAGAATACTAGCAAGATCACTCAAGCACATATCCCTATTCTCTATATACAACCATCTAATAGTATTTCAAGCCTATTCAAACCCTCATACCAATCCCTAGTCCTTCTAATTACACCCAATTTCACATTTACTTGCATTTTCATCACACTATTATACCAAGCACTTTAATGGGAGAACTACATATAGCTTGATCCCTCCTCAATGTATTGGTATGCAGGCAGTGTGCCCATACACGAGGTGTGAAGTACATCCATCATATCCTTTACACACTAACCCCTTTTCCCTATTTTCTAAATATCCATTTAATTACATAAAAGACACAATTACATGAAGAATAAGCTCTACAATGAGTTCTATTTATATCAAGGATCTAAAATTTGGTACATAGGCTCACACAAATGCTACAAACAAAACCTAAAAAATGATATCTCTATGAGAAATTTGGATAATAATGGTAAGATTGGGACTACAACACCAAACAATAGGGTGTCCTATTTTCAATGGTCTTATCCAACCAAGAAAACTCTAGATCATAGTTTTTGACCGTGTCCCAGTCATGTTCCTCCACTATTAGACTTTATCTCGGTCATAATAGCTCAAAATAAGCTAAGTTATATTTTTTCTCACTTATTACCACTTTTAGGAGAGGCAAAAATATGATTTATTTACACAAAATTAGTGGATTAATTATTTCATATTATTTACTAATTTTATCTACTCATACCCATTTATTATTTAGGAATTAAACATCTAATATCCCAAAAATAACAAATCATTTGGTGAACCTGACTTACTTTGAATTTCACATAAAAACCCTAAAAACCCTAAGATAAATTCCTATCTAATTTTTCACATTAATGTCTAAATTTTTTATCTAATATTAAAATCATAAATTCCTCTCAAATTTTAAATTTTTTTAGTAAATTTTAAAATAAATTTATTTCAAACCCTAGTTGCATCAACTAGCTCCTAGTAATTTTCCAATCATTTTTCAATCATTTTCTAAAATTTTAGTTGCATATTAAAATCAAAAAATCACTTCAAATCTCAAAAATTCATAGTAATTTTTGAAAATTTATTTTCCTATAAACCTTAGTTTCATCTACTTGGTTATATTAAATCAAGCATTTTCCCATAAAATTTTGAATTTCATCTTGCATATTTAACTCAAAAATTCAAATTTAATTTCAAAAATTCATAGTATTTTGCAAAAATATTTTTGAAAAATCCCTATTTGCATGTATTAGCTCTTATTTTGCTTCTTGAGGTATCACCTTACATGTTTGCCAGTTCAATATCCTTTTTGCACAAATTCTAATTCACTATTTTTAGGACCTTGTGTTTCTTATATTCAATACTTTCCCTTTCCATCACATTGCCTATTAACACTTATTGTAAAACATTTAAACACATTTCATGTTGTTTTCCTACTTTAATAATGGCCCAAAATACTAGTTTTGATGATACTGATAAAAAAGAACTTCAAAAAATCTTAACCAAACATCCAGATATGCAAGACAACATGCTTAGAATTCTACAAGAGGAATAAAAAAAAGTGAACAATGGTCAATATTATCAAACCATAGAGAAACTATTTGAAAATGACACTATGGGAGTAACTATGTCTTAATAACCCCCTATAACAACCAACCTACCTCTATGCCACTAGTTATAGCTAGTACATTCATATCTCTTAATGTGGCAGCCCTTGTGTAAGAGATAAGATATCTTCAATCCAAGGTGCTACATTTTGAGCAAGGTACCACTATACCTAAAAAATATTTGGATTCTTTTAATCTTCTGCATACACCATTGGTATGTCACATTGATTCTACACCCTTGCCACAAGGTTTTGTTCAACCTAAGCTTACTCTTTATGATGGCAAGGGTGATACAAAGACATATTTGAGATATTTTCACATAGCATGCTTGGATTATGTACCAAATGACTAGCTACTTACCAATATATTTTCATGAAGTCTAAAGGGTTATGATTTACAATTTTTCAATAGTCTATTGAATCAATCTATCAATGCATTCAATCTTTTAGCTGACATGTTCCTAGCACATTTCAATATCAACATTGGTGATCAGGTCTCTTATTCACAAATTACACAATAGAAATAGAAATAAAATGAGCATCTCATAGACTATGCATTTTGATATAAGACCATCTTGGCTAAGATGACTATCCCCATGGTAGATCAGGAACTATAAGATCTCTTCAAATAGAGCCTTTTACCAATATTGCATGAATCTATTATGTTTAAAATATTTTCTTCCTTCATTGAATTGTGTCATACATTAAAAGAAAGAGAAGTGAAACTCAATTCAATGGGCAAACTCAAGTATAAAATCATTCTAGACACAAGAAACAAGAGTAATATCAAAGTCTCATAAAAGGTCAAAGTTAATGATAACAAGAATCAGAATCAACCAACAGTCAATGTGACATCAGAGCCTCCTCAACATGTGGTTTTATCAACACCTCTTTGGTGTACATTTACTAATATACCAATTTCTCCAGATAGATTTTTATAGTAGTTATTGTAATGTAACATCATTACTCTCCCTCTTATTCAAGAAGTAGACCTAACAAATCCTCTTACAAGGGGATATGATCAGTAGGCATTTTGTGATTTTCACAAGGCACCAAACCACACTACAAACAGATGCATCAATTTGAGACATAAGATATAAGACTTGATAGATGAAAACCAACTTGATCTTGGCACTTTAGTTGAGCCTCCATGAGCTAATCCAACATAGGATAAAGCTTTGAAAATCTTTTCATATCCATTTCCATGCATACCATGTACATCTTCTACTAGCTACATACCAGGAACCTTTAGTTGAATCACATCTTTTGAGTGGTATGATAGGTGTGTTTGAGTTTAGGGTTCCAACTAGACTTTTGATATCCTTTTTAAATAAAGATATTGTTGAGGATAATTTAGATTATAATGCATTCTTTATCAGAACACATATTCATAATCAGCCCATTCATAATGTTCTCATGGATAATGGTTCCAATGTCAACATGTGTACCATTACAGTATTACAGCATTTGGGCTATTCAGAGTAGGATATCACTTTAATAAATATAGTTATAAATGGGTTCAGTGGGAACATATAGAGTTCATTGGGTGAGATTGTACTTCCTTTACAAACTAGTCTAACGCATGTGACCACACATTTCACTATAGTTCCTAGTGAAGGAGCTTTTGATATGTTACATGGTTGCCCATGGATTCAAAAAATTCAAGCAATACCATCTAAAGTTTATAGATGCATGAAATTCATTCACATTAATTAGCTTATTATAGTTGTTGGAGTTCCATATAGCTACTACTCCCCACTTCAAATCCATCTCCTTTTTAGTCACCAATTCCAGCTTTTATACTAGTTTTAGTTTCCCCATCAGTTATAGTTCTTTCCTTAGTAAATATTTAGACATAGTTGATGCATTCATCACTAGTATAGAGGATTCATATACCTCCACTACTTTGGGAATCTAGATAGATTTTAGCTATAGTATTCAGACCTAGAGCTGTGTCATTGAGATCTCGTGCATCTACATATAGAGCACACGTTCAAAGAGCTTCTCCTACTTCTAGAAGGGTCCCTAAGATCCCTACATCTGCATCCACTTCTTAGAGTTATAGAGGGACCCCACAGTTAATTTATACTTCAAATATTTTAAAACATTTACAATTCACATAGCTTTTAGAATCACAATCTCTACCCACTCATCGTGCTTTATGATCATGTACAATACCTTTATTCAATACATGATACCATGACAAGGAGTCCCATTTGAGACTCATCGGTTAGAATCATTTCTTCTCAATATTACTTATACATAGATTATTTCAAAAATACAAAAACAATATAACATTTCAAAATCCAAAAATATTCAAATATATCCAAAAATGCAAAAACATTTTGATTATATGCATCATCCATGCTTTACATTGCTACTACTATGCTAAGACTTAAATTTTCTATTTCATGCTATTGTTTATCAATTTATATACATTACCATGATTCACTTGATCTTATTTGAGTGTGTACAGTGACATCCAGATCCTTGATTACTTTACTCTACCCATCAAGGGGGCAACCTACTTCTACATTTGAGATAGACATCAATATACATACCCACTGGGGGCATCTTCTACATGACTACATCATCTAGGTTATGTCATTCCTACACTATACACTCCAAATTATCATGTTGTTATACAGTACTTACTAGATTACATAGATTACTATATCAACATTTCACTAGTAGTTAACACTTGTATATCTCTTTAATATATACTATATCTTTTACTAACATGTCTTGCATAATTTCACTCTTGATTTGATTATTTATATGTGATTCTATCTTTCCATTTATTACATGCTTTCTCTTCTTTCTTATCATAGCTTATTGGATTGCATTTTCAATTCCTACTTGTCTCCTGTGTATGCCTTAGGACATTTGTCAATGTCCTTTGATTTTATTCATGTGTGTGTACCTTTGTACATTTGCCAATGTCCCTTTCTTGTACTCTTTTATGTGCCTATGGCCCTCATGCCAATCTTTCTTATTTCTATTAAATGTGTATGTGGCATTTGAATATGCCTTGTATGCTTATTTTCTAGTTTGAGTGGCATGTGCTTGTGTACCTTATTTTTTTAGCCCCTTGACTACTCTTCTATACTTCTTACTTCTTGCTCCATGTGCTTTTTTTATTGATTTCCTTTTTGATTATTTCAATGCCATGATCCATATCATGCATTTTCCATTCTTTCTTAGATGCCATGATGGACATCATGCTCCATCCGTCCTTGACAACTAACAACTAACATCTAACATTTCCAATTTTAGTTAAATACATTTCACATGTTATTACATTGTTATATCTATATAGGCATACCCCTATTGATGTAACAATCTCTCAATATAAATATTGTTATATCTTGAGATATCTTGTTGATTATCATTGTTATATCCTATATATTTCTAGCTTAACACAATTGCAGGGCTTATTCTTTTAAGGGTAGTCATTATAGGGTACTTATTCCTACCCTCAAAAAAGGGGGTAATAAATATGGGTTTTTTCATATAAATCAAAGCTCTTAGTGATCAAAATAGTAATTTTCAAAGCACTTAGAATATAAACCAAACATCAGACTAGGTAGAACAAACTAGGCAGACATCAAAGAATCTAGAATAGCCATTAAATTTTGGCCTTAGACAATAGTTCCAAAGTTGGACTATAGCACTAGATATTAGGGTGTCTTTTTTTTATGCTCCTATCTAAATAGTATAAAAATTAATTTTTCCAACAACAGACAGAAAGGTGAGTATAGTCATAATAGGTTTATTAGTATAACACAATCCAAAATCAACATATTTTAATATAGTTTTTTATTAGAGAATCTAGATATAGGGGCATCATGCATGGTATGATGGCTCTCACTTTTAGTTTCAAATTAGATAGTTGATATAACTTCTAAATCATAATCCATGTTCCAAGCACCAATTATTGGGGGTAATGTGCATTGCACATTGGTCCTCCCCTTTTTTCAAGTTTAGTTTATCTTCTAGGTATTTCTCAATAGTTGCATGCCTTACTCCATCTGTAGGTGGTTGGCATCATTTTCAAGTTTGGATTTCATACAAGCTCAACTTCTTGAGTACTTGAGTTCCCAAGTTGGCTTCCATATAAGCCTATTGCACTAGTTTCAGAGTGGCTCTCATACAAGTCTAGTCTCCATCTTTTGAAATAGCCAAGAGTGGCCCATTTTCTAGCATACATTTGGTTATCCGTGCCAACATTATCAGATTATAGTACATTCATGGGCTTCAAGAGCCATTTCATATGGCATATATTCCATATAGATATCACTTCATAGCTTCACGTCATGGGCTAATAATAGAGCCAAAGGTCTAGTTAGCCTTTGTATTCTTGATCCACCTATTCAGAGGGACTGGACACATAGTCCAAACATTGATTGGCATATACATGATTCTTTAGCTTCACTTAGTAGGCAATGATAGAGCCAAAGGGCCTACCTTTACATTCTTGACCCACTTTCAAGGAATTGAGCACTCAGCTCCATTTATTATATAACTTTTGGTATAACACACACCCAGCACAATCTAGCATCACAATAGGTTTTGTATTGGTTCATGTACCTAATTCACACTTCACATCATTCTCTCTCTATGCATATCCAACATCACACAACTTTGTGAGCTTCACCTTTATACATAATTTTAAGTATGCTTTATTTTTATTTGTTTCCTTAATCCTAGTATTTCACTTTGTTACATCACTATAATAAAGGGGGGGAAATATAGTCATATAAAATGCAAAATTTGGTTACTTGAGTATGGCTAATGACACCCAATCCATAGGTCCTCCTACTTGCTTGCACAACCCTTTTATCTCTTCTTTTACTGATCCTCAGTCATCCACAACCTTATAAACTTAACCCTTATAGACCTAGGTAGTTATCTCAGGCCCAGATCCATCCCTCCAAGTCTCATTCCCTCTAGACAATAGCATCCAAGTTTGACAAGAGCACTGAAACCCAAGGTGTCTAGTTTTTAGTGTTGTTTTCAAAGTGCAAAATAGGTTCTAAGAATCATATTTTCCTGAATCCTTATCCTAATTGATTTTAGTCTAACATGAATTCATTTAACCCATGATCATTAAATCCCCTATAAAATGACATTCAAAGTCCATTTAGAAGGGTTAGTACTCATTTACAAGAGAGAAGAAATAATACTAGTAAGATCACTCAAGCACTTATCCCTATTCTCTACATATATCCATATAATAGTATTTAAAGCCTATTCAAACCCTTATACCAGTCCCTAGTCATTCCAAGTACACCTAGTTTCACATTTACTTGCATTTTCATCACATTATTACACCAAGTACTTCAATGGGAGAACTACATATAGCTTGATCCCTCCCTGAATAATTGGTATGTAAGCAGCATACCCACACATGGGGTTTGAAGTGCATCCATTATATCCTTTACACACTAACCCATTTTCTCAATTTTCCAAAGTTTTATTGACAATGAAGATCTAAAATTTGGTACATAGTCTCACACAAATGTTATGAACAAAACCCAAAAAAATCATATCTTTATGAGCAGTCGGGATAATAAAGGCAAGACCAGGACTAAAACACTAGATAGTATGGTATACTATTTTCAATGGTCTTATCTAACCAAGAATAAAACTCTATATCTTAGTTTATGACTGTGTCCCAATATTTTTCCTCCAGTATCAGACTTTGTCTCAGCTGTAATAGCCTAGAATAAGCTAAGTTATATTTTCTCTTATTACTATTTTTAGAAAAGGCAAAATTATTATTTGTTTACACAAAATTAGTGGATTAATTATATAATATTATTTATTGATTTTATCTAATCAAACCTATTTATTATTTAGGACTTAAACATCTAATTTCCCAAAAATAACAAATCAGATTATTTGAGCTTGTTTTAATGTTATTTTGATATCTCATGATGAATTAATTATTGGGAAGTGTTTTCAACTTTGTGAGGATGATATGTGTGGTATTTTGAGTTGTGATTAATATATCTTGAGTATGAACAATTTTTAAGAACTTGTGCGTGTGTTCAATCATGGTGTTCCTATGTACAAGGCTACTATGTGAGTAGATTGAGCATATGTAGAGGTGAGAAGATATGATTGTAATCATTTGAGGATGTTGAAGGGGACATAAGGAGTGGACCCATTTATTTGAAAGTGGTCCTATGTTATTTTTTTATTGATGATGTGTTAAATGGGTGAATAAGTCTTCATGAGCCCTATAAGAGCTACAAGGGCCTAATTGAAAGATTTAGCTACTTAAGGGTAACCCATGAGTGCTATGGATGACCTATGTGGATTGTTTTGAGTTGTGTCTTAATGTGATATAAGCCTTAAGATTTAAGGCAAGTCTAATGGTTGACAAAGAAGTTATTTATCATGAAGGCTCTATATATAGAGAAATCAAAAGAGATGGTTTATTGGCTTAGGTGAGAGGAGTGAACGTTAAGTGAAGAAGATATGATAGGTATTGTGACTAGTGGATGGGTTGATGAGTAGAGTAGATTAAGGACTATGTATATGACCTTTAAGTCATGTTTCTAATGTTATAATAGTGATCTTATAGGTTGAAGATGAGCAAAGAGGTCTAGAGTGATCTAAAAGGATGTTTTGTATGTCTTAAGAGTAAGTGAAGGATAAATGGTGTCTATATGAGATTTATGTCTAATTTGAGAGATAGAGTAGAGTGTGAATTGATTGAATGACCATTTGGTCATGTTGTTAATGCAGTGACAAAGTTATTACTAAAAAGTGAAGAGTGATCCAAAATGTGCCTCTGTATATATTGAGTGTGCAAATTTGAAGAGAGTTGATATACTTTATATCTCCACCAAATTGGTAGGCAATCAGTGTTAGATGTTATATTCATAGGTGTTCTTGTGGTTTCTCAACATCTAAGGGTTATAGCCTCCTTGTAAGGTGAAACTTGCTAAAGTATAGTTGTTATGGTAGCTCAGCTAGACAAGGGTAGTAGTTCCTTATGAGATTGTAGTCTCACTCAAATAAGGGATGTTAGCTCCTTGATCAGTTATTACTAGTCTAAATTAGTTATTTTTATTATAGGTCAATATTACAATTGCAAGTTCATTGGGTTTTTCCCTCCAAGAAGGTTTCCCACATATGTCATGTGTTATGTGTTTGATCTTGCATATCTCTCTTTTTCATTTCTATGAATGATGTGTATGCTTCATGAATGCATGTGGTAACTAATTAAAAGTTTTAAAAGGTTTAAAATTGAATTTGGATTATCTAAGCTCATTGATTTACCGCCTCTCTTAGTGATTATACCTCTAACACAAAGGACTCTAAATCCAATTTTGAAACTAATGTTGATTCTACTTATAATGCCAAATTTGATGTTAGTTAAATAATAGAACCTAACTTCAATGTTGATTATTCATCTCATTTAGACACTACTACAATGATGTCTAATTAAATTTTTGGTCTAGGATAAGTAATAGCCTGTGATGGCATGATGGGCTCTATAGATACTAGTTTGTCAAAGTGAGACTCCTCAATGATGGGAAACAGGGCAAGAGACAACTCTATAGAGACTAGCTCGTTAGAGAGAGGCTCTTTAAAAATAGGCATATGGTTGAGATCATGATTTTCCCAAAGGTAGTTATAATATTAAGAAATGACTCATCAAGGATTGGCTTGTCAAAGTAAGACTCCTTGATAATTGGTATAGGATCAAAAGGTGATTCATCATAGGTTGACTCATCATAAATGGTTGGCTCAATAAAAACATCCTAGATTTGTTGGTTGTCTTGGCCTTGGTTTACAATCAATTATAAAATACCAATTTTAAATATACCTTGGTCTTTGAATGATTGGTTTGGTTAGAGAGGTATTGATTGAATTGATTTTAGTTGGATGATTATCATGGGTTTTCTAAATTATGGAATGGTTGGCAATGGATGAAGTATGGCTGATGGTTGGATAATGATAGCCTTAACAAAGGATGGTTTATAGCTTAGGATGGTAACTGTGACCTATTAAGTTGTGATTGGAAAACTTTTTTGGGATAACAAGTTACCATATATGGAATGTCCTAGAATGGTAATGGTAGAGAATTTAAAAACTTGGTTGCTTACATAAGCCAAAGGACAAGGTTTTGGAATAGAAATGGTAGGGCATTGTGAAGCTTGGTTACTTGCACAATCCAAAGGTTGAGGTCCTAGAATAGAAATGGTAGGGCATCATGAAGCTTGGTTTATATCATGAGCCAAAGGATGAGGTCTTAGAATAGAAATGGTAGTCCTTAAACACTATCGATATTGGTGGCTCATGTATTCCAAAGGATGGTTAACAGTATAGGTGGAGGAATAGATTTCATTATCAAGATCCTATATCAACTAGCTAAAAGAAGGTACCAATAAACACTATGTTTGAGGATCATGTATTTTTTCCCCAAATTGAGGATTGTAAGCAGGATAAGAATACATCTCACAAGCCACTTATTCACCATAGGGGTCTCTAAAAAAGTTAATTTGTGTGGATATTCTATCATAACTTGGATTGTACCTATTGCCACCATACGTGTAATGATACATATCTACATCAATGATGAAAACTTCAAAAAAGGCCTAGATTTCTTCAAAGTCTTAAAAATGATGTCCAAATTAAAAAAGTTTCAAACCTAGTCTAACATGGTCAAAGCGGAGCTATATCTCCAAAATGGCTTGTGTTAAAATTTGGTATAAAACCACCTAACGTCAAACGTCCAATGTTAAATGTCTCATACATAATGTTTAAGCATCTAAATGAAAACTATAATGCCAAACTCTAGGTTTAGAGTGGTTCAAACAAGTCTAATCTAAATAAATAAAAGTTTATAGGTATTTTGGCCAAACATGGTATCAAAATCTAGGCTCAAAACAAGAATGTGTTAGGATTTTTAGTAAAACAAGGACAAAATCTAGACTTAAAAACAAGGTGAGATATTTAATCTAACAAATTTGAAACACTTTAGCATAAACTAAGAATTTATATTTAAAAATTAACTTGGTCAATTGGTATAAGGCATGAAAAAAAGGCATATGGAGAGATAGGCTATTTCTCCCAAATCTAGGCATAAATAATAGTTTTCAAATTGGGTAAAGAATTAACCTAAGTTACACAACCCAAAAGAGAAATATTAATGTCTAGGCCCAAATTACACAAGGCATAAATATAAATCAATAAATGTTTGGATTTGAAATTATCAAGGTTAATTAAAAACTCAACTTAGGAAAACTAGGCTTTTTTTATCAACAAGCTAGACAAAGGTGAATGGCATAACAACACTAGACAAAGACCCAAAAGGCACATGTGACTTGGTTTTGAAAATGATTTTTTGGAAATAAGGAAAATAATTATATGAAATGAATCAATTAGAATAATGATTTTATCTTTCTCTCAAATATGTAATCAATGGTTTTTTTCAATACTCCACGGCACAAAACTTGAAATAAATTGGGTAACGTAATGTTACCCATTTTAATCAAGTGACACACATAATGTTTTTGACAAAAAGTTCAAGGCAAACGTATGGTTTCAAATGGATGGAATAATGTCTTCTAAAACAATGGAATGATGCAGACATAAAACTCATTTTATCATGGCATGAACAAGAGAATGGTTATAGACTCAAAGATTAGGCAAGTAAAGGAAAAATACCAAATACATCTAAGTATAACATCTAAAGCCCTAAAATTGACAATTTTGCATCGTATCACTAAATTCCATCTATATAAATTATCTTAGGAATATTTTAAGTGTTAATCTAAAAAATAAAAGTGCGTGAAGTAGTAGTTTTTTTACATCCCCTTCTCCCAAGAGATTGTATGGTGACATGGAACTTCAGGATACTCACCCTGCATCAACAATATGTCCACAACAAGTGAGGTTATTCTAAAACTTAAATTTTTGATCATATAGATGGTCCCAAGTGTGATTAACACTAGAGATGCCTCATGTCAATTGAGTTAATACTAGTTAACTTACTATGTAAGGGTCTATTCCTTTGCATAGTGATTCCATCTATTTACTTCTTAGTGGAATCCCCTAGTTAACTAGACCTAACTCAAGTTTTTGTTATGATTAGAGAGGTTAGTCACTCAACCCCCTAGTAATCACAGCATACATGTCTTGATTTATATACCCTACCATGTATTGGGGTTTAAAAATGTATGAAGATGAAACCCTAGGTTAAATATTCCTTAAAGAACTCATGAGGAGGCTATGAACTCCCATTCACAAGCCAAGTTGCATAAAATAAATGACCAAGTAAAAATATTTTAGAGGTTATGTTTAGATCACACAAACCATACATGTATTGGTGAGAGCCTTAACAACATTCTTTTCATGCCTTGGACAAAGTCATAAATTACAAGGAACAAGTGATTTTGGTTACCTAGTTTCCCTAAAGGGGACAGGGGAGAGCATACATGCATCCTTTATAGGAAAAAAATAAACAAGTTTAAAATGATCTAGCATAAAATAAAACACTTCAAATAATTTATAACTTAAGTGAATGTTTATTTTATGCACCAAATTGAGATGTTTGTGAAGTTTTATCCCCTTACCCTTAGTTTCAAACTTTGAAAACTTTTTAGAAAATAATCCAAGCATAAAAACAACTAAATTCCTTTTAAACACCAAACAAAATGTTCATTGAGTTAATTTCTCCACTCCTCATGCAAGAAATTAGTTAGTAAACTGATAGTAAGTAATCAGTTAGTTAGCAAACAGTTTGTTAGAGAGTTAGTTTGCATGTAAAGACTAATTTTAGTCTTGAGTTTATTTTATAATTATTGTTAGTTTTCAATTATATTTAAAGACCCTAAGGGCATATTGTAATTTGAACAATATCAAGAAAAAGATCAGAAGATCAAGAAAGATTCAAGAAAATTGCAGTAGCAATTGTTCAGTTCTTGTTTAGTGATTAGAGTTCTTGTTTTTTGCTCTCTAATTGGCCTAACAACTTGGTATCAGAGCCTAAAGATCTCAATAAAAGCTTAGCGCACTCAGTAGAGAATAGCCTAGCAAGAAAAGTCAGATCACAGAACTTGCAGCACCAGATAAGGAGAAGTCGCACAATTTTTGGAGATCGCTGGATTTTGTAAGATGCCTCTGTAGAAGCCATGGGGATGCCATAGTTAGCAGTCAACGCAAAAAAAAGAAGCACCAAGAAGGGATGACCCAGCAGAACCCTGGTTGGCGCAGTAGTTTAAAAGTAACAAAAGTAAATCAAAAAAAATTCACCAGCTGTGTAGACTACTGCGCACCTTTCTTTGACCTGCGTGCCTTTTTTTTTTCTTTCATCCTTATGTCTTAATAAATTTTAAAGAATACCACTTTAAAATTTGTGCTTCTTTCCCACTTAGGTCCTATAATTTTTAGAGGGTTTTGAGATTTTATGAAATATTTATGCAACTTAAAGGTAAATTGATAGTAGATTCTAAAAATATAGGATAAAACACATGGTTTTAAAAAAATCGTCAAAAATAAAGTCTAGATGATCCCAAATAAAGCTCTAAAACTATATATACATAGTGCAAAAATGCAACTACAAGTGCAAAAACACAACTAATAGGGAAATATCATGATTTTGTAAGTTGTGATATTATAACTTAACCATAAAATTTTGTAGTGACTACTACTAGCTAAGATGTAAAATCATTCATGGTTATACAATATCATGATTCTCAAAATCATAAAATTGTAATATCATGAGTTTCAGAGTCATGATATTAAAATATCACAAATAGTTCCTTACAAACAAAAAATAGTTTGCATAACATTAATAGTTATGTAAAAAACTTAAAAAATAGAGGCAAAACCATAACTATATAAGTTGTGATATTGCAATCCTTAGAGAAAAATCATGATTACATAAGGCAACATTGTAGCTTCTATTAAAATGTCCTTTAACTTGAAGTTTTCACCTATTTTGGTTAGCAAGATCAAATTTTGACATGAAAATCATTAGGGAAATATTTTAAAAGGCTTTAAGATAAAATTTGTGGGGTGCATGTCCCACTAGGCATGCCATTTATGATCATAGGAATCTAAAAAGGAAGGTTAGATCAAGTGTTAGAACAAGTAATAAAACTTAATAAAAGCACAATAACACTAACACTTACAAGGCTAGATCTTAGGAGTGAGCTTAATGAACAAAACCAAATGAAAATCATAACTAAAATGTAAAAAACACATAATATTTTACCTTCTTAAGAGATCCAACTGCATTTTTTAGTGGCTTGCTCGATTTGTGCTCAAAGAGTCTTTGATAATGGAGTTTATGTAGTTCCCTTTCTGCTTGGCACCATGGCTTAATGTTGGTTTAATGTAGCTTGACTCAATATTTTAGCATTATAACCCTTATTATAAAAAAATGGGCATTATAACATTATATCAAAATATATTTTAAGTCATTTACGCATGATAACTTTGCACTAAAATAGCTTAAAATTCAATATGCAAGGCATTGTATTTATAAGCTTAAGAACCAACCCCAACCCAAGGTGAGTCAAGGTGTATTTTAAATATGGAATGAGTTTAAACCTAACCTAAGTAAGTCAAGACTAATCCTAGTATAGTTAATAGTTGTCAAGTAATAATGGTTTGCAATGAATAGGCATGGGTCTCCAAAATGAGATATTCTAGGATATTTCCAAAGAGTTGGACAACTCACAAAGTTAATCATTAAAAGCTAGGATATTTCATATTTTTGAATTTATTTTTTCTAGTTATTCATTAATTTCACATGGATAATTCAACTAGGCATTTAATTTGGTTTATCTTATTAATTAATTCTAATTATCCATTTAGCTCTTTCAAGATTTGATATTTATTCATGTGCCCCACTTAATAGGTCCATAGGCCAAATTGACTATTGTGATGAGATGGAATGATTAGAGATGAATATATGAGAGGTTATTATTGCATATGATAGGATACACCAATTAGAGATGTCTCAATGTGATTCTAAGATTTTATGAATGATACACAAGCAAATTCAATATGTTCAATAATTCTTACGCTTTATTTACAATGGTTGGTCGAAGTTAGTTGTGGCTAGTTTTAGGTGTCTACATCCCCAATCAGAAGTGTAAGTAGGATTTATCTTTTCTAAGCTAGGATTAATTTTGCACATAGGTTTAACACACAATTATATCAAAATGAATCTATTTTTTCTATGTAGGTCTTCATTAGATATATTTTATTAGATTAGATAGGTTGACACAGTACTTTTCTTCAGTCTCAGACAATAAACTAAGTCAAACAAGTTGATTTAGTCATCTTATCTTGCCTCAACAAATAGGGTTTTACAGAACTAGGTCAAACTATTCAACTTAGTTTGTATAACTTGAAAGAAACATTCAAGGCACTTCAATAGAAAAATTGTAATCTTGATCATATTCCAACCCACCTGATCATATTCCAACCCACCAAGGTTCCTCTCTTTCTCTCTCTATTAATTTAGTACTTTATTATAGTTCTATTTTATAAGTTTTTAGTATTTAAAACTACAATCCTACATCAAACTAAATCAACATGGTCGACTTAGTTCTATAACTTGTATTCTATCTAAAAGACTAAGTTAACCTGATCAGCTTTATTCTAAAGAGACTTTTTCTTTCATAGAATATTAGTGACCTAGTCAACTCTATTCTACACTATTTATATATAGTGTCATCTAAACTAAATTTTTACCATTTTTGATATATGAATTAATAAGTATTTGCTAGTAATTAATTCCCACTTTCATTTTTATTTGTTTTCATGCTTAGGGTAGCTCACATAGTCTAATTAGGTGGTTTTTCAAATTTCCATTTAGTTGCACTATTTTTCACTTTTTACACACACTACCAAATCACACAATATTCAAAATGCATTTAGAATTTATCTTTCTAAGGCCTACTTACTTAGATTTCATCACCAAGGGGTAAGTTGACTTAGTTCTTTCGACAACTATAAACACATGGTTAATGGTATGTATTGGCAAATCACGCAACACCCTTATCATTATGGGATTATGAAGTGAGGGGCTAGGCCCCAATATCAAGCTAGTACCATTGCTAACATAGATCCCTTTCAACTTAAATATCCTAAAACCATATATATATTGCTTTCTAGTTATTTATTTTTATCCAACTTCCCTATCACACTTAAAATAACACTTTATAATAATTTAACGAACACTCAAGATGACCATTTAGTTGGCACTTACTATTTCATTGACTGCTTGCTCTCTAATCATTGTGTGTTATATTTAAAAAACTTATATTGGTCAAAATTGGTGTAAGGTTTTATGTTGTGTACTCCAATTGAATCACTCTCACTGATCTAATTGATTGTGTGTTTTCTTCCATTTCTTGCTTCAACTATATTGAAAAAAAATTCCCCAATTTAAACACACTATCACTTTGTTTAACACAGTCTCTTATAGACTACGTTTCCCCTATCTATAATATTAAGCTAACCTATTTGACCTTGTGCTCTTTATTACCAATTAGGTTACAAACTAAATCAACTTACTTGACCCTATACTCTTTATTACTAGTCAGGTTATAGTACTAAGTTGACTTGGTTGACCCTATATCCTTTTTAGACTATTTTCTCCCTATTTCTAGTACTAAGTCAACATGATCAACCCTATATCCTTATTTTCTTTCTATCCAATAGTACTAAGTTAGGCCAATTGAATCTATGCTCTTCTCATCTCCCTTTTTAGAAATACATAGTTGATCCAATCGACCTTGTATTTGATTACTAACCTTGCTCTCTTATCTGGCTAACTTGGTTCTCTATTTCTCATTCCTTATCATTTTTTTCATTTCCTCAAAACATCATGAAATCCCCAATTAAAAATTTCTTGGATAACTTAAATCCATTTAGACACTATATGGGGTATTCTTTTCTCCCTTTATTTACCTCTCAAGATAACCCTCATTCTTGGAGCACCCATTCTCTTCATTTCTCTATGGATTATAACATGGTTCAAATCATGCCTTAAGATGAAGTAGATGGATCCGATCCTTTTTTTACCTATCAATATAATTCTCATCTTCAAACTTTCAACATAATGTGGGAGCCATTAATATGATTCTATCCAATAATCCCACTGGTAATCCACTCTCCAACAACCCTCCCCCTAATACCAATTTGGGGATTTCTCCTACAAATACCAACCTGTTAATTGATATGAATCAACTTCTTACGCAAGTCATATAACAAATGAACATAATTTAAACTTATAACACTTATTAAATGATGAATTTACAATGTCATTTGATCAATATGGCTAATCAACCTTTGGTTCTCAATCCTCAAGCCAATCTAAATTTTATTCCTCCACCTATTAGAGATTCCTCAATAAATATTATTCCAAAACCTATCATGAATAAAAAAATGCTTCAAAATATCAAAAATTAACCTTTATCTCCTTTCATTATGTCCATTGATATTGGTAATAAATCTCCAACTATCAAGTATGATGGGACTAAAGACCCTGCATCCTTTCTCAAAGCATTTGGTAATCTTTATAAAGAGTGGATCCAAACCAATGCTTTTTCCATAACTAAACTTCTGGTTAAAATATTCATTGGTGATGTATTAGAATGGTACAACAAACTTCCCCAAAATTCCATTTGTCAACTTGAGTATTTATTCAATCCTCTAGTTAAAGAGTTTCAATATAATAACCTTCCTAAAAATTGCCTTAACAATTTCATCAATGCTAAGCAATCTCCCATCGAATTAGTTTATGATTTTATCAAATGATGGAAACATCTAGACCATATGTCTGACCATAACATGACTGATGATAATTGTTTCAAACTCTTTACAACTGATTTAAATCCTTCACTTCAATATAAGGTTCAAACTTTTGTTTCTCAAATGCTCAACAAAGCTATTGACCAAGCCAAATGTCAAGACTTCTTTATGAATCAATTCAAACGTAATACCAAATTCCTTAAAGGATATTTTCAAACTTCTACCCTTTCCATCACCAGCAATACTCCTCAAACTAAACCCAAAGTTTCAAAATTCTACAATCCCCCATCTTCTCACACACCACTAATTGTGTATAAAATGAAACAATTATTACCACCCTCTAAACCCTTTACTTATCTTAATAATCCTCTTAAATGGTATGAAAATAATCAATTTTGTTGGTTCCACACCAACATTGGTCATTCCCATGAAAATTGTCGAGGGCTTACTAAATTTGTTGTCTCATACATGCTTGGTGATTCCTTTAATCATGAATCCATGATCCAACTCCATTGTCAAGAGTACAACATCACTTCTCAAAAATGACAAGCTCCCAAAGCTTCTTCTTCTAATAACCAAAAACCTTTTCCCACATATAATCATCAACAAAATACCAAGGATGTTTGTGTTATTTATGTTCACTATGACCAACATTACAATAATTCTCAATATATTAATATAGCTAAGGTCAACTACCATCATAAACTAGCTCACAAAGATCCTATCACAAAACCTAAGAAACCATCTTTAGAAGAATAACTTCTCAAAGATACTATAACCACTCATTTAGATTTATAATCCCATAAGAAACCACCTCATTCTTATGAACCCCCAACAACTTTAATTCCTTCTAAATATACCTTACCTTATAAACCTCACACTGGTTCTTCTAAATCCCATTAGAACTTTCTCAAATAACTTAACTTCATGTCTTGCAAGATTCCACTTATGGAGTTAGTTTTCACTTCCCCTTATCATCAAAAATTCCTTATGCAATAATTATAAGAAATGTAATATCCATCTCCTAAATATGAATAACTACCCTCAATTGAACCTCAACCCACCAACGTGCATACTATTGAATCCATTTGTCCTTCTTCCAAACTATCTATTAAATTTATTGGAGAGGAATGATTAATGATGATATCCTTTTTTGTGTTGATGATCCATCCCTATTCATTAAAATAGCCATTGATACTACCCTTATTTATAAATTTTTAATTTATAAAGGGTCTAATATTAATGTGACATCTTTGAGGCTCATCCAACAACTTATCTATAATAAGGTTCATCTCAAGAAAACCCACCTCACATGTTATGGATTTGATAAACTAATCAAAAGCCACTTGGGTGTATTTGGCTTCCCCTAAAAATTGGACCTAAGACCATTCTAACTAAACTTATGGTTTTTTATTTTCCCCTATCTTATAGCATACTCCTTGGTTGACCTTAAACACATAGAATGAGGGCCATTGCTTCTTTCTATAGCCAATACATCAAATTCATACATAATGGTAAATGGTATAAGCATGAGGCCAATCTCAACCCTTGGATTATTCAACGTCCCAATCCTAAATCTCAATATTGAATTCTTACCATCCCTACTATCAATAGTGCTCCCTTTCCTGAAGTTATCAACATCAATCTAGATTTATAGGTTACTCTTACTGATTTGGATGATGATGAACCTAATTACTTGCAACACTACTAAGCTACCTCCTTATATCTTGAAGTGGCTTCCCCTCTTTATTACCTCATGATTGTACTATTCCTCTCATTGATGAGATCACTAATTTTTTCCCTCATGTAATGCTTAGGAAACTTCTTACCTAGAAGATGCCTTCACATTCAAGATGTTCACACCATTTCCATAGATTTTGAATTAGCTCCCGATGATCATGTACTTCCTATTAATTAATTACTTCTTGATACTCCTTGGGTAGTTAAACAAATCCTACCTTCTAAACCTTTATAAATTCTTGCATCTTCTCTACCACCTATATCTCCCATCATTACATCTAATTCTTCTCCCATTAAATAAACTAATGATACACCAATCTCATCTAATCAATCTACTCTTCTTACTCCCAAGATTACATTAGATGTTAATTCCAAAAATGCCTATTAGATACATTCTGAATATGATCACCATGGTAATAAAATTCTTGATCTCAAAGTAGATGTTGAGTATTATGGTTCTCTTCCTAATATTCCTATCAATGAAGATATTATTGAATTAATTCATGCCTAAGAACCTCAACTTCCTCGACAACATCACAAACTTGGGAATTTCAAAAATAAAACCTCTTGTTTCAATAAATTTATTTCTAGCATCAACCTTAAATCTAATCTAATTTATTCTTTACCAAATGCACCATATCACTTCTAAGATGGCAATGCTATGATTATTGAGGAAACTACTCACATTGAATATGGTACTCCATCATGCCCTCGACCAATTATAATTTTTTGTGAACTCACACCTACTGAACATGATAACTATAGCATATTTTTGAATAAATATCATGAGATCTTTACCTCATCCTATGAGGGCATGCCTAGCATTGACCCTAGCATCACAGTACATAATATCATCACTTATCCCGATGCCAAACCTATGCACCAAAAGCAACAAAAATTTCCACCCATAGTTTCCACCTTATACCATAAAGAAATTATCAAACTTCTTGATGTTAAGTTTATCAAACCAATAGACTATTCTTAATGGGTTTCTAATATAGTCCTTATTCAAAAAAATGTCACTATGGTCATTCATATTTTCATTTATTTCCATAATCTTAATCTTGATTATCCCAAGGATAATTTCCCTCTACCTTCAATAGATGCCATTATCAATTCCATAGTTGATTATGAAATTTTCTATTATGGATGGTTTCTTAAGTTATAACCAAATTCACATTACCCCCAAAGACTATCATAAGACAACCTTCACAATGGAATGGGGCACCTATTAATATGTTAAAATACCCTTCGGCCTCAAAAATTTTGGAGCTATCTATCAACGGGCAATGACTCATAGCTTTCATGATCTTATTCATAACATTATAGCAACTTATGTGGATGACCTCATTGATAAATCTAAATATTGTAAGACTCATCTTTCTGATCTTGCCATCATCTTCTACCAACTTCTTAAGTACAAAGTTACACTAAATCCTTACAAATGTGTTTTCAATGTCACATCTAGAAAACTATTAGGATTATTAGTTTCCCTCTATGAAATTGATGTTGACACTATCAATATTAACACTATCATCAACATTCCCATCCCTTAATCTATTCCATACATTCACATTTACCTTGGTAAACTAGGGGCAATTAGATGATTTATCCCTGAAATGGCTTACCATTTCTATTCCATCAATTTTCTTCTTAAAAAAGGTAATTATTTAAAGTGGATAGATCCCTATCAAAAAATATTTGATAATATTAAATAATAATTGCTTCACCCACCTACTCTTTGTCCCCCTTCAAATGATCGACCTTTGATCCTATATACATCTTCCACACCCATATCAGTTGGGTCAATGCTTACCTAACAAGATGATATTGTAAGAGAATATGCCATGTACTATATCATCCAAAGCCTCATTGATTATGAAAAACATTATAAAAAAATTTAGCATGATTACCTTACCGTATATTTTTCCACTAAAAAACTTTGACATTATATGTTGTATCAAACTACTTATGTTATCATCCATTCTGATCCCCTTCATCACTTCTTATCCAAAGCCTTTCTTCCTGGAGATAGAATTGGCAAGTGGATGGTCCTTCTCATAAAATTTTATCTTTGAATTATTACTCAAAAATCTATCAAAGGAAAAATCATTGCTAATCAACTTGTCATAGCTCTAGTGTCCACTACCAACCAACTTCAAGATAGTCTTCCTAATGACAACATTCTCTATATTGAGGGTCTTAACCAAGCCATATCCCTTAAATATTTCTTCCATAACTTCACTTTTGATCTTGAAGCAAGTGATCTTGATGAATCTGATATCCTCATCGATACTACTAAACTAAAATTAGTTATTGAATAACTTCTTGAAATTAATGTCAATTTACATGAGTATACTTGGACCCTTCATTTTGATGGTGCTAAATACCTTTAAGGAGTTGGCGTAGGTTGTATCCTTCTAACCCTTCTTGTAAAAATCATCCCATTATCTTTTCACCTAATATTTGATGCCACTAACAACATGGTAGAGTATGAAGCATTAATCTTAAGCATGAGAGCTTCCCTTGATTTAGATATCTAATACCAGCATGCTTTAGATGACTCTTAATTCATTTACCACTAGTCAATGGTGATTACTAATACAAAAGTGATAATCTCATTTTTTATCATCAAATTTCAACTAATCTTGCTAAATATTTCCTTTATTTCACCACTAAACCTATCCCTTGAGATCAAAATTCTATTTTTGATTCCCTTGATTCTTTAGTATCTCTTTTTCATCTACACCAAGTTCTTACCAATCCCACTTTAGTTATCCAAATAATTAAATATCCATCTTATAATCAAATAAAATATTAGATTATCTACCACATTAAAGTTGTCACCATTCAATAAATCCCATGGTATAAAGACAGCATTCAATTTTTGGAACACCAAACTTATCCTCTCAACCTTGATTCCTTTGAAAAGACTCACATTCACAAACAAGATTTTAAGTATGTATTTTGATATAACATCC
This sequence comes from Torreya grandis, assembly GCA_037957365.1. NCBI lineage: Eukaryota > Viridiplantae > Streptophyta > Pinopsida > Cupressales > Taxaceae > Torreya > Torreya grandis. Next base: position 5,332,343 of record JARHVA010000249.1, read on the forward strand.
TATATTATCATAATGACAAAGGTACCTTACTCCATTATGTTATGAAAGATAAGCTTCTTCCTCTTATTAAACAATCACATAGGTGCATTTGTGGTGGAAACTATAGTGAACATGCTAAAGCCCTTAAATGTTTGTGTATGGGATAATTTTGGCCCATTATTGAAAAGGATGCCACCAAATTTTCTAGAAAGTGTAATATTTACCAATTTCATTATGATTTAATTCATTCACCTCTAGCCAAGATTTAAGCCTTAAAATCTCCATGTTCATTCTCCATGTGGAGATTAGATCTCATAAACAAATTACCTCGATCTCAAGATGGACATGTCTTTATAATCATAGCCATAGAATATTTTACCAAATGGGTTGAGGTTATGCCCCTTGTTAATATCACCGATACCACCATATCTAAATTTATCCTTAATAAAATCATTTGATGCTTTGGTATCCCTCATACTATCATTTTAGATAATGGTGATAATTTCAAAAACAAAGATGTCAAATAGTTATATGTTAAATTTAAAATCAATCACAAATTCTCTACACCCTATCATCCATAATGAAATGGCCAAGATGATGCCATAAAAAAAATCTAAATAAAATTATCTAAAAGATAATTCATGACACCCACATAAATTGACACCTTCATCTATATCCTACTCTTTGGGCCTATCACACTAGCATATGTACCACCACTAGGGCAACACCATTCTCTATAGCTTATGGTTATGAATTAGTCCTCCCATTATAATTTGAGTGTTACACCTTGATTCCTCATTAGGTAAACTTGATAGATTATCCATGGATATTTATAGTTGACAAATTTATATTTTAATATTTTTAACTAAGTTTGGATATATATTGTTATGGGGTAGTAGGATAATTATTAGGTTACATGATCATGCTGCTATGAATTAACTATAAGTATATGTTTACTTTATGATCATGTTTATTTGTTATTTTAGTTATATTTTATGATGAATGTATATCATGATTGTTATAGGCTAATTACCTACTTTATTGTGAGAGTAATGCAGGAGAACTCATCCCTTAGAGTGTAATAGAGGGAGAGCATCATCAGAGAGGGTGATGTAGATGGAGACATCGAAGGATGATAGAGAACAGGCAAGAATCATACACACACCACATAAATAATTCATATTAGATGCATAATATAAATGGTTAGCATTAGCATCTTCCTTATGTTAATTGTATTTAGGTAATTGTTTATGTGTGTGTGTTAATCTAGATTTATGCTTAGTATAGAATAAAGCTCTTATGATTTATTGTTTAATCCATTACTTGTATATAATTTTAGTAGCAATATCATCAAATCATTATGATGAATTATTGGTGCTAAGTAATTATTTATTATTAAATAATTAGAAATTAAAATGTTAGAAACCTTGTAAAGTGATTAAAGCAAAAAATTAATAAAATTATATATTTAAGAAAAATCATTCAAAGGAAAAACATAAAAAAATAGAAAAATAAAAAGGCAATAAAAAATAAAATAAAAGTTAGAAACTAAAATTAGAAAATCAAATATATATATATATATATTGGAAAAATAACTAAAAAAAATAAAAAAAGGAAAAAAAAACTAAAGAAAAGGAGAGTTGCACCTATTTTATATAGGAAAAGTTGTAAAAAGATATTATCTTATGTATTTTATGGAAGATAATGTCATAAAAGGGAAGTAGGGGGTGCAGCTTAGGAAGAAAGACACAGAGAATTAAAAAATGGACTTGCCAATTAGGTGTCATATTTAAATTCTAATAATTTTTTCTCAGCCTATATGAAATATGTGTATAGTTGAGCACTTGAATACTTTGTTTTTAATACATTTGGACCATAGTTTATTTATGTATTTCCTTATATAATATGAAAAAATTATTGATGTTTCCTTTAAATATGTAATGTGATGTGTGTGTGTGTGTGTGTGTGTGTGTGTGTGTGTGTGTGTGTGTGTGTGTGTGTGTGTGTGTGTGTGTGTGTGTGTGTGTGTGTGTGTGTGTGTGTGTGTGTGTGTGTGTGTGTGTGTGTGAATGTATGTATGTATGTGTTGAATCTTATAGGGGTCATCATATTAAGCATAGGCATTGATTTGGTCATAGAATGATCTACCCTTTAGGCATAAAATATCCAAAATCATAGACACAATAATTAATTGAGTATATATATCTGAATATATTCATTGTATTAGCATAAGATGCCAACTTGGGACCATACTCATTTATAAATACCAATCTATACATGAATATATTAATAACGATGAATAATGAATGCTAATTAGAATTAAATCAATCCTACTTCTGTAATTGGTATCTATCCCTATAAATATATTAATAGATCTAATAAAATTATGGCTAAACTGTGAGTATGGGGAAATAATTAAAGTTACATAAGATGAATATATATGGAGTATATTCATGGTCATTGGTTTTAGACAGGTAACTAATATTAAAACAATATTTAATGAATCATTGTTTACCTTAGCACTCAATCTACTATCAAGATTCAAGTCATTTTATATGGTGTTAAACAATGAGTGGCTAGATGTGAATCTTGCATTTATGTTTTATTGAGTATTTAAACCTTTGTACACTAATGGTGCTAACATTTATATATTGATGTAATATTATCCTGATAGAATCAATATTTTACAGTTGTTATAGCAACATGCTAAGGGACCAATGACCCTAGCAATGGTGTCGACTATCATAAAACACTCAGTCTTATAAAATGATAGAATTATCTTTGTATGTAAATCACTAGATTTTAGAAATGAGATAAGTCATTGTATATTTTTCCATCATGCCTTTAATTTAAATACATCACACTTGAATAATTAAGATGTCAACTACAGTAGATCATTGTAATTCAAACTCTTAGACATCACTGGAACCCATCTCTCTAGGCATTGTTATTTCCCTTTCTTAAGTTGTAGTATATTATAAGTTATAGACTAATTAAACTCTAAGCATAACTTTTATCTGGTATAAGTATAGTATTCTAGTATCATACAATTATAAAACAATATTAGAGCACTAGGTATCATCGTAGCATCTGGGCTGGACATGTCCACATGTGAATAAGCCAACAGAATTTTGTTACTGCAATATATATTAAATAGTGGTTTAAGGATTAATCTACAAATTATATATGAATTCTTTATATAATAATAAATTATGATGCCATTAGTTTTATATTGTTTTTATTTATATATATTTGAGATATATACATAGAATAATTTCCAAGCAAATTGAGTGGGTGTCCATACACAATAATTCCTTATTTACTCTATATTTAAATTAGTCATTAACTATGAGCATAGTTTATATGAAGTATTTTAGAATGGAAGCATGTATTTTTGTTAAGTGTCATGTGTTTCTAAAGAAAAGGGATAAAGTTATAAAGAATAAAATTTATAATCATTTCTTGGATGGAATTTTAGTAAGTGTGAATTCCAAAGTAAAACTAAAATTTTGTGAACTGAAGTCTTTTGAATCTTATTAAAATAATTTATATATTATGTCACCATATGTCTTATGGAAACATTATGTGCTTTATGATAATATTTGTTAACTATAAATAATAGTGATATAAATAAACATAGTTTTCCTACATCGTAAATTAAGCCTTGTGGCTTATTAGATACCCCTTGTTATATGTGGTACAAAACCCACCACAAGAAGTATAAAATTATAAAAAGTTGTCTATTTATGGCTAATTATTAGATTGTTAATTTATGAAAATGAGTGTCAACATGCTTAATAGTGTATTTAAGAACATAGAGGTATATTTTTATGGTTATAATTTCATGGGTGGAGCATTAAACTAGATTAAGGAATTATATATATAGTTAAATTTATGAATGCATGCATCCAAGCCTCTAAAAAGTATAGTAAATTCTAGTTTGGATTATTTTATGTTTTTTGAGTGATTGAGTTTTGTTTACTATAACTATACATGGATTTAAGTATATTGCATGTAAAAAATTATGTTGGGTTAAATATTATTGTCAATTTTTCCCCCATAGGCCAAATTATCACCCCATCATTTGAGACTTAACATATTATGCTAGTTTGCCTTGTGGGTTAGGTGGGTCTTAAGAGTTACTTAAGATGATGTCTTTTTTACCCTAATGATTCCCTTCAAGTTTGGTTCCTTGGTGTAATTCCTATCTGTAGATATGAGCTTTTAAAGATGATCAAAAAATGACTTGAGCAAGCCTAGAAGAGTTAGACTGCCATTAGGATGTCATGCAGAAATGGACTAGTCAGATCATTTGTGTAAATTATAAATATGCTTAGAAAGCCTCTCAGGTCAAAATAAATGCATAGACATGAAGTTTTTCATGCCTTAAACATTCCTTACAAAATGTGTATCTTGATAAGATTGTTATCTCAAGATATAAAGGTTTAAAGTTAATATTGTAGATGAAATGGATACGCAGACATCAAGTTTGAGCCTCGTAAAATAGACATTAGAATTAAAATGATCAAGATCAACTGTTGATGTTCAATCATAACAAATATCTAATGGTGAGCAATGATTAGATAGATGTTAGTGGCTCTCAAATATCCAATGGTTCACATTTTATCATGCATCAAGGATCAATGATGAGCATCAATTCAAAAGGTTAACATGAATATGGAGTAGACAAGTGTCAATATCTCAGGTGCCCAATCAAATATCTAATAGTGTGCATTGAATGATAAGACTAATGGGCCCAAACAAATCAATGATGCATGTTTCATCATGTAAAGACATATCAATGGTGAGCAATGAGTCAACAAGTTAATGGATCTCAAAAATAAATGAGAATCTACCAAGTGTCATGAGCATGTCAAACTAGTAGAAGATCTATAGTGTGCATTTATTCATACAGAGAGAGATCAATGGTGAGTGTATAAGCTAATTAATTATATCCAACAGTGCACAAGGAAGTTGATCAATGGTCAAGATTAAAATTCAATGTTTAAGTGGATAAAGATCAATGGTATATAATCACTGAGTAGATCAAAATTGATGGTCAAGATTAAAAGTAAAAATCTAGGTCGAACCAGAGTAAATATCTTAACCAACCACATGATTGTGACCCTTTTTTCCATTTTTGCATGTTAAAATTAAAAAGTGAAGATCAATAGACACTAGAACAAGATCAAAATAGATTAGTTAAGCTATTGTAATTGCATCAATGCTAGAAGGAGATTACAAAATATTGATCCAACTATTTCAATGGCTTTGACATTGGAATTTTGCTAGAAAATAACATTATTCTACTTTTATAATCATAAAGAGCATCATGTAAGCATAAATAGATTGAAAAGGTCTGATACATTTGTTATGGCCATTTTTTATAAGTAGTCTTAGCATGATGATCCTTTCTAATTGAATCAATGTTATATGATTAGAAATATTGATCATAATGACTCCTTCTCCATCATTATATGCATTGGTCCCCATCTCTTTCATCCCTTCTACTATATATACAAGATTTGAAGCCTTAAAATGGATCCTTCTCTTTGGCATGACTAGACTCTACCGATATTTGTACTTTAACACCTCTATGATGCAATAAAAGACTAAATTCCTTCAATGTGCAAACTAAGTTGAAGTGTGTTTCATGAGTTCATTGATGTGATTAAGTGAATCTATGTGTTTCTTGCCTATATCTAGCTTTCATCACCTTCATGTAGTGTTTTGCCGAATTGTCACTCTTAATTACATACATAGTCTGTTGGTTAGTGTGGAAGTAGACAACTTCCCTCCCATTCTAGGTTGATAGTTAGTTAATGCCTTGTTTTGAAATACTCATGTGAAAATTGATCAAAGAGTAAATGAAGTGATATATATAAGTCTTGAAAGTGTCTTATAGTGTATCTCATGTAAGTGTGATGATGAAACATTTAGTACATCACCTCATTTCTATATTCTTTCACAGATTATGCTCAATCTCTCTCCCTTTTCCAAGTAAGAGATAGTTTAGGTCTAGTATAGGTGATAGATATAAAAGGAAGATAGCCTTCTGCAGAGGTCTAACCCAATTTTAGGTGACCCACAGCCTAGGGTTAGTCCTATGTTGGACTAGGTTTGAGCAAAAGGACCTAAACAACCCCCTTGCTCAGTTAGGGTGTAATCTAGACCACCAATAGTTCTAGCACACCTGGTGGGATGCATTTTTTATGTAGAACTAAAATTTGGAGCTAAGGAGAAGAATCTACAGTAGTAAATAGACATCCACCATCATCAAGAGCTTAAGGTTATGCAAGTTTCTAGATAGCATTCTCATGCTAGAGGTTACTACAAGGTTAGCTAATAATGGTATTGCCCTTTAATTCATTGAGATACCTATTATTTCATATAAGAGAGTAAGATTTAATAGGAAAAGAGCTTATCCTCAGAGGTAATATCCATCCCTTGGTCATCATCTTAATTAGTACAATCCCCTACACCTAAATGGCTATTAGAAATCAGGTATTTATTCCATTCAATAGAGGTATCCCATTAAACTTAGCCCAGTATGATGATATTCTAGTGTCTACTCTTAAAATCATCCCATTATTTTCTAGAGAACATCAAACAACTGCTATTAAACACATCTAGGATGTTGCCAACCTTTGCTTAATTTTCAATGTTATTCAAGTTAATGTGGCCATTAGATTACTTGTTACTTCCTTCAAACTAAAATCATTATAGTGGTATATAAATCTTCCTTTTAATTCCATGGCTACCTAATATGAGTTAGACAATTTGAGGACAAGTCAGACCTCCTATCTTTAGTTAAATAATTTACTAACATAAAGAGAGTTATTCATGATTTCACTTATGATTTCAACCTCAAATTTCAAAATATATGGACTAGAATAACTACATTGATCATACCATCCCCTGAATATGCCTTCTTCTATTATTTAAGGGCCTTTAATTTTGATATTAGTTTAATGATATAGTCCATGGATGGTGACACCTTGACAAATGCTTATGAGATTATCATATGAGCATAGAATAGTTTTATATAGGTTAATAAGCTTTCTCTTATCACTCTAATTCATATATTCCTAGAGTTTTAATATTTTCCACCCACTCAAGCCCCTCAATCTCCATCATTAGCTCATATTCCATCTCCGAAGACTCAAGTTGCAAGCCCTTCTAGTCAAGTTAGTGAAATTAGAGAATTGAAAAGTCTGCTAAAATATTTTTAGAATGAAATAGTTCAACTCAAAAGGCACTAATACTAGGGTAGGCATTATAAATAATATAATCAGTCCTCTTATTAGTCTTTCTGAGATCAAAAGCCTCTTTATCAAGGATTTAGAGAAAATAGACCACCTTACCTATCACAAGGAGCCATAGTTCCATCTAAACCATATTCATCTCTTAATACTAATGCACCTTCAAGTTAAAAATCTATTCTTCCCACACCACCTAAAAATAATTTGATGCGTGACTCAAACAGCCCTCTAACCTCAATGATGTTCAGAACCAAGCCTTGGTGTCATTGAACCTTATTATGCCACAAATGACACAAGAAGAGTTTTCTCTTCAATGATTTCATTATAAAGAGACAAATTTGTTACCCCAAGTATAGGCTCAACAAGTTCAAGGGTATTCTGATGCCATTAATATAAATTGGCAAATGGATGATTATGTTGTATTCAATCATGGTGGTGAGACTAGCAATTTAAGTGGTCAAGTTATAGTTGTAACTAGAAATAAAATAAAATCCATTGATGAGGTTTAGGAGGTGAATAATGCTTCAAGTACTCCTAATTTTATTTCTAAGAGTACCAAATATTAACTTGTTACCCCTATAACATAGAAAAGTCATAATGCAAAAGCTTGGAGGGTTACTCAAATACCTCTAGTTCATGAACAACTAGTGGTTCAAAAGGTGCAGCCAAAGGTTAATGTAGATTCACTTAGCATAGTGGATTAGATGAATAAAACCAATGTTATAATTAGTATGTGGGATTCATTTTCTATTCTAGGGTAAAATGATATGCTCATCTAAGAGCTTTTAGCTCTCAAGGTGTCCCCAGATCTAGTTAAGAAGCAACGTATTATCCTAAGTAATTTAGATCAGAAAATGAAGCATCAAGAATAAAAGGTAAAAAAAATGGAAAAGGGGAACAAATATGAGGAAAATTTAGGTAAAATTCCTCCCTTTTACCCCTCTTTTGATATTTGGTGATTGTCTCATTCATAATTGTATGGTAGATAGTGGAGCTAGTAGCAATATCATGCCCAAGAAAAGTATAGACAAGCTTAGTCTTGTCTATAAGCCAAATGTTAAAGGAGTATTGAAACTAGATGGTTCACTAATAAATATAGTAATAATCATTAAGGATATAAATTTGACACTACATGCCTATCCCAATGTTACCATTCAACAAGATGTAGCTGTGGTGGACTTGCCTCCCAACTTTGTCATGTGTCTATCAAGGGATTTTACCTCAAATATTGGAGGATAATTATCATTTTATTGTAAATATTTGATGTTTAGGACCAGGTATGGTACCAAGGTAGCTATACATTCTGAACCTCTTGCACGGTTCCATTTGCAATAATACATGCTAAGTGTTGTGAACACCATTTGTCTCATCTCAGATGAGGTGATAGAAGATAGTGTAGAGAAAACTGAATCACATTTAGATGGGATTCTAGAATTTTTCCTTGATGAGTGGGACTATAGCTCAAATGAATATGATCCTTATAATCTAATTCAAGAAGAAGGACTTGGTTTTTATTGTTGGCATGAGAAAGATGCACCAATTCTGGCCTTGATGAAGGATGATGAGCTCAGTGATGACCTTTGGCAATTATACTTTAATGGGTCAAAGAATAAGCATGGTACCAAGGTTGTAATGATGTTTATTTATCCATCAAAGCAAAGGTAATTCTCATCTATTAATTTTCAATTTAGTGGTTCAAACAATGTTGTAGAATATGAGGCACTAGTTCATGGTTTACAATGGGCTATGAGGATGAAAGTCAACACTTTATAAGTCTTTGGTGATAGTGAACTTTTAGTTCACCAAGTGAGAGGCCTTAATATATTTAAAACCCCATTTCTAAAATATTATAAGCATAGGTTATGGGACTTACTTGAAAAATTTTAGACCTTCAACATTGAGGCAATACCAAGAGATGAGAACAAACATGCAGATAGGTTGGCTATCATTGGGGCACAATTTAGTATCCCAACTGATGTAAGAAGTGAAAATGTCTAGTCACACATGAAGGTGGTGGTAAATCATTCTATCTTAGATAATAATGATAATTAGTAAGATTTTGAATATGATATTTAGATTATCATATTTTTGCAAGAAGAGACTAAGTTTTTCTCAAGAAATTAGTCAAAGGACTTACAGTAGTATGGTGATCAGATTATACAAGTAAAAATAAATAAGTTACCCAAGGGATTGGTCACACTTGAAATAATATTCAATGGTGATGATGAACTTATTGGTGAGTTATCAATGATTTCATGGTAATGTCATGGAAGTGTCTTTGTGAGTGGATAAAGTGCCTTGATAGCTTAAGTAATAATGACAAAGTGTCCAGTGTGCTTGTTCTAGTGTGCTTTATGTATGGTTGGTTGATCTTAAGTATTGACATGGTTAGAAAGGATTAAAGATTAGTATGGTGGTTTGAGCATGTGGGAGGGATCCTAATAGAATTCAAGAGTTTTTTAATGCTTATGTGAATAAGTGAAATTCACCTAATTCATCATTGTTCTCATCTAGACACTTTGGGTCTAGCGGTAAAAAATTTGAGTAGGTGGTTTGATGACATCAAACATTGCCATGTGTGAATGAGTCAAAGGGAGTTAGTCATATGGTTGTGATCACATTAGTCCCTAGTTGTTATGTGTTAGATATTAAGTCATGCATTGAAGTGTGATTACAAATATGAGGGTGTAAAGTTGGATTCTCGGTCAGAATTCATTATTTTCCCATAGTCAATTTTGTAATGTGGTAAGAAGCGTTGAGTGAACATTTTTATGGTGTTATATATTTCATGTGTGAAGGTGTCAATAGAAATTGATCATATGGGTTTATTTATTTTTGAGCATAGATGATTTTTTCTAAACTTGAGATCATGTGCTGAAGCATGGCAAAAGTTATGTAAGAGAAAATTTGGTCTCTAAAATAAATTATAAGCATAGTTGGCTCTATGAATGAGGATTTTGAGAAGGTATTTTAATGATGATATATCTTACACGTACGAAAGCTTCAGGATCAATGTGTTACATGATTAAATTCTCCTATATGAGTATATCTTTTGGTTTAAATTTAAGATCATGTGAGTAAACATAGAAGTTATTGAGGTGAAAAAATAACTACTTAGGCATATTGAAAGGGTCCCCATACTTGGTCATTTTTTAAAGAGTTAAAGCTCGAGCAAGATCGATGGTGCACATTAATCCAACAAGTCAAGATACAATGAGATGAGGATAGGTGCATGATATTTAATTAATAAGCAAATATACAAGATAAGGATCCAGTGATGAGTGGGTGTTCGTATAGATTGATCAAATAGTTATCATTGATCATTAAAGACCTGGTTGATCTGTAGAGATTAATAGAGCACGTTGAGTCAACATTTAAGGATTGCATAATATGAGGTCAAAGTGGTTATGGTTTAATGTTTGGATTTTATGGACTATGCATTAAATTTAAAACAATATTGATGGTGTGTATTCAATATGAGTTGAGAGGACATGAGACTCGAGCATTGTGTTCAAAGGTTAACTATGACCGTTTGTATTTGAATATTTGAATTTGTAAAGGAAAAAACTAGCGTCTAGTTTTTAGACCATATATTTTGATAGAAGACAAATGTTCTCATGTATTAAAAAAAGTGGTAAAGGACTCCATGGTGCATATAATTAATCTAATTTGAATATGTAGAAGTGAATACAATGAAATATATTGAGCTTAGAAGTTGACTATGTTTTTATGCATGTTCTACAAGTGACCTGAGAAGGATATTTGAGCTTATGTAGATGTTGTTTCAATGTCTCATTAAAAATTGTCTATTTGAGAGTGTTTTAGACTCCATGAGGTTACTTTTTGTGAATTTTTGAGGTGTGATCAATATATCTTAATTATGAATAATGATTACAAATTTGAATGTATGTTTGGTAATGATGTTCCTATGTATAAGGTTTTTATTTGTGTTGATTTAGCATACACAGAGGTGAGCTAAGATGACTATGATATTTTGAGGATGTTAAATGGGAAATAAGGAGTGGACCCATGTATTTTAAAGTGGTCCTATGTTCATTTTTTTCTCAAGGGTGTGATAAACGGGTGAATAGGCCTCCATGAGACCTATAAGAGCTACAAGGGCCTTATTAAAAGGTGTAGCTACTTAAGGTGACCCATAGATGCTATGGCTAACTAATGAATATTATATTGATTAGTGTCTTCATGTGATGGATTCCTTAAGGGCTAAGGCATGCCTAATGGCTGACCAAGGTAGTGATTATCAAGATTACTCTATAAATAGTAAAATCAAAGATGGTGATTTTTAGACTTGGATGAGAGACCAAAGAGTGATTAGAGAGAGGATTGTGTGTGTTTTATGGAATGAAGGAGGTGTAGACTAACATAAGTGTGAGTTTAAGACAAAAATAGATAGAGGACTATTTATATGACCTATTGGTCATAATTCTATTGGTAGAATAGTGCACTTGCTATTTGAGTGTAAGCGAAGGTGAAGTGTGATAAACAGAGGTCCATCATCAAGTGTTGTTGACATCAATTTAGAGGTAGATGTGTTCATAGGTGTTATGGTGGTATCTTATCATCTAAGTTGGTTATATCCTCCTTACAAGGTATAACTTGCTAAAAGGTTTGGTTATTATTGCAGCTCAGCTAGATAGGTGCGGTAGCACCTTGTGGGATTGTAGTCTCACTAAATAGGGATTTTAGTTCCTTGATCATTTGTAGATGATCTAAATTGGATATTTTTATTATAAGATAGTATTTAAATTATAGGTTCTAGTTGGTTTTATTCCCCAAGAGGGTTTCCCATGTATATCATGTGTTATATGATTGATCTTGCATGGTCTTTCTTGCTCATTGATGTAAATGTTATGAATTCTTGTGGTAACTGATTAAGTGTTTGAAAATATCATAATTTAATTTGGATTATTTAGCTCACTGATTCACCTCCCCCCCCTCTTATTTATTATAACTTTAATCATTGGTATCAGAGTAAGTCCTTTGGTAAAGGCTTAATAGCTTGAAGGTGATCCAAGATACAATATGGGTAGTCATTAAGGAGGCTTCTCTACTAAGAAAGCACTGATGTTTAATGGATCTAATTATGATTTTTTGAGTTTAAGGATGAGGACATATTATTTCCCTATGATTTTATGTATGGAAATCTATTCTGGATGGTTATGTTGCTCCTATTACTCCTTCAAATAGTGTTGTAGATAAGAAGATGTTTGAGAATAATTCCAAGGTGATGAATGCTATCACTTGTGGTCTTTTAGAGACTAAATAAACCAAGATAATCCATTGTACTTATGCTAAAGAGATATGAGACAAAATGGAGATCATTTTTGAAGGAGATTCAAAGGTCAAGCTTGTGAAGTTGTAGACTCACAGAAGGCAATTTGAAAGTCTCAAGATGGAGGAAGATTCTATGGCATATTTTCTAAAGAGATTTGATGAGACTATGAACATCATCAAAGGTCTTGGAGATAATATTGAAGAGGAAACTATAGTCCAAAAGGTATTGAGGTCTCTATCTCTCTCAAGTCTGATCTAAAAGTATTTGTTATAGAAGAGATTCATGATATTACTCAATTGATTATGGATCAATTGTATGGCACCCTTACTACATATGAGATGAGAATAAATGATGATATACCACCAAATAAAGAATCTACATTCAAGATAGAGATGAATCCTAAGAATAAGTTCCAAGGTGATAAATCTAAAGAGGATGACATATCTGATATTGATGAGGATGAACTAATTGCTTTGATTACTAGGAAATTGAACTTGGCTCAAAGAAGTATAAGGGTAAAGTACCCATCAAAAGTTTCTACTATAGAGAGATAGAAAATTTTGATCAGAAGTGACCTCATAAGCATGATAAGAAAGATGATGAATAGTATGGTGAAGGCCAATATGAAGACAAGAAGACATACAGGAAGAAAGGATTCATAAAGTTTAACAACAAGAAGTTCTTTAAAAACAAGAAGAGTCTCTACACCAAAGAAGATTGTAGCTCATCAAATGAGAATAAAGATAGTGACTCAAAATATGATCATGAAGATGATCATCCTACTAAAGATGAAACTCTATTCATGGATAAGAAAGGAATTTAATCACATCAGAAGGTGTCTACTTAGATTGATTCAAATAATGATGAAGATGAGGTAGAAAATGAGACTATATTAATGAATGCTCTTGAAGAATTGAAGATTGAGAAGAATATCAATAATAAGATGAAATATAATCTCAAGGACTATGAGGAGTAATTTAGTATATTTGAGGAAAGATTTATTGAAGACTCTAGGGATCATGAAGGTGTTGTCATGTTCTTTAATTCTAAATTGGAATCTATGTCTTAAAGTCAAAGATTCAAGGAATAAGAATGTTCAAGGTATGTTTCTAAAAATGAGTCTTTAAAATTTGAGTTAAAAAAGACATCTAGTAAGGTGAATTCATTTGTGAGATTTGAAAAGAGCTCATGTGATCAAGACAAAATTTTGAGTGGTCAAAATCATACTAGTGATAGAACTAGTCTTGGATATGAATAAAAAAAGAATGTTACTCGAGACAAGATGAAGACTAATGTGAACAAGACAATCTTACTTTAAATACAAATCATCAGACAAGGACTAAAGGTGCTGGTAGAGTAAAGACAAATCAGATAAAATAGATAAACATTATGAGGTATACAAGACTCAATGGTTACTATTATGCATGTAATTAATTTGGTCATAGGGCTCGAGAATGCAAGAGATATATTATAACTGAATTTGCATGGGACTATGATGGGGGTCATCAGTCAAAAGGTGTGAATAGAATCAATTGCTTTAATTATCTTGATGTGGGATACCTTGCAAACCATTATTCACATAATATTAGACAAGGTGAGTCCTCTTCAAAAGGGGAAGGTTGTTTTGTTTATCATGACAAAGGAGATATGGCAAATTTCTATCTAAACACGATTAGACAAATTATGTTTCCATAAAGGAATATGGTGTTCTATAATTGTGAACAAAGAGGTCACATTGCTAGGCTCTGAAAGCAAAGTCTTACAAGACAAAATAGATTTAATCAAGCTCTTAGAGTTGAAGAAAGAAGGCAAGTTAACACATGGAAGAAAAAGGTGACAAGTATGAGTCATGATGAAACTACAGTTGTATGTAATCTGTTTGTTATGGTGGATAATGTTTTAGAAGTTAAAGAGTACTAAGATGTCTCATTATCTGCTCATGTTGAGAATGAAGAGATCAAACTCAAAGAGAAGACCAAGGTGTTGATTTAGGCCAATCCTGAGGTATGTATGGATCCAAGTATACATCATGTTGTCGAGCATGTATCTTGTAAATAACATCCATTATCTATGCCTAATGAAGAGGTTCCAAGATATAAGGAAGATTCTATAGATGAAAATGTGTGTCATGAATGTTTTTTGTCTCCATATATTATCAATTCAATTCTATAAGAAAAAGAGAATGTTATAGTGGTTGAGGAAGTTGTTTCTCCTAAGCCAAAGAAGAAAAAGAAGAACTATAAGTATCAATTGAGAAAAGAGGAGATGGAATATGAGGTTCTATTTTTGTTTTAGAGTATTGAGGTGTATAGGGTGTCTTTATGTATTTTTCTTAAGAGACTCCTTTTAGTGGAGAAGCAAGTGTTATTGTGGTGTTCCTTGTGATGGTTCTAAGAAGACTAAAGTTGAGTGTTCTCAGTTGGAATAGGTCCTAAAATGGGTTATAGGAAGTCAATGTTCCCAATGGTTTAGAAACTCAAATATTTGTCTAGAAGAGTGAAATGGTTGTCTTTAGGTGTATAATAATTTTTAGAGGTGGATATTAACTAGAAGGTATTATGTTATCTTTATTTATTTTCATATTCTAAGGTTTTGGGCTCTTTCATAAAAGTGGTCTACCTTATAAGTTGAGGTCTAAAGCTTCTTAATGTGTTGAATGGTCCAAATGGGTGTTCAAATCAAGATTCATATAGAATTGAAGGTTTTTGGTTCTTAAGTTTTTCAACTTTTTGTCAATATAGAGGGCTAATTAGCTAGTAGGTTTATGAAGGAAGTATGTTTTATAGGATGATCCTAGTGATGAAAATTGGTGTGCTTGAGGGGGCATATTAGAGTGGTGTGTGTGTGTGTGTGTGTGTGTGTGTGTGTGTGTGTGTGTGTGTGTGTGTGTGTGTGTGTGTGTGTGTGTGTGTGTGTGTGTGTGTGTGTGTGTGTGTGTGTGTGTGTGTGTGTGTGTGTGTGTGTGTGTGTGTGTGTGTATTTAGGCCTTGAATATGTGTCTACTAGAAATAACGGACTCTATAATTTTTAGCTATGGCTATAAGGAGGCTAGACAGGCCTAGTTTGAAGAAGAGGGATTTTTGCTCAGTTTATCCAAAAGAGAAAAGTACGTGTGTTTCAAGGTGTGTTCTCAAGATGATTAAGAGTAGGTTTCTTATCTGGTGATTAACATAAATTTCTAATTTGTGGTCTTTGTAGTAGCTTGAGAGAGGAGGTTAGCTATCATGTGTGATGGTTCTTCATGGTGTGTGGAGATCTAAAAATGATTATAAGGTAAAATTTCTCAAAGTTTTTAGGGGGAGTCCATCTTATATGTTTCTTGGTGAGTTAAAACAATTTTTTAGTTATTTTGTGTGTTTTTTCTTCATTGGTTGCAATGTTTGATTGAAGAGAGTATTGGCATGTAGCAAGAGGAGGTTGTCAAGATAAGAAGAGGTTAGCTCAATGTAAGGGGGAGTTTGTATCATATTTATAAGATGGTACTTTCCATTTTTATATTCCTTTTAGGTCCTTAGGATTATTTGGTCCCCACTTTGTTATTATGTCAAAGTGGGATAAAGTTCCTATTATTGGAATGCTTGAAGAGAGAGAAGGTGCGTTGTATATTGCTATATATGATGTTTGTTGACATAAATGATAAAAGGAGAGATTGTTAGTGAGTTATATTGATTTCATGATGATTTCATGAAATTTTCCTTGTGATTAAATGAAGTGCCTTGATAGATTAAGTAACAATGATAAAGTGTGCAATGTGTTTGTTCTAGTATGTTTTATGTATGGTTGGTTGATCTTTAGTATTGACATGGCTAGAAAGGATCAGGTTTGAGTATGGTGATTTTATAATGTGAAAGGGGTCCTAAAAAAAGTCAATAATGCTTTGAATTCTTATGTTCATAAGTGAAATTCACCTATTTCATCATTATTTTCATCTATACACTTTGGGTCTAGTTGTAGAAAATTTGAGTAGACAGTTTGATTATGTCACTATTGTCATGTGTGAATGAGTCAAGGGGAGTTACTCATATAGTTGTGATCACATTTTTCTTTATATTTTATGTATTATATTTTAATTCATGCATAAAATTGTGGTTAAATTTATGAGGGTGCAATGTTGGCTTCTCGATCAAAATTCATTGTTTTACTATAGTTAGTTTTGCAATGTGGAAAGAAAAGTCGAGTGAGCATTTTGATGGTGTTATATCTTTCATGTGTCAAAGTGTCAAGAGAAAATAATCATATGGGTTTGTTTAGTTTTGAGCATAAATTATTTATGCTAAAATTGAGGTCATGCATTTAAGTGCGATAAAAGTTATGCAAGAGCAAAGTTGGTCCTCTAGACAAATTCTAAGCATAGTTGGCTCTATGATAGAAGATTTTGAGAAGGTATTTTAATGGTGATATATCTCACACATTCAAAGGCTTCATGATCATTGTGTCACATGGTTGGATTATCCTACATGAGGAGATCATTTATTCCAAATGTGAAATCATGTGATTAAGCACAAAATAAGTTATTGAGGTGCAAAAATGGCTACTCAGGCATATTAAAAGGGTCCCCATAATCATTTTTGAAAGAGTTAAAACTCAAGCAAGATCGATGGTGCATATTTCTCTAAGAATTTAGGATTAAATGAGATGAATATACGTGCATAATGTTTAATGATTGAGAAAAGTTACAAGATAAGGATCCAATGATGAGTGGTCATTCATATAGATTGATTAAATAATGAGCATTGATCATTAAAGACATGGTTGATCTATAGTGATCGATAGAGTGCATTAATTAAACATTTCAATATTTCATGGGATGAGGTCAAAGTGGCTATGGTTTAGTGTTTGACTTTGGTATACTATGTATTAAATTTTAGACAAGATAAATAGTGTGTATTCAATCTGAGCTGAGAGAACATGAGATTTGAGCATTGTGTTCGAAGGTTAACTATGACTATTTGTATTTGAATATTTGAATTTACAAAGGAAAAAACTAGTGTTTGGTTTTTGGACCATATCTTTTGATAAAAGATTAATTTTCTCAATTATTAAAAATTAAATTGGTAAAGGACTCTATGGTGAATATAATGATTCTAATTTGAAGATCTAGAAGTGAATACAGTCAAAGATATTGAACCTAGAAGTTGGCTAGGTGTTTGTGCTTGTTCTGCAAGTGATCTGATAAGGATGTTTGAGCTTATGTAGATGTTTTTTCTATGTCTCATGATGAATTGGCTATTGGAGAGTTTTTTATACTCAATGAGGTTTCTCTATGTGAATTTTAGAGGTATGATCAACTAATTTTGAGTATGAATAATGCTTAAGAAGTTGACTATATGTTTGATAATGGTGTTTCTATGTATAAGGTCACTATTTGAGTTGATTGAGTATATTAAAATGTGATATAAGATGACTATGATATTTTAAGGATGCTTAAGGGGACATAAGGAGTTGACCCGTGTATTTTAAAGTGGTATTATGTTCTTATTTTTCTCAAGGGTGTACTAAATGGGTGAATAGGTCTCCATGAGACCTATAAGAGCTACAAGGGCCTTATTAAAAGGTGTAGTTTCTTAAAGATGACCCATACATGCTATGGCTAACCTATGAAGATTTTATTGAGTTATGTCTTTATGTCAAAGATGCCTTAAGGGTTAATTCATGCCTGATGGCTGACCAAGGTAGTGACTATCAAGATTGCTCTATAAATAGTGAAATCAAAAATGGTAATTTCTAAACTTAGATGAGAGACTAAAGAGTGATTAGAGAGAGGCTTGTGTGTGTTTTATGGAATGAAAGAGGGGTATATTTCCCTAAGTATGATTTGAAGATCAGAATAGATTGAATACTATTTATATGGCCTATTTTGTCATAATTTTATTGGTAGAATAGTGTGCTTATTATTTGAGTGTGAGTCAAGGTAAAGTGTAATAAATAGAAGTCCATCATTAGGTATTGTTGACATCAATTCATAATTGGATGTATTCATAGGTGTTGTTGTGGTAGCTCAACATCTAAGGTGGTTTTAACCTCCTTAAAAGGTATAACTTGCTAAAATGTCTAGTTGTTATTGTTGCTCAGTTAGATAGGTGTGGTAGCACCTTGTGGGATTGTACTCTCACTAAATAAGGATTGTAGTTCCTTTATATTTTGTAGATGGTATAAATTGGACCTTTTAATTATAAGATAGTATTCCAATTATATATTCTAGTGGGTTTTATTCCCTAATAGGGTTTCCCACATATGTCATGTGTTATGTGATTGATCTTGCATTATCTATCTTTCTCATTGATGTGAATGTTTTATATGCTTCATGAATGCATATGGTAAATGATTAAGTGTTTGAAAATATTAGAATTTAAGCTAGATTATTTGGGATCACTAATTTAGCCCCCTCTCAGTGATTGTACCTCTAATAGAACTGAGGAAAGAGAAGTCAATTTTGTCAATAAAAGAGGAACATTATGCCAATGTGGAAGTTGCACCTAGTAAGAACCTAAATTTGGGTAAGTAATGCACTTATTTAGATAAGGAATCTTTCATTGAGTTATGTTCAAGATGTGTTGATGTATTTTCATGATAATATATTTATCTCAAGGGATTTGACCCAAGTCTAGCTCAAAACACCATTGAGCTAGAAGATGAAACTAGGCCAGTAAGGCAAAAAAAGGCATATTAATCCTAAGCTTGAGCCTTTGATGAGAGATAAGCTTCATATTATCATTGAGTTAGATATTATATTTCCAATCAATCACTCAAATTGGGTGGCAAACCTTATTTTAGTAAGTAAAAAATAATAATAAAATTAGACTATGTGTTGACTTCCATGACTTGAATAAGGCTTCCCTTAAAGACCACTATACATTGCCCTTTATGGAATAGATTTTATAGTTGGTTGTAGGTTTATAAAGTTTGTCTTTGTTGGATGGATATAGTGTTTAAAACTAGATTTTGTTCAAGGAAAAAAATAATTCAAAATAGCCTTCACTATAAAGTGGGGGACATTTGCATATAGAAAGATGCCTTTTGGTTTATCTAATGCTGGAGAAACTTTTCAAAGGGCCATGGATATGGCATTATAAGGCTTTCTTAACAAGTTTGTGCTAGTATATTTGGATGATATAATATTATTTTTAAAGAATTCAAGTGAGCACATGGTTCACCTTGAGCAAGTGTTTGAAAGGTTTAGATAATTTGGGGTATCCTTGAATTCTAAAAAGTGTCTCTTATCAGTTCATGAAGGTAAGATTTTTGGACATATAATTTCAAAGCATAGATCCTAAAAGAATAGCCTCAATTCTTTCACTTTCCTTGCCCAAGCACTAAAGAGCCTTAAAATGTTTCTTAGGAGAGATCAATTTTATCAGAAGATAAATCTCATATATTACCACTTTAGCTAAGCCACCTATAGCCATACTAAAGAAGAATCATGGATTTAGTTGGTCCTTAGAAGGAGTGAGGAGTTTGGAGGAAATTAAGAAAGCCATGGCTAGTGTTCTTACACTCATGAACCTAGATTTCTCAAAGGACTTCATTATATACACCTATGCTAACATTGACACCATTTCAGGCATTCTTATATAGTAGAATTATGAGGCCTTAGAGAAGCCAATATCCTTCTTCATTAAAGGCTTGGAAGAGTATGAAATAAGGTAATTTTTGTTGAAAATCATGTACTTTCTATTATAATTTTCATCAAGAAATTTAGATACTTATTATCTAACAATAAGATACACCTGATGGTTACACATCCAAGTGTCAAGGAGTTTATCTTAAACAAGAACATAAATGAGAAAAAATCTATTTGGATAACAAAGGTAATGGAGTATGATGTGGAGATCAAAGTCACAAAGCTGGTTAGAGGCAAATTACTTTGTGAGCATCTATCCCAAGACTTATAAGAGGCCAATTAGGTGGTTATGATGTTAACTGATGAAGAACTTGTAGCTGATCATACCTCACCTACAAGCCAGTATCATGATTTGGTAAGGCATCTTTAGGATGGTCTTTATCCCTCTCATCTCACTCCTTCAAAAAGAAGATATTTTAGATTGCAATCTATCCCATTTATTTGTGTTGATGGTGTTTTATTTAAGAAATATATAAATGACATATTATTAAGATGCATTAAGTAACATCAAAAGGAAAGGTTACTTGAAAATTTCCATGATGGACATGGTGGAGGTCATTACTTAGCAAGGACTACAACCCATAAGATCATGAGACGTGGGTATTATTATCCAAGATTATTTGGTGATTGTCATGCATGGGTTAATGTGTTATGTTTGTAGGGAAGGTGAAGCTTTCATCCTTACCTATCTAACCAATTATAGTGGATCAACCCTTTTTCCAATTGGGATTTAACTTTATTGGTCTCATTAACCCTCCCTCAAGCTCAGGTTATAAACGGATACTAATTTACACAGACTACTTTACTAAATTGATAGAAGTAATGACATTGAAGGAAGCAAATGAGTCTAATGTTCTAGATTTATATAAAGGTATGCTTAATATATATATAAATTCCCTTCAAACATCATTTCTAACAATGTTATCACCTTTGTGGGGTCTCAAATCAGCCAATGTGTGGTTCAACATAGTGTCTTTATCAGCGCTTTATCAAACTACTATCCTAAAGGCAATGGCCTTACTAAGTCAACTAATAAAAACCTATTGAAGATCCTAAGGAGGACCATTGAGGATAATCAAAGGTTATGGCATCTCAAATTGAAGTTAGCTATATGGGTTGATAGGATCACCTATAAGAAGTCAATAGCCAACTCCCTTTACAAGCTAGTATATGGTAAGAAAGTAAGAATGTTTATTTCTCTTAAATTTCCTACCCTAGAAATAATGAATCAAATTGATTTGTTGGAGAATTAACCTATGGAAATTAGATATTCTAAGTTTATGAAGTTGGAGGATACAAGACATTAGTCCATATTATCCATGGAACTCCATCAAGAAATGGTAAAGAGAGCCTTTGACAAAGGAGCTTCTTCAAGATGTTTTAAAGGAAGAGATTTGGTCCTCAAGTGGGATGAGGATAGAGCTAAACTAGGAAGGCATACAAAGTTTGACTCTTTTTGGAGTAGTCCATACACAATTTCCAACTACAAATACCACAATGCCTTCCAACTAGCAAGGATGGATGATGAAAAGCTTCTTATCCCAGTCAATGGGATACACTTGAAACATTGTTATTAAGGAAGCTATGTTCCTCATACATAGTTGTTTTGGATTTTCTTCAAGTTTTGTCCTATCACATTCATTTATTTGATTTTTCTTTGTTCGTTTGATTCCCTATTTTGTTTGTTTCCTTCCATATTTTGTTTGTTTCCTTCCCTATTTTCATGGAATTCATTATATTTGCAAGTCAAAAAGGTTATTTATAGCCATAAATCAAACTTGTCATTATTTATAATTCCAAAATTCATGTATGTAGTTACGTTATCAAGCATATTAGGCATGCTTTCTAGCTAAGTCACCAAAATGTTGTCAATTTTACCCCCATAAGTCAAATTATCACCCCATCATTTGAGACTTAGCATATCATGCCATTTTACCTTGTGGGTCACGTGGGTCTTAAGAGGTTCTTAAGATGATGTATTTTGTTCCCTAATGATTCCTTGTAAGTTTTGTGCCTTCATGTAATTCCTGTCTACAAATATGAGACTTTAAAAATGCTCAAAAAATGACTTGAGCAAACCTAGAAGAGCCAAACCATCATCAGGGCATTACATAAAAATGGACTAGTCGACTCATTTATGTATTTTATAAATATGCTTAGAAAGCCTCTGAAGTCAAAATAAATGCATGGACATGTAGTTCTTCATACCTTGAACATTCCTTACAAAATTTATAGCTTGATAAGCTTGTTATCTCAAGATATAAAGCTTCAAAATTAATACTACAGAATGAAATGGGTGCATAGACATCAAGTTCAAGCCTCATAAAATATCCATTAGAATTCAAATGATCAAGATCAATGTTTGGTGTTAAATCATACTGAAGATCCAATAATAATCAGTGATTTGATAGATGTCAGTGGATCTTGAAGATCTAATGACACATTTGATCATGCATCAAAGATTAACAGTGAGCATAAAGTCAAAAGTTTAGTGTGAATGTAGAGTAGACATGTATCAATATCTTGGGTGCCTAATCAAAGATATAATGATGTACATTAATTGACAAGAATAATGGGCCCAAATAAATTGATGGTGCATGTTTCATCATGTAAAGGTATATCAACGATGAGAAATGAGTCAACAAGTGAGTGAATCTCAAAGACAAATGAGAAGTTGTCAAGTGTCATGAGAATTTCAAACTAACAGAAGATCTATGGTGTGTATTTATTTGTACAAAGAGAGATCAATGGTGTGTGTATAAGTTGATAAAGTAGATCTAATGGTGCTTGAGCAAGTTGATAAATGGTCAAGATTAAAATTTGATGATTAAGTATGATAAAGATCAATGGTATGTGATCACTGAGTAGATCAAGATCGATGGTCAAGATTAAAAGTCAAAATCTAAGTCAAACTAGAGTAAATATCTTAGCCAACTACATGATTATGACCCTTTTCTCCATTCTTACAAGCCAAAAATGAACTAGTGAGGAGAAATTGATGTCATAATAAGATCAAAATAGATTTATTAAGCTATTTAATCTACATCAATGCTAGAAGGATATTGCAAAATATTTATCCAACTATTGTAATGGCTTTGATGTCAGAATTATGCTTGAAAATTATTTGTTTTCATTGTTATAATTGTAAAGAACATTATGTAGGCTAGAAATGAATTGAAAATGACTGATACAATTATCATGGCCATTTTTTAGAAGTATTCTTAGCATGATGATCCTTTCTAACTAAATCAATGCCAGATGATCAAAAATCTTGATCATAATGACCCCTTTTCCATCATCCTACACATTGGTCCCTATCTCTTTCATCCCTTTTGCTATATATATAGGCTTCTAAGCCTTAAAATGGATCCCTCTCTTTGGCATGACTAGACTCTACTAATATTTACACTGTAACACCTCTGTGATGCAATAAAAGACCAAATTCTTTCATTGTACAAACTGATTTCAAGTGTGTTTCATGAGTTCATTGATGTGGTTAAGTGAATATATGTGTTCCTTGCCTCTATTTATATTTCATGGCCTTCATGTAGTGTTTTGGTAGTTCTCACATGTCACTCTAAGTGCATACATAGTCTGTTGGTTAGTGTGGAAGTGGACAACTTCCCTCCCATGCTACGTTGATAGCTAGTTAATGCCTTGTTTTGAAATACTCATGTGAAAACTAATCAAATAGTAAATGAAGTGATGTTTAGTAGTCTTGAAAGTGTACTTTAGTGAATCTTGTGCAAGTTTGAGGATCAAATATTTGGTGTATCACCTCATTTATATATGATTTCATAGTTTATTGTCAATCTCTCTCCCTTTCCCAAGAAAGAGCTAGTTTAGATCTAGTATAGGTGATATATCCAAAATGAAGATGACCTTTTTTAGAGGTCTAACCCAAGTTTAGGTGACCCAAAACCTAAGGTCAATCCCATGTTGGACTACATTTGAGCAAGAGGACTTGAACAATCCCCTTACTCAGCTAGGGTGCAATCTAGACCAAAAACAAATACCTAAGCTTTTAGCTAGGAGTATGATTTTATCTGGTCATAAAATGCTTGAGGGACCAAAACTATGACCATATTAAATAGTCTTTTATAAAAATAGAGTAAGATGTTAAAATGAATATTATAATGGGTTATGAGTTCACTATTTCTCTAGAGTGGTTGATTGGTTGTTAGTTATAGACATTAAGTATTGAATACTTGTTTACAAAACATGTTATGAGAATGTTAATATGTATAAATGTTTAGTTATATCTAGAATATAATGGTACACCATGATGTGTGCTTATACATTATGTTACTTAGAATGCTAGTATGTAGTTTAAACTTAGGGTATACCCATGTGGTATAACCTTATAGTTGCTTAATTATTATTATGTATGTGTGTTGTTTGTTTTTTGAATTCACAAGTTTTGATTACATGTTATTATATAGTTAGGAACCTATGATATTATGGGATATCATAGAGTACTATAGTATAAATGTATGTTATACCCAGATGGTACATATTTTTAATCCCATATTCATATCTATATTTGATTGATTATATGTATGCATATTAGATATTACTATGAATAGTATGTTGGTGATAGTTAAAAGGACTTTATGTATGAATGCATACATCCTTGAAAGTTTAACAAATGCTATGGTAGTATATTTTTGTGTTCCATGGGAGCTATTTTTTGCCTCATTATATCTAGTTGCTTGAATATAAGTTGTGTTTTCATGTAGTTATGACTTCTTTATTATGATTGATTGTGTAAAACTAGTAGTTATGTCTTAGAATACTAGACTATGGTAATATGGGTTATCATAGAGTTTATTATGTTTGGAAACTAATTGTGGTAGTGAAAATTTGTAGTTAAATGTGTATTTACCCAGGTGGTATAAATTATAGTCATTATTTATAGTATGGGATAGAAAATAATGTAAGATTCATTCATATGTTCGATGGAATACATGTATGTTTTGGTTACTCCTATATTTAGCATGTTATGTGATGTGTTTGCTATTAGGATGTAAATGAATATTTTGGTTGAATTTTATTTGACCAATCTACATTATTGGTATAGAGTAAGGAGTGAGATGGACTTCACTGGCCCACTAGCATCATAATGCCAGATGAAGATAGTCTTATCAAGTAGTGTGTATGAATTTGATTGATCTCTAGATCATTATTATTTATTATTTAAAAAAATTTGGATCAAATTATGTTTAGTGAGACATTATCATTTCATGAGTATGATTTACATGTTTGTGTAATATCTTGTAATAGAATAGTTTTCTATGATACACTGTATGTTTAGTTTAGAAATCATACAACACATAGGTACTTGCTTGTCTCTTCAGATTCCCATACCATCACTATCTACTCATCCATGAATTGATAGACATTTTTTGATGGAATTAGTGTGAGAGATTTTTGGTCTATGGTTGGTGTGGAAAAGTGCTCGGATGATGCTCTCCCTTCCCATAAAAATTCTACTTATCGAGATGACACTTGAGATTGCCACAGATACTTGAGTTTAGAAACTATGCTTTTGGGAAGCCATGTATCTTATATATACAGTGTATTTTATTGTACTTATTATTAAATAATTCTATGAATATTTGTAATTACTTGTTGTATATTGATAGCAATGGTTGTAGACTTGTTTAATTGTAGTTGAGTTAATGTGATTAGTTTTTATATTCTCATTATGACATGTACTCTCATGATATTAGAGATAAGTGATATGTTACATATTATGCTTTTTATTGTTATCATACCTTAAGTATTATTATGTTCTTTGTATATTATTTTGGTGTAATCTATTTTTAGTATATGTGTTAAATTAAAAAAAAATCATGTATTTCTAGCTAGACCCTAGTGGGGTTGTTACATTGAGATTCCCTCTCTACTTATATCTCTTCATGGTATCATACCTGATGAATAATTACATGAATCTCACCTTCATGCTCTTGATCTCCTTAATGATCACCATTTTTTTGTTTTATAACATAATTGCCAATACAAGGCCCATATTTCCAAACAACATAAAAAATGAGTTAAAGTTTGCACATTTAATGTTGGTGATATTGTCCTTAAATTAAACTACACTCATGACAAAGAAGGCAAATATGACCAAAAATGGTGGGGTCCTTATTTATTCAAATATATCCTTAATCCAAGTACCTATCACCTTTAGACCAATAAAGGTCATATTTTCAAAGAACCCATCAATGCATAATTCCTCAAGAAGTATTTTGCCTAAATCCTTCCCTTATTATTCATATTTATATATACTATCTCTCTAACACTTTTTTTAGGATACTTACACAGGTCTCCTCATTTATAGTAGTTCTCTATTTTTCAGAAACTTTAATCCTTCCTTTTGGTATTTTGGTTTCCCTTTTTCTCATGAGTTGCATTATAAAACCATGAATAGGACCTAGTCTTCCTCATGATTTCCTTCTCTTTGTTTTCACACTTTTTGGTACCTCATGGGCTTCTCTTTATGGGTTACAATGTAAGACCATGGATAGGAACTGGCCTTCCTCATAAATACCATCTTTTTCTTATCTCATTTATTTTTCACATACTTTTTGGCACCCCTTTGGGTTTTTCTTTTCTGAGTTATAGTGTAAGACCATGGATATGACCTGGCCTTCTTCATAAAATCACCATATTTTTCATTCCTTTTTTAGAATGTGTTTTGCAATAGTTACAAGTTTTTTATCTTTGTTCTCAGCTTTATATTTTGCTTCTTTTGATAGATGAAATTTGTATAACAACCTATATTAGCATGTTATCCTACATTTCCTCATTCTTATGATAATCAATCACACTTTACTATCATTGTATCCCTTTTTTGCCCTTTGTCACTTTTTTGGCAATTTGAAGTAATTCAAACTGTTTCATCTTTCCTTCTTGATTTCTTTTCCTTTCACTCCACATTGTATAAAACAAGGTTGAAGTCAAGATAACACTTTTATTTCACTACCTTTATGAGACTCTTAGACACCATGCTATCTGAGTTTTCTCTCTTAGTAACCAAGTCCCAATTATTTAAATGAAATTTATTTTTAGCACCCATGTTTTGTTTTCTAAATATGTATGGAGGAGGAATAAAAAGATCTATCAATAAAGATAAAATCCAAATCATTTCAAACAAAAATTAATGATATCTAAAAGGCAACATACAAATCTCAAAAGTCAAAATCACACTAACATATGTGATTACAAGCACATCTCTTATCTCCAATCATAACTCAAAATCCACAACTAGCCTCACACTAGAGTTGAGGTACATTGGGGTGTGGAAGGCCAGTAGATTGGAATTGGAGAATTCAATAAAATCTATGGTGTTACCTAGTTTTTCAAATAAGTACCCAATCTTCATAGTAGGTTGATGCCTCTATAAGGGGTTCTGAAGAATGGGGAACACATTGTGAGAAGGTATGTCCATTTTACTTTTCATGCATATAAACTTCATGGGATGATATACATACTTAATTTATTGACCTATGACTTGTGTGGCTAGGATAAGTTCTTCAGAGTCCTTAAGTTTGAGATTCTTCTTATTTCGACAAACCTAATTTGAGTATCTTGACTTTGATAAAAAGTTCCTCTACCTTGGTATTTCCTTCATTCTCCCCTCCACCCATTTCATTTTCCCCCTTGATATTCAAAGTTTGATTCTAAATCTATTTTCCCCTTTTCTCTACTTACTTCTTCTTTACACATTACAAAACATGTTAGCACTACTCTGTTTTAGCTTTATCTATCCCTAGAGCAAAACAACATGTCTGAGCAACTATGGATTACTTTCTTTACACCATGGATCTAAATTTATAGATATGCCTTGATTTATTTTTACCATTTGTCTTTATTTTCCTACCCTTTTTATGAACACCAGAGTCTATTTCTACTTTCATGTACTTTTTTCTATTGATGATTAATGATTGTTATTCCTTATTCATCAATGTTGTTTTACCATTTTGCTTGCCCATCTTTGTTTAAGAAAGGAATTTTATTTATTTTACATTGATGTTTGATTACCATCCTTTTTGACATGTATCCTTGATTTGAGTTGGTGAGTTTTCCTTTCTTACTTAAGGTTTACTTGTTTGAGTTTTTTGGTCTTTAATAGCCTTGGCTTTTTAGTTACCCAATTTACTCTAAATTTTGACTTGGTTATTTGGTCTAACATATTATTTGTCACCCCAGCTTACCAAATTTATAAGTACATCATGTTCACATAGAATTAATTATCTTGGCTTTCCTTTATTTGTTTTTCTCTTTAGTTTTATATCCTTGGTTTTGTCAAAAGCAATCTTTATGCCCTCCATGATCAAAACTTCAAACATAGCAAACAACCATCTAGTGATAAAGGTAATTCAAGGTAGGGATACATTTAATTTTCAATTATTTTATGCTTTAAAATACTACAACTTTTTATCCTCAATGTTGTGTGTTACTATGTTCTTTCTTGAAGCACCATCCCCTATTGCACTTGAGTGACATGTGATAAGCTTCAATTAGGGCATATATATACAAATAATATTTTTAAAATTTATCAATTACTGATGTTCCTTATCTTTTAGGAACCTATCAAGTCTCAATCTCTATGATTGCACACCCTAAGGGATGCACTGGGAAAGGGGTAGGTAGGCCATTGGTGCTTCACAAAAAATGTGTCCCTTATTACCACTTTATATCAATCCAACTAGCTCCTAAAAACATTTCCCTAAGATTTATCTCTTATTTTTCACCCTCCTCTAGTCATTTACCATCTTCATTGTCTCTTTCCCTAACCCAAACCCATTTTTGGAAGTTTACATGACTATGTCAGCCACATTGACCTTGTATTATTAGTTACAAAGCTTACTAGGAAGTAGGTCAGCCATGGTTGACATAGTTTATAACCTAGTTAGTTTTTATCAATTACAATACTAAGTAGACTAGTTTAAATTAAACTTTCAAAAAGGTTTAGAGGTTAGATCTGCCTATATAAACACATCCATTTTTCCATTCTTAGAGAGACAAAAATAATTAATTATTCATTTGTACTTCTTTACAATCTACTCTTCCACCATTATACTTTAGGATTCTTAGCTTAGAGTTTCTACTTGAAGAAGAATCTAGTCTTATGGAGAAGTCTTGGATGCTTTATCATTTCTTATTAATCCCTAAAAACCACAACAACCTCTTATGAAGCACCTTTGGCCAAGGAGAGATTGAGTCTTGATGGTTTCATCTTCTAGGTAAGTAGTTCTAAATTTGTTCCTCTCTTTATTATATAGAAGTAGTATAAGTAATGGCTTTTAAATAATGTCTCTCTCTCTATGCTTTAGGGTTTTACCTATACATAGCTTAAATAGGATTCTCTAATTCATGTTTTATTTTTTATTTACTAACCCCCATGTTGTTCCACATGTTTTGGTGAGAACTAGATTAGATTTTTCTTTACTTGTTATTAGTTTAGTGAATATGAAAACATAGGACCTAGTCAAGGTTATTACATAGTTTTGCCTGAGTGGAGGCTTTGGAACCCTCCCTAGTGATGTTATTATGGTAAGATATCCCTTGGCTAGGTATAGTGGATCCATATTGGTCATGACCTTGATTATATAATGTATCCCCAATTAGAAGTATAAATAGGATTTATCTTCTCTAAACTAGGATTGATTTATAGATCTGATGCATTTCTCATTGCATACAAGATGTTCATTTAAAAAAACAATTGAACTAGATAGTTTTGATGATAAGGGGAAGTTTGAATTAATTCAAAGAAATTTATTTGAGATAGGAAATGAGAGAGTTATACAATGGGGTCCCATTCATCATAACCCATTTGGGTATTGCTATATATAGGCACATAATGCTATAATAGCTCCTATGAAGGAGGATTGGAAGTGAAATTAAACTTTTGTTGGTAAGGTATAATTGGTTTGGGTTGAGGACAAATATGTTGATTGAATTTAGGTGGCGAGATGGTTGTTTGAGGTATTTCCTATGGTTGGGTTGAAAAAAACTATTGGAAGGTTTGGGAACATTTTTTTGGTGTGTAGATGTTAGGGGAAGAGGAGAGATAGTGTGAGAGGTATGATCAACTTGAGTTGTTGAGAGTGGTTCTTAGAAGGTTATAAGGTCATCTTGCCCCAACTTCATTAGATGATATGGGAAAGTAACATGAATGATGTGAAATGGTTGAGAGGTTGGATGGATGAGTGTTGGAAAAGAACTGATAAAAGCAACTAATCTTCAGATGTTAGTCATATTTGCCACATTTTCTTCATTACTAGTGAGGTTTATAAGACATTCAACATTATTTATATAAGGAGTAGGCTTGTTGGAGTTACCTTGATGGTTAAGAAGAGGCTTTTATATAGCAAGATGAACATTATCTTGATTTAAATCTTGATTTTTGTTTTACATTTCATGAGCTTTAAAATCTATCATATACTTATTGATGCTTGCAAATAAGAGATTCATAATCATAGTTCAATCTAAGAAGAATATATATATTTATATTGTGTAGTTGGCTACAAGTCTCATGAGAATGGCCCCAACTAGCATGAAACCTATTGGGTGAATATTTTGTCACCAGCGTACTGATGAGCAAAATAGGTCTAATCATCTATAGCAAGGGAGATTGGTCATCTAAATTTGTAGGTTTACCACATCCAAAGGGGACATACCTCTCCTCTCATCAAGGGGAGGTTCCTTATAAGTATGAAGGGGCTATATACTATATATATATAAGTAGAAAATAACACTCAGGGGTAGGATACACCATCCATCTCTCTTCTTTTAGAGATGATGCTCACAAACAAAGGAGAATATCCTAGTTAAAACATTGAAGGCACTTCTCTTCTTTTAGAAGTGTTCTTGTAGGGAACAGCAGGAGTTATTTTAGGTAGTGATAAGTAACTGGTAACCAAAGGTGTAGGAACCAGCAGACTGAGATGTAGCACAAAGTCTCCACCTCGACTGCCCAAGAGTGAAATAAGAATAACAATGAGGGCACAAAGTTATCCCAAGGTCCTTTACATAAGAACAGAAAGAAAACACACTAAAGGCAATTATGAAGGCACAAAGTCTCTCCACAGTTGGCTTCAGGACACCTTCCTAATTACTTTCACTAGTTCTGCTTGCTAAATTAAATAAATAAGAACACATTTAGAAGATAGGCATAAGAACAATCTCCTAAAATGATACAAGCTATAACAGCACAAAGTCTGCAAAAAACTTGCTTTCTCATTTAGATAAAATGATATGAACAACAATCTGAGCTCAAAGTCTTAGTATTTGCCTTTCAATTTGGGTAGAGTTTTGCTTTTAGTAATGGGAAGATCTCCCTTGTATTAAATGAGAGATTACAATATATAGCACCCTAAGAAAGATTTGGGCACTTATTTTCATGAAAAAAGCCCATGTTGAATTGAATACCTTCAATGCACCTTCAGTTCTATCTAGAAGGACCATGTCAAGAATAGTGCATTGCCATAACTATGGCGTGTCCATTCCTCTAATATGTCTCTTCCTTAGTATGGGCTATCTAGCCCTTTTCCTGATGTCTACATAGCTATCCAATTTGCCATTACTTCATGGAAGAAAAATAGGCCACGTCCTTGATTTGGTGTGCTCAAAACTCTACTTGATCCACTATTTCACCTACTAGAAATAAATCTTTTGAAGATATTTTTGGTCCTTTGGTCTCATTCCTCTCTCCCCTATAGCAGTTTGAGTCTTTGGGCTCTCTTTTTAGCCAGTCACTTGGTTCTTCCTTCGGCTCCTTCTTTGGCCGTGGCAAGTTCTGTTGTTATGAAACTTATTAGAAACTTAAGTAAAATGGGATCTATGACACTTCTTGCCTGAGCAGCTTCAAAAGGGGAACATGGATGCAGACATTTGTCACGTTCTGCTGAGTTGTAACAGGACACATGGCAAGTTCCACTTAACTTATATAAGATTTAGAA
Organism: Torreya grandis; assembly: GCA_037957365.1. Lineage (NCBI taxonomy): Eukaryota > Viridiplantae > Streptophyta > Pinopsida > Cupressales > Taxaceae > Torreya > Torreya grandis. The sequence continues at coordinate 5,364,473 of JARHVA010000249.1, forward strand.
TCCTTTTGAGAGTCCTATGAAAGATGACACATGGTGGCTTCCACTCTACTTTAGAAAAAATATAAAACATTCAAGACTCATTCAAATTCTCATGGATGATGCCACTTGTCATGCTCTACTTGACCTTAGCAACTCACTCGAGGCCCACCACAGTCCTTACAACACAAAAGGGAGAGACCGTAGATGTTGACACTTGTTAGCTTTTACTGAGTTGTAATGGAACACATGGCATGTTTTGCTACTTTGAAACTTATTAGAAACTATGTCCTGATAGATGACACTTGGTAGCTTCTACTTCGACTCTAGAAGGGACACGTGGCAGCTTCTACCGCACTTTGTCTTTTTCCATCAGGCATTTTTCCACAAGATTTTCCTTCAGACAAAAAGTCTGAAGGAATTCCTTCGGGAAATTTTTTTGAAGGAAAGCTTATGTTCCTTAGTTGTTTGTTCCTTGAAATTTCTTCAGGCTTTCTTCCTGAGTGAATTCCTTCAGAAAAAAATTTTTAAGGAATTTTGCCTTAACCATGTTTTCAAGGAAAATCTTCTTGAAGTCTAATGGCTCTTTTACTTAATAATTTCCTTCAGATAAAAAGTCTAAAGGAAATGTTCCCTATCAGCCTTTAAACAAATCTGAAGGAATTCTATCTTTTATGTCTTCTCTTTGACCCTTGAACCAGTGTTGTCTGCCCTTTGCAAGGGCATTTGTTCCTTCAGCCCTGGGGTAACCCCTTAAACCTATCAATTAAACTGACCAATTGAACCAAGCTTGGTTCAACAGTTTAATGGTTCAATCAGTTCAATCTCTTTATTTGGCTAAGTCCTTTTGATCTTTCAAACCAAACACGTTGAACCATTTAGTCATTGAACTCGTTGAATCATTGAACCAAAATGGTTTGAGGCTCAACGGTTTAAGCCTTGGTTTTTTGTTAAGTGTTTGAAGCCGTGGAACCTTGAAATGGTTGAACTTTAAACCTTGACAAGTGCTTAACCCTTGTTGATGATGTTGAACCTTTGAACCCATTGAATCCATTGAACCAAAATGGTTAAAGGTTCAATGGTTCAATGGTTCAATCCTTGCTTAGAAGCTTACCGATGAACATTTTTTTATAGTTGAACCAAGGTGTTGAACCAATCCTAAAAATGACCAAGTGTTGGAAACTTGTTCTTTTGATTGAACTCACCTATAGAAGCCTTTGAACCTATTAAACTTGCTAATTTAAAGCATGATAAGTTCGTAGAAACATATCTGTAGAGTTCATAGATTTTTGGGAAAGCTTTGAAAAATGAAGGACTTGAATGCTCAGAGTAATTTTTGAAAAGGGGAGAGATGATTTTGGTCTGTTGAACCAAGATAGTTCATAGGTTTTCCCAAAAATGTCACTCATTTTTGGGGACAATAGCTGGCTCTAGTTGGGGAACTTCTTTTAGTTGAAAACTTGGAACATGTGAGGGGAGTAGAAACTAGAATCTCCAGTGCCTTTAAAGTATGCCATTGGGCTATGGAGTCATGCTACCTAAAAAGAAAGGCTCCAAAAAATGAAAATGAACAACACAAAGTAGAAACAAAGACTATACATATATACATATGTACAAGTGAACTTATCTGAGACTTCAGGAATTAAAGTGCTTCAGATGCTGCCCATTGTGAGGTAGAGTAAAGAGCATGTCATCTTGATATTTCAATAAAAATTTGTTCTCACCACTGAGCTAATGGATAATAAATAGGCCTCTCCAGAGAGAATCAAACATTCCATGCATCCCCTTTGGTTCTCTTCTCTTGTCCCACAGCAGGACTTGATCTCCAACCTAAAAATCATGGTTCTTTACCTTCTGGTCAAAGAGCTTCTTCACAAAACTTTGGTGGGAAGTGATTCAGTCCACCACCATAGTTCTCTAATCATCCAACTCAGTCAGGCACATGATCTTGTTATCAAGGGGGCTTTCATATGTCTGATCTTCAATTGCCTTAGCTAATTTCAATGCTGGCGATTCCAAGGTGATTGGTATCTCAACATTGATACCATAAAGAAGTTGGAAAGGAGATATACCAATTGCTCTCTTTGGTGTACTATCTACCCATAAAGCATAAACCAATGCTTTATGCCATGTCCTTTGGTTGTCATCCACAAACTTCTTGATGATAGTCACCAGGTTTTTATTACTTGATTCAGCTTGTCCATTCCCTTGTGGAAAGTAATCAGAAGAGTGGGAGAGTGTAATCCCATAGTAGAAATAGAATTGAGTAATCTCCTAAGAAGTGAAACAAGCTACATTATTAGTGACAATCTTGGTTAAGACCCCAAACTTGGAAATGATATTTTCCTTGAGGAAATTGCACACTACTTCTGAAGTAGCATGCTTGGTTGGAATTGCTTCCACCCACTTGGTGAAGTAATTTGGTGTTGTGAGGACATAATCATGTCTAACACTTGAAGATGGGTTTACAACTCCAATAAATTCAATTCCCCATTGCTGGAATGGCTCCTCTATGACCACTGGCTTGAGAGGTAGGATAGCTAACTTGGGTCTCCCAACAAACTATGTTAGGTTGTGGAGCTAAAAGCTTCAACTATGTAGACATGGAGGAGGTTGCTGAGTTCCAGGGATATCAACATCGACAGTGTAACCGATGTCGGTCATCTACAGTGCAAAAGGGAAACCAGTATTGATAGGAGGTTAGCTGACATTGATCATCTCTAAGTAGATAGGGACCGACGTCGGTCACCTATGGCAGTTCTAGAACTATTCGTTGCATGAATAGTTAGTTCGTTGAATCGAGTGTTTGTATGTAAAGGCTATTTTTGGTCTTGAGTTGCGATTCTAATTATTGTAAATTAGAAGTCTAAGTTATTGTTTAAGTGTGGGATCTATTTATATACCCATTGGCATGTATTGTAAAGTGTGCTAGATAACCAGTGTGCTAGTTAAAGTTGAGCAAGTGTAGCTCCTTCTAGTTCCACAGATGAGCAAATAGAGGAAGGCAAGGAAGATCCTTCCAAGTGTAAGATCATTTGAATTGCAGGTTGTTGTAAGTTCATGGAGAAGATCTACAAGGTAAGTAAGATCATTTGAGTTGTAGGTTGTTGCAAGCTTATGGGAGATCTACTTGAAGTACTTTGAGTACTTGTGTGCCAGCAGGGTTATTACTGACTAGTTGGAAGTGAACACCAACTCTGTGTTTGAGTTGTGTGTTGGGACTATTTTTGGTAGGAGAGTGAAATCTTGAGAAGAATTACTATACACTTGGTGTGGGAAGCCTGAAAGGTGTGGAAGAGTGTGGCGTCTCTTCATTTTATTCTTTTTTGGATGAGTATTAATACAGATTGTGTTGTCTCTCATATTCTATGTCATTTGTGAATTCTAGTTACTTATTGCTTTTGGTTAATTCCGCATGTTTAGTTACTAATACAAGGTAATCATATTGTGCTCTTATTGAGGAGCAAGATCCTAACAAGTGGGATCAAAGCTGTTTGTTGTTCTTGATTCCCCATCAAACTACTAGCATAGTTCACATTTATTAACCCACTTGTATGCATCATGAAAGAGAGTTGGCTAGTAATACCTAGCTCACATAATTTTATGGGTAGTCACAGGAGCAAAAAATGTCCTCCACTAGCCAGATTGTCAAAGGATTTCAAGAGTTGGATTTGTTGCTCCTTGTCCACATAGTGAAGGAACACTCCATCAAGTCTCCTCTTATATAGGCCATTGTCCTAGAGGATAAAATTGGTAGCTTTTAGCTTGATAGTTATCCTTTATTTATAAGATAGGTGAGCCAGACATTCACCATAAGTAAGGAAATGAGCAATACCTAAATACCACTCATTCATGGTGGAAACAAAGAGGACTATTAGTGTGTCTTCTTCTCCTGCTTCTTTATGCCTTGTTGTTTTTGGTATATTATTAGCAATCAATTAGCATAGGCCCTTTCCCCATACCAGCTTTGTTGGCTTGATGACTAGATCAAACTCCTAGATCTTTATAATCTAATTACCTCTTTGGGTTCCAAACTCATGCTGAGTTAATATGGATTTGACCATGGTATCAAGAATTAGAGCAGTAACTCATGAATTGAGGATGTAGAAATGGAAATACTTCACTACCTTGACCACCACATAAGCATGCTTCTCCATGTTTGAATACTTCAACTCATGAGCTTTGAGAGGATAGCTCATGAAGGAAATGGGAGATTCCACACCTTCTTTGTTCTGCTAAACTAGGATGGCTAAAAATGTGTGTTCAGAAGCATAGCTATATATGAGGAAATCCTTCGTATAATTTGGACAAACTAGAAATGGGGCATGGGCAATGGCAGTCTTGATATCCTCAAATGTTGACTTGCCTTTTTCAATCTAATTGAAGGTGGCCCTTTCCTTCATCATGTTTACAATGTGCCTAGTCTTCTCAACAAACTTGGGGATGAACCTCTGTAAGAAATTCACCTTTCCAAAAAAAGAGTGAACAGCAGTCTTACTTGCAAGAAAAGTAAGCTCTTGGATAGATTTGACTCTATCTGAGTCAATCTTTATACCTTCATGTGTTCAAGAAGTTTCCCCTCCATTACTCTAAAAATTGACTTCTTGGGGTTTAAAGAAATGTCATTTTGGTGGCAGCACTCCAGCACTTGTTGCAAATGGCACACATGATCTGGGTGATGCTTAGAAAAGATGATCAAGTCATCAAGATAGTCTATGATGAACTTACCCATCTCATCCTTGAAGGCAAGGTTCATTAATCTTTGAAAGGTGGCCCCAACATTTAACAAGCCAAAAGGCATCCTTCTATATGTAAACATGCCCCAAGGTGAGGTGAAGGTAGTCTTATGCTAGTTTGCCTCACCAACTTCAACCTGATTATATCTTGAGAAGCCATCTAGCATTGATAACATCTCTAAACTAGTCACTGTCTAAAGCACTTGATCCATGATTGGTAAAGGATAGTTATCCTTCAAAGATGACTGATTCAAGTTTCTAAAATCCACAGAGAGGCAAATTTTGCCATTCTTCTTCCTTACAGGCACTATATTTGCAATCCACATGGAATGATGGATTGGGAAGATTATCCTGGAATTTATCATTTTTTGTATCTCAGACAAAATGGTACTTGATATTTTTGGATTATACTATCTAGACTTTTGCCTGTAGGGTGTTGAATCAGCCTTGAGAGGAATGTCATGTCAAATTTTATCAGGCCTGAGTGACTTCAGGTCATCGTAAGAGTAAGCTAAAATGTCCATGTAGTGGTTGATCAAAGTAGTGAACTTGAACCTTTCCTCAAGAGTATAGCATTTCCCAATGTTCACCACCTTGGGATCATCCTTGGTACCTAGATTTACTTGATCAAACTCCTGGGAGGAACTTGAATCTGTTTGCAGTTGTTTGATGAATCTGTCATGTTTATCAAATAGTTTCTCAAGGGAAACTAGGCCTTTGAAAATCTTATTCCCTTTAAGTTGTAAGAACTCCTCACCTACGTCTATATTTGATTTAGGAGCTGGCTCACACTTTTAAGGTTCACTGCCTTCAAAATATAGTCATTCAAAGCTATCTTTTTGCTCTAAGAAGGCAATGATTTGATTGTCATCATTAAACACTTGTCAATGATAGGCATTATCAAGTACACTTGGTCAAAAGACCAACTCAATAATGTACCTATCTCCTTTGGGACCAAGAGAGTTGCTGAGACAACCAGTGCATCTACTTGGTCATTAAATTCTCTAGGAATGGTAAAGATGTTGAAAGCATCAAAGCTTTCAATTTGGTCCCAAACTAGGTTGTGGTAGTGGTACAATCTTTCATTCTTGGTTTGATATAGGTTTTTCACCTGACAAACCACCAGTTTAGCATCTCCTTTGGCATGAAGGAGTTTGATGCCTTGGTCTTGAACATCCTTTAATCCAAGTAATAGAGATTCATACTCAGTTTTATTATTAGTGTTGTTAAATTACAACTTGTAAGATGAAGGAAAAATATCTCCTTGAGGAGATATCAGCACAACTCCAGCTCTTAAACTAGTGGAGGAGTAGCTACCATCAAATTCCAGAGTCCATACCTCATCAGACACTAATTTTTCTTTGGATTCTTCTTCATTTAGAGGGGGGTTCTTCCACATTTGCATTACACTCCACCAATTATTCTATTGTCCCAACTAAACTAATCTTCTGGTTGTCACCTTCAAGAGTTTCAACATGCATTTCATGGAATTCATCCGTGGAAAAAAGTAGTTACCCATGCCTGAAGACTCAAACAGAATTTGAGCTTTAGGTGTTGATGTTTGAGTAACCACATATTTTGCTTCTTTCTCAAGGAGCAACCTCTTCATAACACCTTTGACTGGGATTCTCACTTTGGATAGGTCCATGCTCAATTCACCTCTAACATCCTTATAGAAATTTTGGCCAAGAAGGATGCCATATGAAGCTAGGACATACTTGCCCCAGTAGTGGTACTTGCCCCAGTAGTGATTCTTTTGTCTAGAAAGGTTGCAAATGCAAATTAGGCATCCTTAATTTGCCCCAGTAGTGGTACTTGCTTGTTTTCTATGGAGAAGCATCTACCAAAGGTTTTAGTCAGTGTAAGGCCAAGGGATTCAGCCACTTTGGCAGGCATAACATCATCTAAGGCTCTCAAATCAATGATGCAGTTGTTCAGTTGATGTCCATTTATCAGTAATGAGACATAGAAAGGTTTAGTCCTACCTAGAGTAGAAGGGGGAGTAATCACAAGGTTGTTCCTGGTTGGTGCATTCTTAGGGTAATCACGATTCACCTTAGAAATTTCTTATCCTATAGGGTCATTTTGGTTCTTCACACATTGAACCAATTTATCTAATTACTCAAGATGAGACTGCAAAAATTCAAATTTAGACATTTAAATTTTGGTTTTATTTATATGGTCAATTATGTCAAATGTCTAAAATGAACTAGTAATAGAGGATGGGAGTTCATCCTTTTGGTTTTTGGGAGGGGGAAGATTGGTCTACGAATTTGAAGCAGAAGGTGTAGGAATGCTTGATGTATTTACCCTTTTAGCATTCACTAGGTCCTTTAGTTAGAAGGGCAGAGTGGTTCTCCACTTAGCAATTGAAATTGTAGGCTGAGTTCATTCCTCTATTCTTTCTTTATCAGCTTGTTGGGCTGACTGATTCTTAGACTGGGTGAACACATTGTATGATCCATCAAACACTTCACCTTTACTTATGGGTTCATTCTCATAATTTAGGAAACCAATGTTAGAGTCACCAACTAATTCTTATTCTTCCTCAGTGAAGAGATTAGCATCATTTTCAGAGTTTAATTCAAGTTGGAAGGAGAAATTTGATTCAGCCTCAAGATATCCAACTGCTAAAATGGTTAGAGGTGCTTCAATGGCAAGGTTCCCCCATGGGGGAGGAAGATGGTTTGGCTGCCCTTGATTTCTAGCAGCATTGCCTTGATATGCCTAATTCTAAAATGTCCTCCTTGGCATCTCTCTATATGTAAGAGTAGATGACATCCCTTGTGCCATTTGCTTTCTGAGAGCTAGCACTTTATTTTATAGCTTTTGTACCATTGGGTCAGTGGTGACTGTAGGTGAGTATTCAAAAGATGAAGAAGATTTACCTTTATTAGGGTCTCTCCTTATCTTTTCTACCAAGATAAGGTCATCTTCTACCTCAGTAGCTAAGTCTTGAGTAGTAGCAAGGTCTATGTGTCTAGCCCATCTCAGCAAGAAACTCACTTTAGGTAGTTGTAAGTTGATGAAGAAACACTTGAGATTCTGAGGTGTCAGCTGGGTGATCATGGGAATCTTGTGCCTCAGCTTATCAAACCTAGCAACGAAGTCCCTCATAGGTTCATGGGGCTCCTTATTCATTTGTGTGAGTTGGGCCATCAAGGCATGCACATCTTCTGTAGGTTTGAACCTGGCTTCAAAATTTAGCTTTAAGTGTGTCCCAGTTAGTCACTAACCTAGCCTGTAGATGGTAGAACTAATTTGTGGTAGCACCTTGTAGTGTTTCCACAAAAATACTGACTGCCACGTCTTCAAATTCCACTCCTATCACACCACAGGCTATGTTGAAGGTTGCAATGTGTTCATCAAGGTGAACTTTTCTATCACCAAAAAATTTGGGGAAATTCTTCCTTGAACTGCATGGAAGCTCATGTAGAGGTGGGGTCAAATTTAGTGGACCAAAAGAGTTACCCTAGGGGCCTTGAGCCATGATTTGATTGTGAAAAAGAGGAAAAACAAATCTGGGTGGTGTATGGATAGGCAAAGCTCTGCTAATAGTAGAAAAAGAAGCTCTACCTTGTATTGGTGACCTGGTAGGGGTAAGAAAAAGACTCCTAGTTCGTTGAAGGTGAGGTTGTGGAGGAAACAAATCAAAATTACTTTGTTGCACCAACTCAAAAGTAGGGTCAACAACACCTTGAGATTTTTGGCTTTTGGTATAAGGTGGAGTTGCTAGATTGTAGAAAAAAATGGAAAAGAGTAGGATCTACTTCAGCTTAAAGCTTGAGACTTCAAACTATGCGCTCTTCCCCAGTGGAGTCACCAAAAAGACTATTGGGTGAATATTTTATCACCAGCATACTTATGAGGAAAATAGGTCTGATCATCCATAGCAAGGGAAATTGGTCATCCAAAGTTGTAAGTTTACCACATCCAAAGGGGACAAATCTCTCCTCTCATCAAGGGGAGGTTTCCTATAAGTATGAAGGGGCTATATACTATATATATAAGTATATAATAACACTCAAGGGTAGGATACACCATCCATCTCTCTTATTTTAGAGATGATGGTCACAAACAAAGGAAAAAATCCTAGTGAAAACACTAAAGGCACTTCTCTTCTTTCAGAAGTGTTCTTGCAGGGAACAGTAGTTCTTTCAAGTAGTGACAAGTAACTGGTAACCAAAGGTGTAAGAACTAGCAGACTGAGATGTAGCACAAAGTCTCCACCTCAACTACCCAAGAGTGAAATATGAATAATAATGAGGGCACAAAGTCATCCCAAGGTCCTTTACACAAGAACAGAAAGAAAACACACTAAAGGCAATTGTGGGGGCACAAAGTCTCTCCATAATTGGCTTCAAGACACCTTCCTGATTAATTTTACTAGTTATACTTGCCAAATTAAATAAACAAGAACAAATTTAGAAGATAGACATAAAAATAATCTCCTAAAATGATACAACCTATAACAACACAAAGTCTGCAAATAGCTTGCTTTCTCATTCAGATAAAATGATATGAATAATAATTTGAGCTCAAAGTATCAGTATTCACCTTTCAATTTGGGTAGAGTTTTGCTTTTAGTAATAAGATCTCCCTTGTATCAAATGAGAGATTACAATATATAGCACCCCAAGAAAGACTTGGGTGCTTATTTTCATGAAAAATGCCCATGCTGAATTGAATGCCTTCAATGCACCTTCAGTTCTATTTGGAGGGACCATGCTGGGAATAGTGTATTGCCATAACTATGGCATGTCCATTCCTCTAATATGTCTCTTCCTTAGTATGGGTTGTCTAGTCCTTTTCCTAATTTCTGCATAGCTGTCCAATGTGCCATTACTTCATGGAAGAAAAATAGGCCACATCCTTGATTTGGTGTGCTTAGAAGTCTACTTGATCCACTGTTTCACCTACTGGAAGTAACTCTTTTAAAGATATTTATATTCATTTGGTCTCGTTCTAATCTCCCCTGTAGCAATTTGAGTCTTTGAGCTCTCTTTTCAGCCAGTCGCTTGGTTATTCCTTCACCTCCTTCTTTGGCTGTGGCAAGTTCCACTATTATGAAACTTATTAGAAACTTACAAAAAATGGGATCCATGACACTTCTTGCTTGAGCAGCTTCAAAAGGGGAACACGAATGCAACACTTGTCACGTTCTACTAAGTTGTAACAGGACATGTGGCATGTTCCACTTAACTTATAGAAGCTTTAGAATCCTTTTGAGAGTCCTACAAAAGATGACATGTGGCAGCTTCCGCTCTAATTTAGAAACAATATAGAAACATTCAAGACTCATTTAGATTCTCATGGATGATGCCACTTTTCATGCTCCGCTTGACCTTAGCAACTCACTCGAGGCCCACCACAGTCCTTACAACACAAAAGGGAGATATCACAAATGTTGACACTTGTCAGCTTTCATTAAGTTGTAATGAAACACATGGCACATTTCACTGCTTTGAAACTTATTAGAAACTATGTCCTAGAAGATGACACCTGGTAGCTTCTACTTTGACTCTAAAAGGAACACGTGGCAGCTTCCACCGCACTTTGTATTTTTGCATCCGGCATTTTTCTGTGAGCTTTTCCTTTGAACAAAAAGTCTAAAGGAATTCCTTCAAGAAATTTGTCCAAAGGAAAGCTTCTGTTCCTTAGCCATTTGTTCCTTGCAATTTCTTTGGGCTTTCTTCCTAAGTGAATTCCTTCAAACAAAATGTCCAAAGTAATTTTGCCTTAACCATTTTTCCAAGTAAAATCTTCCCAAAGTCTAACGGCTCTTTTACTTAATAATTTCCTTTAGACAAAAAGTCTGAAGGAAATGTTCCCTATCGGCCTTTGAACAAATACAAAGGAATTCTATCTTTTTTGTCTTCTCTTTGACCCTTAAACCAATGTTGCCTGCCCCCCACAAGGGCATTTGTTCCTTCAGCCCTGGGGCAGCCCCTTGAACCTATCGATTGAACCTACCAATTGAACCAAGCTTGGTTCAATGGTTCAATTAGTTCAATCTCTTTATTTTGCTAAGTCCTTTTGATCTTTTTAACCAAACACATTGAACCATTTGATTGTTAAACCTATTGAGCCATCGAACCAAAATGGTTCGAGGTTTAATGGTTCAACAGTTCAAGCCTTGGTTTTTTGTTAAGTGTTTGAAGTCGTGGAACCTTGAAATGGTTGAACTTTGAACCTTGACAAAGAGCTTAACACTTTCTGATGACATTGAACCTTTGAACCCATTGAACCCATTGAACTAAAATGGTTCAAGGTTCAACGGTTCAATTGTTCAATGGTTCAATCCTTGCTTAGAAGCTTGCAGATGAACTTTTTTTTTGTTGAACCAAGGCATTAAACCAATCCTAAAAATGACCAAGTGTTGGAAACTTGTTCTTTTGATTGAACTCACCTATAGAAGCCTTTGAACCTGTTGAACCTGCTAATTTCAAGCACGATGAGTCCATAGAAACATATCTGCAGAGTTCATAGATTTTTAGAAAAGCTTTGAAAAATGAAGGACTTGAATGCTCAGAGTAATTTTTGAAAAGGGGAGAGATGATTTTGGTCTGTTGAACCAAAATAGTTCATAGGTTGTCCCAAAAATGTCACTCATTTTTGGGGACAATAAAACCAACAAAATTTATTTAGATCATACCATGATTTCATTATATGAGTGGGGTCAAGATCTTATGATACATGACTTGGAAGACACTTTTGAAACTCAGTAAGGATATTTTTTTATGGACATTAGTGTTGTTTGGTTGAGAATATGTAGGATTAGGAGTGTTGGTTAGAGGGGGAAAATGATCCATAATGTTGTTTGGAGTGATGGCTTGAATGTTGTGAATAGTGTCATAAGTATCAATAATGCCATCATTAGTTGCATGATGATTTTTATTTTTAATGAGCATACAAGTGCCCATTTTATCTTGAGATTGTTTGAATTAGTGCATGAGAAAGTTGTGTCACTTAGTTTGGTCAAGGGATTCTTATCAAGTTCTTGGAGAGATAGTCCTAACCCAATATTATAATTTAGGGTAGAGAACATTAATGAATAGGTGGAAGAGGTTTTCACCCACCATATTATGCTCACATTTATTAGACAAGTTATTCCATCATTTTATGAAGGCTTATGTTTTTTTAGTTTCAAGTTGTTTACAATTTATAAATTGAGCTAAGTTGTTCTCAAGAAGATCACTAGTTTGAAATTCTTGGACTAGTGAGTTAACCAAGAATTCAATACTAGCGATAGACTAGTTTTTAGTTGATTGTACCAATATAAAGCATCTTCTAAGAGTGTTTTATCTAATAATTTCGTATTATAAAATGTATTAAGTTTGACTAAATATTTATAAAGGTTATCAAATGTATTTAAGTGCAATGTTGGATTGGTGGACCCATTATAAGTGATGGTAGGTGTGATACCCCCTATGTCAATCTTAACTATTTGAGGTACAATAGGTTAATTTTGTAGATGTTTGATTTTTTATTAATGATGGGTGGTTAAGGAATAAGGTTACCATGGGAATACCTGATGGGGGTGGGGGCATTCAGATTTTTTGCTCCCCATAAAACATGTTGGGGTTATTTTTGTAGGTTAATGAGATGGTTTTACATCTACATCATTTTATTAGTGTTATTAGTTTGAAAATTATGCATTTGATTGAGTGTTTTTAATAAAATTTGGTGAGTTTGGTCAATATTTTGACTAGTGTTCCTAGCATGTGATGCATTAGTATTATTATTAATGGCTTGAGTTATACTATAAGTAGTAGCATGCACCACACTAGTGGCATGATAAGCATTGGCATAAAAAGAAGCACTAGTATCATGATTAGTATTGGTATCAAAATATGCACTATTGAAATGATTATAATTGGTATAAAAAGAAGCACCAGGAGCATGATTAGCATTGGTAGCAAAAGAAGAACTAATTGCTTGATTAAGGAGAAGAGTCTTTAGAAAAGGCCCATAAGAAGTTAAACTTAATATGTTAGTAGGGATACTTGGCATGGAGGTTTAATAAGTCATATAAGAATATGTCATGGTGTATGAAGAAGACATAATAGATGGAAAAGGTTGAGAGGAAAAGAAAGTGTTTTCCCCAAATCCGTGAGAGAAAGTAGGGGAAGGAGAAAGAGGTTATTCTACTTGAGGACCTATCTTAAGATTGTAAATGGTTGAAGGGTACTTTCCTCGATGTTGAGGAAATTTGTTAATGAATAAGATCATTTCAATTGTGTACTCTAAATCATGCTCATCTTTAGGAATAATAAAGGATTATGAACTAAGGATGAATGGGGAGGAGTCCCATAATTGGTAGTGTGAGGGGTAACATGGACATTACTTTTATCCAAGGTAGGAGCCACAAGTTGTGTCTTGGGAAACCTATTAGGATTGGTAAAACTCATCATGTTTATCTAATTTAGAAATGTATTATCCTCATATAGGAAATTCATGATGAAGGAAAGAGGCTAAAGAGTTGATATAAATAAGAATCAATTGATAGTATACATAATTAGATAGATTGACATCATTCTATAACACAAGAAATATAATACGGAACAAAGGGAGACAATCATACAAGTCATATATGTAATAATAGATATGAAATAGGATAGGTTGAAAAATATACACAATCAGACATATCGATTATGTACTCTAGAGGGAGAAACTGAACAAGCTGATAAAGATATATTGTCCAATAGAGTGATTGTGTACTCAAGGGAAATAAGATGAATAATTTGTGATAGACTATATCAATATGGATGAAAATTTTATGAAAATATATTAAAAAAATTACAATATAATATCTAATCAAATGAAATGAAGCACACAAGTAATTGGATCACTATGATTGATCTAATTGGAACACACAACACAAACCTTGCACTAACATTGGATAATGCAAGTTTTGCAATACAAAATCAATGATCAAAGAGCAAGAAATAAATTGAATGTAAATGATAAATAATTGGTCATTCTTTAATGTTGCTAAGTTGTAATAAAATTTGAAATTAATGTGATTGGGAATTGGTTGTAAGAAGGAACTAGAAAGTAATTTATGGATAGTTGTAGGTAGTTTAAGCTAAAAAGGATCTATATTGGTGATGGTAGTGACTTGGTATTAGGTCCTTCCCTCTCACTTTTAAATCCCATAATAATAAGGGTGTTGAGTTATTTTCCAATATATGCCATCAACCACGTGTTTATACTTGGCCAGAAAACCAAGTTGACTTTCCTTTCGGTGATGAAATCCAAGTAGGTAGACCTTGGGAAGAAAAAATGTTTAATGTTTTTTTTTTGTGTAAATTTATTTGAAAGTCTTTGCAAAAGAGAAAATAGTGTGACTAAATTGATAAATATAAAAAATTCCTAATTAATATATCTTTTTATTCTAAGCATGCAAGAAACTATAATAAAAAGAAAACTAATTACAAGAAAAAGTAGATTAATTACTTTGACTCTAAAGAGTACAGAGCCTATTAAAGGGACATTGTACATAAATAATACATAATATATTTGGAAAGGTAATTAGTACTTCATGGAATAAATATCTAGAAGAACATAGTCGAATGGGATGACTATGTCTTCTAAATATAAGATAGGCTACAAAACTATGTCGAGCTAGTCGACCTAGTTCTCTATAGGGTTGAAATTTTATAGACTGCAAACTTATGAAAAATAATATTGTAAGTGAAAAATTGAAATTGTATATAAGGTAAGAATTAACCTTGGTGGTTTCGAAGATGCTTAGTTTACAAAAAATTTATTTTGCTACTAAAGTTCTAATTTTAATATTCTATGAATAGAGTCGACTAGGTCGATAGAGTTTTCAAAACTTGTATGCTAAAAATAATTTATAAATAGAGTTGATTGGCTCAACTATGTTTGAAAACTTTTATTCAAAATATTAGAACAATGAATAGAGTCAACTGGTTTGACTATGTATGTAATCCTATAACTGAAGAAGAAGACTATGTCAAAATTATTGATCTAGTCACCTATATTTAGAGAAGCCCTGCACAGTCAGAATGGAGTCATTTTGGGGAGACTGTGTGTTGAACCTATGCATAGACTATTAAGACTATATTGATAGGTTTGATACAGTAATGCAAAAATAAAAATATAATATGATGATAAGAATGAATGTGTGAAATAAAACCTAAAATTAAACCTATGAACATATTGTTAGAACTATATCGACCACTTTGATACTAAATTGGCCTTTTTGTAGTCTTGTTATACTACATTAGCCCACTAGTATGTAATCAACCCCTTTTAACAAATTGTATCAGCCACATATTACCAACTTCATTGGATAGAGGGTACTATGTTGGCCATATTCTTATTTCAAATTATATTAGCCCACTACTATGCAGTCATCCACCTTTAACAATATTATGTTGTCCCACTATTATGCAGTCAGCCCCCTTATTCCTCTCTCACCTTATGAACTGAGTTAATAGGGTTGACTTTGTTCATTGTTATTAGTGGATTTTTAACCATTTACCATAAATACCTTATGCATTTATTAGTCTAATCTTTTCCTAATTAGTACTCCATTCTAACCCTAGTCTACCTAAAAAAATTCCTAGGGTCATTTTTGGTGTATATATTTTGCCTCCCATTAAATTTTATATATTTATCTTAATTTCAAATAAAATTGCTCAAAAAAATTAAAATTCATGTTTTATAATATGTGTTTCACTTTATATGACTACTATGCATCCTCCATGTCTATATTTGTTGTATCCTCACTATGGTCACTCTCTAGGCTCAAATTGGTGTTGAGGTCAACATACCCCCCATTTCTGAAAATTAGGAACCCATGTGTTAAATTGTATAATTTGTACATTAAAACTAAAAATTCACTAGATCAAAGTGTTATTAACATATTTTCACATTATTTGTATTTCAATATCGTCCACTCTATGTTATACTTTGGTCTATTTATTCAAGGCTCTGCCTTAACTTTATCTAATGTTGCTAACCTTTGATCTACATGTTTCAAGTTGTAGGTTTCATGGAACCCCCCAAAAGAATGGATCATGCCTAGGATTTTATAGTTCAATCCCAACTTGGGTTTTTACTAGCCTTCATTCTATGGAAATCTAATTTAAATCTATGTCCAAGCTTCTTGAAACCCTCGTTCAGAAACCCTAGCTTAAATCCTTTTATTTAAATTCAATTTTTGGTGGGAGAAAAATTGGTGGGAACACTTTAAAAATATTGTGAACTCAATTTTAATTTTTACACTAAGAATTAATCATGTTTTTCAACATGACCAAACCATAGCCTAAAAATTATTTTCTTGCTCCCCTTTATATCTTGAACCCTTCATTCCCTTTTAGTATGGTCTAATTTCATGTTTGTAGGGTCCTTTTATTATATTCCTAGCTTATTCAACTTTATTATTCATGGTCCCCCTTGTTACGAACTTAGAATAATGTCTTAGTCCTAAGGCCCCATTCATATTTATTAACATAAATGAGACCTTAGTCTAAAAACTTTAACTTGGGTCCCTTTATATTTTTGATCCTAACTTAAACTATGTGCTTATTTGTAGGATCGATGGCCCATATTTAATTAGGAAAAATTGATCAAATGGATCAAGGTGGACCTAATGAATTGAAGAATTTAATCTATAGAGCTAATCTCAATCAATCAAATAGATCATAATCAATGGTCTATAGCTACTCATATAAAATCAATTGAACATGTATCAATTCAAAATTCTTATGGGACCTATTGTTCATGAGACTTAAATTTGATGTTCTTATACCCATCAATTGACATCTGTGCAGCCATCATTGATGTCTATAAGTCCATTAAATTTTAGTCCCTATAGTTAATTATGCAATATTAAAATTAACATTATCACAACCATTAATTGACATCCATGAGGTCTATAATGACAATGTGAGATCATCAAATTATAGTCCCTATGAATAATTATATGAGATTAAATTTGGAATTATCACAAACATCAATTGACATTTGTGAGTCCATCATTGACGTCCTTGAGACCATAAAATTCAAGCTCAAGGACCAATTTTGAGAATAAGCATGTTTAGAGATTTGTGATTCAATGATAAAATTAGCCTTTCACTTAGCCTTTAACCCATCATAGACCGAGTTCAAATTTGCATGGGATAAATCGTAAACACCATGAACCTAGCTCAAATTTTATCCTAAAGTATGGTCATGTTTATAAACATTTGAATAAACTTTGGTCTAAAATATCATGCTTGGTCCCCATATGTCCCATGATATTTTGGGGTCTATTTCATCAACTTAACCAAAAAAATGCAAGGTCTTGATATTAAAAGTTAGCTTAGAAATTTTTTCCCTAAAATTTTATCATATTTATTAAAATGATAAAACTTTTAGTTAAAAAACATTATACTTGGTCCTTTATTATTAAGGGTCCCCTTTTTATCATGATCTAGACTTAGCTTAAAAAATTTAGCCTATGGTTTATATCATGTTTATTAATATGAAATAAACCATAGCCTAAATTCTTTAACCTAAGTTCTTATATGTCTTGATGCTAACTTAAACATTGTTTACCTTTGTAGGATCTATGGCTCGCATGAGATCAAAAGAATATGATCAAATGGAGCAAGATCTCTAAAGACTATTCAATGGAACCTCCGAGGACCCATAAGATTATCACATGTCAAATGTATGACAACTAAGAGAGATGATAAGGTGAATATCTCAAGAAGCTCCATGAGCCTGCCAAGTGGCATAATCATGAGGATAGTATAAATAGTGGCCAATGGCATCCAACTCATAGGATCAAGATCAATGGATCACATTGATCAATATAAGATTATCCAATGGAGTGAGACCAAGCAAGATTTTCAAATGGAAATGGTTATTTTTTTAATATTAATTAACAAAGTGCCATGAAAGTGCCAACTAGATGCCACATAGATGCCACTTAAGTAGAAAATGATAAAACCAAAGATTTTATGGTCATGAAAAATCAAAGGTATAAAGGCAGAAGTCCAAATCAAATATAAGGCACCAACTTCACTTAAGTCCCAAAAATCATCACCATTAAAGCCTAGAAAAGACTTGAAAAGAAACCCTAGTGTCCATAAATCCCTAATTTAATCTCAAATTTGCCATAGTCAAACTAGAGAGGGCTCAATTATCATTTGAGCAAGTGTAAATTAATCCAGAGGCAATTTTTAGACTGCTAGTGAGCAATTTATAAAACTCACAGTCATGGAAACATGGAAGCAACATAGAGAGGACACAAAGCTCTACTTAACCATAGATTTGGAAGGAAGGTTCTTTAAAGACACAGTATTTGATGATGTAGTGTTAAACACTAGAGATAATAATTGGTCCATGATATTTTTGACAACTGAAGAATTTCAGCCCATAATGAAAGAGGATGAGAAGATTTCATCCTTCAAGACAAAATATTACAACTTGGTTATAGCATAGATGGTGATCCTTTACTATGTAGTGGAAAAATTAGAGGTACTTCACCATATAGATGTCATTCTCCCTATTTTTAAAAAATTGTAAAATTGAAAAGGGTATGTTGATCAATGAACATGCTCATAAATGCATTGACTATGTGTCTCCAATTAATTTTGAGAACTATTATAAGTTACCTAATCCCTAAGTAGATGTACCCACACTTAAGAAATGGGTTAAGGAAAATGACCTGAAAACCATCCTATCCCCATGGTTGAATTTTAGAAACCATGTGATTTCTGATCATAGTGGAAACATTCCCATCAGTCAATTATGACCTAGAATTAGGATGATAATGACCTTAATTAATAGGTTATGTGGAAACCCCACTACCACTTATGTTAATAGTGTTTGGGTACCCCTGGTATACTTTATGATTGAGAAGGAGCTCACCCCTCCCATTGGTGAAGTTAACAGTGCATGTTTATGTAGGCAAATCTCCACAGTCATGAAAGGGTCTAGGAAAAAATGCTACATGATGTCTTACCTTATGGATGCCTTGCTTTCCACAATTGAGATCCCTAACTTTAGGGAATGGTCACCTAAAAAGACACAAATAGTGTCTTAGTTCTATTCAAAGTTACATATCTTCAAGTATAAGGAACATATTCATTTTATCTATGATTACATATATCCTATCTTGAATAAGGCTATAAAAAAATTCCTAATTCCAAGAGTTAGCCCATTATCAAAGAAGTCTAGTGAGTCCATTGGGGACATTTGGTTTTATCTAGACTACATAATCATCATGATTAAGGGAACACAATGCACTCCACTTAGACTACCATTCCATGTTCTAAATAAATTAGCTGAGTAGGAAGTTGCATTATAAATATGCAATGGTATTGATGGTGTTTGTAGAGGGAAGAGGAAATGTTTTTTCATACTCCACCCTTGTCTATTGGTAGAACCATCTTCCAGTATTAGGATAACATTGAAGATGTTGCTAGGCATAGAGCATATTTCAAGTTACATAATGGTGAATTCAGATAGTGGGATCCCAATGATAGAGTTGGGAAAAATTTGAAGGCCAAATAGATAAGTTTGACCTATGAACATTAGCTTGGATTCTATGACTCAATATACACCAAGGTTGCATCCTTCAAAGTGGTATTAGCAAGGTTGAAAAAACATGGCATCAACCCAAAATCTAAATTGATGAGGGACTAGGAAGAAAGTGATGACATTTGGCAACTTGGTCCAAGGAAGTACCACTTGTTAAGAGGTCAATAATCTAGACCTCCCCCCATGCAGTCATAATCACAAGCATAAATCCCAAATCTAGAAGTACAATCTAAATAGAGGCTTGAAGAAAAGAGACCTAAGGAGGGGACCTCATCTTCAGCCCAACCCAATGAACCAAGATATCTAATTGAGTATGTTGATGTGGTGGAAATAGACCCAAGTGAGATAGTGGAAGATGCATTATAGATGTTATCCACTACTAATAAATATGATGAAGAGGAAATATAGGTGGAGGAACCCCAACCCCAAACTAGAGAGGTGGATATATAAAAATGGAAGGAATTAACTTTGAGTCTAGTTCTAGTTGTTCTCCCATAAAAGAGGAAGGTTGAACTTGCATTAGTTCTAGTAGGAAAAAAGAGGCCTAGACTGACATGCACTCACCCATTAAGTGAGGTCAATATATTTAGTGAATAAAATGTGATACAAGGACCAACTATCCATGAATGTTTCATCTATGACAAGTTTCAAAAGGTTCCTACTCTGTAACATTCTTTCACCATGACCAAGCCAATAAACATAACTATCCAAGATGAGCTCAAACCATGGATAATTTCCTTTTAGAAGGAGGAGAAAGAAAGAAAGATGTTTGCCCTTGGGGAGTCAAGTGGCACCCAAATGACTGCTCCTAGGGAGTCAAGTGGCACCCAAATGGATACTTTAGAGCCTCTTAAAATAACTCAATAATCAGTTGAGGTGTAATTCAATCAAAAAATTACAAGTTTGGAGACGCTGACTAAAAAGAAAGCCATGGTTGTTGGTGAAGAATTTATTTTTTAGAAGGTGTAACCATTTATTGGTTTAACTCTAGTATGAGGTCAGAAGCTAGGTGAAATCCCCATATTCGAAGAAGATAGAGTTTAACTGGCCCAATCTCAATCATCCCAACTATAAACTAGCATCAAGGGTCTGAAATAACAAATAGATAACCTAAAGAAGCAAAGGGAAAATATAGAGAGGTAGGCTATTTTATCTATCCTAAATACTATGATAGAGATGATGACATGTTTAATTCTCTAAATATAAAAAATTCAAGACAAGGTATATTAGGTCAGTAAGATATAACATTTAGGGGTTTAATTACTCAATGGTAGAGTTCAAAAGATAAGATGAAGGATTTAATTAGCATCTTGATAGGGGATAAAAATCCTAGGTTTCAAGACCATCAGCCTAGCCCATATAAACATGATCATGGGATTGATTATAGATAAAATTCAATAATTTAGCATGTGATCCAAGAGCTTAGAAAGACTCCTCAGGGATGATAAAAAGTTACTAGATATGATATAATAGTTATTTAAGACCGTGATTGTTAAACCTACAACACTTAACTCCCTAGGCATCATTACAAATGATGAATTCAAGCATAAGACCACTTTGGTCATGCAAGAGATAAAGAGAAATAGTCAAGGTAGGTCTAGGGTTGATAATAGTAGAATCATGGATATGATTCTAATGGTAAAAGAAAATATTTTCAAGGTGAGGAGCATTAAAGAAGCCTTTTAGAGAAATAGCAGGGACCTTAAAGACTTAGCTGAGCAAGAGGATGAACTCTTCTTTGAACCTGTAGTTAATTGGAGACTTATTAATGAGCAACATTATAAGGCACTAAGGCTACAATAGTAAAACCAAGGGACTTCATCAACATAGGGTCCACCAATTAGTTAAGAATATTCTCTTTTGTGGAAGCATTGTAAATTTTTAAAATAGAATATTTCTTTGCAAAGGCATGTGTATTTTTTTTAAATATTTGCTTATAGGTCAGTTAATTTTGAAAAGCCTAGTGTATTCTAGAAACTTTATAGAAAGGATAGCTATCCTTTAAATTTATACACTTTTAAGTTAGTGCAATGAACTGACATACTTCATTGTTTCTATAAAAGGAGTATTGTCTATTGTAAAAGGGGGATTTTTGAGCCAAAACTTGTATACTTTTGAGCTATTAATGCAAGCAAGGAATTTTTAAAATATTGTTCAAATTTGTTTGCATCATTTTATATATGGTTTCTCTCTCAATTATTTGTTCTGAATCTTAGATTTGAATAGTTCTTTTGAATTCTTGGTGTGTACCTTTTGAATGTAGAATTGTTAACTTGTGCATATGCTAGGTTAATTGAAGTTTCCTTAGTTTGCTTCATTTTATTTACTTTACATTTGTATATGTGCATCAGCTATCTGTTTAAAGGAGTAAATATTTAAAGTACACATGGTTCTTATTTTCATTATTTTTTATCTTCCTTAGAAGTTTACCTGATATGTGTTGTGATTTTAGCTTAAGTTATTTTATTTCATATATTAGTTTTAAGTGCATGCCTAGGAAACACTTGAACTCTATCATGATATTTGAGATGAAGATCAACAACACTTTTCTTCTCTACCTTAACCTACCTTTTACCTCTTTTTAAACAAATCACTTTAGCATAGTTTTCCTTATAAATATTCATATAGATTAATCTTTAAATTAGAATTTGATCAAAATTCATTGATACTAGCATAGATTACTTCACTTTGAAAAGATAGTGCCAAGGTGGTTCCCAACCACCAAACTTTATAAATATTATGGAACAGTTTACTTGCTTTACCATTGTTTCATCATAAGTAACCAAATTACCATAAGCTACTACTCATGCTCTGAATTATCTGAATTCTAAAATGAGAAGTGTTCTTTAAATACTAAGAGCACCTATGATACACTTAGAGGCAACAATAGGTGGAGCTCCACTAGTGTTAGAAGGAGGGCCAAATTCTTTGTAGATTTGTATTATCTTTATTGGTTTTTGTGAATTCTATTTAAAGATCAGTTTTTGCATATTTGTGTTTCTTTTAGCATAATTATGTAAATGTTGGTGATCTTCATGATTTTAGACTAGTCTTTGTGATCATTTAGATAAATATTGATATTCTTTGGAGACATACATTTAATTATGGTAAAGATAGCTTTAGAATTATGAAACCAATAGATTTGAGGTTGGTAATATCTATTTTGATCAAAGATCTTAGATCCTTTTCTCAGTTGAGTTCATTTGAGCTTAAAACATGTAAAATTTAATCTTAATTACATATTTAGACACTTATTTTAAATAATTTAGTTAAATATTTTGTCCTTTATTTTTCTTTAAATGAATATTTGCAAATTTTGCTTAATGTGCATTTTTTATCACTGTTCTTTGTAAAGTTAGGATTGACACATTGTATTTCAAATAGGATTCAAAATTCTCAAGATAAATCTACCACAAATTAGAACAAGGTCATGTTTAGATACTAGGGAACTTCTGATCAAGTTAAAAGTCCATAGAAGAGCTAGGTGGGACAAAGGTAAGCATAGGCTTTCAAAGTCTTTGCCAACTTTGCCAATTCAAGGTGCTCACACATTCAACCCTAATCAAGGTATGGCTTGGTTGGGTGGATTTCTATCAATGTTATAGGTGTGGTACATGACCTTCCCCATAACCCTAAGAAATATTTGTCAACATTTAGTCTACTAGTATTATAACTACAGAAGAACATATTAAGTCATTCAAAGTTGCATGAAGATTGTTAAATGTAGTCCATGAGGATGTAACATGTAGGTTATTTCCTTTTACCTTTAAAGATGTAGTATATGAATGGTTTTTAAATTTACTTGAGAATTAAATTAATAGTTTGGACTGCTTTAATAATGTTTTCATTAACCAGTTTGGCAAAATTATTAGTCCCTGTATCTTGTACCAATAATTCACCATGGTAAAAAGGGATTCAAATGAACCCATAAGAGCTTTCAATGCTAGGTTCCAAAATATGTTTAGTAGGACTATAAATCCTTATAGACAAAATGAGGCTTTAACCTTGGAAATCTATAAAGATGCCTTGGATCCCATGACCTTTATTTTTAGAAAGAGAGTTGTTGGTCCTATGAACATTCTAGCTTTAACCTATTCTAAAGCAGTGACCATTAATGATCAAATACAACACCAAGATTATATGTCTTACTCTATTCCCAACATCAATCTACATTTTCCCACTCTGAATGTCTTCCCCAATAATAATTAGAACATACCTACCTTAAATCAAATACCAAATTTGAACCTATTACCTTTAAGTCATGCTCATCCAGCTCAAAACTTAGGATTCTTGAACACTATTGCAAATGGATTTAATCTAATTTATCAAAAATATTTAGTTCCATCCAATGTTACTAATAAAAATTAGGTTCATAATTTTGAGGTTCCCAAAAATGAAAATGACTCCATCTTTAAAATAGTCCAAAAGTTAAGTACTGATTTTCTTCAGCTGTAGAAATAAGTTGGTAATACTAGAGAGAGCTCAGGTAGGAACTTTTATTTCCAAAGTTTTAATAGGACCAATAATAGGTTCTCTAATGATAGTTATAATAACAATAAGAACAATGAGTCTTATGATAAGAAAAAAATGGATATAAATCTTATTGATATTATTTTACTTGATTATTGTAGAGTATATTGCACTTATAGATATGGTGAGAGAGATTACATTGAATTCTGTAAAGATTTTGAATCCTTTCAAGAGGAGATGGATACATTTGAAGTAGTTCTTAATAAATATAATGGTGTAAGTACATCAGGATCTAAATTTTTTGACCAAGCCTTCATGGTAGAGATGTTTGACTTCCCTTTCCAAAAAGATAATGAACTTGATTATATTCTTGAATAGGTCCATGCTTTTTAGCAATTCTTAAAGAAGACATACCCTCTAAGAAATAGAGAGAAAAATCATCCCCTGACTACTTCAACACCTCCAAACAACTAAGTCACTCCCCCAAATACTAATTTAGATAATAACCTAGAGCCTCTAAAGGGAAGCACTTCTAAACATAGTACTGATGCATTTATTTCTTCCAATAAAACTGGGTATAATATTGTGGAGGACATAAATAAAATAAAGGCTAATATTACATTACATGAGTTAACATAGATCACTAAGAAAAGGGACCTATTATTGGAGTGCTTGTATAAAAATCCTAGTAGACCACCTAAAACTGACAATGTCAATGTTGCTATGTATAAAAATAAAATAGAATCCCCAACTTTCCTACTTACTATAAAAATGTTTGGTAAGAAGTTACATAACTATTTATTAGATTATGGTGCATCCACAAATATTATACTAGCATGTATTTATAAACAACTTGGCTTGACTCCTATCAAATCTGATAGATTTATCACTCAATTAGATAAGTCTAGGGTCAAAATAATTGGGGAATTATTAAATGTTCATATGAAACTTGCCTTTGAGCCTAGAGTCCAGGAATTTATTGACATACAAGTGGTAGACATTCACGATGCTTATGGCTTATTGTTAATTAGGAAAAGGACAAAGGCATTAAATGGATATATGTCCAATGATTGTTCTCATTTTTGGCTACCATGGAAAAGAGTCCCAAATTAGATTAGACTAGAAAGGAGCCTCAAATGAAGCACATGATCATAGAATACAATGTTGTGAATGAAAAGGTGAACATAGTTGACTCTAATTGGGGAGTTTTCACTCATGAAGGT
Source organism: Torreya grandis (assembly GCA_037957365.1). Taxonomy (NCBI): domain Eukaryota; kingdom Viridiplantae; phylum Streptophyta; class Pinopsida; order Cupressales; family Taxaceae; genus Torreya; species Torreya grandis. Next base: position 5,389,443 of record JARHVA010000249.1, read on the forward strand.
GCCAAGGTATGTGAGTCTAAACCCTCTCATATTGTTTATATATTGTGGAAGCTACATTTTTATGGGGATAGATGTAAGTTTTCATCTAGAGTAGGAGTTATCCTAACCAATCTTATTGGTAAGGAATATCATGCTTCCTGTAGACTCCAAGTTCCATGCACCAATAATATTGTAAAATATGAAGCTTTGATTATAATATTGAAATTTGACATTAGGCATAAATTTAAAGATCTCTTGGTTCATGGTGACTCAAAACTTGTAGTCAATCAGGTGAGGAGTAAGTACCAATGTAAATTATCATATCTCAAGAGATACAAGTTTAGAGTATGGGATTTTCTATAATATTTTGATGCATTCAACATTATTTCCATCCTAAGGGAATAAAATAAGGTTTTTGATGAGTTTTCCTTGGCTACAACCAAACTTATGCCAAACTATGACTCTCATAACTTTAGCATTGAATTAGGTGTATGCCCTTCAGTCCTAGATAACATAAACCACCTACAATTTTTTAGTGATGACCAATAAATCTTAGATTTCATGACCAATTTAGGAGTATTTGAGGCCCATGTCATAGATAAATCTAATGAGGGTACTCTTGAAGAGGATGGAATATTTGAGAAAAAATTCATTTAGTTGAATGACAACAAAATTCCAAAGGGCATGATTGTCTTGGAGAGGTTATTTGATCAGGATATGCTAGCTAAGAACACTAGGATTCCCAAGGCAAGTGGGAAAGATTACAAGGCAGTTGACATTGGACATCAAGATCAACCTCAACTAGTTAATATTGGGATAGCATGTATGAGCATTGAAGATAAACAATCCAAAGACTTGATGAGAAATTATAAGGACATAATAGCATGGTCCTATGATGACTTGAAGATTTTTGATCCCAAAGTCACCACTCATACAATAAACTTGAAGAAAGACTACAAAAGTTTTAGACAAAATCAAAGGATTTTCAACCTTATTTTAGAGCCTATGATTTTCAAAGAAGTAAAAAAGTTATTAGATGCCAATATTGTATTCCCCATTAGGCACTCTACCTAGGTTACAAATTTGGTACCAATTAGGAAAAAAAAAGTGAAATAACACTGTGCATTGATTTTAAGAATCTAAATAAGCCATCTAAAAAAAATAACTATCCTTTGCCTTAGTTGGACCAAGTTATACAAAGAATTTTTTATTCTACTATGATGTCCTTTCTTGATGGATTTTTAGGGTATAACTAGGTATTGGTGAATTAGTAAGACAAGATGAAAACTATTTTTACTACCAAGTAGGGCATGTTTGCATACAAAAGGATTCCATTCAGACTAATCAATGTAGGATAAATGTTCTAAAGGGACATGGATCATGCTTTTCAAGGCTTGGTAGGTAAATGCATCATTATATACATGGATGATCTAACTATTTTTTCTAAAAATAGGCAAACCACATCATACATTTACAATAGGTATTTGAAATGTGTAGAAGGTATGGGATCTCTCTCAACTCTAAGTAAAGCATCTTCTATGTTATTAAGGTAAATTTTTCATTACTAAGGATGGAATCTCTATAGATCCATATAGAGTAGAAGCTCTATCAAAGATAGAGCCTCCTAATAGTAGGAAAGAACTAAAATCATTCTTTGACAAAATTAAATTTGTAAGAAAGTTTATTTTTGGCTTTGCAAAAATTGTCAAACCATTGAATGACATGATGAAAAAGGATACCAAAATAACTTGGATGTAGGAAACCAAGAATTCCTTTAAGGACATAAAAGAGGCAATTGGACAAGCTCCAATATTGATAAGCCCATATTTCTCCAAGGATTTTTACCTTTAGTCCTTTACTTCTGATCATATTATTGTTGCAGTCTTAACTCAAAAATGATGGATGTGACAATCTAATTGATTTCATGAGCACTAATTTTAATAATTCTAAGTTAAATTATTCTTTGATTGATAAGTAAGCATGTGCATTAGTTAAATTAGTAAAAAAAATCAGCCACTACATTCTTAGGACTAAGGTGCATATTATCTTACCAAACCTTGCTACAAAGCTCATGTTGAGCCAAAATGAAATAGGAGAAAGGAGAGGTAAGTAGATGTCAGTGTTATAGGAATATGACATTTAACTCAAGACTAAAAAATTATTAAGGTTTCAATGTCTGATTCAAATAATTGTTAATGCCAACCCCAATCTTAATGTCATGCAGGTTGAACAAGAAAGTTTTCAACCTAATGATTGGTATGATCTAATTAACCATATATTAATCATTTGAATTTATCCTATAGGTATGAATAAGGAGAAAATAAGATCCCTAAGACTCAATTCATCCCACTACCTGATTAAAGATGGAGTATTATATAGAAATAACTTTGAAGGCATTTAATTGAGGTGTGTATCCAAAGAAGAAGCTAAGATCATGAGAATCTAAGAAGTGGACATCTATCTAGAGGGAAAAAAACTCACATCATCCTTAGATCTATTTATTATTGGCCCACCATCTTTAAGTATTCCCATAAGCATGTAAGGCAATGCCATTCATGTCAAATCTTTAGCATAAAGGAGCCTAAGGCAATCATGACACTGTAACTAGTTATGGTGGATAAACATTTTGCTCAGTGGGGACTATATTTTGTGGGGATAATCAACCCCAACTCATTACAAGCTCACAAGTATTTTCTAACTACTACTGACTACTATACTAGATGGACTAAGGTAGTGGCTACTAAATAGTGTAAAACTGAAGAAGTGATTAGTTTTTTAGAAGAAAACATATGCACCAGATTTAGAACTCCAATCTATCTAGTATGTGATAATGGATATGCTTTCATATCCACTGATATGATAGAATGGCATATGATAATGGTATTAGTTTCAAGTTCTCATCCATCCATTATCCTTAAGGTAATGGTGTATCCAAATCAACCAATAAGAACTTGATGAAAGCAATAAAGAAGTCAATTGTAGATAAGCCCAGAACATGGCACAAGCTTCTCAAATATGCCCTATCAATAGGTAGAACAAGAATTAAGTAGGCCCTAAAGGAATCACCATTCCTATTAGTGTATGGCTAATAACCCATATTCCCTATCACCCTCAAGTTACCTACATACAAGTTCATGTAGGAATATATGGAGGAAGATCAGGAAATTGAAAATTAAAGATTGTTGGACATTATTCAAATGGAAAATGCTAGAGAAGATGATTTTTCCAACTTTAGTAGGAACCAAACCATAGTGAAAATGTGTTTTGACAAATGATCAAAGATAAAAGTGTTTAGGTAAGGAGACCTAGTTCTTCTTTGGGATAAGGCATATAAGCCTAAAGGTAAACATGGTATGTTCACACCTTTGTAGATAGGTCCCTACCAGATTATCGAGATACTTGGAGATAACACTTTCAAGCTAAAAGACCTATAAGGAGCAGAATTCACATTTCCCACCAATGGGTAGTACTTTAAGCATTAATTTTTTGTTGCTCTCCCTGGGGGTCTTCATGGAGTAAAATGTAATAATAGTTAGAGCTAGATTAGGTAGGCTAGGTTTAGTTTCTTTCTACTCTTTCCTTCTTATCCCTTATTTGAACAATATACTTGTATATATTTGTTTGCTTTCCTACTTTATTTATTTTTTATTCTATGTTTTTACTTGTTCTACTTCATTCCTTGCTTATAATAAGTCATTTAGGATAGCCCTTAGCTCAGAATTCAACTTAAATACTTAGGAACTCCATAGTTTAGTAATGCAAGTATAAATCTCAAGAATTTTTTTATTATGGGTTTGAAATGTAGCTTATGTTATAATTTAAAGAAACTAGTAAGGACTAGTAGATAGGTCAACTATTCTATAATAATTTAAACATTGTTTTGATCTAAATTATGCTTCAAGAGGAATTACACATGTGGGATGAAAGTTTAAATTATTAAGGCACAGTCATGTTTTCACTTAACAAATATCCTTACCTAGGACAAATTTGTAACCATAGGTGATTGTCTAAGGATCAAACATTTGACCAAATCCCTAAACCTAGCTAACTTGGTTCCCAACCTTTGCTAAAAAGATAAAAAGATCTAAAAAATACAAAAAATAAGATCTTATTGCAAAATCAAAAGTTTTCCAAGCAAAGGTAATTTTGATTATCTACACCTAGGCTATGGACACCTGGCTGAAAGGGGAGCAAGGCCTTGAGCAAAGCCAAAGGTATCTCTATCAAGGCTATGGATGTTTGGCTAGCAGTAGAGTAATTCTTAAGCCCTCCTTGAGTTAAAGCATGATTCTTAATGAATATCCTAACATGTTATAAGTCAATGTTAATGATTGAAAACATGAAACTTGTAATTTGTCCCCTAAATCCCATGGAAAACAATAAGTGGAATCAAATCACACACACATGTCTAGGTTTTGATGTTTGATCCTAATTTTATAGAGGCAAAGTTTGTCTTAACCATGAACTGGTCTTGATAATGGTATTGATCAAGTAGAATAAGTAATTTAGTTATTTATTTAAACTAGAGTCTTTGAATTCTAACATATTTTTATGTTTCCCTTAGAAGTCACCATTTGTTGAGGTCAACATACCCCCCATTTTTGAAAATTGGGGGCCCATGTGTTTAATTATGCAATTTGTACCGTAAAATTGAAAATCCACTCGATCAGAGTATTACTAACATATTTGCACATTATTTGTATTTGAAGATCATCAATGCTATGTTATACTTTTGTCTATTTGTTCAAGGTTATACCTTAACTTTGCCTAATTCTTCTAACATTTGATCTGCATGTTTCAAGTTGTAGATTTCATGGAACCCCCCAAAATAATGGATCATGCTTGGGATTTTATAGTTCAATCCCAACTTGGGTTTTTACTAGCCTTCAGTCTATGGAAATCTAAGTTAAATCTATGTCTAAACTTCCTAAAGACCTCATTTAGAAACCCTAGCTTAGATCCTTTGATTTAAATTCAAAATTTAGTGGGAGAAAAATTTGTGGGAACACTTTTAAAATGTTGTGAACTCAAGATTAATTTTTACACTAAGGCTTAGTCATATTTTTCAACATGACCAAACCATAAACTAAAAATTATATGCTTGCTCCCCTTTATATCATGAGCCCTTCATTCCCTTTTAGTATGGTCTAACTTCATGTTTTTAGGGTCCTTTTGTTATGTTCCTAGCTTGTTCAACTTTATTCTTCATGGTTCCCCTTGTTACGAACTTAGACTAATGTCTTATTCCTAAGGCCTCACTCATGTTTACTAACATGAACAAGACCTTAGTCCAAAGACTTTAACTTAAGTCTCTTTATGTATCTAACCCTAACATAAACCATGTGCTTATTTGTGGGATCGATGATCCATGTTTAATTAGGAAACATTGATTAAATAGAGTGAGGTGGACCAAATGAATTGAATACTTTGATCCATAGAGCCAATCTTACTTGATCACATGGATTGTAATTAATGGTCTATGGTTTCTCATACAAAATAAATCAAATAACATGTATCAATTCAAAGTTACTATGGGACATACTATTCATTATATTTAAATATGAAACTCTTGCACCTATCAATTGACATCCATGAGGCTATCATTGATGTTCACAAGGCCATCAAATTTTAGTCCCTATGGTTAATTATGTGAGCTTAAAATTGATGTTCTTATGATCATCAATTGACATTTACGAGGTTGTCATTAATGTCCAAGAGAATGTCAAATTCTATCCCCTATGAATAATTATATGAGCTTCAATTTTACAATCTCATGGCCATAAATTGACATATATGAGGTCATCATTGATGTCTATGAGACCATAAAATTTAAGCTTATGGACCAATCTCATTTGGATAACTAAACATGTTTGTCTTCGTGTTTCAAGATCAATGGAGACCCATTTGGAGAAAAGCATGTTTAGAGTTTTATGCTTCAATGATAAAATTGGCATTTAATTTAGCCTTTATCCCATCATATACCAAGTTAAAATTTACATGGGATCAATTATAAACACCATGAACCTAGCTCAAATTATATCCTAAAGTGTGGTAGTGTTTATAAACATTTGACTAAACTTTGGTCTAAAATATCACGCTTGGTCACCATATATCCCATGATATTTTAGCGTCTATTTCATCAACCTAACCTAAAAAATGCAAGGTCTCGATATTAAAATTTAGCTTATAACTTTTTTCCCTAAAATTTTATTATATTTATTAAAATGATAAAACCTTAGGTTAAAAAACATTATTCTCAATCCTTTATTATTATGGGTCCCCCTTTTATGATGATCTAGACTTAGCTTAAAAAATTTAGCCTATGGTTTATATAATATTTATTAACATGAAATAAACCTTCCCCTAAAGTCTTTAACCTAAGTTCTTATATGTCTCGATGCTAACTTCAACATTGTGCACCTTTGTAAGATTTATGGCTCTCATGAGATCAGAGGAATATGATCGAATAAAGTGATATCTCTAAGGACTATTCAACATAACCTTTGAGGACCCATGGGATCAACACATGGTGAATGCATGCCAACTAATAGAGCTAATAAGGTGCAGAGCTTAGGAAGCCCCATGGTTGTCAAGTGGCATAACCACAGGTCCTAGTATAAACAAAGGCCAATGGTAAGAAACTCATAGGATCAAGATCAATGACTCATATTGATCAGTACAAGATGATCCAACAGAGTGAGACCAAGTAGGATTTTCAAAGGACAATGGTCAATTTTTAAACATTAATGAGAAAAGTACCATGAAAGTGCCAAATAAATGCCATATAGATTCCACCTAAGTATAAAATGACAAAACCAAAGATTTTGTGGTCACAAAAAATAAAAGGTATAAAGGCAGAGGTCCAAATCAAATCCAAGGCATCAAATTCACCTAAGTCCAAAAAACCATCACCATTAAAGCCTAGAAAATACTTGTAGAGAAACCCTAGCATCTAAAAATCCCTAATTTGATCTCAAATTGGCCATAATCAAATTAGAGAGGGCTCAATTATCATTTGAGCAAGCAAAGATTAATCCATAGGCAATTTGTAGACCACTAGTGAGCAATTTATAAATATCATAGTCATGGTAGCATGGAAGCAACATAGACAAGACACAAATCTCTACTTAACCATAGATTTAAAAAGAAGGGTCTTTAAGGACATAGTATTTGATGTGGTGACATTAAACATTGGAGAAAATAATTGGTCCAAGCTCTTTTGGATAATTGAAGAATTGTAACCCATAGTGAAAGAGGATGAGAATATTGCATCCTTAAAGACAAGATATTATTACTTAGTTACAACATAGATGGTAAGCCTTCACCATGTAGTGGAAAAACCAGAGCTACTTCATTGTATAGATGTCTTCCTCCCTATTTTTGAAGAATGTAAAATTAAAAAGGGTATGTTGATCAATGAACACACTCATAAATTCATTACCTATGTGTCTCCCATTCATTTTGATAACTATTATAATTTACCTAATAATCGAGTATATGTACCCACACTTAATGAATGGGTTAAGGAAAATGACCTCAAAACCATCCTGGCCCCATGGTTGTAATCTAGAAACCATGTGATTTTTGACCTTAGTGGAAAAATTCCCATCAACTAATTCTGACCTAGAATTAGGATGATAATGACCTTAATGAATAAGTTGTGTGGAAACCCTACTCCCACTTATGTTGATAGTGTTTGGCTACCCCTAGTATACTTTCTGATTAAGAAGTAGCTCACCCCTCCCATTGGTAAAGTTTTTAACACATGTTTATGTAGGCAGATATCCATAGTCAAGAAAGGGTATAGGAAAAAATTCTACATGATGTCTTACCTTATATATTCCTTTCTTTCCAAAATTGAGATCCCAAAATTTAGGAGATGGTCACCTGAAAAGATAGAGAAAATGTCTCAATTCTACTCAAAGTTACATATCTTCAAGTATATGTACCATATTTAGTTTATCTGTGATTCCATTTATCTTACCTTAAATGAGGCTATAACAATATGCCCAATGCCAAGAGTCAGCCCATTGGCAAATAATTCCATTGAGTCCATTGGGGACATTTAGTTTTATCTAGATTGTAAAATCATCAGGATTGAGGGAACATAGTACACTCCAATTAGACTGCCAGTCCATGTTTTAAACAAATTGGTTAAGCAAGAAGTTACATTTCAAATATTTAATGGTATTGATGGTGTTCATAGAGGAAAGAGGAAATTATTGTTGCATACTCCACCCTTGACTATTGTAAGAACCATATTTTAGTATTGGGACAATATTGAAGATGTTGTTAGGCATAGAGCATATTTCAAGTTGAAATATGATGAATTAAGACAGTGGGATCCCAATGATAGAGTTAGGAAACATTTAAAGGCCAAATAAATAAGTTTGACCTATGAACATTAGCCTAGAGTCTATGACTCAATATACATCAAGGATGCATCCTTTATAGTGGTATTTTCAAGGCTAAAGAAACGTGGCATCAACCTAAAAGCTAGATTGATTAGGGACTAGAAAGGAAGTCATGGCATTTAGAAATTTGGTCAAAAGTAGTACCACTTGTTAGGAGGTTAATCCTCTAGACCTCCCCCCCATGCATCCATAATCACAAGTAGAAGTCCTAAACCTATAAGTACAATCTAAATATACACTTGAATAAAGGAGACCTAGGGTGGGGACATCATATTTAGCCTATCCCAATAAACTAGGATCGCCAATTAGGTATATTGATGTGGTGGCATTGGACCCAGGTGAGACAATGGATGATATATTATAGATGTTGTCCACTGCTTATCAATATGATGAAGAGGAAATGTAGGTGGAGAAACCTTAGCCATAAATTGGAGAGGTAGAGATATAAAAAGGGAAGGAATTAGCTCTGAGTCTAGTTATAGTTGTTCTCCCACAAAAGAGGAAGATTGAACTTGCATTGGTTCTAGCAAGACTAAAGAGGCCTAGACTGACATTCACTCACCCATTAAGTGAGGTCAATGTATTTAGTTAAGAAAATATGCTTCAAGGACCAACCATCCATGAATGGTTCATCTATGTCAAGTTTCAAAAGGTTCCTACTCTAAAACATTCTTGGGCCATGACCAAGACAGTAAACATAACTGTCCAAGATGAGCTCAAACCATGGATAATTGCCTTGTATAAGGTGGAGAAAGAAATAAATATGGATCCCGTTGGGGATTCAAGTGGAACTCAGATGACTACTCCTGGGGAGTCAAGTTCCACCTAAATGGAGACTCTAGAGCCTCCTCAAATAACTTGATCACTAGTTAAAGTCCAATTCAATACAAAAACTACAAGTTTGCAGAGGGTGACTAAAAAAAGAGTCATGGTTGCTAGTGAAGAATTCATTTTTTAAAAGGTAGAACCATTTGTTGGTTTAATTCTAGTAGGAGGTTAGAAGTTGGGTGAAGACCCCATATTTGAAGAAGATATACTTTAATTGTCTCAATCTCAATCATCCCAGCTGCAAATTGGCATCAAGGGTATGAAATAATAAATAGAGAACCTGAAGAAGCAAAGGGAAAATCTAGAGAGGAAGGTTATTTTATCTATCCCAAATACTATGATAGAGATGTTTGAGGTATCCTTTTATGACATGTTTAATTATTTAAAGATAATAAAGGCAAGACAAAGTGTAGTAGATCAATAAGATGCAACAGCCAGGGGTTTAATTACTAAATGGTAGAGTTCAAAAGATAAGATGAAGGATTTAATTATCATATTGATAGGAGATAAAATCCTAGGTGTCAAGACCATTAGCCTAGCCCATCTCAACATGGTCATAGGACTGATTATAGATAAAATTCAAGGATTAAGAATGTGGTCCAAGATCTTGGAAAGACTCCTCAAGGATGATAAAAAGTTATTGGATAGGATAGAATAGTTCCTTAAGACCATGATTGTTAAACCTATAACACTTAGCTCCATGGGCATCATTACAGATGATGAATTTAATCATAGGACCACTTTGGTCATGCAAGAGGTAAAGATTAAGGTCTAAGATAGGTATGGGGCTGACAACAGTAAGATCATGGATATGATCCTAACAATATAAGAAAACATTGTTGAGGCAAGAAGCATTAAAGAATCCTTGGAGAGAAATAACAAGGGCCTTGAAGACTTAGCTAAGCAAGAGGATGAACTCTTCCTTAAACTTGTAGTTAATTTGAGACTTATTGATGAGCAACATTAGAAGTCATTAAGGCTACAACAACATAACCAAGGGACTTCATCAGTATAAGGTCCACCAGTTAGTTAGGAATATTCTCTTTTGTGGAAGCATTATAAATTTTAAAATTAGAATACTCCTTTGTAAAGGAATGTGTAATTTGTTAGCATATTTGCCTATAGGTCAGTCCATTTTGGAAAGTGTAGTGTATTCTATAAACTTTATAGAAAGGATAGTTGTCCTTTATATTTGTACACTTGTAGTTATGTGAAACTAACCACATACTTCCTTATTTCTATAAAAGGAGTATTGTCTATTGTAAAAAGGGGGAGTTTTGAGCCAAAACTTGTATACTTTTAAGCTATTAATGCAAGCAAAAAATTACAAAAAGATTATCTAAATTTTTTTGCATCATTGCTATAGATTTTTTCTCTGAATTGTTTGATCTGAATCTTAGATTTGAATAGTTCTTTTGAATTCTTGGCACATACCTTTTGAATAGATAATTGTTAACTTGTGCATATTCTAGGTTAATTTAAGGTTCCTTAGGTTTCTTTATTTTATTTTCTCTACATTTGTAGATGTGCATCAACTAACTGTTTAAAGGAGTAAATCTTTAAAGTAAACATGGTTTTTATTTGCATTGTTTCTTATCTTCCTTAGAAATTTGCCCAATATATGTTATGATTTGAGCTTAAGATATTTTAATTCATATATTGGTTTTAAGTGCTTGATTGGGAAACACTTTAACTTTGTCATGATGTCTAAAATGAAGATCAACAACACTTTTCTTCTCTGCCTTGCTTTGCCTTTTACATCTTTTTTTAACCAAATCACTTTAGCATAGTTTTTATTATAAATATTCCTATAGATTAATCTTAGATTAGAATTTGATAACAATTCACTGATACTAGCATAGATTACTTCACTTTTCAAAGATAGTGCCAAGGTGGCTCCCAACTACCAAGCTTTATAAATATTGTGGAACAATTTGCTTGCTTTTTTTCTATTTCATCACAGGTAACCATATTACCACAACCTACTACTCATGCTCTAAATTCCTTGAATTATAAAATGAGAAGAGTTATTTAAACACTAATATCACTTGTGATACACTTAGAGGCATCAAAAATTGGGTCTTTTAGATTAATGCTTTCTTAAAATAGTAAAAATAACAAATGAATTATTTTCACCTTATTTATATTTGTTATTCAAAATTATTCATATGTCAAATATTTGCAACCATATTTCATGTTTTAACCATATCTTTATTACTACTAGATCTTTTTCCAAACTAAAAGATGTTCTAGAATCCTAACATTATAGATAATATTTTCACATATTACATGTATATTTTGAAAAAAATTCAATTTTTTGCTCTTTTCACCAATTTCTACAGGTTCGTCTAATGTTCCTTGCATTGGACACCTTCACATTTCTTTCACTTCATTTCTTATCTACAAAATTAAGGTAAGTCAAGGTATGTGTTTTTTAATTTGTTCCTTTCATTTATCTTGTTTACTTCTTACTGTAATTTATTCAACTTCAGTGTTATGTGTTGTTATGTTCTTTTCCCAAAGCACCATCCCCTATTTCACCTACATGACACATGATGAGCTTCAAGTGGGGCATATGTATACACATAATATTTTCAAACTTTATCAATTAATGATGACTTATCTCTTATAATAACCTATCAAGTCTCAATCTCTCTAAGTACATGCCTTAAAGGGTGCACTGAGAAAGGGGTGGATAGATCATTAGTGCTTTGCAGGACTTTTGTCCCCTATACCACCACTTGCTATCTTCACAACCTTCTCTTATACACTTCCCTAATATTTGCATCCTCTATTACACATTCCTCCAATAAATTCACCACCTTATTTAATCCCAACCTAAGCCTAAATCCCTTTTTGACATTTACCATACATTATTGGCCTAGGTTGACCCTATATTTAAATTAATATTTATACATTAAGGTTCTAAGTTAGCCTTGGTTGACCTAGACTGGGACCTAACTTATTGTTATCAAACAATGATATAGAGTCAAATTGAGCTGACCCTATCCACTAAACTTTTGGAAAGGTTTAGCGTCGAATTCATCTATATATACACATCCATTTTTATCATTTATTAGGAAGAGAAGAAGAAGAATATTATATTACACATCTAATTATCTACCATTCTACTTGAGAAGCATTGCTTAGGGTTTCAATTCTTTCTTTGGAGATATGTATATTGTCTTATGGAGAAGTCTTTTGGATGCATAGACAAGTTGCGTACCCTAGAGCTGACTTAGCCTTGTTATCCTTACATACCACAACAATCTCTTATGAAGTACCTTGGCCAAGGGAGAGATTAAGGCTCAACAATTTCATCTTCAAAGGTATGTAGTCCTAACTTTTTTCCTCCTTTGTTAAAGTAGATAGATTAGCATTTGTACTTATCTCTCATGCATTAAGATTTCCTATACACTAACTTGAGTATAGATCTTATATGCGTGTTCACTTTTTTATGTTTATTACCCCTACTTTGTGCCACAAGTTATGGTGAGCACTAGATTATATTTTACATTACTTGTCATTTACTTAGTCAATATGAAAACATAGGACCTAGTTATGGTTATTGCATAGTGTTATTTAACTAGAGGCTTTGGAACCCTCTCTAGTGATTTTATTGTGGTAAGAGATCCCTTGGTTAGGTCTAAAAAATCCATCTTGGTCATGAACCCAAATATATAATGTATCAATAGATGGAAGTGTAAGTAGGATTTATCTTCTTTAAGCTAAGATTGATTAATAGGTTAGCTGCATTTTACTTTGTTTAAACTAGGTGTATTTAGGATTGAAAAGATCCATTAGAGTTAAAAAGAGGGAAAATACAATAGCACCTAACTAGGACAATAACCTTGTGGTGCTAGTGTCAAGTTATGGCACTAAAGTCCAAGTGGCAAAACCTAAGGCATTAGGTGATTGAATGCCTAAAGAAGGTTGTGAGACTAATTTTAAGATGTCTAGGGATGCATAAGGCCTACACAAAATCTAGATAAGTGTCTAAATAGGCCATAATATATATCTATGGTTAAACTAGGGATGGGTGGTCTCAAGTAACACTCTTAAATCTCAAGTTAGGATAGAGGGAAAAAATGTACCTAAACTTACCTAAGAGGTGAAGCCTATGAATTTGTATCTGTGTATGTGAAGTTTGCTCCATTATGTGTCCTATAAATAAAATGTGTATAGATCAGTCCTTACTTAAGAGATATCAAAATTAAAAACAAAATTTATTAAAGAGATAAGAGAGGGGAAAATAATGAATAAACCTCATTGGGTATGTGAACCAATGCATAAACGTAGTGACATCTTATGTGTGTGTAGCTAGTGATCAATCAATGAAAAATTTGGACTGAGCTAAATGGATTACTCAATCCCCATGTGTGGGTGGATCAAGAACTCAATCTAGTTTTGACTCCATTTCCCACCCCTACTTGGTGAATCATGACCTATGAATAGCTTGGATTGGATTAATGGCTTGTCCAACCCTCTTATAAAGGTGACTCAAGAACTCAAGTAGATTATGACTCCATCATTACCTACCAATATGTATTAGATGCATATGTAATTAAATTTTTCAATGTAACTGAAGATGTATGATTTTAACTAAAACTATATATAATATCTCTGCAACCACTCAGGAACTCTGGAATGAAAATCACCCTAGGGGCCTCTCAAGAACTTGAGTATATAGTTCAAGGACTACACAATATTAATAACCATTGTAGATGGATTAATGCATCAATATGGTGCATAATTATAACATGGTGTCTAGTGTATACAAAATAGAGAATGACATGGATTTTTCCATTCCATCTAATCAAATACTGCATAATTAAGCATATAAAAATAATGTTCCATCACATGCCCCCAAATCTAATATATAAACACATGGATTCTAGATTGAGTTGTAATAATATATATCTAAGTATCTAAAACTAAAATAAGAGTGATCACACCATGCATGATGCCCCCAATATAATTAAACAAGTATGATTTTGTGTAAAACTAAGAAAAACTAAACAAAAAATGATAATTTCTAGCTAAATTTGTACAACCTAAAATATAATTGTGTTGCCTTTTTTATTTTTATAATTTTATACTTCTGGCGATACTAGATATTAGCACCATACCTTGGATAGTAGTGTTGTGGCATTAGTGTCCACTTTTGGTGCTCGTGTCCAACTGTGTTGTTTTTTCCTAAACTAACTTTAATCTCTATCAAACTATTTCCCACTATGTTTTCCTAATTTTGAGCTCTGTATTATGTACTTGTGTGCTAAAAACTATACTTTGAGTACACTCAAATGGCCTAATATCTATGATAAACCTCTTTGAATTCCCCCTGTTTTGAGGGGAGTTGTTGAACTTATGAAATAAATGTCCTCAAAATAAAAAAACTCTACATGATATGTGTAATCTTGAGCATATATGATATCTACATAATAAAACAATATAATGTGTATACATGACGTCAAAATGTAAGATAATTTGAGCATAAGTTGGTAGTATACAATATATGTTAGATATAGCATTCACAAGGCTGTCAAGATAGATATAATAATATAAGCATGTGAATGAACAAAAAAATTGATTAATAAATTGAGTAATTGTTGGTGTCCTGGGTTTTTTCCTAGCTAAGAAGTAGAGTGTTTAGGTCCTCTTGCTCAAACCTAATCCAACATGGGACTAACCCTAGGTTTTGGGTTACCTAATCTTGGGTTATACCTCTAAAGAAAGTTGGCTTCCTTTTGGGTCTTTCACCTACACTAAACCTAAACTAGCTTCTTACTTGAAAAAGGGAGAGAGATTGACAATAATTCATAAAAGCATGTAAAAATGAGGTGATGCACCAAATGTTTTGATCTTTATACTTACACAAGACACACTATCAGATGTATTCAAGACTAATAAACATCACATCATTCTCTCTTTGATCAACTTCTATATACGTATTTCATAATAAGGCATTGACTAGCTATCAACCTAGCATGGGAGAGTAGTAGTCCACTTCCACACTGACCAACAGACTATATATGCAATTAGAATGACCTACGAGAACTATCAAAACAATGCATGAAGGTGATAAAACTCAAATAGAGGTAAGTAAAACATGCATTTACTTAACCACATCAATGAATTTATAAGACACTTCAATTCAGCTTGTAAATGGAGGAATTTAGTCTTTTATTACATCAAATAGGTGTTACAATACAAATATGGGTAAAGTTTAGTCATGCCAAAGAGAGGGATGTTTTTCAAGGCTTAGAATCCTATATTTATATCAAAATGAGATGAGTGAGATGAGGATCATGAATATAAATATGGAGAAGGGAGCATAATGACCAAGATCCTATAATCTTTCACAATGTTGATGTCATTAAAAAAGATCATAATGTCTAAAACTACTTCTATAAAATGGCCATAACAACCATATCAGTCTCTTTCAATATATTTTTTCCCTGTATTGATGATCCTTATAGTTACAACAATGTGATCAAGTCATTTGAAAGTTGAATTCTAGTGTCAAAGCAGTTACAACAATTAGATCAATCTATTATGATCTTGTTCTAGCATGGATTGCTCCCTATTGGTTCATCTTTGGCATGTAAGAGTGGAGAAAAGGGTCACAATCATGCTACTAGCTTTGGTGATGAACCTTTTAAAACTAATATGTCTACCTCTATGGCATCCCTTTGAAATATTTTCTCTAGTTAAACCTCAACTATATTTGATCTTTATGAAGTCCTTGGATTTCAACTTTTGATATTGGCCCTTGATCTTGATCTGGGTTTCTAAAATTATGCCACCTAGCAGCTTTTCATTTATTCTTAAGATCTTTTTATTATCTCCATCTACCTCCACACTTTCACCATGTGGTGGCCTCATATTCGATCTCAGCTCCTTGTCCTATGCATCATTAATATTCCTTTGCATGGATCAAATACATACCATTGATTTACCTGGAAACTACCATGGTGATGACACTTGGTTGCTTTTCATTAATTCTTTAGATCTACTAACTAGTTGACCCTTGCTCACTATTGATTTACTTTGGTACAATGCATCACATACCATTGATTAGCTTGGTCCCACTAGCTTTTCTAGTCACTACACACCATTAGATATCTATTTAAGCACCTGATATTTTGACACTTGTTAGTCACACTTTCAATCTTGGGTTTGCTAACCTTTTGACTTGATGCTCATTGTTTATCTTCAAATGTACGATCAAATGCATGGCATTAGATTTTTAGTACCCACTAACTCATTAGATCACTGCTCACCATTGGATATTGACTTGATATCCTACAATATTGACAATTTTCAACTACATGTTCATCCTTAGAACATTTAAATTCAAATGGTTATTTATCATAACTTGAACTTGACGTCCCCGCACACGTCTTACTCTATTAGATCAACTTTGAAGGCTTATATCTTAAGATAGTAAGCTCATCAAGATACTAAATTTGTAGTGCATGATTTAGGCATGAATAAATTCATGTTCATGTGATATTTTGTCTTGAGGGTATTTCTAATAATATTTATAAAATACACAATTGAGCTAACCAGTCCATTTCTTCATGATGTTTGAGATGGTCTAGCTCTTAAAGATCATCAATTTCACATTTTAATCTTGATTAAAGTGTGTCAAAAATATTTAAAATGTTATGTGATCTCCTCTTGAAGTCCATATGCTCCTTATGACATTAGATCACTCTTCAATTAGGAATCTGTTCAACTTCTTATTCTAGATTAGGCAAATTTTGGTATGTAGGCCAAATTTGGCCAACATCTTTAGTGACCCAACTAGGTAGCATGCTTGATATGCTTAAGAACTCAGACCATTTACATAATTCTTGGATTCACCAATAATGATGAATCTGACCCATGACTGCAAGAAACCTTTTAACTTTAAAAGATAATGAATTTCACCAAAATAGCGAAGGAAACAAAAAAAATAGGGAAGCTAACTAAATAAAGTAAAAGCAAGAAAACTAAATTACTAGCATAGCATTTAGAAGAAATCCAAAATAAACTTTGTATAGAGAAATAAACCTTTAGTATCAATGTTTCAAGTGTATCCCATTAACTAGGATAAGAAGTTCCTCACCATCCATCTTTACATGTTAGAAGGCATTATGGGATTTATAGCTAGAAATTATGTATAGACCACTCTAAAGAGAGTCAAACTTTGTATGCCTTCTTGGCTTGGCTTTGCCCTCATCCCACTTGAGGACCAAATCTCTTTCTTTGAATCTTCATGAAGAAGCTCCTTTGTCGAAGGCTCTCTTCACTTTTTCTTGATGGCTTTCCATCGCTAGCATGGACTGATGTCTCATCTCTTCCAACTCCATAAGCTCAGCATATCTAATCTCCATATGTTCATTCTCCAATAACTCAAGTTGATGGATTAGTTTTAGGGTAGAAAATTTAAGAAAAATAGGCATTTTTTCTTCTTTACCATATAACAAATTGTAGGGAGAGTTGGTTATTAGATGACTTTAATTCAAAAGGTTAGCAAACCCATAGAGTTGACTTTAATTTTAGATGCCATGACCTATAATTATCTTCAATATACCTTATGATCTTCAATAGGTTATTATTAGTGAACTGAGCAAGGCCATTACCTTGTGGATAGTAATTTGATGAAGTGATAAGAAGACATTATGTTAAATTGTTCATTAGTTTATTCTAGACCCCACAAAATCCATAGCATTATCATAAATAATAGTTGAAGGGACTCCAAACCTAGTAAGTAGACCTTCATAGAAATCTAAAACATTAGTCTCATTTTCTTCCTTTAATTCCACTACTCATGTCCATCTAGTGAAGTAATTTGTGGTAGTTAGTATCCATTTGTGACCTAATATTGAAGTGGGGTTAATGAGACCAATAAATTCCAATCCCCATTAGACAAAGGGTTGATCCACTATAATTGGTTGGAGAGGTAAGGCTATAAGTTTTACCTTTCCTACAAACATAACACATTGTCTACATTTCTTAACCCATGCATGACAATCACCAAATAATCTTGGACAATAATACCCACCTCTCATAATCTTGTGGGTTATGGTCCTTACTAAATAATTCCCTTTGCCATGTCCAGAATGGAACTCTTCAAGCAACCTTTCCTTTTGATGTTGTTCAATGCATCTTAATAGTAAGCCATTGATATATTTATTGAATAAAACATCATCAGCAAGAAGAAATGGAATGGACTACAATCTAAAATATCTTATTTTTGAAGGAGCTAGGTGAGAGGGATAAAAACTATCTTGGAGATATCTTACAAAATCATGATACTAGCTAGAAGGTAAGCTACGATCAGCTACAACTTCTTCATTAGTTGACACTATAACCACCTCATTAGCTTCTTCATGGGCTAGATGCTCACAAATTCCTTTGACTCTAATTAGCTTTGTGACCTTGATCTCCACATCATACTCCATTAACTTTGTTATCCAACTAGATCTTTTATCATTTATGTCTTTGTTTAAGAGAAACTCTTTGATACTTAGATGGGCAACCATTAGGTGTATCTTATTATTAGAAAATAAGTATCTAAATTTCTTGAGAGACCTTATGACTAAAAGTATATGATTTTTAACAAAAGAGTATCTTATTTCATATACTTCCAAGTCTTGACTGAAGAAGGCTATTGGTTGCTCTAAGGCCTCATGGTTATGCTACATAAGAATGCCTAAAATGGTGTCAGTGTAAGCATAGCTATATATAATGAAGTCCTTTGATAAATATAGGTTCGTGAGCATAGGAGCACTAGCCTTGGATTTCTTAAATTCCCTCAAAACTCCTTAATCCTTCCTTGGACCATCAGAAGCTTTGATTCTTCTTTATCATGGCTATAAGTGGCATAGCTAAAGTGGTAAAATATGAGATGTATCTTCTGATAAAATTGATCTTCCCTAATGTTGTTCCCAAAATCCATCACTTGTTTTTAGGATAACATATCAACTATTTTGGTCCTACAGGCCAAAATTCTTCCTTTCCCTTTTCAAAAATGTTTTGAGTATTCAAGTTCTTCAATTATTCAAGCATTCTTAGCTAAAGAACTCACAGGTTCAATAGGCAGGCTTTCTCAAAAAGTTCCAACACTTAGGCATTTTCAAGGCTAGTTCAACACTGAGGTTTAATCAAAAGACTTAGCGGTAAGCTTCAAATAAATGGAATGAACCATTGAACGCTACTTCATAAAGGTTTAAAGGTTTAATGAGTTCAAAGGTTCAAAAAGATTTAAGCACTCAACGAGTTCAAAGAAGTTCAACTGCTTCAAAGAGTTCAATGAGTTAGAAGATTTTGGCAAGTTCAAAAGTTCAATAAAGTTTGGTGGACTTAAAGAAAAGAAGGCTTCAAAGAGTGAAGGTTGAACTCTTGAACCGTTGAACCTTGAACCAAAATGGTTTAATGATTTCAAAGGTTTAACGAGTTCAATAAAGTTTGAAAGACTTAGAAGAACAAAGGATTTGAAGAGCAAAGAATGACCCATTGAGCAATTGAACTTTGAACCAAAAGAGTTCAAAGTTCAAAGGTTCAATGAGTTCAACAGAAACGAAAAGAATCTAGAGAGTTCAAAACTTCAAAGGATTCAAAGAAAGAGAATGAACCATTGAAATTTGAACTGAAATGGTTTAAGGTTCCAAGGTTCAAAGGTTCAATAAGGTTCAAAAGACTTAGAGAATAAAAGGATTCAAAGAAAGAGAATGAACTATTGAACCGTTGAACTTTGAACTGAAATGGTTCATAGGTTCAAATGGTTGAAAGAGTTTAACCAGTTCAAGAAGTTCAAAGTTCACAAGGAAGCTTTAGGTGAATGAAGGAAGTGGAAGATTCTAGAGACAAGTAAGAAAAGATGGTTCAACTGAAGAGGAAAGGAAGTGATTGAACCAAAGAAGTGACTAGACCAAGGAGCTGATAAGACTACCTAAACCATTAAACCATTGAACCAATGAACTCTCAAAGGTTCAAAGGTTCAAGGTTCAACATGGTTCAAGTAAACAAGTGACCAATGACATCCCCATGGATGTCAAATTCAAGGTAACAAAATGCCAATTATTTTTAAATGTGGCGTGAACCTTGAAAACAAACTCAGCAACCAAGCTGATGAAGAAGCTGAAAGAGCCAGCAAAAAAGGAAGAGATAGCTTGAGAGCTCAGATCATGAGAAAAGGATAAAATGCATTAAGAGAAGAGGGAACAAGAGGGAAAGACCATAAATATCTATGTAGGAGTTATTCCAATAGGTGAAATAGTCCACCAGGTGGACACCAGAGAGCGTGAGCACTCAAGGACATAGCCTATTTTTCTCCATCAAGTAAAGGTGAAGTAGACAGCTACACAAATATCAGGAAGAGGACCAAGTGGCCTATACTTTAGAGGAGACATTTGAGATGAATTGACACACCATAGTTAAGGTTGATGCCTTGTTCTAGCATGGCCCCTTGATAGAACTAAAAATGCATTCAAGGCATTAAATGCAGCATGGGACATTTCCATTAAAAAAAAAGTTCCCAAGTCTTTCTTAGAGTGTTATATATTGTAATCTCTTATTTTATGCAAAATGAGATCTCTCTATTATCAGAAGCAAAACTCTGCCCAAATTGAAATGCATTATTGAGACTTTGAGCTCAGATTGTTAATCATATTTTGTTATATGAATGAGAAAGCAAGTGACCTTTCAAACTTTGTGTTGGAATAGCTTGTGTTGTTGAGGAAATTGTTCTTATGTATATATTTTGGATGCATTCTTGTCCATTTAATTAAATAAGTATAACTAGTGGAAGTAACCAGGAAGGTGTCTTGAAGCTGATTATGGAAAGACTTTGTGCTGTCGCAATTGTCTTTAGCATGTTTTATTTTCTTTCTATGTAAAGGATCTTGGGATGACTTTGTGCCCCCATTATCCTTCATATATTTCACTCTTTGGTAGTTAAGGTGGAGACTTTTTTCTACACCTCATTCTACTAGTTATTGCACTCTATTACATTTACTTGTCACTACCAGAAAGAATTCTTGCTATTTACTGTAGACCACTTATGAAAGAAGAGAAGTGCCTTCAGTTTTTTCACCAAAATTCTCTTGACTATGAACATCATCTCTGAAAAAAGAGAGATGGATGGTGTTATCCTACTTTGAGTTTTATTTTCTACTTATATATAGTATATACCACCTCATATTTATAAGAAACCTCCTCTTGATGAGAGGAGAGATTTGTCCCCTTTTGATGTGGTCGACCTACACACTTGGTTGATAAATCTCCCTATGCTATGGTTAAAACACCTATTTTACCCATTAGTTAATTGGTGATAAAATATTCACCCAATAGTTTTTGGTGACTCTATTGGGGAAGAACATGTAGCTTGAAGCCTCAAGCTTCAAATTGAAGTAGTCCTTATCCTTATCCATTTCAAATTTTACAATCTGGAAGTTCCATGGTATACGAGAAGCCAGAGATCCAAAGGTATTATTGACCCTATTTTCAAGCTAGTGCAACAAAGTAATTTTGATTTGTTTCCTTCACCATCTCGCCTTCAGTGAACTAGGAGTTTTCTTCCTACAAAAATTAGGTCTCCATTACCAGACAAAGTGTCTATTTCTACTATTAGCAGAGCTTTGTCAATACATACCCCTCAAGCATTTATTATCCCTCCCTTCAGTAGTCAAATAATGGCAGTTCAAGGCCCCTGGGGTAACTCTTTTGGCCCACTCAATTTAACTCCACCTCTCCATGAGCTACCACACAATTCAAGGAAGAATTTCCCTAAGTTCTTTGGTGATGGGAGAGTTCATCTTGATGAATAGATTACAACCTTTAGCATAGCCTATGGTATGATAGGTGTGGAGTACAAGGACATAGCAGTCAGACTATTTGTGGAAACATTATAAGGCACTACAGTAGACTGGTTCTATCATCTGTAGGCCTAAACTATGACTAAAACACCTTTAAATCCAAATTTGAAACTAGGTTCAAGCCTACAAAAAATGTGCATGCCCTACTGGCCCAGCTCACACAAATGAAGAAAGAGCCTCATGAACCTATGAGGGACTTCATTGCCAAATTTGACAAGTTGAGGAATAGGATTCCTACCATTGCTTAGCCAACAGCTGAGAACCTTAAATGTTTTTTCATCAATTCTCAGCTTTCAGAAGTAAGTTTTCTACTGAGACAGGCTGGCCACATAGACCTTGTTGTTGCTCAAGATTTGGCCACTAAGGTGGAAGACGATCTCATCTTCATAGGAAAGATAAGGAGAGATCCTAACAGAGGTAAATCTTCTTCATCCTCTGAATATCCATCTACAAGCACCACTAATCCAATGGTGTAGAAGCTGGAAAATGAGTTGCTAGCTCTTTAAAAGCAAATGGTACAAGGGATGTCTACTCCTGCGTACAGAGATATACCAAGGACAATATTTCCCAATCAGTCGTACCAAGGCAATGTTGCCAGGAATCAAGGGTAGCCAAATTGCCTTCCTCCCCCACATGAGAAGCTTGCCATTGAAGCACCTCCAACCAATTTAGTAGTTAGATATCTTGAAATAGAATATGATTTATCTTTCTATCTTGAATTGAACCAAGAAGATGATGCTAATCTCTTCATAGAGGGAGAAAAAGAATTAGTTGTCAACTCCAACATTGGTTTCTTAAATTACCAAGATAAATCGAAAAGTAAAGGTGAAGCGTTTGATAGATCATACATTGTATTCACCTGATCCCAGAACTAACCAGCCCAATAAGCTGATAAGAAAAAAATAGAGGAGCATTCTCAACCAGCAATTTTAATTGCTAAGCGGGGAACTACTCTGCATTTTCAATCAAAGGACTCGATGATCACTAAAAAGGTAAGTACATCAAGCATTCCTTCATCTTCAACTTCAAATTCATAGACTAGTACCACCCCTCCTAAAAATTAGAAGGATGGACTGCCTTCCCCCATTCCTAATTCATTTCAAACATTTGACATAATCAACCATGTTAAGAAAACCAAAATTCAAATGTCCAAATTTGAATTCTTGCAATCTAACCCTAAGTAGTTGGATAAGTTGGTTCAGTGTATAAAGAATAAAACAATCCCTATAGGATAAGAAATTCTAAAAGTAACTCTTGGTCCCTCCAAGAACACATCCACCCAAAATAACCTTATCATTACTCCTCCAGCTGCCCCAAGGAAAATAAAACCATTTTATGTTTCCCTACTGATAAATAGACACCAGATGAACAATTGCATAATAGACTCAGGTGCATCTGACAATGTCATGCCCGCCAAAGTGGCAAAATCCCTTGGTCTCACACTAACCAAGACATTTGGGAGATGTTTCTCCATAGAGAAAAAACAAGTGCCACTGCTAGGACAAATCAAGGACACCCAATTTGTATTTGTAGCATTTCTAGATAAGAGAATTAAGATGATAGTCCTGGTGGCTGATGTCCCAGCCTCCTACAACATTCTGCTTGGATGAAATTTTTGTAAGGATGTTGGTGGTGAGTTGAGCATGGACCTATCTGAATCAAGGATCCTGATCAAAGGCGTCATGTAGAGATTACTACCTGAGAAGGAGGTAAAATATATTGTCACTCAAACATTAGCACCTAAAGCTCAAATTCTATTTGAGTCTTCAAGCATGGATAATTACTTCTTGGCCACAGAATATGTTCATGTTTTTATAGATGGAAGTCCTATAGCTAGTGATCCAAGAATTGATTCAAACAAAAAAATAGAAGAATTAATAGAGCACAGTGCAAGTGTAGAAGATCAACCCCTCCAAACGAAGGAAAATCTAAGAAAAAATTAGTTTTTGGTGGCATATAGATTTTAGAATTTTATGGCAGCTATTCTTCTATCGATTCTAGAGCTGGGATCATGTTGATATCTCCTCAAGGAGATATTTTTCCTTTTTCATACAAATTGTAGTTCAGAAACACCAACAATACTACTAAATATGAATCATTGTTGCTCAGATTAAAGGCCACTCAGGACAGGGGTGTCAAACTCTTTCATGACAAAGGAGATGCTAAGCTAGCGGTTTGTCAGGTGAGGAACCTATATCAAACAAAGAATAAAAGATTTCACTATTACCATAATCTAGTTTGGGATCAAATTGAAAACTTTGATGCTTTCAGTATCTCTATAGTGCCCAGGGAATTCAATGACCGAGCTGATGCATTAGCTATTTTTGCAACTCTTTTGGTTCCTCACCCAAATTTTAAGGGAGATAGGTACACTATCAAACTGGTCTTTCAACTAAGTGTGCCTAATAATGCTAATCATTAGCAAGTGTTCAATGGTGACAACCAAATCATCACCTTTTTGGAATAAAAAGATAGCTTTGAATAACTTCACTTCAAATACAGTGACCCTCAAAAACATGAATTAGCCGCTAAAATGAGTTTAGACGTAGGTGAAAATTTCCTACAGCTCAAAGGGAATAAAATTCCAAAAGGATTAGTTTCCCTTGAGAAACTGTTTGACAAGCATGATAGGTTCATCAAACTGTAACAAATGGATTCAAGCTCCTCCCAGGAGTTTGATCAGATAAATTTAGGTACCAAGAAAAATCCTAAGATGGTGAACATTGGGAAGTGATGCACTCTGAAAGAGAAACTTCAATTTGCTGACCTGCTTCACCATTACATGGATGTTTTGGCATACTCTTATGATGATCTGAAGTCACTCAAGCTAGAAGAAATTTTCCATGAAATTCCTCTCAAGAGTGATTCAATGCCTTTTAAGTAAAAATCCTAGTAGTATAATCCTAAGATATCAGGTACTATTCTGTCTGAAATATATAAAATGCTTAATGCTAGAATAATTTTCTCAATCCATCATTCCACATGGATTGCAAACATAGCTCTTATGAGAAAAAAGAATGGAAAAATTTGCCTCTACGTGGATTTTAAGAATTTGAATCAATCCTCCCTAAAGGATAATTACTCTCTGCCCATCATGGATCAAGTCCTTCAGACGGTGACTAGTTCAGAGATGTTATCAATGCTAGATGGCTTCTTGGGGTACAATCAAGTGGACGTTGGTGAAGCAGACCAATATAAGACTACCTTCACCACACCTTAGGGAACCTTTACATATCGAAGAATGTCATCTAGCCTGATAAATGCTGGTGCCACTTTTCAGAGAGAAATGGACCTTGCTTTTAGAGATGAAATGGGTAAGTTCATTTTGGTATACCTTGATGACTTGACTATTTTTTCCAAGCATCATCTTGATCATGTGCACCATTTGCAACAAGTGTTGGAATGATGTCAATAGAATGGCATTTCTCTAAATCCCATGAAGTATGTTTTTGAAGTAATAAAAGGGAAACTTTTCAAACACATTGTATCCTAAGAAGGCATAAAGATTGACTCAGAAAGAATCAAATCCATCCACGAGCTTACTCTGCCCACAAGTAAGACTGCAGTTCACTCTTTCTTTAAAAAGGTGAATTTTTTATGATGGTTCATTCCTGAGTTTGTAGAGAAGACTCATCACATTGTGGGCATGATGAAGGGAAAGGCCACTTTTAGTTGGACTAAATAAGGCAAATTGGCATTTCAAAACATCAAGATAGCTATCACCTATGCCCCAATTTTGGTTTGTCTAAATTATACCAAAGATTTCACAATGTATAGTTATGCTTTTGAGCACACACTTTCAGCAATTCTGGTTCAATAGAACAAAGAATGTGTGAAATTTATCATATCCTTCATGAGTTATCCTCTCAAAGCTCATGAATTTAAATATTCAAATCTAGAGAAGCATGCTTATGCAGTGGTAAAGGCAGTAAAGCACTTCCATTTTTACATCCTGAATTCACATATTATTGCCCTGGTTCCTGATACCATAGTCAAATCCATATTAACTCAGAAGGATTTTGGAACCAAAAGAGGGAATTGGGTTGCTAAAATTTAGGAGTTTGATTGGGGAAGGGGCCTCTACCAATTGATTGCTGACAACATACTAGAAAAAATAGGGCATGAAGAAGTATAAATTGAAGACACGCCAATAGTCCTCTTTGTCACCACCACGAATGAGTGGTATTCAAACATTATTCATTTCCTTACCTATGGTGAGTGTCCTACTCACCTTTCTCATAAAGGAAAGAGGATTGTCAAGTTGAAAGCTGCCAACTTTGTCCTGTGGTACAACAAGCTATATAAGAGGAACCTTGATGGGGTATTCCTTCGCTGCATAGATAAAGTGCAGTAGAACTAACTTCTAGAGTCCTTCCATAATCTAGCCTATGGAAGACATTTTTATACACCTGTAGCTACCTATAATATTCTACGAGCCAAGTATTATTGGCCTACTCTATTTCAAGATGCATACAAATGGGTACAAAGATGTGAATAGTGCCAATAGTTTGTTGGAAGACCCAAATTAGCTGCTTTGCCTCTTAAGCCAGTGGTAATAGAATAGTCATTTCAGCAATGGAGAATTGATTTCATTGGTGTTGTGAACCCATCTTCAAGTGCTAGACATGATTATGTCCTCATAGCCATAGATTACTTCACCAAATGGGTGGAAGTTATTCCAGCCAAGCATGTTACTTCAGAAGTAGTATGCAATTTCCTCAAAGAGAACATCATTTTTCAGTTTGAGGTCCCAACCAAGATAGTGACCAATAATGTAGCCTATTTCTCTTCTCATGAGATTACTCAATTCTATTTTCATTATGGGATTACCCTCTCCCACTCTTCTGATTATTTTCCAAAAGGAAATGGCCAAGCAAAATCGAGCCACAAGAACCTAATGACCATCATCAATAAGCAAGTAGATGACAACCAACAAACCTGGAATAAAGCATTATTTGATGCTTTATGGGTAGACAGAATTACACCCAAGAGGGAAATAGGTATGTCACCTTTCCAACTTTTGTATGGTATCAATGTAGAGATACCAATCACCCTAGAATTACCAGTACTAAAATTGGCAAAGGCAGTCGAAGATCAGACATATGAAAGCTTCATCAACAAGAGGATCATGTGCTTGATTGAGCTAGATGAGCAACGAACTATGGTGGTGGACTGAATTATTACACATCAAAGTTTGGTGAAGAAGCTCTTTGACTAGAAAGCAAAAACCCATGATTTCTAAATTGGAGATCAAGTTCTATTATGGGACAAAAGAAGAGAACTAAAGGGAATGCATGAGAAATTTGATTCCCTATGGAAAGGCCCGTTTGCTATTCATCAACTCAATGGTGAAAATAGTTTCTTGCTGAAGTATCAAGACGGCATGCCCTTTTCTCTACCTCACAATGGGCAGCATCTAAAGCACTTTAATTCTTGAAGTATCACATAAGATCATTTGTACATATGTATTATCTTTGTATATTCTTTAGCTAGTTTTGTGTTTTTCATTTTCATTTATTTTTGGCACCTTTTTTTTGGGTAGCATGACTCCATAGCCTAATGGCATACTTAAAGGCACTAGATATTCTAGATTCTACTCCCTTTGATTGTTTTTACAATCGATGGAAGTTCCCCAACTAGAGCCAGCTGTTGTTCCCAAATCTGTCACTTATTTTTATTAGTGTAGGTTTTTATTTTTCCCTATTTATTAATTAGGAAAATTGTATTTCTTGTGCATACATGGAGTTTTCCTACATTTGTGGGATAGGCTAGCTTATATGGAGGTGTGTGTCATAGATGTGTCATAGGTGTCATAAGAATGTCATAACTCCCTTGATGGGAGTTACTTCTCTATTCTTAGCACCTTGTCACCACTTTTCATGGAGGAGTTACTGACTATTTTTGGTGTGCCTTGTCCACCTTTTGTGGAGGAGTTACTTTCATACTCTCCTATTTGTAGTCCTCATTTTGGCCATTCCATGCTAATTCAGATTTGGTTTCTCCATTTTGTCTTATGCAATTTATCTTCTTATTATTATCAAATTGCTTTAGCATCTATGTGGTGTGCACTTGTTCATCTTGTGTGATCACATCTTCATTTCACTCGCGTTATCCAGATTCTGGCAACAACTCTGATATGGTATCAGAGCTTTTTCGATAATCTTGTGTGGGATTATGCTTTTAGCTTATTTTGGAATCAAGAGGAGTGGAGTTCTCTTTGTTTTTTATTCTAGATTTAGTCTAAAATTAAAAAAAAATTGTCAATATCATTACTAGTATCGTCCTTGGCCTTTGGGTGTTTTTTGGTTGTCTTCACGTCAGGAGCAGCACTCAACAAGCAAAAGAAAGGAGCAGCACTCTACAACTCTACACCTAGTTTCTGCTCTTCTGGTCTGCACTTTTTTTATACAGCTTTAGCAACTCAGCAGTCCTTGTTTCTCAGGGGCCAAGCTAGCCGTACGGCACCCAGCATAAGGTCTACTATTTTTTGTCTTCTTTTACAAATATATTTTCTTTGCTGCACCATTCTCTTTTTCAGTAGTTTCTCTGTGTCTCCAGAACTTCTCTTCCACTTAAAATCCTCCCAAACTAATAATAACATATGGGACAACTTAGAAAAGTTATTTGGGAAGCTTGATGAGATGAGAGGTCATGATCTCGAAAATGAACTCATAATTTTAAGTCCTAGCAACTTTGACACCCTATAGGACTTCTTCACTAAGTTTAAGGCCCTTAGATTGCAATTGAAATAATGCGGGATAGAGAAGAAAGATGATCAACTTATACTTTCTATTCTCGTAAAGTTAGGTCCAAGTTATTCAGTCTTTGTCTCCACTTTCCATGCCACTAAAAGTGCCCTTGGCACTGCATGGAAAATGCCTTCTTTGGATTCATTCATTGCCGACTTGACTAGGGAGCAAGATAAGCTAATTCAGATGGGCACAATGAAGTCTACTCAACCCCAAGCCTTGATAGCTGGAAATGGTAAGGATAAGACTTCAACAAAGGAGAAGAAGAAAAAGAACAAGGACCAGGAGAAGAAGAAAGAAAATACCAATCCTGCCAAAAACAACATTGAGACTTCATCTTCCATTGCTAAACCTAAGAAGGAGAAGGTTAAGTGTGCCTATTGTAAGAAGACAGGGCATGATGAACACAAATGCATGAAGAAACAAATAGATCACCTAACTCATCTTCTAGAGAAGAACAACATAGGTGTTCCCGAGTCCATCAAGCAAAATTTATCAACCCAAGATTCTACTAAGGCAAAAGGCAAGGGTAAGGAGAAAGAAAAGGGCAAGGCCCTTTTAGCTACAATAGCTTCCACATCTTCATGGGTCATTAACTCAAGTGATTCTCACCACATGGGCTCTTCACTAGTTGAGTTTTCATCTTTAGAGCCTTGTAGCATGACTTCAATTAGTTTGGGTGATGACACATCAATTTCCATTACAAGGAGAGGGTCAATTGAAATGGAAGGAGGAACATTCAACAATGTTCTAAGTGTTCCTTCTCTTTCAACCAATCTCTTTTCAGTGTACCAAATCACTCACATTGGTTGGGGCATGAGAGTTGAGTTTTCACCAGATTCAGTGTCTATCAGGGAGTTGCATAGTGATACTACAGTGGTAGTGGGAAGGGTAGATCACCAAGCCAAGTTATACACTTTTTCACATTTTGCATCAGATTCTTCTCCTACAGCATTGTTGACTCATTCAGATGGAGTTAGCAAATTGTGGCATGAGTGGTTTGGCCACCTTAACTACTGCTATCTTGAGCAACTTTGCAAAAAAGACATGGTCATTGGCTTGCCTCGTGTCCAATTTTCAAAAGGACTTTGCGAGGTGTGCTCCCTTGGGAAGCATCCCGAAGAAAAAATTTGACAAAGGCAAAGCTTGGAGGGCTTCACAACCTTTGGAGTTAGTCCACAGTGATGTATCGGGACCCTTTCCCAAACCATCTTTCATAAGGGCCAAGTACATCCTCACTTTCATTGATGATTTTTCTAGGTACACTTGGATATATTTTCTCAAACAAAAGTCTGAAGTGTTTGAACTTTTTCTAGACTTCAAGGCTCTTGTTGAGAAATAGAGTGAGAAATCCATCAAGGTTCTTCAAATTAATAATGGAGGGGAGTATGTCAACATCAGGTTTGAGCAGTTTTACACCACAGAGGGGATTGATTTGCAACACACAGTCACCTACAATCCTTCACAGAATGGGGTTACAAAACATAAGAATAGGTTCTTGAAAGAGACGGCTAGCTATATGATTCACTCCAAATCCTTAGCACCACAGTACTGGGCCAAAGCCATCAATTATGCTTGCTACATTTAGAACAGGGTTCCTCACAAAGCTTTGAAAGGGATAACACCCTTTGAAGCTTGGCATAAAAGGAAACCTGATGTTGAGCACCTTAGAGCTTTTAGATCCCCAACCATGGCCCACATTTCAAGGAAAAAATGCAAAGCTATGGAACGTCAGTCCAAGCCTTGCATCTTTATAGGATATCTAGATGGTATTACGGGATATCGCCTTCTAGATCAGTCACTCATGAGTTGTTCATCGAGAGAAGTGTCCATTTTTAGGAGAGTCCTTGAGACTCAACACTTGACACTTCTTCTCCCTCATCAGATCTACTTCTTCATGATGATTCCTCATCAAATTCAAATCAGCCATAGCAAGTTCTTGAGCTAGAGTCATCTTCTTCTTCTTCGAGTTTAGACAGTGATGTAGTGTCATCCACCTCTAGTCAATCAGAGGATGATGAGTTAGCACCTGACTCACCCACTTTTGGGCCACTTTGGGCTAGATAGACACTTGAGAGTGCTGGCACATGGGCAGGAGACCCCACAGATGTAGATGTACTAGGGGGATTTTCAGAGAAATCCACATGCCTTCTTTGCTTCAGTTTGAGATCCACAGACTTTTTGAGAGGCATCGAGGGTACCTGAGTGGGATAGTGCTATGAAGGAAGAATATTCTTCCTTAATCAAAAATCACACTTGGGATTTGACTTCGCTTCCTAAGGGAAGAAAGATGGTTCAATGTAGGTGGATATATCGAACCAAGTTTGCAGTAGATGGGTCAGTTAATAAGTACAAGGTGTGATTGGTCACCAAAGGTTTCTCACAGGTGGTAGGCATTAACTACTCAGAGACCTTTGCACCTGTTGCAAAGATGACTTCTATTTGACTCACCTTGGTTATTTCTATAGCACATGGTTGGGATGTGCATCAGATGGATGTGAAGAGTGCCTTTCTTCATGGAGACCTTGAGGAGGAGATCTACATGGAGCAGCCGCTAGTATTTGTTCAAGATTCTTCCTTAGTATGTAGACTTAAGAAATTTATCTATGGCCTCAAATAAGCCCCTCGGGCTTGGTATGCCAAGATGGATTCCTTCCTTCTCACAGTGGGTTTCACTAGGTGCCATTCTGATCCTAATGTCTACTTCTTGCAGCAGGATGATTCGCTTCTGATTTTGGTTCTATATGTTGATGACCTTTTGATCACTAGGAGTTTTTCATCAGCTATTGCAGTAGTGAAGGCATCTCTTAAGGATAGATTTGACATGATAGACTTGGGTTTGGTGCACTACTTCCTTGGCATTGAGATCTCACAGTCAAATTTAGGGATTTCTCTTACACAGCCTAAGTATGCTCTCAACTTATTGGCTCAATTTCACATGGCTGATTACAAGCCATCTCTGACTCCCTTTCTATTAGGAGTCAAGCTTGAGACTGATTGTTCTTCACCATCGATTGATGCCACTCAGTATCGACAACTTGTTGGTAGTCTCATCTACTTGACTTACACCAGGCCTAACATTTCATATACAGTGGGACTTGTCTCCAGATTCATGTAGGAACCCCATGAGCTTCATTGGAAAGCAGCTAAGAGGATATTGCATTACATACAGGGTTCACATAGATATGGGATTCACTATAGATTTGGCAAAGAGGTTGACTTGGTTGGATATATAGATTCAGACTAGGCTGGTGATTCACAGACTCGTAAGTCCACTTTTGGTTACAGTTTCTCTCTAGGTTCAGGTCCTATCAGTTGGTCTAGCAAGAAGTAGAATGCTATTGCTATATCATCCACAGAGGCAGAGTACAGGGGAGCTATTAATGTAGCTACTGAGGCTATTTGGCTTTAGGGGATTCTTTCTAAGTTTGGTATTCCTATCAGGCAGCCCACCATCATTTATTGTGATAATCAAAGTACCATATAGATTTGTAGGAATCTGGTTCAGCACTAGCAAACCAAGCACATAGAGATTCACATGCATTTCATTTAGGAGCCTATTCATAGTCAGGTGATTGACTTGATATTTTGCCAATCTTTAGAGTAGGTTGCAGACATCTTCACCAAACCTTTCACTGAGAGCAAGTTCATTCATCTATGAGCTCTTCTTGGGGTGCAGTCTACATCTGCAGCAGCATCATCTTCAGGGGGGACCTTCTAGCCTCTTCTTTTCTTTTATGTCTCTCTTTTGGGGGGGGGAGTTTTTTCCTAATGGTTTTCTCCTTTTCTCTATCTTATGAGAGATTGCATTTGTACATGGGTACCTCATCAAGCCTAGTTGCCGAGACCCATTTTATATTTCCATACTTAACACCTAAGCTGCGCTTATGGGGGGGTATTAGTGTAGGTTTTTATTTTTCCCTATTTATTAATTAGGAAAATTGTACTTCTTGTGCATACATGGAGTTTTCCTACATTTATGGGATAGGCTAGCTTATGTGGAGGTGTGTGTCATAAATGTGTCATAGGTGTCATAAGAATGTCATAAGTAACTCCCTTGATGGGAGTTACTTCTCTATTCTTAGCACCTTTTCACAACCTTTCATGGAGGAGTTACTGACTATTTTTGGTGTGCCTTGTCCACCTTTTGTGGAGGAGTTACTTTCATACTCTCCTATTTGTATTCCTCATTTTGGCCATTCCATGTTAATTCAGATTTGGTTTCTCCATTTTGTCTTGTGTAATTTATCTTCTTGTTATTGTCAAATTTCTTTAGCATCTATGTGGTGTGCACTTGTTCATCTTGTGTGATCACGTCTTCATTCAACTCGCATTATCTGGATTCTAGCAACAACTCTGATAATTTTTAGGACAACATATCAACTATTTTGGTACTACAGGCCAAAATTCTTCCTTTCCTTTTTCAAAAATGTTTTGAGTATTCAAGTTCTTCAATTATTCAAGCATTCTTAGCTAAAGAACTCACAAGTTCAATAGGCAGGCTTTCTCAAAAAGAAGTTCCAACACTTAGGCATTTTCAAGACTGGTTCAACACTGAGGTTCAATCAAAAGACTTAGCAGTGGGATTCAAACAAATGGAATGAACCCTTGAACCATTTAACCCCGCTTCATAAAGGTTCAAAGGTTCAACGAGTTCAAACGTTCAAAAAGAGTTACGCACTCAATGATTTCAAAGAATTTCAACCGCTTTGAAGAGTTCAACAAGTTTGAAGACTTCAGCAAGTTCAAAAGTTCAATAAAGTTCAGTGGACTTAAAGAAAAGAAGGCTTCGAAGAGTGAAGGTTAAACTATTGAACCATTGAACCTTGAACTAAAATGGTTCAACGAGTTCAAAGGTTCAATGAGTTTAATAAAGTTTGAAAGACTTAATAGAACAAAGGATTCAAAGAGCAAAGAATGAACCGTTGAACCTTGAACCAAAAGAGTTCAAAGTTCAAAGGTTCAATGAGTTCAATAGAAAAGAAAAGAATCCAAAGAGTTTGAAACTTCAAAGGATTCAAAGAAAGAGAATGAACCATTGAACTTTGAACCGAAATGGTTCAAATGTCAAAGTTTCAAAAGTTCAATAAGGTTCAAAATATTTAGAGAAAAAAAGGATTCAAAGAAAGAGAATGAACTATTGAGCTGTTGAACTTTGAACTGAAATGGTTCATAGATTCAAATGGTTCAAAGATTTCAACCAGTTCAAGAACTTCAAAGTTCACAAGCAAGCTTCAAGTGAAAGAAGGAAGTTGAAGATTTTAGAGACAAGTAAGAAGAGATGGTTCAACTGAAGAAGAAAGGAAGTGATTGAACCATAGAAGTGATTAGACCAAGGAGCCAATAAGACCACCTGAACCGTTGAACCATTAAACCAATGAACTCTCAAAGGTTCAAAGGTTCAAGGTTCAATGTGGTTCAAGTGACCAAGTGACCAATGACATCCCCATGAATGTCAAATTCAAGGTAACAAAATGCCCATTTATTTTCAAATGTGGTGCAAACCTTAAAAACAAACTCAATGACCAAGCTGACAAAGAAGTCGAAAGAGCCAGTAGAAAAGGAAGAGATAGCCCAAGAGCTCAGATCATGAGAAAAAGTTAAAATGTGTTAAGAGAAGAGGGAACAAAGGGAAAGACCAAAAATATCTACGTAGGAGTTATTCTAGTAGGTGAAATAGTCCACCAAGTGGACACTAGAGAGCATGAGCACTCAAAGACACAACCTATTTTTCTCCATTGATTAAAGGTGAAGTAGATAGCTATGTAAATATTAGGAAGAGGACCAAGTGGCCTATACTTTAGGGGAGACATTTGATATGAATTGACATGCCACAGTTAAGGCTGATGCCCTGTTCCAGCATGGCCCCTTGATAGAACTAAAAATGCATTCAAGGAATTGAATGTAGCATGGGCCATTTCCATAAAAAAATGCCCAAGTCTTTCTTGGAGTGCTATTTATTGTAATCTCTTATTTTATGCAAAAGGAGATCTCTCTGTTATCAAAAGCAAAACTTTGCCCAAATTGAAAGGCATTACTGAGACTTTGAGCTTAGATTGTTAATCATATTTCATTATCTAAATGAGAAAGCAAGTGACCTTTCAGACTTTATGCTAGAATAGCTTGTGTTGTTGAGGAAATTGTTCTTATGTCTATTTCCTAGATGCATTCTTAACCATTTAATTAAATAAGTAGAACTAGTGGAAGTAACCAGGAAGGTATCTTGAAGCTGACTGTGGAGAGACTTTATGCTACCACAATTGTCTTTAGCATGTTTTATTTTCTATTTCTGTGTAAAAGATCTTGGGATGACTTTGTGCCCCCATCATCCTTCACATATTTCACTCTTTGGCAGTTTAGGTGGAGACTTTATGCTACACCTCATTCTACTAGTTATTTCACCCTGTTACATTTACTTGTCACTACTAGAAAGAATTTGTGCTGTTTGTTGCAGACCACTTCTGAAAGAAGAGAAGTGCCTTCAGTGTTTTCACCAAAATTCTCCTATGTTTGTGAAAATTATCTCTAAAAAGAGAGAGATGGATGGTGTTATCCTACCCTAAGTATTATTTTCTACTTATATATATATATAGCACCTCATATTTATAGGTAACCTCCCCTTGATGAGAGGAGAGATTTGTCCCCTTTTGATGTGGTCGACCTGCACACTTGGTCGATAAATCTCCCTATGTTTTGGTTGAAACACCTATTTTGCCCATCAGCTAGCTAGTGATAGAATGTTCACCCAACACCTAAGAAATTTTTCAAATCTTTTTTTTCTTGGGAAAATAAAGTGGAAGAATTGAAGCTATTCTTTCAAGATCTATTCTCAAACCATGCTTTGAAACTATATGTCCAATGAGCTTACCTTCATGAATTGAGAAGACACACTTATTTGTATTTAGGGATACCCTAAATTTCTTACACCTTTCAAACACTTGCTCAAGTTAAACCATGTGCTTACTTGCATTCTTTAAAAACATCATTATATCATCCAAATAGACCAGCACAAACTTGTTAAGAAGACCCTAGAATGCCATATCCATGGATATCTATAAAGTTACTCCAACATTGGATAAACCAAATGTTATATTTATTAATGCAAATGTCCCCCACTTTGTGGTGAAGGCTATCTTTAATTGGTATTTTTCCTTGACCAAAATCTAGTTGTAACTATTAGAGTTTAGAATGAACTCATAATTTTGTAGGACCACTCCTACAACACAATTACCATAATAAAATAAACATAGAGACATATAATAATAACTATGCACAGTCCAATATCATTATTCCTCAAGGAATAATACATAATCCATTACTCTCTCTTTTCACCAGCATGATAGGATAAGAATATGAAATGCCTAGTAAATATGAAATATGAGTTGGTTTCATGCAATGATACTTTGTTGCATAAAACCAATATTTATTGATAGGGAATATTTGCACACATAAAATAGTGATGCAAATATTCAACATATATCAACTAAATAGCCAAATCCATAATTAAGTTTAATGATTGCTCCAACACCCTCCCTTAAGTGCAAAATAGGGAGTGTAAAAAAAACCAAAGAGACTGAAAGGGTCCCAGTAATAAAGCCTGATCAGGTACCCATGTAAAAATAACATTGAAATATAAAGTGTCCCTATGGTAACTAATCTATCTTACTAGACTACATGGATGATGAATCATTGTAACCACCAAGTTAAATAAGAATGGGTACTCTATACAAAGTTAACTCTATAAAAAACATTGATCTCAAAACACTGGAAAAAAGTCACCAAGAATGAAATTTATCACCGTAAGGTACCCAAAAACCATTAATAACAGCTAAATTTGAGAGAGCAAAAAATATATTCTAAAAGGTGTCTCAAGAAAACAAATGGATCAATACTCAAACATAATGTTGTATTAGGTGCACTTGATGAAATAAATCCCATCAAATAAAAGATGCACTCAACAAACTAGCTCTAAAATAAAATGTGGTGTACTAAAAATGAGCACAACACTTGAATCAATATGTCCACATACACCCTCATAATGTTGAAGTGGGTGTAGTGACTAAAAAAAATCTAAATGAGTATGCTAATTCCACTATGTAAACACCAAAATGTTGACACCAGGATACACTAGTCTAGCTATGCTCTAGAAAGAGAACAAACTCCACCAAAACATTTGAAGGAGACTATTAACAATCAAAATATATATATATATATATATATATATATATATATATATATATATATATAATCTCTCAATAATGATGTCCCTAGTGATGATGGGATAGTCATGCAACTACAGAAGAAGGTGCTCAATCATGGAGCATAAACATGAAGAAAAATCTCCATGAATCTTAGTGTGACTACAAAACAAAGTCACTTCTTACAACAATATCACCAAGTGATGCAAAAAACTCCACAATGCAATCAATATGTGGAATGCATAATTTATGTAATGAGAGATGAATGCTTAAAAATAACACATCTACCTAATTAAGGATCTCAAATAACAAGGAGCATCAATAGGCAAGATGATTAATGTATGGTTAAAGAAGCTGAATAGTGGAGGAATGATTTCTATAGTGTCCTCACCAAGAATGCTTCTTATTCTTCTAAGAACAATCAAAAATCCACCCCAAATGAACATGAATGGTGGATAAAGTTGCATGTATATGTGTGGGTGCAAAGTCCATGCTATAATAATGTGAGGTAATATCCAAATAAGTGTCAGGTAGATCATGTTTAGCCATTGTAATATCAAGTTTCTTAGGCTTAAGTGAAGGTGTAGAATATCCCATATGTAGTTCATAATCCTCATGAAGAGTGGAGCGAACAAAAAAATGGATCTCCATCAATATATCCCAATGAATATAAAACACATGTTAAAAAACTAATGCCATGTTGAGCGATCCATGTAACAAGTTGAATAGGGTTCCTCCCTCTCAAGTGCCCATCCTTCAGTCGGCCTGGCTGGCTGGGCCTGCATTTATCCTGTGGCAGCTTTGGATTGAATGGAATAGGTGCATATTCCATGGAGAGCAGCTGAGTCTCGACGTCCTTTGGGGGAGAATGAAAAATGTGTTGGCTAAGAATTTGGCAGCTAAAGGACACAAAATAGAGCAGCTGGACAGGGTGGACCGCGATGTTTACTCCAGCATAGCTGGGACGCACTTGGCTGGCCTGACAACTGCCCAATCCTTGCATCCTAGGCATGGTGTAAGGCAGAAACAGGAGCCGATTTGTAGATGGGGATGTTGGACCCCTCCCCCGCTTGGAACTCTAAAGATCAATACTGATGGTTCCTCGTGTGGTAATCCAGGGGATGCTAGAATTGGGGGTGCTGGACGTGACTCTGCTAAAAATCTTCAATTCATTTTTTCTATTTATAAGGGCTATTTTTCCAATAATTACATGGAAGCGCTGGCTATTTTACAGGCTTTACATCTTTGCTACCAGCAGGGATGGCTCAATATCATCTATGAGTCAGACTCACAGGTGGTGCTTAATTTGCTTACTAACCATAATTTTGACAGTGGAGACTGGCAGCTAGCAGTGGTGGTGCAACAGATTCTTCAGTTAACCACTATGTTGGACTCTGTGAGTTTTAAGCACATTCCATGGGAATGGAATGAGGTGGCAGATTGCCTGGCAAAATGGGCCTCTGAGCAGGGCCCCCAATGGAAAATTCTTGATTGTAATCTGTTGCCTATGAACTTCTCCTAGAAGCTTAGTACTCTGGTGGAGAAGGATAAGGCTATGTAACTTGGTGTTTTTGCCTATTTTTGAATAAATTTTTACCCCATTTAGTTATAAAAAAAACAAGTTGAATAGGGTGAGCAATGCCTTGTAAACACTTTCCATTGCCTACAATCTAGTAGTGTGACCCATGGAATGAAATATGTGGGAGCCAAATCCAGTGGTATGTTACTCAAAATAAGTAGGCATATGTGCTAGTTGAACTAGAGTGGGATGTGCAGAGTGTGTAATAATAGTAGGCACATAAGTATAATCTTCAATAAGAGGAGCAGAAGGAAAAATGGGCTACTCATAATCTGGTAAATCACAATATAAAATTACATTAAGTGGATGCATACTAGATTCACTACATGATGGAATGTTATACTAATGTTGTGTGACAACTAGTTTCTTCTATAGAGAACATATGAGGTCATATTTTCCATGAATCAAGGATCATAGAAGATAATTTTGCATCAAAATTTTCTTATTTTCTTGTTAAATTAATATGAAAGAGGCCATATAATCAATGGCTTGCTTAGGATATGGTAAGTTACTATCAAGAGTCATACCAAAATCAAAAATAGGAGCAACAACCACTCTATTAGAATGTGCATCAGTAGGTGGAGAAGGTGAAGGTACCTCATCCATGTGACCACTATTATTCAAATATAAATTATGAGTAGTAAGAAGAGGTGGTATAAGTGTCTCATCCTCAAAAAATATGTCTTCACTAATAATGGAAAGAGGACAAGAACTAGTAGGAGAATATGAAGATGCCAAAGAGTCCTCATACAAATCACCATCAAGAATCACACTCACAAAAATGGGAGAAGATGATGGAGAAACAATCTCAATAATAGAAGAATCCTCACTCTAAGAGGAAAGAGGAGGAGGAACATGTGGATGTGAATTAACCTCATCAAACAATGTATAAATAATGTCCCAAGCTCTTTTAGGTGACGTGGCATGCTCAATATGAGACTATAAACTCTTAGAAACATGGAGTCAAATGAATAAAAATGCCTCCATTTGTATTGATGTAAGCCATAAAATATCAATCCTATATATAAAAATAGGAAACTCACCAAGGACAACTCTCCATAATCCATTCATATGTAAGTGTATCTGTATTTTGGTTTTCCATGTGGTGTAGTTTGAGGAGCTGATTGGTTCAAACATACAAGAATCCATACTCAGAGTCATGAAAAACCAATAATGGTGAAATGGCCAAAGAGGGACATTGGTTACCACTAAAAATGCATCTATGAATACAACACATGGCCAAAAAGGTATAATGCACACTCAAAATGGGATGTCAGTCACAACCAAAAATGCATTTGTAAGTGAAAGGAGTATAATGTGTAATGGAGAAAACAAGCAAAAAAGAACAAGTTTGTTTGCTTATGAGGGGGTATGACTACCTATCAGATTGGACCTAACCCTTTATCTTCATCTAATGATATAGAAGGTGGTATCCCAACAAAAAAAATAGCCTCAAATATAATATTTGTATGTTTGCAATAACTTATAAAAAATAATAAAGGCCCATTTAATGTTTGTCCCTTTTATAATTTCATAATAACACCAAATTAAAAATTATCTGATCATTACAAAAGGACCTCTCCACTTTAAAATTTGATGACTTCAACAAATTAATCTCCTCCAAGGTAAAAAAATTCCTCTTTTAAAATAATTTGTCCCTCATTTTAAAAAAACCACCACTTAAAGTGATAGTCTCCCACTAAACAAAAATGGCCCCTCCCATTTTATAGCCAATTTACATATCAATGATTTCAAACATGAATGAAGTTAAATTACTATTTATGTTTGAAAAAATTTAGATTTGAATTAAAAAATATGTCTCACCAACCATGTTTATCTTCAAGTTTGATGAGGTAACCAATAGGATGATCAAAGTGGAGGAATCGATTTCTAATGCAGAGTTTGTTTATGAGGGAATGAGGGAACGAGTTTAGCCCATGTGGATAACATCAATGAAGGTGAATAGTTTCTTTAGAATCAATGGAAGTAATGCACATGAAAAATGTTGATACTATGGATATATAACAGTGACAACATGATGATGGTGATGTCTGACATTGACAGCTCATAGGTGTCCTTGATGTGTTACATGGAAGCCACCAGGTTCATCTGCATCAATAAAATGCCCTTGGGGTGGCTGGTGGTCCCCAATAAGTGAAATAGCAATACCACACCATCTTCCATGATTTTAAGGGTTTAAAATCATCACCATCAATGATACTATAGATGTTAAATCCCACCAAGAGAGATAAGAGGAGAATAACCTATTCACCTACCCTGTGTATGACTATTCTGGCGTGTTATAACTTCACTACTTTGCATAAATAGGATTCTATTTAAATTTTTAGATCAATGAAAACATTTAAAAAAATAAAAACCTTTGTATTTTGTGGTGATCTATGCGCTAGAGATAGCTTATAGATGAGGTCCAACCTTAGAGGTTATAGCTAGCAGGTACTTCTATTGTAATATCTACATGATCCATCAAAGGAGTAATCTACACAAACTAGGAAGTATGCAAATATCTAGTTGTATATTGAACAAAATAGCCATATAATGTTATGTCAAATCATATCATTGTCTAAGTATGCTACTAGAGGAATTGTTCTAACAAGATTTTTCCAAAAGAAGTAGATAGATGGCAGATCCAAGTTCAAACCCAACACAAATGATATTGCACATAGGTGTATGACTTCAATTCTGCCAAACCATAATCAAACTTGCCAAAGGTATCTATAATTTTGGGTTAGGTCTTAACTAATACTACTTGAAAATGTGTAGATGCAACAGTCTCCAATAGATCTCTTTTAATCATATTGTCAAAAATATAATATGTACAGCTTGATCTATAATTCAATAAAATAATGACCAAATTTTTTGTATAATCTACCACAAAATTGAATTTGATGAAGGGTGTGGCCATGAGAAATTACATGAGGCCTATGTAAATCAAATAAGCTTTCTTTTGTTGAAGGTTTATTATAAACAAAAAATTTATATTATTGTTAAACCATAAGTAAGGATGGAACTCTCAAAGTGAGCCATGCAAAGAGTCTGTGAACCATGATGAATTGGGTAGAATCTTGAGGAGATAAACATCAACCAAGAAAATTTTCCAGCCCTTCAATATTAATCTTGCATAAATGCAAAGCTAGGTGGAAAGAGGACCAATGAGAATCCAATAAACAAGTTGTCATCCAGTAAAATGCAAATCCATACAACCTAGCTATAAATATCCTGAATGAATAAATGTAAGCAAATTTTTAGATTGCTTACATTTTTACTGAGTAATGGCTACCATGGAAATCTTTGATACCATGTTAGAGTTTAGAATGAACTCATAATTCCGTAGGACCACTCCTGCAACACCATTACCATAGTAAAATAAACATGGAGACATATAATAATAATTATGCATAGTCTAGTCTCATTATTCCTCAAGGAATAATACACAACCTGTAGCTCTCTCTCTTTACTAGCATTATAAGAGAAGAATAGGGAATGCCTAGTAAATAGGCAATATGAATTGGTTTCATGCAATGACAATTTGTTGGGTGAAATTAAGATTAATTGATAGGGTATATTTGCATGCATAAAATATCAATACAAATATTTAACATATATCAAATAAATAACCAACTCCCTAGTTAAGCTTAACGCTTAATCCAACAACCAATAAAGAGAACCTTTTTAAACCTGTAACCAACTATAAAATTTATTCCATAGATAGAAGTGGATAGTGATCTTTAAGGGAAGCCTTATTCAAATCATGGAAGTCAACACATAGTTTAATTTCACCATTATTTCTCTCTACTAGAACAAGGTTTACCACCCAAGTTGAGTTTTTGATTGGAAATATAATATTTGAATCAATGAGCTTATAAAGCTCAGCTCTCATCAAAGGCTCAAGTTTAGGATTAATAGGCCTTTGTCTTTGTCTTTGTCTTACTATCCTAGTTTCATCTTCTATCTCAATGCTGTGTTCAGCTAAAATTGTATCAAATCCCTTGATATCACTATATTTATAAGCAAATACATCAACAAAACTTGCACATAACTTAATGAAAGCTTCCTTCTCTGAATAAGTGTATACCTTATCCAACTTTAGGTTCTTAACAAGTGTAAATTCCACACTGGAATAGTGTTCGTCCTTTGATGACAAAGTTGACCTTTCTTTCCTCAACTCATCATCACCACTGAATATGTTCTCAAGTGTGACCAATCCCTTGGGTAACTTATTTGTTTTCAGTTTCACAATCTGATCACCATACTATTGTAATTACTTTGATTGATTTCTTGAGAAAAACTTAGCCTCTTCTTGTAAGAATCTAAAAATTTAATTATCATCTTCAAACACTTACCAATTATCATTATTATCTGGGATAGAAGGCCTTTGAATCACCTTAATGTGTGACTGGACCTTTTCATTTATTACATCAGCTAGGATACAAAATTGTGCCCCAATGGTAGCCAACATGTCTGCATGTTTGTTCTCATCCCTTGGTATTGCCTAAATGTTGAAGGCATAAAATTATTCAATAAAGTCCCATAACTTATAATTATAAGATTTAAGTAATGGGTTTTTACATACATTAAGATGTTTCACTTGGTTAAATACAAGTTCACTATCACCAAAGACTTGTAAAGTGTTGACTTTCATCTTCCTAGCCCATTATAAACCATGAACTAGTGCCTCATATTTAACAGCATTATTTGAAAAACCAAATTTAAAATTAACAAATGAGAAATGCCTTTGATTGTTTGCATAAATCAACATCATTCCATTCTTGGTACCATGATTATTCCTTGATCCATCAAAGTACAATTTTTAAAGACCATCAGTAGACTCATCATCCTTCATCAAAGCTACAATTGGTGCATCTTTCTCATGGAGGTAATAAAAACTAAGTCTTTATTCTTTAGTTAGTTTATAAGGATCATATTCATGTGAGCTAGAGGCCCACTCATCAAGGAACAAATTTGGAATCCCATCTAAAGGTGATTCAGTTTCCTCTACACTATCTTCTATCACCTTATCTGAGATGAGGCAATTAGTGTTCACAACACTTGGTATATATGGTTCTAAATTAAACCATGAAATAGGTTCAGAATGTATGGTTACCTAGGATCCATACCTAGTCTTTAACATCAAATACTTCCAATCAATTGATATATATCCTCCAATATTGAGGTAAAGTCTCTTGACAAACACATGACAAAGTAGGGAGGTAAGTCCAACACAACTACATCCTACTGGATGGTAAAATTGGGACAAGCATGTAATTTCAATTTCAAATATTTAATTATTCCTAATATATTTTTTATTAAACCATCAAATTTCAATATTCCTTTAACATTTGGTTCATAGACAAGACCAAACTTGTCTTCAATTTGCTTAGGCATGACAGTGTTATTGGCTCCACTGTCCACCATATAGTTATGAACTAAATAGTCACCAACTATAAAATAGAGGTATAAGGGAGGAGTTTTGCTTGACTTT
Organism: Torreya grandis; assembly: GCA_037957365.1. Taxonomy (NCBI): domain Eukaryota; kingdom Viridiplantae; phylum Streptophyta; class Pinopsida; order Cupressales; family Taxaceae; genus Torreya; species Torreya grandis. The sequence goes on from JARHVA010000249.1 coordinate 5,433,556, forward strand.
AACTCATATTTTTCCCCTTTTTCCATTTTATGTAACTATTGTACTTGATGCTTCATTGGTTGGAATGAATTAGTTAGGACAACTCCCTGTTTCTCAACTAGTTCTAGAGATATCTTGAGAGCTAAAAACTCTTGGATGAGCATATATTTTTGTCCTATAATAGCAAGGAAATCCCACATGATAATTATGACATCGGATTCCTTCATTTGATCCACCATACTAAATTAAGCTCCACTAACCTTTGGCTACACCTTTTGAACCACTAGTTGTTCACAGACCAGACGTATTTAAGGGACCTTCCTAGCCTTTGCATTCTATTTTTTGTATTGAATGGGTAGTAGGTTGAACTCTAGTACTCTTATAAACAACATTAGGTGTACTTAAATCATTAATCATATCTTGAGCCTCATCAATGGCTCTTATTTTAGCTCTAGTTATAGCTACAACTTAACCACTTGAACTACTAGTCTCACCACCATGATTGAATGCAATATAATCATCCATTTGCCAATTTACATTAATGACATTAGGGTGCCCTTAAACTTTTTTATCTTCTCCTTATGTTACTAAATTTAACTCTTGATACCGATCTCCATGAAGATAAAATTCTTTTTGTGTTATTTGTGGCATAGTAATGTTCTATGATACCAATCCTTGGTTTTGAGTATCATTAAGATTAAATGGATACCAACCTAAATCTTACATCAAGTTATTTTTAGGAGGTGTGGGAACAATATCTCTTAAACTTGTTGTTACATTAGGGTCAAGAGCTGCATATGGTTTAACTTAGGTTATGGCTCCTTGTGATTTGCAAGGTGGTCTATTTTCCCTAGATCCCTAATAGGGAGGCCTTTGATCTTTAAAAGGTTGATAGGAGGTCTAATTATATTATTTATAGGGCCTATTAGTTTTATATTTTTGTCTCGTGAGTTGTACTATTTCATTTCCAAAATATTGAAGCAAACCTTTTAGCTCACCAAGCTCATTAGCTTGACTAGAAGGTGCTACAACTTGATCTTGAGGAGGTAGAATATGGGATGATGATGGAAACTGAATAACTTTATGGGGTGGAATTTATTGAAACTCTAGGAATATAGGCATTGGAGGCCTTGGAAAAATCTTACTAGCTTGTACCAAACTATTTTATGCTCTTATTTCAACCTCATAAGCACTTGGATAGGTATTACCTCCCATGGACTATATCATCACACTAATATCAAAATTAAGGGATCTTAAATAATACAAGAAGGCATATTTAGGGGATGGTCTAATCAATGTAGGTATTCTAGTCTATGTCTTTTAGAATCTAAGGTTGAAATCAGACATGAACTCATGAGGAAATATTTTTATGTTAGTTAGCTATTCAACTAAAGATAGGTGATCAGATTTGTCAAATTTTTTGACTAAGGATGAACCTATATCATCCCAAGTATCAATGGAATTCAATGGAATATTTCTATACCACTACAATGCTTTTCCTTTACAAGAAGTAGCAAGCAGTATGATAGCCACATTATCTTAAATAACATTATGAATGGATTAAAGGTTGGCAACATACTAGATGTTCTTAATAGCATTTTTTTGACTTTCTCCTAATAAAAATGGGATACTCTTAAGGGCAGACATATGAATGTCATCAAAATGACCCAAATTTAATGGATTACCTCTATTGAATAGGATGAACTCTTGATTCTTGATGGTCATTTAGGTAGTGAGCATTACACTACTTAAAAAAATAAGATGACCATGAGATGAATATTGAATTTGGGGATAAGTTCTTGTCTTATTAAATATTGATTTCTTTTATGAAATATAAGGTATTTCAATTAATTAAAGGGGGTTACCTTTACTAGCTGACCTTGTAGTAAAATTTGGCATCAGAATGTTGTCTGGATGGTGATATGAACCCTACAAATTTAAAGATATTTAGCTCATGATGATGATGGATCTCTTTTGATTCTATATATGCTTCTCCATAGCTACGAATTTCAATTCCTCTATGAGACCTAGTCCTACCAGCTATGCCAAAAAAATTGGTGTCCTAAGTTGCACCTTAACTAAGAAGGGGAGTGTTTAGGTCCTCCTGCTCAAAGCTAGTCCAACATGGGATAAACCCTAAGCTATGGATCACCTAATCTTGGGTCAAACCTCTAAATAAATTTGGATTCCTTTTGGTTATATCACATATACTAAACCTAAATTAGCTTCTTGCTTGTAAAAGGGAGAGAGATTGACAATAATTCATAAAAGCATGTAAAAATGAGGTGATGCACCAATTGTTTTGATTATACTTGCACAAGACACACTATAAGACACATTCAAGATTGCTAAACATCACTTCATTCACTTCTTGATTAGCTTCTACATAATTATTTCACAATAAGGCATTGATTAACTATCATCCTAGCATGAGAGGGTAGTAGTCCACTTTTATATTGACCAAAAAACTATATGTGCACTTATAATGACCTGTTAGAACCACCAAAACACTGCATGAAGGTGAGAAAACTTAGATAGAGGTAAGTAAAACATACATTCACTTAGTCACATAAATGAATTAATAAGACACACTTTAATTTAGCTTATAAATTGAGGAATTCAATCTTTTATTGCATAAAATAGGTGTTACAATACAAATCTTGGTAGAGTCTAGTCATGCCAAAGAGGGATGCTTTTCAAGGCTTAGAATCCTATATTTATAGTAGAATGGGATGAGAGAGATAGGGATCATGCTTAGAAGAATGAAGAAGGGATCATAATGACCAAGATCCTATAATCTTTCTTGGTGTTGGTGTCATTAGAAAAGATCATAATGTCTAAGACTACTTTTGAAAAATGGCCATTACAACCATATCAGTCTCTTTAAATCTATTTTTGGCATGTATTGATGTTCCTTATGGTTATAATGATGGGATCAAGTCATTTAAAATCTAAATTTTAATATCTAAGTAGTTACAATAGCTTGGTCAATCTGTTATGATCTTATTCCAACATAGATTGCTCCCTACTGGTTCATCTTTGGTGTGTAAGAGTGGAGAAAAGTGTCACATCATGCTACTAGCTTTGGCAATGAACCCATTGAAACTGACATGTCTACCTTTGTGGCCTCCCTTCAAAATATTTTCTATAATGGAACCTTGATCATATTTGATCTTTATGAAGTCCCTGGCTTTCAACATTTGATATTGGCCCTTGATCTTGATTTGGGTTTCTAAAAATATGCCACCTAGCAGCTCTTCATTTATTCTCAAGATCCTACTATTAGCTCCATCTAACTCTATGTTTACACCATGTTGTCACCTTATATTTGATCTGGGTTCCTTGTCTTATGCACCATTGATATTCCTTTACACAACCCAAATGCATACCATTGATTTACTTGGTAGAAACTGTAGTGATGACACTTGGTAGCTTTTAATTTGTTCTCAAGATCTACTGACTAGATGACCCTTGCTCACCATTGATCTGCTTTGGTGTGATGGATCATGCACTAGTGATCAAATTAGGCCCACTAGCTTTGTTGGTCACTGCACATTATTTGAACTATGTTCAGGTACCTAAGATCTTAACATTTGTTATTTGTACATTCAATCTTGGGTCTACTAACCTTTTAACTTGATGCTCATCTTTGATCTTTGAATGTACAATCAAACATGCACTATTGGATCTTTGAGACCTATTGATTCATTAAATCACTACTCACCATTGGATCTTAACTTGAGCTCCTATGATCTTGACATTTTTTAGTTATGCGTTCATCCTTGGAACATTTAAATATAAATAGATATTTGTCACAACTTGAACTTGACATCTCTACACACATCTTACTTTGTTGGATCAAATTTGAAGGCTTATATCTTGAGATAACAAGCTTATCAAGATACACAATTTATAGAGCATGATTTAGGCATGAATAAATTCATATCCATGTGATATTTTTGTTTGAGAGGCTTTATAAGCATATTTATAAAATACACAATCAAGCTGATCAATCCATTTCTTCATGACATTTGAGATGGTCTAGCTCCTAAAGATCATTAATTTCACACTTTAAGCTTGATTAAAGTGTGTTAAAAAGCTTTAAAATGCTATGTGATCTCCTCTTGAATTCCATATTCTCCATGTGACATTGGATCACTCTTCAATCAGGACCTTACTCGACTTTTTATTCTAAATTAGGTAAATTTTGGTATGTAAGCCAAATTTGGCCAACAGTAACTACCTTGAGATATGGGGAATGATATCCATCAAGGCACCCAAGGAAGAAGGGAAGATGCATGAAGTACCTCATGGAATCTAAAACTTGAGTGTGTAACAAACAAGAGACAAGTGTCATGGCTATGATGCATACATGAAAACATACATACAATAGACATGAGTCATATAAAGTAGGCCAAGGGGCCATAATACAAGGTACATGGACACTTGTCACTAAATCTAAAAAATAAATACATACAAGGACATGTTTAAATGTCCACATATGAAAACATCAATAAATTTGGCATGGAACCACATATAAAAACATGTTCAAATGTATACATACATAATCAAGAAGTCACACACAAGGACATGGGAACATGTCCAAAGAATACATATAGTGAAATTAAGTGGTGTAGATTCATAAAATAATGGCATATTCAAATGCCCTCAAATAGATGTAGAAGCAAAGAGACACAATCAAGTCTAAGTTACTAAAGCTAGAAATGAAAGTATGCATGAATATGTGGTACAAATCTATATAAGAGCAAATATGTACATAAACTAAGTCTAGAGTAGTAGTAGTTGGCTAAAAATTTGTGTAATGTAAGATTATTGATATCAAGATATAAACAATGCTAAATCTATGATATAGGGTATAGAAAGATGGAACCTGGCAATTGGAACTATGTATAGGATTCCCCTAAATGGGTGAATGTGTCAAATGAGGAACCTATGTATGTGCCCATAGTGGGTAGATAATAGTAAATCTAGATTTGTGTAGTGGACTTGGGTTCTGTAAGCATTTGCAAACACTCAAAAAGAATAATTGAAGCATGTATGTATGATAAATCTAACTACACTAACATAGATAGCATATGTAGTACGTATTAAGTATAAAAAATGTAAACATGGACATGCATACAATCTAAAATTTATATTTTTTGAGAAAATATATGAATGATTTTATGTTTTTGACATATTATATTATTTTTTTAATTTTCTAGATATAAGCTATATACAAGCAACATGAAAATGAAACTATATACAAGGAGAAAGAATAAAGGAAACTATGTACAAGTAGAGAGATACTAATAAACAATGAGTCTTACAATAGACTCACTATCAAGGTGTCATGTATCAAATAAAGTAAGAGTGATTGTACATGTTATACGAGGAGGTATCTGAGATCTATGAATCAGATGTATTGAGTAATCAATAGCTAAATTTTCTTATGGAGTGGGGCTATGAATTTGTAAAGTTGATTGAATTGACATATGGACTATGGTATATACTATCTAAATCTTGATGAAAGAGTAAACAAGTGAACATATAGTGCATGTTGTTTAGGTGTAGGAATAACCTTTAGAATTGATATTACTCATGGTGTATTATTGGTAGATATATTTTTAGACTCTGTAGCAAATATCTTAATCGGTTATCATGTTAAAAATATGTTCTATTATGCATTATGTCTTATAAGTATCATAATTATTTATTGTACTAATATTATGCTCTAATCTCTATGATCTTTTTTAAATATCTTAATCAGTTATCATACTGAGACTATGTTTTGATCTCTATGATATATGTCAAATATCTTAATTGGTGGGAGAACTAAGACTATGCTATGATCTCTTTGATTGTTTCTAAATATATTAATCAGTGGTCAAATTGAAACTTTGTTCTAATCTCTATAATTGGTGCCAAATATATTAATCAGTGGATGAACTAATATTATTCTCTGATCTCTATGATTATTTCCAAATATCTTAATCAGTGGTCAAATTAAAATTATGTTTTGATATGTGGTAACTGGCTACCATCTCTATTAAATATGTGGTACATGATTTCTCACATAAGTAGGTGTCCTAAAAACCACACGAATCATATGATTAGTAACCAATGGTTATTTAAAAGTAACATTCTATGATAACTCACTCATAGTGGAGTGTGATCTAGAAGAGTGTGGAGAAGGAGATATTAATGCCCCCTATGTTAATGTTATAATGCCTATGTCAACACATTGGTCAATATAATTTTTAAGTGCACAATAATTATTGTCCTAATGTCTATTGATTTTTTGATCATTTCAATATGGTTTATTTCTTATTATTTTAAATGATGTGTTAGATGATGCTAAGTAGGAAGAAGGGTGATCATCCCCTTGTCTAGTAATGCAAATTATGTCATGAGGCCTATCTCTATCTTGAAAACTATATGGCCCTAATATCATTGTCTTATGATCTATCCACTATAAGAGATTATCTATAAATTATCTCTTTGCCTTTGTTAAGCATCTTGATTGGTTTTTATAGTTCTAATTTCTCCTTAATCATAGGTGGGTTATGTTCTTGTACCATTTTGGATGACTATGACTATGAGAGATATAAATCCAAATATATCTCTAAATGTGTCAAAACTAGTGCCAACTTATTCTCTGATGCCATAGTTTTGTAACATAGATGTCCAAATGATTTATATGTCTCATATAATAATTTCTCCTTAATAGGAAAAATGAGGCCTCTAGTAAAGATTTATTTTACCTCTAAATCTATTGACTAGTAGATTAACTATTGCATACATGATTTAAATCGTAGAATGTAATCATTTATTATTTTTAACTTACCTTGGTATAGTAAATTCAACCTCTCATATGTGACTCGAGGTCCCTTATTATGTATGTAATGTATGAGAAAGACTTCTTTTAGATCATTATATGTATGTAGTGAAACACTAGGGAGTTAATGATGAAACCAATTTAATGCCTCACCCTCTAGAGTTTATGGAAATAACTTAAGAGAATAAAACTATGTGACATGTGTTATAGCCTTTATATAGGATTCAAGGTGAAGGTATAGATCTCCATGTCCATTTAACTTTGGTAATGTTGGTATCTAAAAGTTTAGTGGTAACTTTGTATTGAATATTCTACCTGGGACAGGATTGCCATGGATGGCATTGGAATCAAACCAGGATTAGTATGCTTTACTTTCTAAAGTGGGTTGGTGTACTTGTTGTAAATAATCCATGGCATGCATCAAGGAGATTAACTCTTGTGAAGGTATATTAACATCATCAAGGGGTTCATTTAATTATTTAATCTTATTATTAATTTTATACATTGGTACACTACATCGAGGACCTTTGGTTTTACTCACCATAACCTTTGGAGGGGTGATAGCTTGGACCTAATGAGAGGGTGATGGGTTATCACCCGTTATGTAGGTTATGATGAGAAATATAATTTACTGTAGTAAGTGGGATTGAGGGAGATTCATTGGTATCTCTTATTTTTTTAATTTGTAAAAAAGTATCACATGTTAATGGACTAGAAGATACATTATTATCATGTGAATGTAAATTGTGTAAACTATGAACATAAGTATAAGTTTGTTTTTATTTATATAAAGGCATATTATCATTTGAACTAGCTTTTGATAAGAAAACAATTTTAATTTGAGAGATAGGTTAAGTAGGGAGATAACTGGAAGGTTTCGACTCAATGTCTTCTTCACCAAAATCATAATAATCATCGTTATTCCAATGTTCATAAAAAACAAAGTTCAATTCACTTGTAGAAGTAAGAGTAGAATATTTATCATTCTTGTGCTCACTAAGAGAGAGAGTAGAAGAATATTTTAGCTTTTTAATACCATGCAATATATCATCATGTGTAGGTGAAATGCAATGAATGTCTTCACTAGCTATGAATGGAATGCATGTATGAGTTTTTAGGTTTATGGATGAGCCTTGAGTCAATGGTAAAACTCTTGGAACTCCAGTGACATTTTAGATGACTAAAATTATAATTAATTATAATATATAAGTACCATATGTTATTTTAGTCTAGAATGTGGTTTATCATGGATGGTAAACAAATTTTTTGTACTTACATTTAATTTGGAAAGATATGGGTCTTCATCCAATTATTAATCAATTTCCTATATTTGTAGCATTAGACTAAACAAAATTCAAAGTTGATGATGAATCGAGGACTTTTTTAAGGCTCATAATAAATTTAAATTGTGCATATTCAGTAAAAGAATATGCATACCAAGTGTTTGTCAAAATCCATATGAACTCATGATATTTCATAATATTAAATTTTATTGATTATTTTAAATTTATTAATTTAATTAAAAGTCATATGTTTTGTAAATGTGCTTAAGAATAATAAAAATAAGAAGTGGGGAAACTCAACTCAAGTTAAAAGGAGTTTTAGAGTCAAGTCAAGATAAAAGTAGTTATGTAACCACTTTGTCAAGGCATGAAATATAAAAGGCTTGTAGAGACATTTGTTAAGGGGGTGTGTTTTCTTCTTCTCAACCCATGAGAAAAGATTATTGCAACTTTGTATACAACTATTTATATTTAAGGATTTTTATGAATAAAATGTAAGCAAATGTGTGAGATGAATGGATTGATTTATGGGTTTTTATTAGGAGTTTTAGAGTCAAGTCAAGATAAAAAGTAGTTATGTAACCACTTTGTCAAGGCATGAAATATAAAAGGCTTGTAGAGACATTTGTTAAGGGGGTGTCTTTTCTTCTTCTCAACCCATGAGAAAAGATTATTGCAACTTTGTATACAACTATTTATATTTAAGGATTTTTATGAATAAAATGTCAGCAAATGTGTGAGATGAATGGATTGATTTATGGGCTTTTATTATTTGTTTTTCCTAAAAAATCTATATAGCAATTTATAAATAAACAATCCATTAAAAACTTGTACTTTCTTGATTATGTGTAAACCCTTGGCTTTTACAAACTTTGTGTTGAAAATCTTAGAGGAAAAAACTTGGTGCCATATACACGTATTCCAATTTGAAGGAAGTGTTAGGGATTAGTTTATTACATTTTGTGAGTTTAGATATTTACCGAGAGGTAAATATAAAATAAGTGAGTTAGTTTGTTATTTATGTTTAGGTAGTCGTAATATTATTACAATAATATTACGAACATAGTTTATTTATATATTCATAGGGGTACGATGAGAGTTTGATAGAGAGATAATCTTCATAATTATAAGAATGATATTCTTATAAAGTAATATTATCCCAGATGAATAATAAATGTAGAATATAATTCTTGTGTGTTGAAATATTTATCTATGTATCAGCTCTTTATTGTACATAGACCTAAACTAGAATCAATATCTAGTATCAGAGTAGTATGATCAAATTATTTAATGGATACATGAGATATTCTATAGGGAAGAGCCATCAAAGTTTTTGGCTAACCCGGTTAATGGAGAGGAATTTTATGCAAAGGAATTTGTATTATAAGAATTTATCATAGTCTTTTCTTAGTCTTATTGAATAGATTATTTTCTATAGGTAGTGTAGTGTTTTCCTATGTTAAGAGAAGAAGAGGACATGATATCTAGATCTATACAAAATGCATCATTACATGTGATAGTGTGAATCAACTTTTAGTGTGCTTACTCAATATTTTGTATAGGTGTCTAAGTATTCCAGCATTCAACTCTTCCTAGCATTACATTTAGCTCTCTCTAAAGATTTGTATTAGGCATATGTCATTTAGAATCACCCTCCACTTCAGCTGTACATTCCAAGCAATGGCTTTTTTAAAATGCATCAAACCTATCTATTTGCATTGATCATCATTTATAGAAACTGTGCATTTCTAAGACATCACCAGTTGGATACTGCAAGAGTACTACTTGATATTATTCTTCAATGTGGATAGCAAATTTATGATGTCAAATATAACATTATCTTCCTCCATAGTCTAATTTTTTGTAATAGTGACTAATCTATCTAAGTTTACATCATGTTGCTTGTTTTGTTTGATGGCATAGATGCACCATCAAAACATTGTATCACACTATCTGAGTGTATATTTTTGAATCATTCAATGCCAAGACACACATTTGGAGTTTAATGTAGGCTATATAGATCAAAAGAATACCATTGACTCAAGGCTCATCTATAAACCTAACAACTCATCATCAAAATTTGTTATAACCCATGTATGTCTTTCCTCAAAATGTTTCCTGGATTAGAGGTTAATGCTTTATCATAGTTTGTCTAATTATAGTATTTTAAACCTATGTCAAAGTCTTATATGTTGATACTTTTAAAATATATTATAGTTTAAATAATGATCTTTAGTTTTAATTAGTTACTTAACCGTAAAGTTGAGTTGTATGTTTTTTAAAGTCATTTTTCCATTATAGTCAAACATAGTTGTTACATGGCATTTTGTATAGCAAAGTTTAGTTTGTCAAGTTTAGAGTTCATTTTTAAATATTGTGATAAATCTTTAATATTGATATCATTGATATCAAAATAATTAATGAGTCCATTTAAAATGTGTTAAAAATAGTCTAGTTTTTTGTAGTATTTAATTGTTTAAGAGTCAAAAGTGTCTTATGAGTCTTTTCAATCATTATGGGTATCAAATGTCATTTTTATATTTATAGAGTCTTATTATAATAATTTTTGTGTCCAAAAAAAATGATAAGTATTAGTCATATGTTAATAAGTGTGTTCAAAATAATATTCTTTGTTGTTAAAAATTCATATATTGGGTTAATAGTTGAGTCATCTTTTTCTCAAAATTTAAAACATAAAATTAATATTATAAAAGATGCACTATCACTTGTATGTGACGTCCTAATGTCAAATATGTCAGTATTATGGGGAAGGGGGTGGTGTTTCATTCAAATTGATATGCAATTGAGCTACATCAACATACCAATTGAGTTAGAAACTTCACCTACTAGAGGTTGGAGGATACACAGAGGAAGGAGGTTCCATAACCTCTCATCAATCACCAATGACGGAGCCTAGAATGTTTTTGTGAAACTTTGTGTGATGTGATTTTATAGTTTTTGTTGTGTGTTTTCAAAATAAGAATAGAATAATATGCCTATGCAATATTTATATTTTGTGTGTAATTCCAAACATAATTCCCTAATGTGATAACATAGTGAAAGGACATAAAGCACCAATATAAGTCAATTCATGGATCTTGAAAGGGTTTGTGGTAGAGATCCAGAAAACCATAAGAGGTGAATAGTGTTTTGGCAAAAGTTAGGAGAGCAACTACTATAGAGATCTCATGACTACCTTACTTATTCATGGAGATGACCCCCAGTGACATATCCATTTTAGTCACATAAATTAAATGCAAGATGCATTCCTTCACATAATAGTGGTCATGTGTATCAAGATTGCATTAGTATTATACAAACCTAAGAGTATGTAGTGGCATAAAATTATGTTCATTTTATTCATGTCAAGGTTTTTGGTAAACCTATAAAACTATGGGAGGAGTTAGATTTTATTTTTATCAAGGTCATGATCCAAATAGGGCATGCTATAAGGGGTGAGCATACTGCAGGTGAGAGTGTGAATGTTTTTGCACCATGTATAAACTAAAGGGGGGAATGGTAGGGATTAGTTTATTATATTATGTGAGTTTAGATATTTATTGAGAGTTAAATATAAAATAAGTGAGTTAGTTTGTTATTTATATTTAGGTAGTCTTAATTTTGTTACAATAATATTACAAACATAGTTTATTTGTATATTCATAGGGATACGGTGAGAGTTTGATGGAAAGATAATCTCCATAATTATAGGAATGATATTCCTATAAAGTAGTATTGTCCCAGATGAATAATAAATGCATAATTTAATTCTTGTGTATTGAAATATTTATCTATGTACTCAGCTCTTTATTAGACACATACCTAAACCAAAATCAATATCAAGAAGACTTTGAAATTTTAGGTAATTTTTACTCTCATCATATTGATTATTCTATATTTTAATTTACATGATGAAATAAATATTCTAAACCAAGACTATTTGATGTTAAATAAAACCATGTTTAAGAGGAAAATGATACTTTCCAATAATAAATACAAAGGCATTCTATAGTACTTTATGTCTTGAAACCCCTATGTTGATGTGATTTTTTCACCTATTTCAAGTATGTATTTCTCACCTTTCTATTGGCAAATTAAGCTTACACCCTTGAGGAAGGTCTTCAGGATTCTTTACCCAATTGACACAATGGGATCACTTCTAGGTTGTGAGTGTCCTATAATAAAAATCAACCTCTACAGAGGGTTGGTTCCCTTGATTAATCACCTTGATCCTTGACTAATTCTTGATAATCAAAAGAGAGATATTCCTATACTTTTATAACTAACTATGGAATGATGATCTAAAATTGAATACCTCAACTTGTTTAGACACACATAAAATGAGCTCAAATAACACTCACACATACACAACTCACAACTCACCAATGAACCTTAGGCATAAGTGTTTTGTAGAAATTATTTATCTTATAACAGTACTTAGAATGATGACTATTTATCTTAGAAAACTCAAATAGCATTCATCACAACTATGAATTTCATAAACTCTCAGAGACACAAACTAAAACCTACATAATATTAAGTTTGTTGCATAAATCTATACAAAATTATACATGAATCAAGGATAGGATGTAATTATCATAAGCTTACATAAAAAATTAATCAATTTAATATAATAACCAACATATGAGAAGGTAAAATTAATTTTGTCATTGCTCAAGTTGTTTACAAGTCTGAAATTTAGTAGAGATGAGCCACAACCAACTAGAGGTATCTCAAATTACTTTAAAAAGCAAGTACATATAATAAAATGAGTCTTTAGTGAAGGAACTATTGACTAATATGACCCCCTAGTCAAATATGTCAACCCCCATGTAAGTTTAAACTTACATAGGGTCTCCTAGGTCATAAATGTTCACCATGGTCATAAATGAGGTTATAAATCATATTTTATCTTAGTCACATTTGTCTAAATTTATCTCATATCATGTTATGCCACGTTTTATCACTTTGAATGAATTGTATAGTTTATTCATGGGGACAAGTGTGTTAAAGTGATATCTAATGTCTCATGTGTCAGGGGAGTGCCAGAGAACTATTCTATAATTAAATTTTATAGGTTTAATACAGAAAGAAAGGACATAACTAGAAAAAAGGGTAGTTTCTAAATTTATATAAACTCTATAATATATTTGGCACATGTTACTACTTCATTAATGTCCCTTTGTTAGGTTGTGGAGCTAAAAGCTTCACTAATGCAGACATGGAGGAGGTTGTTGAGTTCCAGGGATACCGGCGTCGGCAGTGCAATCGACGTCGATCATCTTTAGTGCAAAGGGCAACTGACATCGGTAGAAGTTGGCCGACGTCGATCACCTCCAATCAGACAGTGACTGACGTAGATCATGTTAGGGTGTGGAGCTAAAAGCTTCAACTATTGTAGACTTGAAGAAACAGGAGGTTACTGAAGATCCAGAAGTACCAGCATCGGCAACATGACTGACGTCGGTCATTACCAGTGCAGAAGGCAACTAGCATCGACAAGAAGTCAGATGACATCAGTCAGCACCAGACAGATAGGGATAGACGTCGATCGCCTGTGGCGTTCTAGAACTGTTGTTGACAAACATTCAATTAAGTGAAGTGAGTGTTTGCATGTTTAAGGGCTAATTATAGTCACGAGCTGTGTGTCTAATTATTGTAATTAGAGTTCTATTTTTGTATGTATGGGATTCTATTTAAAGACCCATGAGGCATGTATTGTAAAGCAAGCAAATAAAGTATTGAAGCATTGAAGCAAGGTCAAGGAGATCTATAGGTGTAAGGTCAAGGAGATCAGCTGAAGTATTCAAGGACGGGATGACAACTCAGGTTGTTGAGTTGGTTGTGTTGAGCAAGAGAGAGAGGGAAAAAAGTCTTGAGGTGTGGCAAGCCTTTGAGGTGGAGGAAGAAGTGGTATCTTCCTTATTGTATTTTCTTCTAGTAATATTTAATACAAGAGTGTGTATTGTCTCTCAAATTCTTTGTTGTCTCAAGTTTCTAGTTACTTAATCATTCTGGTATAATTCCATGTTTAATTGCATATAAGAAAGTAATCAATTGTGCTTTCATTGGATAAGGGGTTCCTAACAGTTGGTATCAGAGCTACGATTTGCAGGGAGTAGGTTATTATTTGTTGATTACAGGTCATTCATAGGGTTTCTGATTGAGTGGGAGTTTAGCAATGGCAGAAGAAAGTAAGCTATGAATGGAGAAGTTTAATGGCAAGAATTATCAACATTAGAGGATGCAGATAGAGGATTATCTGTATCAGAAGGATTTGTACTTACCGTTGGGTGGGGTTGCATGCAAGCCCACAGATATGAAGGATGAAGAATGGAGTGTTCTTGATCAAAAGGCTCTCAGTTCCATAAGGTTGAGCCTTGCATCGTCTGTGATTTCCAACTTGTCACAGTGTAAGACAATGGAAGAGTTGATAAAATCCTTGGTAAATTTATACGAAAAGCCCTTGGCTTCTAATAAGTTATTTCTTATGAAGCAGTTATTTACTTTGCAAATGCAAGAAGGTGGATCAGTATATACTCATCTTAGTGATTTCCATGGTTTGGTAAACCAGTTAGCTTCAGTCAATATTGTTTTTGATGATGAAGTAAAGGCTCTTTTAATTTTATGCTCCTTACCTGAAAGTTGGGATAGTTTGGTTATGGCAGTAAGTAATTCTGCATCTACTTCTAAAATCTTAAAAGTTGATGATGTTGTGAGTGTGATCTTGAATGAAGAAATACATAAGAGAAGCACAGGTGAATCATCAGGGAATGCTCTAAGTGCAGAAAGCAGGGGAAGGCAAAGAGAGAAGGTAGAGCAAGGGAAATCAAGGTCGAAGGTGGGAAGGAGATCTGAATCCAGAGGTGTCACCTGCTAGTTTTATGGAAAGAGAGGACACACAAAGAAGGAGTGTTGGTTGAGGGATAAAGAGAATCAACATGAAGGTAATGAAGAAGCAAAAGAGCCAAATATTATGGTACAGGACACTCTCATACTTTCTTTAGATAGTCAGGTAGGATCTTGGGTTTTAGATTTTGGTTCTTCTTTTCATGCATCCCCAAACAGAGATTTGTTCCATGAGTATGAACAGGGAGACTTTGGAGTGCTTTATTCAGGGGATGTTACGCCTTGTCAAATAGTTGGCAAAGAGAAAGTGCAGCTGAGATTACAGATGGACAACACATGGGTGTTGAAGGAGGTCATGCATGTCCCAGTTCTGAAGCAGAGTTTGGTTTCTATAGGAAGATTGGGTGATGAGGGATGCACAATAACCCTCACAATAGATTCTTGGAAGGTTACCAAGGGTGCACTTGTTTTAGCAAGAGGTAAAAAAGTAGGTACTCTTTATCTATCTACTTGTATTACTGATTCTACTTTTGGTTTATCTACTTCAGTTGTAGATTCAAAGATGTGGCTTAATAGGCTTGGTCACATGAATAAGAAGGGAATGGAAGTTCTTGGTTTAAAAGGTATGTGTTCAGATTTGGAAAGCATAGATAGAGTTCATTACAGGAAAAGAAAATTTGATGCTTTTGACAGGAATAAAGAAGCCTTGGTGTTTATGGAGGAGATGAAGGACAGAGATCAATCACAGGGGCTGAATAATTTTGAGCAGGGCAGTATGGACAGAGGTTTGATCCAAGATGAGCTCACAGATGAAAATTTCATCACTTACAAGAATACACAGACACTGATGTTGGTCACTTGGGACTGACATTGGTCAGGCAGATACCGACATCGGTCATGTGCAGACCAGCAGGGTCGGTAGAGTCGGGTAGAGAAGTCCAATGTCAGTCAGGTAGGAATTGACGTCAGTAGGGGGGACACCGGCGTTGGCCAAGGAAATGATGTTGGCAGTCAGGGTCAGTATAGGGAACCAACATCGGTCAAGAATAGACTGGGAGATGGCCGAGATCGGTCATTGGAATGGATGTTCGGTGGACAGTAAGCTGTCAAAGAGTCTCAAATGCCCATATGGAGGTCAAAAAGGGTAAGTAAACCTCATATTCATTGTTCACCTTCTTTATATTGCTTATTGATGGTCAAGAACTAGGAAGATGTGAAGAAGCAATGCAGGTAGAATCCAAAAACAGTGGGAGCTTGGCATGGATGAGGAGTGTGAGTCCTTGGAGAAGAACCAAATAGGTATTTGTTGGTGGAGTTGTTAGCTGGAAGGAAGCACTGGATAAGGGATGGATTCCCATGTTAGAGAAGAGAGTGGATGGACACGTGAGACAGAAGGCTATGGTATATGGTCTTGATTAGGCTGTAGGACAATGGAGGTCTGACCATTGTATTTATCTTTACCAGGTTGGATAATATTAGCTACATTATCCTGTTACTGTATTGTGTTGCTTGTTGTAGGGTTTTATATACAAGGAGTTTTCTGAGCTAAGGGTAAAGTTGGTTCAGAAGTATGTCATGAAGAATTTGGGAGCAGCAAAATTCTTTTGGCATAAGTGACAGGTATAGCATCACAGGTTTTGTGGTGGTTGGTCTTCAAGAGTGACTTTGAAGAGGGATACAGAGCCAAGGGAACAAAGTAAATGGTGTACAAGTACAGGTATAGTTACAACTGTTTATCTCCAAGTGGGAGATTGTTAGGGTGTGGAGCTAAAAGCTTCAACTATTGCAGACACAAAGAAATAGGAGGTTGCTAAAGATCTAAAAGTATCAGTGTCGGCATCATGACCGACGTCGGTCATTACCAGTGTAGAAGGCAATTGGCATCGGTAGGAAGTCAGTCGACATCGGTCATCACCAGACAGACAGGGACCGATGTCGGTCACCTATGGCATTCCAAAATTGTTGTTGATGAATAGTCAGTTAAGTAAAGCGAGTGTTTGCATGTTTAGGGGCTAATTATAGTCACGAGTTATGTGTCTAATTATTGTAATTAGAGTTCTATTTTTGTATGCATGGGATTCTATTTAAAGACCCATGAGGCATGTATTGTAAAGCAAGCAAGTAAAGTATTGAAGCATTGAAGCAAGGTCAAGGAGATCTACAGGTGTAAGGTCAAAGAGATCAGTTGAATTATTCAAGGAGGGGATAACAACTCAGGTTGTTGAGTTGGTTGTGTTGAGCAAGAGAGAGAGGGAAGAAGGTCTTGAGGTGTGGCAAGATTTTGAGGTGGAGGAAGAAGTGGCATCTTCCTTATTGTATTTTCTTCTAGTAATATTTAATACAAGAGTGTGTATTATCTCTCAAATTATTTGTTGTCTCAAGTTTCTAGTTACTTAATCATTTTGGTATAATTATGTGTTTAATTGCTTATAAGAAAGTAATCAATTGTGCTTCCATTGGATAAGGGGTTCCTAATAGATCGCCTATGCAGTTCCAAAACTATTCATTGCATGAACAGTTAGTTTTCTGAACCTATTGTTTGCATGTAAAGGCTATTTTGAGTCTTGAGCTACGTGTCTAATTATTGTAAATTAGAAGTCTAAGTTATTGTTTAGTATGGGATCTATTTATAGACCCATTGGCATGTATTGTAATAAAGAGCAATAGAGGAAGGCAAGGTAGATCCTTCCAATTGTAAGAATAGGGTGATCTGCAAGTTATTGCAAGATCAGGAAGAAGTTCTACATGGTAAGTAAAATAATTTGAGTTGCAGGTTGTTGCAAGTTCATGGGAGATCTACTTGAAGTACATTTGAGTGCTTGGTATTGGCAGTATTATTACTAACTTGTTGGAGGTGAACACCAACTCTGTGTTTGAGTTGCGTGTTGTGACCATTTTTGGTAGGAGAGTAAACTCTTGAGGGAAATAGATCTATACATCTAAGAGGTGTGGAAGATTGTGGCATCTTCATTGTATTTTCTTTTGGCATGAGTATTAATATAAGATTGTGTATTGTTTTTCATATTCTGTGTCATTTGTGAATTCTAGTTACTTGTTAATTCTGGTATAATTCTGTGATTAGTTGCTTATACAAGGTAATCATATTGTACTCCTTTTGAGGAGTTGGATCTTGACAAGTGGTATCAGAGCTTTTGGTTGGGTTATTAATAGGTTGTATCAGATCTGATTAGTGTTTATTGATTATAGGTCACTCACAAAGGTTTCTGTTTGAGTGGGAGTATAGCAATGGCAAAAGAAAGTAAGCTACGAATGGAGAAGTTTAATGGTAAGAACTATCAATTATGGAGGATGCAGATTGAAGATTATCTATATTAGAAAGATTTGTACTTATCATTGGGTGGGATTGCATGCAAGCCCATGGATATGAAGGATGAAGAATAGAAGGTTCTTGATCGGAAGGCTCTGGGATCTATAAGGTTGAGCATTGCATCGTCTGTGATTTCCAACTTATCACAGGCTAAGACAATGGTAGAGTTGATGGAATCTTTGGCAAATTTATATGAAAAACTCTTAGCTTCGAATAAGGTATTTCTTATGAAGCAATTATTTAATTTGCAAATGTAGGAAGGTGGATCGGTACATAGTCATCTTAGTGATTTCCATGGATTAGTAAATCAGTTAGTTTCAATCAATATTGTTTTTGATGATGAAATTAAGGCTCTCTTAATATTATGCTCATTACTTGAAAGTTGGGAGTGTTTAGTAATGGTAACTAGTAATATTGTGTCTGCTTCAAATATCTTAAAAGTGGATAATGTTGTTAGTGTAATCTTGAATGAAGAAATTTGCAGGAAAAGCACAGGTGAATCATCAGGTAATGCTTTGAGTATTGAAAGTAGGGGAAGGCAAAGAGAGAAGATCAAGCAAGGGAAATCAAGGTCAAAGATAGGCAGGAGATCTAGATCCAGGCCCAGCAGGGAAATCTGCTGAAATTGTGGAAAAAAAGGGCATGTAAAGAAAGATTGTTGGTTGGTTGAAGATTAGCAAGAAGGAACTAAAGAAGCAGATGTTGTAGGTATTGTTGTAGGTATTATTACACAAGATGCTCTGGTATGTTCCTTGGATAAATTAGAATCTTGGGTTTTAGATTTCGGTGCCTCTTTCCATGCATCCCCAAATAGGGAATTTTTTCATGAGTATGTCCAAGGAGACTTTGGAGAAATTTATTTAGGGGATGGTAAGCCTTGTCAAATGGTTGGCAAAGGGAAAGTGAAGCTGAAATTGCAGACGAGCAACACATGGGTATTGAAGGGGTCATGCATGTCCCAGTCCTGAAGCAAAATTTGATTTCTATTGGAAAGTTGGGTGATGAGGGTTACACAGTAACTGTCACAGTGGACTCTTGGAAAGTTTCCAAGGGTGCACTTGTTTTAGCAAGAGGTAAGAAAGTAGGTACTCTTTATCTATCTACTTGTATTACTGATTCTCCTTTTGGTTTATCTACTTCAGCTATAGATTCAAAGATGTCACTTAATAGGCTTGGTCACATGAATAAGAAGGGATGCATGTTCTTGAGTCAAAGGGTATGCTTTTAGATTTAAAAATCATGGATCAAGATTTTTGTAAACAAAAGAAGAAAGTGACATTTTTTAAGAAATTCGATGTTCGTGACGAGAATAGGAAAGCCTTGGTTTTCAAAGAGAAGATGATGGACAGAGATCAATACAAGGGACTAAATAATTTTGAGTAGAGAAAGGTTGATATGGACAAGGGTTTGATCCAAAAGGAGCTCGTGGGTAGAAGTCATCGCTCACAAGTAAAACACAGAGACTGACATCGATTATAAAACCAACGTTGGCATCCAGACAGGGACCGACGTTAGCTATGTGCAGCCTGATATTGCTGACTCTAGACAAGTAAACACTAGCATCAGTCATGGGGAACTAACGTCAGTGATGAGGTAGTCACATGGAACTGACGTCGGTCGGGTGCAGACTAAGATGTGATCGACATCAGTCACTGAGATAGATTTTGGGTGGACAGCAAGCTGTCAAGGAATCTCAAACACCCATATGGAGGACTAAAAGGGTAAGTAAGCCTCAAATTTGTCATTTCCCTTCTTTACACTACTTGTTTCTCACTAATGGTTAAGAACTAAGAAGTTATTAAAGAAGCAGAGCAGGTAGAATCCAGAAAATAGTGGGAGCTTGGCATGGATGAGGAATGTGATTCCTTGGAGAAGAGCCAAATAAGAGTTTTTGGTGGAGTTGCCAGCTGGAAGAAAGCACTGAGAGACGAATGGATTTTTAGGATAAAGAAGAGTGGAAATGGACACGTGAGATGAAAGGCTAGGGTATATGGTCTTGAATTAGCTGCAGGGTAATGGAGGTTTAACCATTGTGTTTTCTTTACCAAGTTGGATAATATTAGCTACATTATCCTATTACTGTATGTTATGCTTATTGTAGGGTCACATATGTAGGGAGTTGCTGAACTAAAGGTAAATTTAGTTCAGAGGTGTGTCATGAAGAATTTGAGAGCAGCAAGATTCTTTGGCATGAGTGTGTTCTAGAGACATGGAAGGTCATAGGTTGATTTTGTCTCTATATGATTGTGTGAAATCGGTTAGCATGCCGATGGTTGGATAGTTCTATGAACAGTGTCCTGATTCACATGATGAGGTTGAGCGCATGTGTACTAAACTTGAGTTTTTGCAAGTAGTGGGAGATGTCAGCAAGTTTGGAGCCAATCTAGGAAAGAAGCATTGGAGGGTAGTTCAGTGGATTCTCAGGTATCTAAGAGGGACCAGCAGCAGGTGCACATGCTATGCAAGGTCAAGTTATTTTCTACATGGGTTTGTAGATGCAAATTTGGTAGGTGATTTAGATAATAGGAGGTGCACCATAGGATTTGTTGTGGTTGGTCTTCAAGAGTGATCTTGAAGAGGGATACAAAGCCAGGAAACAAACTAGATGATGTACAGGGATAGGTACAATTACAGCTATTTATCTCCAAGTGGGAGATTGTTAGGTTGTGGAGCTAAAAGCTTCACTAATGTAGACATGGAGGAGGTTGTTGAGTTCCAAGGATACCAGTGTCAGTAGCGCAACTAACGTCGGTCATCTTTAGTGTAAAGGGCAACTGACATCGGCAAAAGTTGGCCGACATCAGTCACCTCTAGTTAGACAGCGATCGACATTGGTTGCCTGTGCAGTTCCAAAACTGTTCATTACATGAATAGTTAGTTTGTTGAACTAATTATTTGCATGTAAAGGCTATTTTGAGTCTTAAGCTGTGTGTCTAATTATTTTAAATTAGAAGTCTAAGTTATTGTTTAGTATGGGATCTATTTATAGACCCATTGGCATGTATTGTAATAAAGAGCAATAGAGGAAGGCAAGGTAGATCCTTCCAATTGTAAGAACAGGGTGATCTGTAGGTTGTTACAAGATCAAGAAGAAGTTATACATGGTAAGTAAGATCATTTGAGTTGTAGGTTGTTGCAAGTTCATGGGAGATCTACTTGAAGTACATTTGAGTGCTTGGTACTGGCAATATTGTTACTGACTGGTTGGAGGTGAACACCAACTCTGTGTTTGAGTTATGTGTTGTGATCATTTTTGGTAGGAGAGTGAAATCTTGAGGGAAATAGATCTATACATCTAAGAGGTGTGGAAGATTGTGTCATCTTCATTGTATTTCCTTCTGGCATGAGTATTAATACAAGATTGTGTATTGTCTCTCATTTTCTGTGTCATTTGTGAATTCTAGTTACTTGTTAATTCTGGTATAATTCCATGATTAGTTGCTTATACAAGGTAATCATATTGTACTCCCTTAAGATCCACACAACTCATATACATGTTCATATTACTTTAACAATCCTAAAATTAGTGAAAATTATTCTCTCTCTCTTCACTCCCTTTGGTAGATCAAATAAGTTAATTGATTTATAGTTGGTACGGATAGGAGGGTTAGAGTTGAGCTAAATAATTTTGGTGGATGAAATTAGTCTTCATGGCCTTCCATTCCATGGTCATGGTTTGCATAATGGTGGAATGTGCTTCATGAAAAAGCACTAAAACTACTAGTATATCAAAACTACCTTCACATTCCTAACACCTTCAGGTTTTCTCATATATTTGCATGATCTGATGTTTCCAATTTGTGTGTGTGTTTTGGTAGAGTATGTTCACCCCTCTCATGTGTTCATCAAACCATTTTTAATGTGTTAAACATGAATTTATAATCATATCACTCTTATTGTGCTACCAATGAACACCATTGAAGTCTATAGATAATGTTTTCATCAGTGGTATTTTTTGTCTCTTGTGATATGGCTTCAAATCAAGGTAATACATCTATGTTCATTCCCTCAGAGAATTAATTGTCCATACTCTCCATTATGGTATTTGTATGTTGATAGAGATGGGTTTATAATTCACTAAGTAAATATTGATTGGAGTTTTGATAAACACAGTCACTTATAGCCACCTATATGTTTGTACAGACAGTTCCAAGGCTATCTAAAACCTAAGAAATATGGTGTGAATAGTTTAAAGGACTAAATGGATATCCTAAGTCACTCAGGGTTCACTAACATAACCTATAACACTCTCAAGCATAGCCTAGGGTCAATTAGAGTAAGATAGTTTCATAAAGGAGATTATTACCTTAACTTCTTTGAATAAGGTTTTGTTCATATAATGTGCCATCTCAGAGTGAATTGTCTTGAGTTATAGATAAGCCTAATGGTGTCTCTCTTGTACCTTAGACCCAAATACCACATATTTATATGGGAATATGATTTCTAAGTCAAATAGATTGATTTTTGGATGGCTTTAAACTCATTTAGGTTTCTAATGAAGATATTCAATGAAAACTATAGTGCTATAAAGCCCAAATGAACCTGTAGCTTATAGTGGCACATGATGCATGGATGGTAAAAGGATGATTGAAAAATCATCATGCAAAAGTGATTTCAATAAAATGTGGAATGGTCTTTAGTTACCTCAAGATAATATTTAGGTATGAAAACACAATGATCAGACCTAAATAGTCACCTATAGAAAACTTATAAAATCTGAATTGCAACCTACAGTTGAGACACAATCTGCAGACCAATTCAAGCTAGTGGGAGATTAGAGGTTTAGTTGATGAATAGATGTGTATAATGAGAAGATACTAGTAACATTATTATGAATCATAAGGGTGAGTTATAGTTCTCAAAATATTAATGATCACCAATAGGGGTCTCATAACTTATACCTACAGACTGATTGAGGTAATAGTCTACTTTTAGCTAATGTAAGATGCAAGTTTGAAAGTATGAAGAATTATATGATGATATGACCATGTTTAAACCACTATTATAGTTTTAATATAAAATTCCCATGTTATCTCAATAAAAAATAACATTAGCCTATAGTCAATATTCTAAAGTCTCTCAAACTTTGTCAAACCCTACACAGTCAAGTCATAAAAGCTAGTCTTGAAGAATTTGAAGGTTTGAAGGGTTTATATATGTGTAATATAGATTCCAAATTTGATACATAACATCCTCATGATTTTATAAAGGCTCCATAATATCATTTAAATCATATGAATAGGGGATATGCCCCATATTTTGTCTGAGATTAGGGCACTCCATGAGCATCATAGTCTATAGGTTTAAGATGTGAATGTTGAAATGATGAATTTATAGTGTCTTTTAAAATTATAAAATTATGTATAAAGTTTCATTAAGGTTTAATAAATAGGGATAAGGCATCTACATTTATTAATACCACTCATCTGGTCAAACACATAGAAAACATAGTCCTATAGACTAGGACTAATACTAGGCATGAGCCATAATGACTTCTAACTTCACTCATATGACCACATGAACTTCCAAAAAAAAATTATAACCTTAAAGGGAGATTATAAGTCTGACATTAATCATTGGTTTTAAAATATAATCCCAATATTGGCCATTTGGCCTAAAACTGTATCAGGCCTACTCATAATCCAAGAAGGAGCTCAAGAGGCCAACTTATTTTGCTCACATCTATATGGACCATGTGCATGAGACATAAATAACCTAGGGAGAGTTTAATTGGGTCCTATACTCTAATTTTTTTGGATTGGTTCTAAGTTTGGACATTTAACCTTTATGAACTATCACTAAGAACTAGAACCATAGAAAACCCTCCTAAAACCCTTGTACAAACTTGATGGAGAAAATATGGAGATTTATACATAAAAAAGGGGTGATTTTTCCAATAATTTTATTTATACTTATCTATCACTCTCCTATGATCCATAAAATCTATTTGATATGTACTATCACTTATAAAGATAAACCAAAACTTGAGTTTATTATAGGATTTAAAGTGTGTTGTAGGTACAAAGGAGGATTATTCAATGAAAATAAATGTATAATATGTATGGGACTTGTTACAACCCATAATAACCATCTCTCATATTATTTTTTCATGAAAATCCCTCATCTACATCATTCATGAAAGGGACTCTTGACCCAGCTAGTGAGGAAATGAAGTGACTGTCTAAGTGAGATATGAGAAGTATGGTTTGAGATTTATATTAAGGTTCATGATAGATCATAGTAAAAATATGATTTTAATATATTTCCTAAGACCTCTTCAAATAATCTCCATGAACAATTTCAGGTCACTCAAATGAAAAGTGTGAAGACAAGCTTAAGAAGGCTAATGAGTGACTACTAGAGAGTGAGTAACAATTGGAAAAGAGAGAGTTATGAATTGAAGAGAATATGAGGGATGTTAAAATATTTTTTAAACATTATCATGATAGTGAAATTTTTTTAAATATCCCTATGGTAGTTTTAGATATCCAAGTGGAATCCTCATCATGAAGACAATTTCAATAAGGATACCGAAGAGCCTCTATGCCAACTTAAAGGAGAATGATGAACTTCAGGTGGAAACATGTCTACAAGATCTTAATTACATTTTTTACACTTAATCTTCTTACATTTAAATTATTTCTCATATTTTTAAACTTGGCTTTGTGACCCTTGCACTTCCCTTCTTCTCTCTCTTCTCCTTTGCTCTATATGTGCAAGCTATTTTAGCATTTGGAGCTATTACACACCTAGTATGGTGAATCACTACTAGTTTGGAACCTTTTTTTCATTTTTAATAATATTCTAAAGATTATTTTATCTCTAAAAAAAATTATTAAGTGTGTTAAGTGGTTTATATGGTTGACAAGTGATGGATGTCTTCTCCTTGCTTCCATTCTACCCTTGCATGTTTTATGTGAGTGATATCTCTTCTAACAAGTTTCATAAAGTTTATTTGTTTTTTAAGTGTGTCTTGAAGTTTGAGAGGGACTATTATTATCTAGCATCAAACCTTCCTTTCACCCACCTCTATATTTGCATAGAAATCTTCGTCTATGATAAATACTTATGCAAGGAGGATAATGAGTTAAGGTCAATTTTGGTAGTTTTCATTATTAGATCATATGTAAGTGTGTTTGTGGACTAATAATTGGTGTATCACCACCATTATTATAGGTTACATTCTATTTCCTTCTTCCCTTTTCATCACCAAGTGACTAGTCTAGTGTAGTGTGTGAGCATAAGAGATAAGTCAAGGGAGTTATCCCTTTAACCTAGAGGTTTACCTATGTTATTGGCAACCCATAGGCCTAGCGGTAATCCCATGTTGTCCAAATATGGGATAGGAGTGAAAACCCTCTCCTAGGGTGTAATATTTGGCTACAATAGATCTAGAATGCTCAGTGGGACAAATATCTAAAAGAGTAGAAGAATTTTGGTGTGTTCTTTCTACTATCAACTTTTAGAAGCATTCAAGCAAACACCAATGGTGACTTTGAATGTAATAATATGGTGGTAATCAGCCCAAGTACTTTTTGAAAATAATTTGATAAATTCTTGTGTTTCATTTCACTAATGAATTTAATATGGTTGTATATGTTGAGAACTCTTATTACACATAGCCTTATCATAGTTATTATCCACCCTATGTTCAACCCATCCCTCCATATAATCATGAATTTGTTGGTAATCCTTTTGAATAATCATATGAATAATGTTTTCAAGAATATAAATTTAAGTCCCTTGAATAAGATATCCAAGCTCTTAAGATGCAGGTTCTTAAAAAAGAAATCTAAGATTTCAAGAGGTAGATTCTTGAAATCATTCTTCTTCAATAGCCCTATCCATCTTATCAAACTCCTATACAACCTTATCAAGGTCAATACCAAAACTCCTCTCCTTATCCTCCTCTAATTCCACCTCAATATAAGTCTTTACTAGAACTCATGCCTAAAATGCTAAAATTAGAAAAGTTGATGATGAAATGGGATCAAGAGCTTGATGTGATCCATATTCATTTCATAGAAAGGATGAGAAGGTCTATCCAATTCTTGTTTAATAAGTAGAGATTTTTTGAGGAAGAATATAACTATGTCATTAATAAATACATACATGAAATAAGATGTTATATACAATGGTGGGTTGATATGCTTGTAATATGGGAAAACCAAGAAGTTGACAGGAAATTTTTAGCTATTAAAGAGCCTCAACAAGGCTATCGAGAAAGTGAAAATTTGGTTTAAGATAATGTCTCTCCTTACTATTCTCAAGAGTTTTCCTATGTTCCATGTCAGCCATCTCATATTACTTGTCCTCATGAAGATCTTATCCAATCCTCAAAAGAGCCTAGTAGCCTCAAAGTTCCAAATTGAAACCAAGAAATTGAGAATAAGAATGAAAAATTTATGTATGGTCAAACCATATTTCCTTCTCTTGAAAAACCTACAGCTTGTCTATATTGGAAGTCTATCCAAGAAGAGTTTAAATATTAAAATGAATTCTTCTTTGATAATGTATAATATAAAGTTGCATTTGTGGAAGAATTTTAAGGAGACAATGAAAATCATGAGTTGGTTGATGAATAAAAAGAAGTGTCTATAGCTTAGCAGAACCTTCTTTCTCTCCAAGATTTCTTTCAAGCATCTCCTTCCATCCCATGAACATTCATGATCCCTCCATTACACCTCCTACTCTCTCTTCAAACCATGAACCAATTCACCTAACTCCTACCTCATTCCCTCTTGAAGGAGAACCCATCTTATGGGAGGTAAGTAAAGAAGACCAAACTCAATTTATAGCTAATCAAGAAGATAACACAACTGATTATGAAGAAGAGCTCACCATAAGAACTCCCCTTGGTGAAGACAAGTAAAAATCATCCTTATTTAGCCAATAAAAATATGTAGATGAAGTTATGACTATACATAAGGAGTTTGATCAAGGCACGTGGCACACCTATCAAGAAATGTTCAATGAGTATGAAGGTCTTGAGAATCTAGTTCTTGAAGGAGAGCAAAATGAGATTGTGGATGAAGAATGCAAAGTTCCTATTGAAAAACCATGTCTTAAGGAACATCATGAAGCAATCTATGATGATTATGATATTTATGAACATGGTCAAGAGGATGAGTTTGAAGAAGTCATGTTTCTTGAGGAGAAAGAGAGCCAAGATGATTGGTTGCATTAGATTAAGATTTTCCAAAAACTTGAAGAACTTTGCAAAGTTTAAGGTCAAAAGCACAAGAATATAAAACAATATATATTTATATAGAGGACAATGATGAGGACTATATTTACTACACCAAACTCCTTGAAGATATTGAAGAGATTAAAGATGATAATAAATCTGATCCCATTCAAAGTACCATGGAGGTCAAGGAAACATGCCTTGTTGAGGCATCATTGGAAGTTGAAGTTGAGGAGTCTCTTGAGAAGATTGATTTTTTTAAAATTCAAGGATAATTCACCTTCATAGGTGACCTATTTTTATCTTCTATGGTTGCATTTAATATCATTCCAAAGAGATTCACAAACATAAAAAAGATGAAGACATCAACGCCAATGCTCAAAGGACAACTTGCCTCATATATTCCTATATCTCATGGATCAAGATATGGTGCCAATTTCCCCTTTAATCCAAGAAGAGGAAGTTGATTTAGGTTGTTTTGTACATAGCTTAGTTTTCTAAAGTGTTAATGTGAGCTTTCCCTAAGTTTTATTGAAAACATAAATGTGTTTATTTTCTTATCTTGTATTGTGTTTGTTTCATATTTAATGTTTGGTCTAGTGTGGTGTATTTTCATAGGATTTTTAGTGTCAAATGTGGTGTATAATTGACTCCATTTCTGAAGGATAAGAGAAGGCAATTGGTCTTGAGCATAGCAGGCATGCTAGCCCTAGGAAATTGCTAAAATATTGACTAATTTGGGCCCCTAGTCAAATAAGTCAACCCCAATGTAAGTTCAAACTTCTATAGGGTCTCTTAGGTCATAAATGTTTACCATGGTCATAAATGAGATTATAAATCATATTTCATCTTAGTCACATTTGTCTAAGTTTGTCTCATGTCATAATATGCCACCTCTTGTCACTTTGAATGAATTGTGCAATTTATTCAATGGGATAAGTGTTTAAAAGTGTTATCCAACATCCCATGTGTCATGTGAGTGTTAGGTAACTATTATATAACTAAATTTTTTAGGTTAAATGTAGAAAAAAAGGAGATAACTATAAAAGGGGGTAGTTTCTAAAGTTGTATGAACTCTATAATAGCTCTAACACATGTGGCTACTTCATTAGTGTCCCTTCAAATCCCCATAATTCATTTCCATGTTTTGATTGCTTTGATAGTCCCAAAATTGGTGAAAACTATCCTATCTCCCTCTTCACTCCCTTTAGTAGGTCAAACAAGTCAACTAATTTATAATTGGTATAGATAAGAAGGGTATATTTGAGTTTAATGCTTTTGGTGGATGAAATTAGTCTTCATGTCCTTCCATTCCATGGTCATGTTTTGTATAATGGTGTAATGTGATTCATGAACGGGCATTAAAACTACTAGTATATCAAAACCACCTTCACATTTCTAACACATTCAAGTTTTCTTATCTGTTTACATGATATGATGTTTCCAAGTAGTGTGTGTGTTTTAACAGAGTATGTTCACCCCTCTCATGTGTTTCTCCAACTATTTTTAACATGTGAAACATGAATTTTTAAGCATATCACTCTCACTATGCTAGAAAAATACACCATTGAAGTCTATAGATAATGTTTTCATCAATGACAATGTTTGCATTTTATGAAATGGCTTCAAATCAAGGTAATGCATCTATTTTTATTGCCTCAAAGTAGAAATTATCCATACTCTCCATTAAATTATTTATATGCTAATGGAGATGGGTTTTTAATCCACTAGGTAAAGATTGATCAGAGTTTTGATATACACAGTCACTTACAACCACCAGTAGGTTTGTAAGAATAATTGTAAAGCTATCTAAAACACAAAATATATGGTGTGATCAATCTAAAATATTGAATGGATCTCTCAAGTCACTTAGGTTTCACTATCATATCCTATAACACTCTCAAGCATAGCCTACAGTCAGTCAAATTAAGAAAGTTGCTTATAGAAGATTATTACCTTAACTTCTCTTAATAAGGTTTTGTTCATATAATGTGCCATCTCATAGTGAATTATATTGAGTTATAGATAATCCTAATGGTGTCTATATTATATCCTAGATCTAAATTACACATATTGACATAGTAAGATGATTTATAAGTCAAAGAGATATATGGTTGGATGGCTTTCAACTTAGTCAGGTTTCTATTCAGGATATTCAATGAAAACTATAGTGCTATAAAGCCCAAATGAACCTATAGACTATAATGGCATATGATGCATGAATGGTAGAAGGATGATTATAGAATCCTCATGGAAAAGTGAGTTAAATAAGATTTTTGATGGTACTTATTGACCTCAATATAATATGGATGTTTAAAAACATAATGATCAGACTTGAATAGTCACCTATAGGAAACTTGTGAAATCTAAATTGCAACATATAGTTGAGACATAGTTTGCAAAACAATTCAAGCTAGTGGGAGATTGGAGGTTTAGTTTATGAATAGAGGTATAGAATTATATGATACTAGTAACCTTATTATTAATCATAAGGTTGAGTTAAATTTCTCAAAACATGAATGATCACCTACAGGGGTCTCATAACTCTTCCTAGGGAAACACCTACAAACTGATTGAGGTAACAGTCTAGTTTTAGCTCATGTAAGATTAAAGTTTGGAAGAATGAATAATTATATGATGGTATGACCATTTTTAAACCACTCTTATAATTTTAATATAAAATTATATTTTATCTAAAAAACATAACACTAGCCTACAATCAATATTCTAAAGTCTCTGAAACTCTGTCAAACCCTACATAGTCAAGTCATAAAAGCTAATATTAAAGAATTTGAAGGTTTAATGTGTCTAAAGGTGTGATATATCTTATAAATTTGGTAAATATAATACTCATGAGTTTATAAATTCCTCCATTATCCCATTTAATTCATATGAATAGGGGAGATTCCCCCTATTTTGTCTCAGATAGAGGGCACTCCATGAGCAACATAGTCTATAAGTTTAAGATGTGAATGTTGAAAGGATGAGATGATAGTTTTTTATAAAATTGTATAATGATGATTAAATTTTTATTAAGGGTTAAAATAGAGGGATAATTCATATATATTCATTAATACCACTCAGGTGGTCAAACACATATAAAACACAGTCCTGCAGACTAGGCCTAATAATAGGCATGATCCCTAATGACTTCCACCTTCACTCATATGACAAAATGAACTTAAAAAATAGTTTTATAACCTTAATGGATATTATAAGTTTTATTTTAATCATTTTTTTCATAGATAATCTTAATATTGACCATTTTGGCCTAAAACTGTATCAGGTCTACTTAGAATGCAAGAAGGAGCTCAAGAGGCCAACTTATTTTGCTCACATCTATATGGACCATGTGAATTATACCTAAATCACTTGGGGAGAGTTGAATGGGGTCCTATGATTCAAATTTTTTTAATTTTTTCTAATTTTGGACATCTAACCTTTATGAATTATCACTAAGAATTAGAACTACCAAAAACCCTCCTAAAACCCTTGTGCAAACATGATGGAGAAAATATGGAGAGTTATGCATCTAAAAGGGGTAATTTGGAAAAAAATTTGATTTATACTTCTATATAATTCTCCCAAGGTCCACAACATCCTTTTGATCCATATTATCACTTGTACAGATAGACTTGAACTTGAATTTCTTATAGGATCTAAAGTGTGTTTCAAGTACAGAGGAGAATTTTTGAATGAAAATCAGTGTAGAAGGTGTATGGGGACTTATTCCAACCCCTCATACTCATCTCCCATATTATTTATTCATTAAAATCCCTCTTATAAATCATTCATGGTAGGTAATATTGAACAAATAGTGAGGAAATGAAGTGACTGCTTAATTGAGATATGAGAAGTATGGTTTGAGATTTCCATTGACATCTATGATAGAATAGAAGATAATGAGGATTTTAACATATGTCCTAACAACTCTACAACACATCTCCATGAACAAATATAGGTCACTCATATGACAAGTGTGAAGATAAGCTTAGGAAGGCTAATGAGTGACTGCTAGAGAGTGAGTAACAATTGGTAAAGAGAGAGTTATCAGTTAAAGGTAATATGAGGTATGTTAAAATATTGTTGTCACCTTCTCATGATATTGAAAATGTGTCAAATATCCATATGGTAGTTATATATATCCAAGTGGACTCCTCATCATCAAGACAGTTTCAAGAAAGATAATGAAGGGCCTATATGCCAACTTGAAGGAGAATGATGAATTTAAAGTGGATAAATGTCTAGGAGGTCTTCATGACCTATTTTTCACTTTATATTCTTAAATTATAATTGGTTCTCATAGTTTTAAACTTGGATTTGTGACACTTCCACTTCCCTTCTCTCTCTTCTCCTTTGCTCTATATATGCAAGCCATTTTGTCATTTATAACAAGTACACACCTAGTATGGTGAAGCCCTGCTAGTTTGGAACCTTGTTTTGATTTTGAATAATATTTTAAAGTTTATTTGATCTCTAAAATATTTTTCCTAAGTGTGTTAAGTGGTTTATGTGGTTTACAAGTGATGAATGTCTTATCTTTGCTTCCATTCTGCCCTTGCATATTTTGTGTGAGTGATATATATTCTAATAGGTTTCATAAAATATATTTATTTGTTAAGTGTGTCTTGAAGTGTGAGAGGTACTAGTAGTGTCTAGTAGTAGACCTTATTTTCACCCACATCTATATGTGAATAGCAATTTGCCTCTATGAGAAATACTTATTCTAGAAGGACAATAAGTTAAGGTTAGTTTTGGCAGTCTTCATTCTTAGTACATATGTAAGTGTGTTTGTGGACTAATTTTTAGTTTATCACCTCCATATTATAGGTTACATTTTGTTTCCTTATTCCCTTTTTACCCCCAAGTGACTAGTCTAGTGTAGTGTGTGATCTTAAGAGATTAGTCAAGGGAGTTAGCCTTTTAACCTATAGGTTTACCTCTATTATAGGCAACCCACGGGCCTAGAGGTAACTCCATGTTGTCTAAATATGGGAGAGGCTTGAAAAACCTCTCTTATGGTGAAATGTTTGGCTAAAAAATAGACCAGCATGAAAACTTGTCATCCATGCCCTCATTAAGGCTTAAAACTAAAATATAATTGAAGTTAATCTTTCAATTAATATATTCTTCCTCATCAAGGCTTAAAACTGAAACATAGATGAACTTAAATTTTATGTCATAAGTCTCTAAGTTGTGAGTGGGGTGTGAAATTCCTTATTGGAGGCTTTAGGTTGTTGAAGATCAAGTTGCATGATAAAATTCCACTTTATCTTCAACCAATTCCTACAATCTTGCATGATGAACTCCACTTTGAGAAGTCCTTTGATTTGACTTATTTTCCTTGATTTTGGTGTAGATAGAATATATGGTATTATTGAAGTTGTTTAAGTCTTATTTTTCATGGAAATTATGATGGTGCGTTGATGATACACAACTTCAGCTCCACATTTGATGACTTTTTGACCATGTTCAAATTCTTATTTTTTATTAAAATTTCTATGAGCATGATTAAAGACCTTAAAAACTTCAAATAAATGTTAAATAATGAAACATATACCTAATATCATCTATTTTGAGTCATCTCATAATGTATTTCATGAATTTTTATGATGGCTTAATTCAAACTTATAGGTATGAGCTCCATTAGTGCTTGAGAAGCTCTTGAGAGAGAGATCTCTCTTCTTAAATTCATTCATAAATAGTTTCCAAATTTTTAAAACAACTTTATTTCATCTATATAACATTATAAAATATACATACAAATTTTCAATGCATTTTGATCAATAAAATTTGTATTTTTCACTTCTGGGCTTCTTGAGAATTAGTTTTCAACATTTTTACATGCACAAACATGTAATTTTAAATTTTATCTCTCCTTAGGTATATTAAGAATATGATACCACCAAAAAAAAATTAAAATATTTCTTTCTACCCTCATTTCAATTTTCATATATTTTGGATCAATATAACCCAAGTTATGCTCTTTTTGTGTTTCTAGGTTCTCTAAGGGCAACAAGCATGCCAGTTTGGTAAAAAAAATTATATCTTGAGATATACATGGTATAAATAGATAATTATTTTAATTAAATAATTATATGTACCCTTTATATATTTTAAAATAATTTAAAGTGTTCAATTTCAAAAATAATCCAAAAAAGCACTTTTAGGTTTGCAGGCCTGTAGGTGCTCATTTCTCATGCATGCTTGTCATCTAGGTCCATTTTCTATCCATAAAACATTTTTTAATGGTTTTAAATTGTTATAATGTGTATTTAAATTATTTATATGGAATTAAAATCATTCATCATGATTTATAAATCTTAAAAACACTTCACAGTATCAAATTTGCAAAATTCATGTTCTCTAGATAGGATTTTGAAGGTTTTTGGAGTAATCTTGATTCTTAACAATTGTTCATAAATATATTGAATTATTGATAATAATAAACACTATTATATGTAATTAAACCACCCTATTCAATTATATTATCAACCATTCTGATCCATGTAACATCTCCACCAAGATATCACATTGGTTTTGGGGTAATTTTAAGCTTGAATATCAATTTTAAGAGAGATTTGAGCTATCCTAGCATAATTCAAGCATATTTTGAGTTCCTAACCACTAAAAATATATTAAAAAAACATACATGAAGTTTATAAATATATTAATAATAATTTATCACCTATAAAACAATAAAAATCCAATATTTAGTCTTTGGAAATGCATGAAAAAATTCCCTACATCCTTGCATATGAGTTGGAGTACCAAAAGATGTTCACAACTGTTGTAGATGCATGCATGGCACCTTCAAAGCCTTAATTAAATTCTTGAAACTTATTATTCACCTTAATATATGTGTCATCCTTATTTTATTTATATTTTTTCTTTTAATTTCCTTCACCCATGCCTTGGCATGTTTTAAAAGCTTGATATGGTCAACAAAGAAGTGGTTATGAAAACCAAAACTTAACTAATACTCTATATTACTTACATGAATCGGAAATATTAACAAAAATTAACCTTAATTTTTTCAAAAATATCTTAACTTTTAAAAAATAATCTTAAATCATACTAAGAGGGCACAATAAATGTTTAATTCTTGTAATTAGCCTCCTAGACTAAGGGAGAATCTCAATATGAACTCAATATAACTTCACTAAGCATATTAGAACTAGTGAAAGGATGAAAATTATGATGGAAGACCTTATTAATTTAAACATACTCAATTAAATAAATAATAGTGATTGAAAAGGTCAACATTCTTGGTGACCTCTACAAATTTACTTGCCTACTAAGTAAAAGACTAGTTGCCTTAAGAAGTCCATTAGGCATGGAGTCCTAAAAATAATCACCAAATATAACCTAAACATGATTAACATTTTTTTACCTTCCTCATGCAAAACTAAAACTTAATAATTATTCCTCAAAGCAATAATAATACTTATGCAAGAGCACTTAGGGGATTGAAAACTAGTGCAATTACCAACTGAGCATGTGCATAACAACACTTGGAGGAAAGTGAAAATATAACACTACTATGTAAAATAACCTCAATTCCACCTATATCAAATCAAAATAATCTCAATTATTCTCCATTTCATAAAAAAGTATGAGGAACAAGCTCTTATTTAAGTGTCATGCTAGTTAGATCAACTCTTTTCTTGCTTGTCAACCTCTTTAACTTGCCTCCAAGTGAATCAAATAAAATAAACATATCTCTAATGTAGATAGAATATTATTGTGTTTCAATGATTACCTCATGTTTTTATTCAAAACTAGTAAATCTCTCCAATGTAACCACATTTTAATTCATAGGAATAGTTGTAACTTCAGCCTCTAATGGCTCTTTAGAACATTGTTTTTGGCTTTGTATGACATCTTAAGCGATTTCATTTTATTGTCAACTAATGAAATTTGTTCAAACTCTTATAAAATATGTAAATAGTGCCTCCTAACTTCATTAAGTTCTACTTAAGATATACTTTGATCAACATATTTTTGAACATGCTCTTCAACCTTGGTAATCACTTTATCAATGTCTTCACTAGGATATGTAGACCTACAAAGAGTTTTAATGTCTTGAATCAAATAAAATTACTATTTCCACTCTTCATCAAAACCTTCTTTATCCTCACTTTTATCTTCTTTAGTTCCACTAGGAATCACTACATATTTTTTTGTATCTTTACTTAACTCATGTCTAGGGTTGTTACCTTGTGAAACCATTGTTACAATCTCACTAGTTGTTACCATGTCATCTTAAACATATTCATGATAGACTTCTTGAGGCTCACTTGCAGATGTAATTTGATTTTACTCTTCAATAACTATAATATAATCTTATTTTATATTAAATTTAATCTCATTTGACCAACACAACTCATGATCAATCTCTCTTGAGAAATTCTCCTCTTCACCTAGATGTTCTTATTTTGCCTTCTATACAATAGGTCCTCCTTCAAAAAGGGATATGTTGGGAGGTCAAGAGGTTCAATTTGGTAGCATAGGAATATAGGGCATTATGGTTTGGTCTTGAATGTGCTTTGAGATTTAAGAGAGATTAATAAGGATTTAATACTTGTAAGTAATAGTTTCATTCAATAATTCTTTGAAAGGAGGGAAAGAAACTTGTGTTAGGGATGTTTTAGTCTTCTCTTTCTACTCAATAATCAACCTCTCACATTCTGATATGCCTTGATTTTTGTAGACAAATTCAACTTGAGGATTAGATTAGGGTATCAATAACTTTAAATCTTTCTTGGTTTGGCTTTTATAACCTTCTTCGTCTCTTGATTTTGGATTGGCATAGGAGGGGTAGATGAGAAACTTGGAAACTTCCTTGATTGAGGAGCTTGAGAAAAAATGGGGTAAGTTTTCAAAATTATAAGATATTTCATAAGATTAGGAGTCCTAAAAATTTAAATCTTAAATAAAGTAGATTCTCTTTAAGGTTCAAGGGGTTCTTCTTCTTTCCAATGTGGAATTTTGGACTCAATTCTTTTTACTTTCATGGGCAACTATTGTATTTGTTCTCTTATAGCCTCATTATATATATTCAATGATTCTACCTCTTGATGATGTATATAGGATTGATATGCAATCTATTCTTTATTCCTATTATATTCCCCTTCCCTATCACTCTCCATACATTGTCTCTTAAAGTCAAGTCTGATTTTTTGCATACTTTTTCAAGTTGATTGGAAAGAACATGGCTTTGCCAAGGTTGATTGAAAACATGAATAGAGGTGGAAGGGACGTAAGTGTCATGAGGAAATTGATATTTTGATAGTTCAATACTACTTTAGATGAAGCCATAAATATTTTTATTTTGATATTAAGGATATGAATTTACAAAAAATGTATTGTCACAAAATAGAGGACTGAAATACATACCAATTGATATTCTTTAAGAACTTGGACTGCTTAAACTAGTTATATATAACTTGGAGTATCCATATGTTGAGTAGTTGAGTAATATCTCTTATGAAAATTACTAAAACCATCACCAATCCTTATTAATCTTTTGATCTATGTCCCATTAGGTGTGCTATATATTTTTGTCAAATTGAGCTTGCAACTTTGAGGAAAGTCTTCAAGATTCTTCCCTAATTAACAGAATGGGGTCACTTCCAAGTTGTGGGTATCTTATAATGGAATTAAACCTCCAAATAGGGTTGGTTCCCTTGATTAATCACCCTTATCCTCACCTAAACTACTTCTTAAAAATGAAAAGCGAGAGATTCCTATATTTTTATGACTAACTATAAGGTGGCGCATCAAAATTGAGTTCCTCAACTTGTTCGAACATACATAGAATGAGCTCAAAGACCACTCACACATACATAACTCAAAATTCACCAATTAATCTTGGGTATAAATTTTTTTTATAAAATTTTCAACTTATAATAGCACTTATAAAGAAGATCACTTGTCTTAGGAAGCTCAAATAGCATTCATCGCAACTATGAATTGCATAAACTCTCAGAGATATAAATTAAAACCTCCATAAAATCAAGTTTGATGAATAAAGGTGCACAAAATTAGACATAAATCAGGGATATGATGTGACTATCATAATATTACATCAAAAATTCATTAATTTCACACAATAACTAGTTAATGAGAAGGTAATTCCATCTTCTTTATTTCTCAAGAAAGAGCTTACAAGTCTAAAATTTGGTTGGGCTAAGCCACAACAAACTATAAGTATCTCAAATTAATTTTTAAAAAAATACATATGGTAAAATGAGTCCTTAGTGAGGGTACCATCATGAAAAATTGTCATCAATTCCCTTATAAAGGCTTAAAACTAAAACATAGTTGAAGTTAATCTTTCAATTGACATCTTCTTCCTCATCAATGCTTAAAACTAAAACATAAATGAAGTTAACTTTCAATTGAAATATTATTCCTTATCCAACATATCATTACTTTATTTTAAGTCCCCAAATTTTTATAAGGGCATTTAAGTCCTTTTTATAGGCTTTAATTTGTTTAATATCAAGTTGCATGATGAAATTCCACTTTATCTTCAACCAAATCCTACAATATTGCATGATGAAACTCCACTTTGAGAAGTCCTTATTTGATTTGACTTATTCCCATTGATTTTGATGTATATAGAAGATATTATCTTATTTGATTTTTTTAGGTCTTCTTTTTCATGGTAATTATGTTCGTACATTAATGATTCACAACTTTAGTTCCTCATTTGATGACTTTTTTACCATGTTCACATTCTTATTTTGCATTAAAAATGCAATGAGCATGCTTCAAGACATGAAACACTTAAATTAAAGGTTAAATCATGAAACATATACTGAATATCAGTTTTTTTTAGGTTTCTCATAATATCTTTCATGAATTTTGATAATGACTTGGTTTAAACTTGTAGGTGTGGGCTCTATTAGTGCTTGAAAAGCTCTTGAAAGAGAGATCTATGTTATTGAATTCCTTCATGAATGGATTAAAAAGGTTTTAAAAAATATTATTTCATTTATATAACATTTTAAAATATACATTCAAATTTTCAATACATTTTTATCAATAAAATTTAAGTTCTTGCACTTTTGGGCTTCTTGAGAACTAGTTTTCAACATTTTTACATGCATGGGCATGTAATTTTAGTTTTTCCCTCTCTTCAAGTATATAAAATATATTATAACACCACAAAAAGTTCTAAAATATTTAATTCCATGTTTAATTCAAATTTAATAGGTTTTGGATCAATAGAACTCAATTTATGTTTTTTTTGTGTTTTTATGTTCTCTAAGGATAGCAAGCATTCCAATTTGGTAAAAAAAAAAATTTGAGATATACATGGTCTCAAAAGATAATTATTTTTAAAATGAATTTATGGACCCCATATATATATTAAAATAATTTAAAATGCATTTTCAATTTTAAAAACACTAAAAAAATGCACTTTTAGGTCTACAAGCCTGTAGGTGCTCATTTCTCATGCATGCTTGTCATCTAAGTCCATTTTCCAACTATAAAATATTTTTTAATTATTTTAGATTGTTATAAGGTGTATTTATATCATGTATATGTTATAAAAATCATTCATCATTCTTTACAAATCTTAAAAACATTTTAAAAGATCAAATTTGTAAAGTTCATGTTCTATAGATAGGGTTTAGGAGCAATCTTGCTTCTTAATAATTGTTCATAAATATCCAGCCTTATTTTTTATAATAAACACCCTGATATTGGATTAAAAAACCTATTAAACCATACTTTAAACCATTTTTATCCATACACCATCTTTACCAATATATCACAT
Source organism: Torreya grandis (assembly GCA_037957365.1). NCBI lineage: Eukaryota > Viridiplantae > Streptophyta > Pinopsida > Cupressales > Taxaceae > Torreya > Torreya grandis. Next base: position 5,472,811 of record JARHVA010000249.1, read on the forward strand.
TGCTTATGGGGCAATTTTAAGCTTGAAAATCAATTTTGAGAGAGATTTGAGTTATCTTAGCATAATTCAAGCATATTTTGAGTTATTAATCATTTAAAATTATCTAAAAAACATAAATTAAGTTTATCAATTAATTTAATAATCCTTTCTTCCTATAAAATAATAAAAAACTAATTTTTGGCTTTTGAAAATACATGAAAACTGCTCTTACATCCTTGCATATGAGTCAAAACACCAAAAGATCTTCAAAACTATTATAGATGCATGCATGGCATCTTTAAATCCTTGATTTAAGGATTTAAAATTATTACTTTACTCAACATATGTGCCATCATTATTTTATTTTCAATTTTTTCTTTAATTTTGTTCATCCATGCCTTGGCATGCTTTAAAAGCTTTGAGATGGTTAACCAAGAAGTGGTTATCAAGACCAAAACTTAACTAATAATCTCTATGAATTATATGCATGGGTGATATTAAAACAAAATTAACCTTATTTTTTTTTAAATTACCTTGAATTTTTCAAAATAATCGTAAAACATACTAAGAGGGCACAATAAATGCTTAATTCCTACAATTATCCTCCTAGACTAAGGAAGAATCGCAATATGACTTCACTAAGTGTATTGGCATTAATTAAAGGATGATAATTATGATGAAATACCTTATGAACTTAAACCTAATCAATAACAAAAATAATGGTGATAGAAAAGGTCAACACTTTTGAAGGATAAAATCTTCCATTGTTGAACTATCTAAACCATTCCATCTAATTTTGGTCATCTAGGTGGTTTTTTGCATTTACTTTGTTAAAGGATTTCCATTCTCCCTTTAGTATCTTCTCATTCTCTCTTAATTCCTAATTTTTTATTTCTTTCATTTTTCATTAATTTTCATATTTACTGGTTAAAAGTACAAAAAAACATAAACGCCATCATACGAGGGAGTTGTCCCTCTCAAATATAGAGGAAAATCACCAGTCACATGGTGATTTCTCCAATGTTACAAGTTTTATTTTGCATCTAGTTGGATGAGCCAATTAAATAATTTTAAAAATCATAATGACATAGAATATTACCAACAAATGTTAACTTCAGTCACATTAGCAGGGGCATAGCTTCTACCCACTTGGTAAGTTACTTAATGGTAGTGATTATAAAATATGGTCATATTTTGATTGAGTTAAATTACCAATGAAATATAATCACCATATAAATAATGGCTAGTGAGATTTAAGTGTTTAAAGCTCAGCTAGAGGAGATTGAATAATATCATCATGTAATAGACAAGTATTATACTTTTAGCTAATGGGATGGTATCTTTATCAAGTGGTGGCCAATAATAAACCATGCATTAGAATTTTTATGTTATAGTATGTTCACTACAATGAGAATTGTAGATGCCCTCGTGTGTTTGTTTAAAAATAGGAGGGATATCTTATTCAATAACACATCAAATTGTGGTACCCTAAAAGTTATGATGGTAAAGTATATTGGGCTTAAGGATAATTTTAAATGCTTTCTTACTAGTTATAGTATTTTCATGAGAGTCAACTTTAGGAGGATACGTCTGATTTTATAGAATGGATGATGTTTGCATACCAAGGGATTTATTGAGTGGTGACAAATTTGACAAGAAAAATAAGAGATTCATCTATAGGTGATAGAATACATGTGGATTACAAACTATTTATCATGTAACACTTTATGTGGGTGAAAAAGTAAATACAAAGAAGCAAGAGAATCAATAACATTTTACTCTTTCCAAATTACCTCGATAGTGAAAGATGAAAATTCTATAACAAGGTTTATATAAAATTCATGATATGTTTTAAGGTTCTCAATTTTGCATTAGTGTTTTCCACTAATTTGGTGGCATACAAGTTAATAATCCTAAAAAATGTAAGAGATACCAATATTAATGGATGCTTACATACTAAGTATAAGACAATTGTATTCAAACATGTTATTAGTGGAATTGTAGTCTACTAAAAAATCTAAATCAATGTGTATATAATTGATATTTCTCATAATTATCATTTAATGATGATTTCTCTTTCAAGACTTGTTAGCTCATCAATTTCCCTAAGTGTGTGTCCTAAGGAGTGTACCATCAAAGGGGTGGGTCAGATCATGATACTTTGTGAGAAATATTTGCATACTATTATGGCATACCTTTACTACTATCAACATAACCTCCTTTGATTCTCTTTATATCTTCCTCCTCCATCTCCTTTATATCCAATTATGTCAACCACCTTGTATTCCTATTGTATAGGCTTGGCCAATAGATTATATTTCCTACTTGTTTATCTTTATATTGTATCAGTCTAGCCAATATAATTCTAGGTATATCTTATGATTATAACTATATCAACTTGTTTGATATAGTTTTTATTCATTCAACATCCCATTCAACTATATTGGCCTAGTTGATACTATTAACTTAAAGTATCGTGTGATTTTTTGCATTGCATCCATGTATATAGGGGTCATAATTATCATTCCCAACACATATGACACCCATTTTCTCTACTTGTGCTCACTTTTCTACCCTCAAGTAATAAAATGATGAGTTATAAAATAAATTCTTAATATCTGAGGTCATGTATTATTTAATGTCTTTGAAGCTCAATATAATGAGTTGAATCAAGAAGATTCCCCTTAATCATTAAAGTTACCAACTAAGGACATATAAGTTTTCATCCTTTCCATTTGAAGTCTTCATCCTATGACATATATTGTAAAGTGCCACTGGAACCAAGGGAAATATTCATGTGCCATGAATTCAATCCAAATTTAAGCATCTCTATCCCTTTTCTCTTTCCTTTATTTACTTATAAGATATATCTTCTTTGATTTTTCATATAGTATCATGTATTTTATTTTCCTTGCTTAAGTTATCCTTATACAAAATTATTTGGTATAGTATAGGGTTCTTAGTTTTACCATTATAACTTTAGGGTGCATAGACTCTACTTATATTCTACCATTGAGCCATTTATCTCTTGTTTAATTTGTTTTCTATATTATATCGAGGTTACCCTTATTTTTTAATTCCTTGAATTTAGTTTCCTTATTATATCCTTGATACCCAATTTGTTACCATTGTTATATCATTGATTTATATTGGGATTCATTTAGAACCATACCCATTATCTTAGGCACATAATTTATAAACCTATATCTATAACCACCCCAGGTGTTATTTATATACCATCAAAGTATACATAAGGTCTATGGTATGATCTATTGTTTGTATACTAGTCTATAGAAAGAAAGATAATTGTTATATTGGTCATCCTATCTCATGCATACATTATAGTAAACTCAATTTGAATACTATCCCACCTTTGGTTGGAATGTCTTCACATTTCCATATTTGGCTTAGAGCTTATTGTTTGACAAATATATCTTGTCTGTAATTTTATTATTTTTCCAAGTCTTTCTAGATGCCATTAGTTGTTGTCAAGATGCAACACCTTTTGAAGAATCTACCAAAAATATAACTAAGATATTTAAAGATTATATGTCAACAATCCTGATGCTATGGATTTAATTAATACACAAGGATTCTCAAATTATGTTTTTAAATTTTTATCTTTCTCAAGATTAACCTACTAATTATTGTAATATGGTTTCCACTATAACCAAAATCTATGAGTCCTATAACAATCTTAAAAACCCTAGTAACTCTTGATTACTTGAAACCCATGAATCCAAGGGTGAAGAAGAATATGACCTAGAGTATACATCAAAAATGAAAATACTCATCTTGGAGCATTTTAAGCATAAGGGAAGGACCAGTAGTTTTTTCTCACATCGTGATGAAACTTTTTGCAAAATTTCCCCCTTCCCCTTCTCAAAGTTTGTCCATGAGACTTCAAGAAAATCAATTCTCAACTTCTCCTCTACCTTCTACATCCACCACGTGTAATTAATAAAATAGAATGGTGGGTAATCCCTTTAGTGATCCTCCCTAAAGTGTTCATAATAATGTTGACATTAATGTCACATATTTTTCATCTCAATAATCCACTCAAGCCTCTAATTCAAACCAAAATATGCATGATCCTAATCAAGTAATATCGCAAGTCATAAATCAAATGGATACCATAAAATCTTCCAATAATGCTCAAATGTTGTAATTTCACAACTATATTATGCAAATCCAATCTAAACCTAAATAGGTTTGGTGGAGAATTCCAAATCAAAATGAATCCTACCCCCCTCACAAATTCTCTTGGTAACCTCATTTTGTAACTTGTACTTCATAACAAACTCACCAAACATATTCAAAATAAACACTTAGTCTCTCAAATTTCTAACATTGACATCGGTGGAATTAATCCTAATATCTCCTATAATGGATCCATTGATCTTGGACCACATCTGAATGCCTTTGGAAACCTTTTTTTCACCCTAATTTGGTTTTATAAACCATAATATGATAAAATATAGTAGAATAATTTAGATTGATAAATATAACATTTAAGTATGAATCTAAATGTAAAATAGTGAAATACATGGAAATGATTTGATAAATGGTATATGTTAAATATAATAAGTATAACAAAAGGATGAGTACTTAGGTTTTCTGACTATGATTGTGTTCTAATAGTGGAAAATAAACTAAATCAAGCCTATGATATTTTCAAGTTTTGGAATTGTATTTTATTTATATAGTGTTTGTTCTATTGAATATGGGTTAGTATTGTTTATCTATATTGATCTAAGTGGTTAGTAGTGACCTGTGCTGAAATATGTACCTATGACCATATGGTTACCTTCGCCTATCTCTTTAAGATTTATTTTTGTGATTGTTAGGATAAAATAAAACATAGATTTATCCCCAAATTGCATACGAGATAAATTATGAAATGAATCAATCAAACATATAGAAAATAATCATAAACATGCAGAAATAAGAGACCAAATTTAACTTGGTTCACCCAAGATGGGCTACATCCACCAAACTTGTCTTGTATATTATTTCTAGCAATACAAGGAAGAAATAAATCCTATAAAAAAACTTGTTACACCTCTCTACCTTCTCTGTCTCCTCTCTATGTACAATCTATTTTTTTTCATCTTAGCCATGTATCAATACATTTTAGGGTGAAAAACACTGAAACATAACCTCTACCATTAGATCTAGAAACATTTAATCAATGGCCCAGATTGACTATAAAATTACAATTTTACAAGGCAATTTTAATAAAATTTTCACTTTGGGGGAGTTACCCCCGAACCCCAACTAGGGTGTGTGGCCCTCAGACCCCCCTTCAGGGGGGTCATCCCCCTAGACCTCACAAGGGGGGTTATCCCCTTTCAACCCCCCATGCCATCAAGGATACAAATAATGGGATCCAAAACCTATCTAAAATAACATCATAATTTTAACCTTTGATCTTGGAAGACAATCAAGATCCACACCTAACAATCTCCCACTTGAAGACTGATTATAGCAACTCCATTGCTACTACATCCACTATACTATTTGGATATGGACAAGTTCATTGATTTAATTATCATTCATGAAGACCAGTTAAAGTTGAACAAATATTCAACTTCTCTCTTATAACTACCTTAGTCATCATATCCATAGAATTTTTACTAGTATGTATCTTCTCCAATTTTAGTTACTCTTTTTCAATCATTGAATGAATGAAATGATACCACAATTGAATATATTTTATTCTGAAGTGAAAAGCTAAGTTTTTGGCTAGATAGATTACACTTTAACTATCACTATATAGATTACATATTTCTTGACTATGTCCCAATTCTTCCATCAACCTCTATAATCAAATTATTTCCTTGCTTACTTATGTAGTAGCAACATACTCAACCTCTATGGTTGAAAGTGCCACAACCTTATATAACCATGATACCCATCTAACTATTGTACCACCTACTATAAACACATACCCTGTAGTGATTCTTATACCATCCAAGTCACCTACCATATCTGAGTCATCATATCCCTATAATGTCATATATGATCCACCATAGCTTAACACTGTATGTACAGTCCCTCTTAAGTAATGAAGGATCCATTTTACTACCTTCCAATGTTCCTTTCTTAGATCACTCATGAACTTAATCACCACTCCCACTACATGTGCAATGTATGGCCTCATACACACCATTGAATACATTCAAATACCAACTATGAATGAGTATGGAATTTTAAACATCAAAGTCTTTTCTTCTTGTGTTTTAGGACATTATTCCTTTGTTAATTTGAAGTGTGAAACCAAAGGTGTCCCAACTGATTTTTCATCTTGCATATTAAATCTTTCTAACACTTTTATGATGTACTCTCTCTATGATAATTCTAGCTTCTTATTCTTTCTATCTCTAGTTATCCTCATACTAAGGATCTATTTAGTTGCACCTAGATCCTTCATAGAAAATTTATCTCTTAATTTTTTCTTGAGTACATCAATATTGTGCATGTTAGAACTACCTACAAGCATATCATCTACATATAAAATCAAAATAATGTAGCTACCATTTTTTAAACTTTTAAAATATACATAATGGTTTGAATGACATCTACAATAACCCTATTCTATCATAAAACTATCAAATTTTAAATACCACTATCTTAGATCTTGTTTTAGGCCATACAAACTCTTCTTCAACCTGCACAACTTTTTATCCTTACCTTTGACTTTGTATCCCTATTGTTGCTCTATATATATTTCCTCCTCTAAATCACCATGAAGGAATGCAGTCTTCGCATCTAACTATTCAAGGTGTAAATATTCTACTACTACCAAACTTAAAATAGCTCTTATAAAAGTCATTTTAACTACTGAAGAAAATATTTCATCAAATTATATACCTTTCTTTTGTGCAAAACCTTTAATCACCATTCTAGCCTTGAATTTATTTTTACCTTTATTCTCCTCCTTTATCTTGTATACCCACTTATTCTACAATACCTTCTTTCCTTTGGGAAGCTCCACCAAATCCCATGTCTGGTTTTCCATTAGAGCATCATATTACTCATCCATATCTTACCTCCACTTATCCTTTGCATCAATCTACACTATTTCATAGCATTTTGGTGCACCACCATTAGTAAGTAACAAATAAGGATAAAAATGATCAAGTGGTCTACTTACTCTTGTATATATTCTAACAAGGGTTTGAGGTACATGTTCCTGTTGCACATTTTGATTAAGAACTTTTGGGACATGTTTTTTTGTAATGTCTTCTAATAATATATATTTCCTTTTGGATTCTTCTTGTTTCTTTTCTTGTAACTTTTCCCTGTACATGAATTTTTCATGGAACACATCTCTACTCATTATTATTTTCTTATCTTTCAAATTCCACAATTGAAATCCATAGTCATCAATTCTATAACCAATAAATCTGCATTTTTGAGACTTATCTTATAACTTATTCCTATGATCTTTGTCAATATAATAAAATACCTCACAACCAAAAAATCTTAGAAAAAAATAATTTACCTTCTTCCAGTCCAAGCCTCCTCTGGTATTCCACCATCCAAAGCACTCAAAGGTTCTCTATTTATCAGATAAATTATTGTAATTATAACATCTACCCAAAACTATAAAGGTAAACCTGCATGCAATCTCATGCATCTGGCATGCTCCATAATAGTTTTGTTCATTATTTATAACACACAATTCTATTGTGGTGTTCCTAGAACTATTTTATGTCTACAAATTCCACTTTCTGAATAGTAATTATTAAAAGTGTTATTACAATATTCACCTCCATTATTTGATCTGAGACATTTTACTTTTAAACTTATTTCATTTTCAACTAAGGCTTTTCATTTCTTGAATGTATCGAAAACATCAGACTTCTTTTTTATATAATATACCCAAACCTTCCTAGTTGCATCATCAATAAATGTAAGATAATAATTTGAACCACCAAGTGAAGATACCTGAGCTAGTCCCCATACATCCATATGCACAAGCTCTAACTTTTGTTCCTTCCTAGCTGGTATAACCCTAAGAAACCTCACATATTTTTGTTTTCCATATTCATAGTGCTCACAAAAGTCTATAACTAATTATTTTAGACCTGGTAGTTTATCTTTTGCATTTAGGATCTTCATTCTCTTTTCACTCATGTGGCCAAGTTTGTAATGCCACAAAGTTGTATCTTTACCTGTAGCAGCTACAACACAAGATGAATTAACATTATATGTAGGCAAATATAAAGTTCCTACTTTCTTACCTTTTATAACCACCATAGAACCCTTTGTAACCTTCCATGATTCAATTGTAAATGTGACCATACAACCCTCACTACCCAACTGCCCTACAGAGATTAGATTTCTCCTCAAACTTGGAACATGCCTGACATCATTCATCACCCAAGTGTTTTCATTTTTTAATTTAACTTAAACACTTATTTTTTGAAAAATAATATAGGGTTCATCATCACCAAGGCAAACATTCTCATAATTACTTTGAATATAATATATAAAATAATGTCTATGAGGGCTAGCATGAAAAGAAACACCTGAATCTAAAACCCAAGATTCAACAATATTATCCAAAGAAATTATAAGATCATCTTGTATTACATCACCTGCTCCATTTCATTCTCTATTACGTTATGTTGGTCCTTACCTAATTTATCCTTTCAAACCCAACACTCTTTTTTTGTGTGTCTTGGCTTGCCATAGATCCAACATTCCATCTTGCCTCTTGATTAGATCTTGCACCCCCTTTTGATTTTCCATGATTTTCTCTTCTTCTATTCTTATACATTCCTCTATTCTCCATTTTTAATGCATTTATAGATATGGATGTTTCACCAATGTTTTTCCTTCACATTTCTTCGCTTAGGATAACACCCACGACATCTTCAAACTTTAGTTTAGCATTATTAGAAATAGAGTTACTACCATTACCAAGTTATTCCAACTTTTAGGCAAGGAACAAAGAATGAGAAGAGCCCTAAATTAATCATCAAATTCAATATTTATGGAATGTAACTGACTAGTAACTTTGTTAAACTCATTTAAATGATCTGGTACTAAACCATTTTTAGACATTTTCATATTAAATAATTTTTTCATCAAAAATATTTTATTTGAGGTAGAAGGTTTTTCATATAACTTGTCTAATGCACTCATAATACCTTATGTTATCTTTTTTTGTGATATGTTGAATGCTACAGAAGATTCAAGGCACAATCATATAGTTTCAAGGGTTTTTTGATCCAATAGTCCCAAATCTTCATCTAACATTATCGATGGCTTCTTGGCTTGCCCTTCCAATGGAAAATACAAGTCCTTCTGGTAAAGTTAATCTTCCATCTGCATCTTTCACAATCCAAATTTTTGTCCATTAAACTTCTCCACCTTATATTTATTGTCATCTGCCATAGCTCCCACTCAAGGTCAAACCCTTTTCTTCTTGTGATTTAAAATTATGCAAACAAAACCTTTGCTTTGATACCACTTGTTAGGATAAAATAAAACATAGATTTATACCCAAATTGTATACAAGAAAAACTATGAAATAAATCAATCAAACATACAAAAAATAATTATAAACATGCATAAAATAGGAGACACCATATTTAATGTGGTTCACCTAAGATGGGCTACATCCACCAAACTTGTCCAGTATATTATTTCTAGTAATACAAGGGATAAACAAATCCTACAATAAAACATGTTACACCTCTCTACCTTATCTGCCTCCTCTTTGTGTATAATCTATTTTTTCATCTCAACCATGTATCAATACATTTTAGGGAGAAAAACACCTAAACACGACCTCTATTTTCATATCTATAAATCTTTAATCAATAGCCTAGATTGACTACAAAATTATAATTTTACAAGGCAATTTCAATAAAAAAAATTGCTTTGAGGGCATTACCCCCAAACCCCCACTGGGGCACATGGCCCCCAAACCCCCCATCAGGGGGTCATCCCCCCTAGACCCTGCAAGGTAGGTTCACCCCTTGAAACCCTCCACGCTATTAGGGATACAAAGAATGGAATCCAAAATCCAGCTGAAATAACATCAAAATTTTAACCTCTAATCTTGGAAGATAATTAGTCCCCACACCTAACAGTGATGTCAAAACTTAATGATGAATGTAACTCTATAAATTAGCCTCCTTCACCTTGATACCCTATTTGTGCTTGTAAGGGATAGAAACATACAAAAATTGGGAATGTGTAATGGGCTAAGATGACCCCAATCACCCTTGCTTGATAATTGATCTATGCCTATTTATATGATAATCTAAGGATATAAATCAAGCCACACTTAGTTCTCCTACCTAGTGTGATTTTATAATTATATTCCTTTGTTATATGAATGTAACTAATGATTTGGATTTTATACTTTACAATGCTTGTTTTGACATTTAGTGTGATTTAGACTTGCCTTATGATGTCCTCGTGAATGAATCACAATTTGAGAACAATAAGGAAAAAAAATCAATGTAAAATAGTGTATAAATGTGTAATAGATAAGTTTCAATACCCCTATTAATTTAGACCTTGATTTATATGTATGAGTTTAATTGAGTAATTTATCACACCATAAAAATTCTAGGTAGATGAGCTGACCCTAAGGAAAGATCTGATTCTAAAAATTAGTCATTGCTAGGAGAGGTTTGGTACCATCTAGGGTAGGTTAGTATTGATTGGTGATACTGACCTAGTCTTATGTTACCAACCCATGTATAGGTGGACTAAGATTAAGGTATGGAGATATATGTGCATGATAGTAAGCAAGTTTGAAATAGAAAATGAGGTTATTATAGGTGTATGATAGCAGAATGAAAGGATAAACTCAAAAGGTAGCATGTAGGAGTGAGATAATGATAGGTTATGACCATATTTATGCACATAAGTCATTTGTGGTAAATGGTGTCAAGCTTATCATTGTCAAGTACTTAACACCATATTTTAGTATCTATAAATGCATCTCTTTTTTATAGTAATGAAATTTCTAGAGTAAAGATAAAATACAAACCTAAATTTGTACAACACACTTTAACTTTGGTAGGAAGATCCAATTGTGTAGGTCACCTAATATCAAAACCTACAACAAACATGCAATAGTCAATGTCCATAGATTTAAATCTAAAATCTGAATTTGGAATTTTTAAAATCAAAGAGCAAGGAAAGAATACAACTTTATGCTGGTAAAAAACCATGTTCCCCTTACAACTTGTTGGAGATGATGTTTCCTTTTTGAAGCATTGGAGAATGGTGTTTTATACTTAATCACTTGGAGATTGGTTTTTTCCACTAAAGCACATGGAGATTTGGGATGATTGTACCCCATTTTTTTATAATTATGCAATCCATTGGGTTGGGAAGATGATATGACCCAACCCTCATAAATGTGAGTAAAATTAAGTGATGTACTAACCCAAATAACTATATAGAAATGAAATGGTAACCACATGATGGCTTTTCTCAAATAATGTCATGCCCATTGAGTATTGTTAAACCTCAACATGCATTTCCCATTAAAACATGAATCAATCACTTCAAATATATTATAGACTAAATTATATAGTTTTAATCAATTTTATTCAATGTATTATATATAATTAATCAAATTAAAATGAATAGTGTTCATGCCCCCATCATGACCACCAAATTAACAAGTGCAGAGTAGAATGACCATAATTTGTCATTAAACTTATAAATTGTACTGTTGTGTAATTATATGAACCAATATCATGCCTCATGAATCTAAAAGTGTGTATATGTGCATAAATTTCTATCATGCTCCCTGACTGTGTACCATTTGATATAGAATGTTATGCATCTATATGTTGGATCTTAGAACTTGTATCTCAAATGTATGTATATATGAAAACTTATATTTTTTATTTCTAAAAACTATGTACATATGTCCATGCATATGCACTCAAGTGTGTATGAATTTATACTCAAGTATATTTAAAGTAAGTGCACATGCATCAAATATACCCCCATAATCTATACTAATTTGACAATATTTATCATGTAACTGAACCATATAATATATGAACCATTCTGAACCTTTGAAATATATACTTTGATATGACTTTATATTCATAGATTCTTATGTCTCCTTGACAATCTAAATGTAATGCCCTCATTTTTAGATGATGGATGTGTCTTATAAGCTACTCATCTCAAAATAAGAGTTAATTGCATCATGTCATGTTTAAAAATAGTATCATGTATAATCATGTGACCATGTGGCGAGTATGACATCATAGTAATTTGTATGTCAATCAAAGCTTGTATGTAACATATGTAATATAGGACATATAAGTGTCATGTGTGGGTGTGTGGGTGTGTGGGTGTGTGTGTGTGTGTGTGTGTGTGTGTGTGTGTGTGTGTGTGTGTGTGTGTATCAATAAATCACATGGTAATAACTATCACTAAAATATAATTGAATAAGACTATGTAGTAAAATTGTATGATATGTATCATGCCACCACTATATGTCATTAATCTCAATAAGTGAAACAATATCAAGACTTAGTGGCACATATAATTCCAAGATCCACATATAAGGTACATGAATATGTCACAACAAACAAGGCCAAGGACCACACGCAAGGGACATAAAAATGTCATAAAAAGGGGACATAAAGATGTTCCATCAAACAAGTCCAAGGGTTGCACACAATAGATAAGTATTAACCTATAATATAAAATAGTAATAATATCAATGAATAAAAGGACAAGTAAAGAATAGTATACACCCTTCATATGTATCAGTGTCGCATCCTAGTAAAATAGCATATTCATGTAGCACCATGTAAGATATGAGTAACTAACAAGACATTTGTAAGTAATATATATAGAACAATATGGCATAAGGTTATAGAAATATATAACTTGTTATAGTAATACATGTGGAATAATATTCTCCTATTATCAACATGGCCATTAGCTATAATAAATTCCAACAACTTTATGTCCATGTGTAACTTGTATGTCCTACATTGCATGCATATGTTGTGAAATGCATGTGTGTGAAAATAATACGTTATCTACCAAACATGTGATAAATAATATATGTTAATAGTATAATATAGAAATCATGTCATGCTCATGTCTTGATTTTAATTTTTTGAATAATTTGAATGTTTTTGTATTTTCTAAAGTTTCTTTTTTGAATTTTTTAAATTTGAAAATTATTAACTGATGATCTCCTCAATGGGAGGACCATGGGGATTTTTTTATTGAATAGTGTAAGGATCACCTATCATGAAAAAAGGGTACAAGATATAGGTGTGTTATAATCTAGTAAAACATTACATGTTGTACCATAATGATCATGATCATTTCTCATAGAATCCCATGTATGATGGGTAACTTTAAAATGATTAGGAATCTATGGGGTTTGTTTTATAGTAGGATAATGACTTATTTCTTATGATGGTTGTATAGTATGAGAATGTCTCACTACCTGTGTTTTTTTGTAACACATTGAACTATTTATGATTCTAACTGAGCACATGTTATAGGAGATGATGGCCTCTACAAACACTTAATAACTCATTGATGTCATTGGGATTGAATAATTGTATGTCTAGTAGAGACAACTTATTTCTTATGAATTGGTTTTATATAAATACATTACATATGTTTAATCAATGACTTTATATATAGATCTTGTATGGGTGTATCAACTAACTATGGTGGTGGGGGGGTGGAGGAGGACATACCACTAGCTATAGAGGGTACCTATATCACAGACTTGTAACTATGACTACCATTTTGTAGTGTATATACTTTATATATTGATGCATTATAAATGGTATTTTTTAAATATTTTGCATCCAATATTATCCAACTAACATGTAAGATACCCCATAACTCTATCAAACTAAGAATGGAGAGTTTAGTAGTACAGAACCCACTTGGAGAGGTAGCATTGTGTGTCCTAAGGTATTTTGTTTCTATCCATATAAATCCTTAATTATTTTTAATGTATCTCATATATCTTGTTGTGTGTATCCAAGGGAGTGAATAAGTGTCATTATACACACATTTTCACTTGACCCATTATTGATCATGACACTATCTATGGATTTCTTGTTAATATAGGCTCATATAATTAGTGCATGAAAATTTGAATCATCAACAATCTCACTATCATAAAATGTGATCATAGGAAGTTGTGTTGAAATGTCAATAAGTGTACCAATAATTTCATCTAATGGTTAATCATATATTGCATGTGGAGGATGCATATATATGCATAGTGTACTTCTAAAGTATCCTCAGTCTCCATCATCTTATGTTTGGGAAATGGATCATTAAATATTTTCAAGTTATGATTTGCTTTTTAATGTGATCAATATTCATTTGTAGGTATATTAAACTAGATAGTGTTGTCATTAATAATATATTGTATCTTATGTCTTGATTTGAATCATTTGTTCCTAGAATGGCATGCAATTTTATGATAGTCATAGTATGTAATTTTTATAGAGGAATAAGGGTGATAAGGTTGCACTCAAGTAGAATCTATAACAATACCTGAGGAGGTGATGGTAATTTGGGAAATTGCCTCTTCAATGGAGTTTTCAATTATAGTTAATTTCAAGGTTATAATAATACATTAACTATAATCTTTACCTCATTTTTGTTGTCACTTAGTTTGACCTTATAGATTTATTTGATTTTAAAATTCATTGTTGAAGTGGCAATAGTAGGTGTATAATTAAGCTTGTTCAAATATATGAGCTTAACTTCTTTTCCCTTTACAGTCTGGCATATCTCATCGAAGGATTTAAATGTCTTGAAGATGATTGACTCATGGAGTGATGCAAGCAACATTTGCTTGAATATGTATTGTTAATCATTGTCAACCATAGCATTAGACATCTTATCTAGCATATTCTTGTACCGAAGTACATAATCACTTATTAGCTCATTGGTCTCCTTCTTGAGTTTATAATTTTTTCCATAAGATAGTTTCTCATTAATGTTGATAGCCAAATATGTTATAAATTGATCTTATAAAGGGTTAAGTGATCTTATTAATTGGAGGGGGATGTCATATAACTATCACAAATTATAGTCCTTGATATTTCTCAATATTAAGTTGGTTAATATTTTTATAATGTACGTGTAATCCAAGTATACGACATGGAATGATGGAAGGTGTTGTTTTGGATCACCTTTATCTTTGTATATTAGAATCTTATGAGCTAAAAAACATGTAGGTAAATGATAAGTTGTTATAACATGGGATAATGATTTATGAAGCAAGGCATGACAATTTATTGAATTATTGGCTCTAGATACATCTTTCTCAAATTATAACACCTCAGAATGTAAAGTTTTAAAATTCTACTCAAGGGAATGTGCAATGGGCAATGTTTGTGATGTAACATGAATAGTCATCACAAGAGGAGTAAATGTTACTTGTGTATGAATAGGTATGTAAATTTTATGAAATGCTTCATCCTCTCACCTTTTTCTCTTCTTATTTCTTTGAAAATTTGTTACTCTACCCAATGTCTCATGATGCCCTTTCAAAGGGGTAAAATGTAAACACCTAAAATTGAACACTTCATGTCAATTTTAGATATCATTTCTTTATTCACAAATCATGCTAATAAAACCTTAATCCTAACCACCATCACATTCTAATCTTATCATTAACTAACATCCCTAGCCAATCTATTATTCAGCATACTTCTTCTTACACACAACCCATAACATTTAATGCCCACTCTATCTCATTCAATGAGATGTAGGACTCATTATCCACCATTGATATTGAATTTAGATCAACAGTTATCATTCATTCACAAATTCTATAAATCCAACCATCCTCCATTCATTCCAACAAGTCTTCAAATCATAATGAAAATATGTCAATTTGAAGCACAAAGCCTCTCATAATCCTATCATGCATAAAGAAAATAAAGAATCAAATAAGAGAACATGTTGCTAGTATCCTTGTGCATATCCTATTAATCACCCACATCAAACAATCAAATAAGATAAAATTGACACAACAAGGGATGCCTTCATTGGTATGTGAAGGTATATTCTTCCCCTCTTCACTCTTATTTGATGTATATCATGTCTTAGAGTAGACATTTCATTCATTTTGAATTTCTAACATATTTTCTCCAATTTGCATATATGCATTTTGGCACATCTGAGGGACTTGCAATCACACAAATCATTTACATCATGGATTGTTAGTATATTAGGGTTGGATGGTAGTTTTTTAGGGGCTAATTGGATAATTTTCAAATTAAAATTCTTCTTGTTATCTTCTAAATTCTATTTCCAAGAATTTGATAGGTTCAACCTATGGAGTGGTTATTTCACACCTAAAAATAGTGGGATTGCCCTATGTTTTAGCAGGATCACTCTATCTTTTGTTTCTATCTAAATATTTTGGTACATTTAACCTATGAATTGGTGAGATTGTCATGTTGATTATTGATATTTCCATAGCTATTGGATGGATTGAATTTTTGGGGTTTTTATTTGTAGGTCATTAGCGATATTGCCCTATCTATTGGTAGGATTGCCCTATATTTTGGTAGGATTGCCTATAGTTTGGCAAGATTTTCCTGTTGATTAGCATGATTTCCCTATCTATTGGAATGATTACATCTTTATTATTTATGTTTGTAGGCCATTAGTGGGATTGTATTACTTAAAATTAACTTTGTCTTACTTTATGTTTATTATTTTGTGTGTTTGTGTGTGGTGGTTAAGTTTGCATATGCTCTCCTCTTACACTAAAAAGTAGTCATAAGGATCATAAATGACTCAATTACTTTTTGTTTATACCCATCGTATAATTGGTTTATGTATGCTCTCTTCTTGCATTAAAAGGTGGTCCTAAGGATAAAAAATAATTAATTATTTTATTTTTTATTTTGATAGGGTTTTGCTACTAGGATTTCATCCCCTAGCATTTGGACCAACCTTATGTTCTGGTAGGGTACACAAAATAGGAATTAGCATGTCATTATTGGTTAAATATTCATCAATTTTAATGACACCGTGAAGTGAGGGGATTTCATCCTCCAATACCTAGGCCCTAGATAATACTCTTAAGCCTATATTTTCTAGTAGTGGTGACACATAGAGTGTAGAAATATTAGCATTTGACCCTTTTGAGCATACCCATTAATCTCCCTCTTCCACTAATTTATACCTCACTGTGCATAAAAGTATATAGATATATTCCCCTATATCATCATGTTTATCCTAGCTTAAGACCTGTTAGTCATACTGAATAGTAGTACATGGAACACATCATTCCCCAAAATCACCCATTGCATAGTTGGTTACACACCTATCTGAATAATCTAGGTTATCTTGTGTGCTTTGATTGATTCATTTATGTGCAACCAGTTTGAAATTAAATCCAAATCCAAATCAAACAAAGTCAAATCTAACTCCAATTCAAACAAGTCAAATCCAAACCAGTTCAAACTAAATCAAGAAAATAAAATAATTAGTTAATCTACATCCTATATTGCATCCAAATCCAAATCAGTCCAAAATAAATCCTAAAATTGAGTTTAATCCAAACATCATCCCAATCCATTCAAACCCCATGTTTACCTATGACATCCAAAACCAATCTATGTAGAGCCCAAAGTGAACAGTACATACTTTAAAACAAGGATGATGTCCTTTTATGACTCATAAAAATAGGTACCTAACTTCCTAAAAATCATGATCCCATAAATCTAAGCTCAATCATAAGTATAAAAATCACACATTTTCACATCAAAATCAACCTACCTCTAGCAACCATGTTATCCAATATCAACTAAGCCTCCCATCCACTAACTATCATCCCAATCATGATGTCCCCCATATCAAATATAAAGAGAAACCCATTATGGCACCCTTATCTCAAATTCAAACCATACTTGACCAAATACGATAGCTTAGTCAGCATGTAGATGACTTATTATCCACCATCATTATAGATCTTAAGCCACAATAATTAAACAACCAAACATCTAGCACTAATTCAAACCTAGAGCCACAACAAATCCAACAATCCAACCATTTCCTTCCATCACCTCTCCAAACACCATTATTTGTTAAAGAACCAAGTACATCCATGTTTGAGAATCACTTGTTATGGATATGTCATGATCCTGTTATATATCATGATCAAACTCCTCCACTTCCAAATCAGCATCAATATAACCAACCCATCTTTAATGAGCCTATTTTGACAAAACCATCTTCAATGGACTCATCTTTGTTGAATCACCCATCTTCAACCAATTCCATAACAATAAAATTTTGCCCATATTTGATGATCCCATCCTTTTTCAACCCATCTTCAAATAACCACCTATCATTGATGAACCCTCATTTTAAAAACAATCCATCTTTTATGAGCCCATGGATGACCATTCCATATTCAATCCATTGCCTGATCTCCCATCATATATATAAGCCTCCATCACCCAATACCACATGCCTCCTTGGTAGATGTTGCTTGTATACAACAACAAAATCCAAAAGGCCATCCATATGACTAACATTCCAACATCTTCAACAACAAAAAAACAATGTCAACAACCTATCATTTTGGTAAGTTTTCATCTATCAAATATGTCCTCCTCACAGAAGAGGAAATTAATAGCAATAATACCATGTGACTACATAAGGACAACTCTGATTTTTTTCCAAAGTATAAAATATCCTATAGCAAGCAAAACCCTCAAAATCATGAACTACAAAGGTAGAGGCCTTGCCCTCCGTGAGCAAGGAATCATGTAACCGATCCATATTCATGTAAACAAAAGATCCCATGACATTGGTTATAAACCATCTATAGATCAATCCAAATATCTCACTAATACTTCCGCAATTTTAGAGGAATCTTCATCCATAATCAATGCATACTTGTGTCATTGTCCCTAGAGGATTGTGATGTCACCATCAATTCTTTCATCGAAATCCCTTTCCCTCATCTTGCCATTTAATCTCCCACACCTATTGATTGAATCACTTATTATCATCCTTCTTTCATCATAATCAAATAATTACATAATTCATGACTAGCATCCATCCAAAAGAGTATAAAATAGAATCAACATATTCTAAGGAGCAATTAGTGTTCCTTAATCAAAATGATTCTTATAAACTAGTGAATCAAAATCTAAAATCCTTGTCCCATAGTGAAAATCTCTTTGAGTCACTATCGGACAATCACAATCTAAATATCAATATAAAACATCAAAAAGTACATACAAAATTAATTTCCCTTAATGAAAACCTATTTGAGTCACTATTAGGCAATCAAAATATAATTCAAAAAAATCAAAAAGAGTTTTTTGGTGAAAACCTATCTAAAGCACCAATTGGTGAATAAATCAATAATCTTCTTACCCTGACATAGTTACAAGATGAATAGGCATCTATATTGTATAAAATGACCAATTTATGGCTACACTTAATCTCGTGGAACATGATATTGTTGGTCCCAATCCCACTTTGCATCACGATCGCACCATACCTCCAAGTCCTTCACATAACCAACACATTTCCTCCATCCAATATTCCATTTGTTTCACCATCCTTAGTAGCACCTTCTATTTTAGGGGTTATAATAGCATCTTGATCAATTTATAAGAATCCAACTTAGAAATCAAAGAAGTTCATGATGACATCACAGGAACATATACCTAAAAGATTCAACTATTACAATCAAAACCAAAAAAATCTAAAATCAAAATAGAAAGATAAATAATTTTTTTAATGGTAAAAACCATTCTTATGGCACCTCGGGTAAGTACCATGATAAAAATCATTTTTGACATTATGTGTAAATAATCGATTGTCTACAAGTACCCTTCACTTCGAGAAAAAATATAGATCATCTTCATAAAATCTAGTCAATCTAAAACCGTCTACCAAATTTATCATCTGTATCCTCTCCATCCTTATCCGAAACTATCTAAACCCATACTTATACAAATAGAAACACATCTTTATCCATCCAATCCTAATCATCCTTCCTTTCTTATCCATTCAATATTCATTATCCCTACCATCCCCATATCTATCTTTACCATCGTGCCCATCATTTCTTCTCATTTGACCTTAATGAGGAAGTGGAAGATATCTTGAGACCTATTCCAAAAACATCTTGGTATATCCTCTAAATGGTGCTTTGATGACTAGATGTCTATGTTCTTGCATAATGGATCTTTAGAGAACCTTAATCCATTTTTATTTGAAAGAAAAATCTTAAGAACATTCATCAATGACAAATGAAAATGCAAAAATAAAGAAAACATAAAGCAATGTTACCTCTCAAGGGAAAACCACAAATGAGATAAGAATTTTAAAGTGAGAAACTGAATGTATTGAATAAAAATCCACGTTATCTTATAAAAAGGCTTGTCACCAAAATCTTTATAATTATAATTTAAAAGCAAGAATAATTTGAGAAGAAGAGAGAGCTATGATTTTCTAGTGAGTAAATAAAAAGATAAAAGACTTTTTTATAAAGCAAGAGAAAAGACAGTAAAAGAAAAAGAATGGGAGTTACAAGAAATTTCATGATTAACTTACAAGCCTCGTTTGTATGTGCCACTTGTAGCCTAGTCCCTTAGAAAGTGAAAAGAAGTGTGTGTCAAGTGGAATAAGATGTTACTTATATAAGTAACCCCCAAAACTTAAAGGATTAAAAAGAGGTGAGTGACACATCATAAAATATGTATTTATGTGAATTTATGATTTACATAATATAAAAAAATCACACACACAAAAAAAAACTTAAGATAAAATAAGTTATCATAAATAAAAGGTAATACTAACACTTACTCTTTAAATTTTATTTGGGGGTTTACAAACAAATAAGAAGAGATGACACATTACTAACTCTCCCCTTTTATGAGAACTTCTTTCAACTCTAACATATAACAAAAGAGTAAAATTTTTTTTTTACATAATGGCTCAGTGAAAATACCAGCTATTTATTCTTGAGTAGGATAGAAAGAGAGGATAATTTGATAATCTTCAAGAATTTTATGCTGAAAGTGATGTTAAATTTTAATGTGCTTGGATCTTGTATGAAAAATCTATTTTTTGCTAAGGTAATGGCACTTTGATTATCACCAAAAATCGAAGTAGCCTAAGATTGAGCGTGGCCCAAATTTGTAAGAAGTCTTTTAAGCCAAATAGTTTCCTTGGCAACATGATTACAAGATTTATATTCAACTTATGTGGAAGATAGGGATACATTAGTCTATTTTTTATTATTCTATATAATTGTGTTAGAATCCAAAGAAAAATAGTAACCACTTATAGATCTATGATCATTAGGATCACCAACCTAACTAAAATCTAAATAACCTACCAAAAATAAATTGTTAGTCAAGGTATACTCGATACCAAAAGTTAGAATACCTTTAATATAATGAAGAATTCTTTTAGCAGCTTTAAAATGAGTAGCTTGAGATTTAGACATAAAATGAGAAACTAATCTAATAAAAAAAATATATCAAAATGAGTATGAGTAAGATAATTCAAATTACCAACTAATTATCTATAGAGAACTGGATCAATGGTTTCACTTTCCATGTCATTAAGTAATTTGACACCAAGTTCACAAAGGGTATCAACATGTTTGCAATCTAACATATTAAACCTAGATAACAAGTCATATGCATATTTAGATTAAGAAATAAAAATGCTATCTTTTTCTTGTCAAACTTGAATGCCTAAAAAGTAATGTAAGAGACCCAAATTAGTTATTCAAATATATTCTTCAAAGCATTTTTAGTGTCAAAACCATTGAACTATGACTACTAGTTATGATTAAGTCATCAACATACAAAACAATGATAACTATGTCATTTAGAATGTTTCTGACAAAAAGATTAGAGTCATTAAAATTATGAGTAAATCTTTGAGCTATAAAAAATCAATAGATTTTAAATTGTTTCAAATCATAAATAGTTTTGTTCAACTTGCAAACAAGATTTTCATTACCTTTCTTAATAAAATGAGGGGGTTGAGACATGTAAATTTATTCATGCTAGTCACCATTTAAGAAAGCACTCTCAACATCTATTTGATAAATAGGTCAATGCATGTGAGTAGCTAAAATTAAAATAACTTTAATTGTGGCCATCTTAGCAATCAATGCAAAAGTTTCATTATAGTCAATTCCTTCAATTTGACAAAAACCTCTAGCCACTAATCTAGTTTTAATTTTTTAATTTGATTATCATATTTGAACTTAGTTTTAAATAGCCATTTACAACTTACCAAATGATGTCCTTTAGAGAGAGAGACTAAATCCCAAGTGTTATTGAAAATCAAAGAGTTGTATTCATCATGTATTATTTTTTTCAATGAAGGTGATCTTGACTTGTTTGAGTTTTGTAGGATCGTTATTATTCATAAGTTTAGACATCAAAGCATTACAAAAAATTTGCTTAGTTCTACAAGTATCATTGAGATCTACATCAATTTTATAAGATTCTATAGTAGTATTGGCCTACTCAGGCATAGCTTTAGGTGGAGAAAGACTAGAAGAAGGAGAATGAACTTTAGGAACGACATCATTATGTACCACATCATTATGATCATCATTCGATTCAAAAAGTAAAGAAGCAAAAATAATATCAAGAGAATCTGAATTAAAAGCACGATTAAGTACACCATTTTTAGTAATTTTAACATCCTTTTTAATCTTAATTTTATTAGTTTGATGAACATACACCCTATAAACTTTAGATGATTCATCATAACTTAAAAAAATAAAACATGTCTACTTTAGAATCTAACTTCTTTCAAAAAAATTTTGAAATATGAATAAATACATCACAACTAAAAATATGTAAATATTTTAAATTAAGTTTTCTACCACTCCAAGCTTCTTCAATAGTAATATTTAAAACATATTTAGTGAGAGTTCTATTGATTAGATAAACAACACAATATATATTTTTAGCTTAAAATTTATAATATACATTTTTAGAATGCAGCATACACTTAACCATTTTAGTGATAGTCCTATATTTACGTTCAGCAACACCATTTTTCTCAGGGGTGTAAGAGATAATTTTTCCTTGTTTAATACCATATTTCTTATAGTATTCAAGAAAATCATTGTTAACATATTCATATATTTTTAGTTCATGATATGTGTAAATAACAATAAGATTATTTTTCAACAAAGGCATGAAACTCAATAAAAGTGTCTAAAACTTGATCTTTAGTTTTCAAAAAATCCAAAATCACCTAGTGCAATCATCAACAAAATTTATAGTATACTTTGCACCATTAATAAGAGTTTGCATAGGACCTAAGAGATCACTATGAACTAAATGAAGCTTTTCACTAACACGCCGAGATTGATTCTTAAAAAATAGATTTTCTATGAATTTTACCAACCATACAATCACTACAAACAAAATTAATAGGAGGAATTTTAAACAAACCTCGCACTATATTAAGTTTAACCATAAGAGCAATACTTTGATAATTAATGTCTTAGTCTTTCATGCTATAAGTTAACATCATTAAAAGGAAGCAAAGCATGAGAAGGGGAAAAAGAGAATCTAGTAAATTTAAATAAATTATCATTGTTTAAAAAAATAGTAGAAACCACTTTAAAATATTGCTTGTCAAATTTAACATAACAAGTGTCATTTAAGATTCTACTTTATAGTCTTATTTGCATAATTAAGAAATAGAAAGCAAATTTAATTTTAAATCAGGTATAAGCAAGATATTATGCAATTCATCATTAAAGATTTTAACAGTTTTTATAGCTTCAACATTACAAGAAACATGATTGGCAAGACTCAAATGATTGTTAGAAAGATTTGATTTCAGAGAAGTAAACAAAATTATATTAGATGTCATATATTGAGTAGCCCCAGAATCAACAACTATTGAACAAGAGAAACACCAAAGCACAAGAAAAATTAACTGTAATATTAGATTTTTATTTAGATTGAGTCTTAATGTTAATAGTGATAGTATTATCTTTGACCTTAAACTTTTTATTTTTAATATCACGTTTCTTTTTAAAAGTGTTCTTCATCATGAGTACTTTTGTCACAATAATTACACTCTAATTTTTTCTTAAGTTTTGAGTTGTATTTTTCATATGTTTTGTCATGTGTATTAATGGACTTAGCATACTCTTTGATATCTTTGTGTTGGTATTTAGAAACAAAAGTATGTTCATTAGGCTTAAAACTACCAAATTGAATCAATTTTTGTTCTTCTTAACACAGCCAAGTACAAAAGAACTCAAACATCAACTGAGCAAATAAAGTAAGAAAAACTAGTTGTGAATGAATATTAGTAATAGTTTTTTTTATGATAACATAAATTAAATTTAAATATAAATTTTTAACACTTAAACTAATGCGTTGATAATGCAAAAAGTGAACTTTAATCAAGAATTTGTTCATAGTTTTGAATACATTATAATTTAAATCAAACAGTTGATTTTGAATTTGAATTTTATAAGAATCATTCACAATATCATAAACAAATTTAAGCTTAGACTAACTAAAAGATGCAAGAAGATAACCATCAATATGCACATACAATTCGGAAGTCATGGTCATACCAATAAATCTTAAGACCTCATCATTTTTTGCTTGTCATTTCTCTTGAACTTCAGCAGTGATAGTCTTTTCATTAGGTTTGGGATTTGTGTTATCTATTATGTGCACCAGAGGTTTAAAAATGAATGTGTATTACATATGTGATTTTCATAAATGGTAATTGGTAGATGTGAGTTTAAATTCAGACAACAATTGAGTCGTTATACCTCAAAAGCTCACCCAATACCTAGAAAGTGAATAGTTAAAAAAAATACGTAAAATAAATGAGACATGAAAGAGGGACAAGAAGACCAAAAAATAGACTAATCGAAGTGCAAAAGAAATATCAAAGAATAAACGGGAGCCAAAAATTTTAAGAATTACACAAAAAATGAGTAACAACAAAATGGCTATAAGAGTCTTCTAAATTGTAATGGAAAAGATAATAACTGAATTAGAAGCTTTTTATGGTAAATGAATTTTTACCAAAAAAAAAATTCAAAAAACTCACACAGATAGTTAAAATATGTGAATGATGTTATAAAAAAAGGTAAGAAATTGTATTATACTTCTTTTTTATTCTTATTATTATCAAAAAAATATTAAAGACTCTAAAATTTCAATTAATAACTTGTTTTAATTGAAAAGAGGTTTTTTTTTGAGTTTTATGAGAATAAAAATTAAATATTACTTTATTTGTAAATGGGGAAAAAGCGAGCCCTTAAAGATAAAGATCAGAATTTAAAAAACTTTGTTTGAAATGTAATTAAATAAAGATCATTTTTAAAAAAGGGGGTTGCATTTAAGAAAATAACAAACCAATCATAAGCCTCTAGTGCAGTAAAGAAGTGAAACGCCTCTGCCAAGAGAAATGTATTGAGCATGAAAGAAGACATGGCACTTAGCCAGGGCAACTCACATAAGCCTGGTAGAATGGAGAAAGATAAGGACTAGCTAGATGCCATAGAATAGCTAGACGCTAAAGAGGAAGACTAACAACGCAGGCTGGGAGAAGAAAGGATTGAAAATAGGTTGAACGACTAAAAGAAAGCTAGAAAAGGTTTGGCGTTGTAAGCTGTAGGAGGATGAGCAGTTGGGGATGCAACACAGAGAATAAAAAAACTCTAAGTGAACAAAAAATTTAGATTTGATAACAAGGAAAAAGATATGATAGGTAAAGATACTATGTTCATCAAAAAAAGCCTCAGAATTTTTTATTACGCTGAAATATATATATTGTTTCTCTGACCAAAGAAAAAGGAATACACAATGTAAAATAATATAAATCTACTATCTGTGAAGGAGAATAAAATTCTCATAAATTTAAAATCAAGTTAGTACAGATATTATATTTTCTAGAAAGATAAAATAAAAAATAAGAAACTCAGAAATTAAATAGAAATCTGAGATATATCTACAAAAGTTAGTTTTTTTATTTTTAATAAACAAACAGTGATATATATATATATATATACCTTGGAAGAGCAGAAAGTAAGATGCTAAGAATTAAAAAAATAGAAATTTTAGCTAAATATTTTTACAACTTAAAAAAATAAGCTGGTAAGAGAAATACGAAGCAAAAAAAGGTATAACGGGAATTAAATTTGAATTATTTATTTTTGTTTATTTGTATTAACTAAAAAAAAAATTAAAATCTACTTGGAGGGCCTCTCAAAACTATGAGAAAAGTTGAAAAATATTCTTTGTGAGCAACCTGTAACAACTAGTTAGAGAGCCAAAAAAACTCAAGCAAAAAAAATTAAAAAAAATCTGAAATATCTCTTAAAAAAAACTGCACACTTCCAAAAAAAAATGTCAATAAGATGAACTAGCTCTAATACCATAAAGGGATTATCATAAGAACATTCATCAATGACAAATGAAAGTGCATAAATAAATAAAGCACAAAGCAATGTTACCTCTTAACATGAAAACTATAAATGAGACAAGAATTTTAAAGTGAGAAATCGAGCGTATCAAAAAAAAATATGTGATTTTATTAGAAGGATTGTCACTAAAATCTCTACAATTACAATTTAGAAGCAAGAGTAATTTGAAAAGAAGAGAGATCTATGAATTTATAGTAAGTAAATGAAGAGAGGAAAGACTCTTTTATAGAGGAAGAGGAAAAGAATGGGAGTTACAAGTAATCTCATCATTACTTTACAAACCTCTTTCTTATGTGCCACTTGTGACCTAGTCCCTTAGAAAGTGAAGGAAGGTGTGTGACGAGTGGGGGAAGGGGCTACTTATGCAAGTAACTCTCAAAACCTAAAAGAGAACAAAGACGTGAGTGATACTTCATGAAATCTAAATTTATGTGAATTTATAATTCAAATAAATAAAATTTCTACACACACAAAAAGGAAACTTATGATAAAATAAACTATCTTAAATAAAAAGTAATCCTAACAATATTCATTCCTAATCACTCCCTCATCATCCCCAAACATCATTATGAATCCTAAACAATTTTTCCCTTTACTAGTAGTCATTGTGTATACATCTAGAAAATCATAAACATCATAGAAATCCTCAAATCTTAAAAACACCGTAAAAATATAAAAAATCTAAATAAGATATATAAATCCACAAAATCTAAAAACATTATAAAACCAGCAAATATATATATATATATATATATATATATATATATATATATATATATATATATATATATATATATATATATATATATATATAATCATTAAAAACTTAAAAATCCATAAAATTTTTAAAATCCAAAAACCTCCAAAAACAATATAAAAACAAAAAATCCATAATCTAAAATAATGTTGGGCATGCATTTGTTTTTGTGCTTTTGTGTGTGTTCTTAGTTTTTTTTTCTTCTTATTCTTACTTGTTTGCTTACTTATGTTTTTCGTGTTGAGTCTTAACTCAATACATATGCATATTACAACAGTGTCATCATGGTTTTTCATAACATGGTGTATCTTATCACATACTTGTACTTGAGTTAGTCCATCGACATATAACAATGTCATCATGTTATCTGCATATCATGGTGCATCATGTCATACACCATATCAAAATAAGTTTGATTAGTCAATCAATTCATACACAAGAATGACAGTGTTATTTGTGCCCATCATCTACATCAATAATCATTCCCTCATTAGCAACATCATCCATATCTCAATGTTTATTTCTTCTAACTATCCATATCTAACAATCATCCTCACAGTGTAGAATCAAATTAACACATCCCCTGTCTAATCCCATCTAAATCATTTCCTCATCTAGAATTTATCCAACCTAATCTGACTCAATCCATCATCACATCAGCATTCAATCTTCATCATCCAATCTTGGAGTATCCTCATGTGCTTGGGTTTTTTTTGGCTTCTTCATCTTCAAAATTTTGTTATACCATCACCCTATCAAATCCATGTTATCCATCTTCATCAATGTCATCATCTCATCGTTAACCCATGAAATCAATTAAATCCTTGATCTATGTTTACATGTCAATCAATCAATTATCCATCTAATCTTAAGCTTGTGGCTTCCTCTCCCTTGCATATATCCTTTCATGGGGCAAATCAAGTGCAAAGATCATCATCAAAATATATCATTCCCAATCTAAGCCTCAAACTTTTTCAGTATATATCATTTCTAAATCTGCTTCTTTGCATATATCCTTGGCTTATCATTAGGATATATCATTCCCAATCCACTCTCACATGTATCATTGCTTGGAAAAAATCAAGATGTCATCATCTTTATCTGTAATTAATTCATCTTCGTCATCATCTAACCTTCATCCTCCCACATTTTTATTGGCTTATTCTTTATCTAAAAATTCATTACTCTACCGAGTGTCTCAAAATTCCCTTTCAAAGAGAGGGAAAACGTAGAGACTTAAAATTGGACACTTCATGTAAATTTTAACTATTATCGCCTTATTCATTAATCACACTAACAAAACCCTAATCCTACAAGCCATCACATTTTAATCATGTCATTAACTAACATCCCTAGCCAATATACTATTCATCATTATTCCACCTATCACATTAATCAATTTCATCCATATCCTTACCCCATCCCACCAACAATAAAAACCTAGATTAATCACACTAGTTAATCATGTTAATTAGTTGATAATATAATCCACACACATTCCATATTTTCAATAAATCAAATAAATTCATTGTCCATCTCAAATCTATAATAACATCACATCACATCCCCAAAAACCACATCATCAATCTTCTCCAATCGCAAGGCATATCATCATAATCCCCAAATCAACCTCCCAAGGCAAATAGAACAAAGTCTTATCAAGCCCATACCTCTTATTACACACTCAACCTCCAACATTTAAATCCCATCCTATCTCATTTAATGAGATTTAGGATGCATCCTTCACCATTGATCTTGAATTTAGATCAATAGTTGTCATTCATTCACAAATCTTATAAATCCAACTATCCTCCATTCCAACAAGTCTTTGAGGAATAATGAAGTTCTGTCAATTTTAATCACAAAACCTCTCATCATCATATCACACATCAAGTAAATCAATAATCCAATAAGAGGACATGTTGGTATCCTTGTTTGAGGCCTATTGAGCACCCACATCCAAAAATCAGAGAGAAGCAAATCGACATAATGAAGGATGCCTTCATTGGTAAGTGAAGGTATATCTTTCCCATCTTCGCTCTTATCCAATGTATATCTCTTCTTAGAGAATACATTTAATTTGTTTTGAATTTCTAACATATTTGCTCTAATTTTCATATATACAATTATCTATGTATCTAGTACTCCAAGGAGGGAAATTAAGTTACATGCAGTTCTCCCACTAAATATGATTTTGCAATTATGCTCCTTTGCTATATGAATGCAGCTAATGATTTGGATTTGATACTTGACAATGTTTGTTTTGACTTGGATTTCATATGCTTTAGACTTGGTTATGGGTTACTCTTAGTGATTGATTCACAAATTGGGAGGAATAATAAAAAAAAATTCAATGCAATAGTGTATAGATGTGTACCAGATAAGTGTCAAGTCCCCTATCAAGGGGACCTTAATTTATATATATATATATATATATATATATATATATATATGAGTCCAATTGGGTAATTTTACATACCATCGACAAGCTAGGTAAATGGGCTAACCTTAAAGAAATATTTGATTTTAAAAGTAGTCTTTGGTGGGAGAGGATCAAAAACATCGAGATCATGTCAGTATCGACTGGAAATAGTGACCTAGTCTAATGGTAGTAACCCATACACAGGAGGGTTAAGCTGAGTATTTGGGCATGTGTATGCAAGATAGTATACAAGCTCAAAATAGATTATAAGGTTCTGGTAGGTGTTTGATGTCAAACAGATAAGGTCAAACTCATAAGGTAGCATGTAGGTGTGAGAGAATCGCAGGGTAGGACTATATTTGTGCACGCAAGTCATGTGTGGTAAATATATGTAAAGCTTATCATTGTTAAGTACTTAATACCAAATTATAGTATCTACACATAGCATGTATCCATGGTCATCCCAAACTAAATTTGTAATGAAACTGAGTAGGCATAAAGTGTAAGGTAGTAGGTATCATCTTGGGACCTAGTTTTACATCCAATGATATGGTCCCTAGTATTTAACGTGGAGTGTTTCCAAATCATTGTATCCTTTGATATGATTTTTAAATAGTATCCAAATTGATCCCCACAAATTGTAAGAAAATAGTGTTATAAATATTCAATCCATAACCATTATCTACCAACACATGTTTGATCATTTTATTTTGCACTTGAACTTGAGTGAATAATGGCATTTGTCTCTCTTGTGTGTTATATAGGTAAGTCTTATTTGTCGAAGATGGTGACTTTTTTGATACCCTTGAATGTATTCATGATATAAGTAAATGCTATAGGTTGTGTGTCACTAGGGAGAGTTATTTCTCACCATGCCTCATTTAAGATGTCTTTGTAAACCATTGATCTCTTGAGTAACTCCAAGATATAAATTTTAGCATGCCTATTTTTTAGTTGGTCTATGATGTCATACAACTTTTGTTGATTGCCCTGCTTCATGGGAGGTGGAGGGGGTTGAGGAGGAACATGTTGACTACCTTTGTCATATCGTGCATGATGGGGCACCTTGCCTGGTATAGTGTTGATAGCATGGACCGTGAAATCTAAAATAATCCATAGAAAAATAATAAGAGACGGACGATAGCTAGTATGAACTTGAGGTCTAGGGGAAGGAGGAGCAAAAGGATTCATACTTTCCCTTTGGCATTTAGTGATGACAAAAAGAAACATGGATTATATGTTGTAACAATATGATTTGAGAAAGGCTTGAGATCATTCATTCTTAATTTTAACTTGATTATTTTTTTTCGATTTTATCCATTTAATTATATGATTGATCAAAATGTAACAAAGCCAAGTGGAGCAATAACAAAATATTATCTTCATGACTTGTATTAACAAATAAACACCATGTTCGTTCATTATAGCTATGGGTGATGTGTATTATTAAGGAGCAATCAAATATAATGCTTCAAAATAAAACCATATGGCTGAAATCTCAAACCCTATAAGAATAAAACCCTAAGGAAGATCTAGGGTTTGACACATTTCAATTATTGTAGAGGTTTACCAATATGTTTTACCCTAATCTGGTTTTAGAAACCCTAATATAATAGAAACTAGTATGTGAATTCAATTTTTTAAATATGACATTTAAGTATGAATCTCATTGTAAAAGTTTAAACAGAGTATAATGACTTAACGAGCGACATCTACTAAATATAGTAAGTAAAACAAAGGGATAAGTAATTATATTTTCTTATTGACTGTCTAACTATGACTAGTTTCTAACAATGGAAAATAGACTAAAGTCGACCTATGATTCACCTAGATTGGAACTATTTTTCTTTTTACATGAGATTCGTTTCATCAACTTTGGGTCAATATCGACTGTCGATATTGACTTGTAGTGGTCAATAGTGACTTGTATGGAAAATAAGGTCTATGATTGTATGTTCACCTTCACATATATTTGAAAGCTTTGTATGTGTGATGTCAAACCCTAATGATGCACACAACTCCAGAAAGTAGTCTCATTCACCTTAAAACCTTAGGTGTGCTTGAGAGGGATAGAAACCTACAAAAATCAAAAAATTGTAATGGGTTGAGCTAACCCACCTCCATTGATGATTGACCACTACCTACATATCTGATACTCAAAGGAGGAAAATCAAGCCACATGTAGTTTTTCCACTTAAGGTGATTATGCAATTGAGTTCTTTTGTTATATGAATGCAACTAATGATTTGGATTTAATTCTTGATAATATTTGCTTTGACTTACCTTTGGTATGATTTTGACTTGGTTGTGGGCTACTCGTAATGATTGATTCACAAATTGGGAGGAATAGGAAAGTTTTGTTCCATGTGCAACAATGTATAGTTGTGTACTAGATAAGTGTCAAGTCCCCTAACAATTATATATATATATATATATATATATATATATATATATATATATATATATATATATAAAATTGTGTAATTTATCATGCCACTAACATGCTAAGCAGATGGGTCAATTCTAAGGAAATATTTTATTTTAAAAAATAGTCATTATATATAGGCACAGGTCAGTATCAATTGGCAATACTAACCCAATATAACGTTAGTGACTTGTGCACACGAGGGTTGAATTGAAGGTCTGGGAATGTCTATATGAGGTAACAAGTTGGTTTGGCACATACTATAAGGTTTTTGTAAGTGTTTGATAGCAAGCAAAAGGTCAAATTCATAAGGTGGCAAATTGGTGTAAGAGAATGGTGGGTTAGGACCATATTTGTGCATGCAAGTCATGCATGATAAATGTACATCAAGCTTCTCATTTTCAAGTAATTAATACCATAGTTTAGTGTCTACACTAAGTTAAAAAGCAATGCATCTACCCACACTACTTTATACTCAAATCCAAACAAATTTAATCAAATAAAACATTATAATCAAACCTAATTGTAAAAAGGAATATTCTATAATAAGTAAAAGTGTAAGGAGAGGGTTCTAGAAGAATATCTGAATTGTCACAAATATGGAGACAGTTGGAATAACAAGCACCAAAAAATAGGGTTAGACAATAAGATGAAGAACCAAAAAAATCAATGTGAGTATTGCTTACCATAAACATAGGATTTTCCATAACCATGGAGTTTTCTAGAACCATTATATGTTTCTAACAATTTTTGAAAATGTGAATTTGACTTGGCGACATTTGTTCACCTTCACCTGAGCTCAAAAAACCTTGCTTGCTTTTCCAAAATTTAAGTGCAATTGTGGGAAGTTGCTCTACTTTATTGAATCTCTAGTAACTCATCACATACCAATAAAAATGGGGGATTCAATGAAGAATATGTTTTATCCTTCCATTATTATCAAGCCCCTTCTCTAGTACAAATTCGAAAGATAGCATTTAGTGCACTTTAGCGAGAAATTCATGGATGCAAGCTTTAATCCCTATATAATTTTTCACATTAGCGTGAATAAGTGGCATAGTGCAAATCAAGACTCTAATATTTTATCAAATTCTTCTTTAAACACTTCAAATTATGATCTTTCAATAAATTATATTCTCTTACTTTCAATTCACTCATCAATCTTGACCTTTTTTGCCTTCAAACCTCATATCATTTCCCTGTCATATATGTACTAATGCACTAATGAATTTATATAGTTTTCAAATTCAAATATGGACCTTAATGGAATCTGACACGCAATGGATGGCAAAATCCAACAAGAAAAAACAAAAACCCTAGAGGACCCAGACTAAGGGACATAAGGGCCCACCAAGAAGGTAGCCTTAAATGTATCACTATGATTCTAGAAGCCCAGAACCATACTACTATGTCCCTAGCAAAAATCCCAAAACAATGGAAGAGAGAGAAAAGTTGGGAGAAGAAGGAAAACAAGAGGAAAGTGAAGATGGCGTTGGCCAAGAACACAAGTAACACACGCCAATAACCAATAATCGACAAATACACAAGTACCCTATAACAATTTAATTTGACAAGTAAAACTACCCCTAAGACAAAATTATGTGTATATACCCCTCCCTATAAGGTTATAAGCATTCAAGGTGCTTATCTAGACTTCCAAAATATGTCTAAGCATACCCTATTGGGTCCCACCCCTAAATCACATGCTAAGAAACAAAAACTTGCCCTCTAAACACTTCTGAAATTTGTGTTTATCTCTTATAGATCCAAGTTTACAAAATAAGGAAAGTATTGGAGACCTCATTCTTATTTGCTTACATGAGTCAACCACTTCTATCTTCTAGCATAACAGTTCACATGACAAATTTAAGCCTAAACCTCTTAGGGGTTTTTTAAGCCTAAACCTCTTAGGGGTTTTTTCAAGGTTCACATCCTAATTTGTCTCAAGGTGGGGTTACCAAGGTGCACATGGGATTGAAACATTTCCAATGTCTAGTAGATTAAAATGGTGTCTAAGCAACTAAGGAAAGTGTGTGTGATGGAAACGTGACTTATTGGAGCCTCTCATATATTTTTCATTCTCTTGGTCGAACCTATACCCTATATGCTCATTATACCCATCAATACATCCAAAAACATGGTACATATAAACATATGCAATAGTAATATGTGCATGCTCACCATACAATATTCATAGGGATACATCCATCTTATTAAAAAATCACAAATTTGTCCAACAACACACATGTGCCTCATCACTGGGTACAAATATCACTTCTAAAACATAATCAAATGCCAATCACAATGAATATGAATCTAATCATCGTAACCGAGTACAAAAAATCATTGTACTAATGTGTTCATGACATGAACGCTGCAAATATCATAATAGTTTGGTCATCAGTATATGGATCACGTGATAAATCAAGTGTTACAAAGCATGATTAATTTTGCATATAAAAAAAAGCACCAATAAATGAGCCATTGTTTGCATCATGTATAAAGTAATTAGTATTGGCATTGTATGCCAAATCACACTAATACTAAGTCCATCAAGTACATATGAGCAATAAAAAATGGAAAATGTCATTGAGTAAAAATTGGGCCTTACAATTTTGATAATATATAATACTTTCATCAAGAAAGACATGAAAGTTCTGAGATAAAATAGTTGTTTGTTCAATACAAATTGAATGTGTAAATAACACTATAATTTTTAACTACCATCTAGTTGTCATGTTATACCCTCTCACTACAACTTGGTCTTTAAAGTGACAAATTGCACTGTGAAAACATAATTATTGCACTGGGAATTATATTGAACTGTTGAGAAACTTCATGATAAAAGATTGTTCTATTGTAAACAATTTGTTTTCTCTTTGCAATAAAATTATAGCTTTTGGCAATGCAGAAATTTGTTTGACATAGACATGTTTATTTGTTCCCGATGAGAATCCAAATTAAAAGATTTCAAACAACATAAACAAATGTTTGTTGCTGAAGAATTTGAAAGCGATATAGCAACTCACAATGACCATGAATTCTAATTTGAGAATATATTATAGTTGTGTAGCAACTTGCAATGGACTTGAATTCTTAATTTTTCTAAAATCCTAATTTACTTAAATTTGAGAATCTATTAAATAATGTTATATTGTCCCTAATACATTTGCATTGTTCAAGTAACTAACATTGCAAACTTCACAATAAAATTAAAAATGTATATAGTGGTCACCATGATGGGTATACATTAGATGTATGTAATTACTTATAAGATGTTGTGGGGTTCATCCACATTATTGTAAAATATTTTATATATAACTTACATGACCACCATATTATAAAAAATAATATGCAATTTCTTTTAAATATTATGTAAGCCATTATCTGAAATGAGTCTCATTAATGTAAACTTTTTTTTGCAGCATATGTCTCCTATGAATGTAAACCAGTTTTCCCTATTAATCTCTTTAATATGTATACCAATATACTCAATGAATGTCTCTTGATTACATAAACTAGCTAGTTGTCGTGTGTATCTTTATTATGTAATCTAATATGTATAATGTAATTTTTGAAAATGTAAACCAACTTACAATGTTGTCTCTTGATTATTTTAAGTAATGCGTATAGTGTGTCTAATGAATATTCAAAGCAACTAGTTTTAATGAGTGTCTCTTGTTTATGTAAACCAATATTTATAACATGTTCTTTGAAAATATAAACCAACTAATCATATTTGGTGTGTAATGAGTGTCTCTTATTCATGTAAACCAATATTTATAATGTCTCTTGAAAATATATATACCAACTAATCATATTAGTGTCTCTCGAAAATATAAACCAACTAATCATATTTAGTGTCTCTTGATTATGTAATCTAATATCTATAATGTGTATCAATTAATATCCAAACCAACTAGTTGCAATGAGTGTATCTTGATAATGTAAACCAATATTTGTCTTTCACAAACCACGATATGTATAAATAAGTTTTTGGGAAAAGCTGTCAAAACCTTTTACTCAAAAGTTTTATTTCACGTTTTTTTCCAAAAACTTTTTTGCACAAATGTTTAAACTTTTGTCTATCAAATATTCAAATCAACCAGTTCTAATGAATGTCTATTGTTCATGGAAACCACTGTTTATTATGTGTCTACTGAATATCCAAACCAACTAGTTCTAAAAGTAGAATCCATTGCAAGCATGTCATTGTGAGCATATTTTAACATCCAATTCAAAGTTCTATTCCACTTTTTTTTCTCAAAATCCTATTTGCACAAATGTTTATAACATTTGTCTATCAAATATTCAAACCAACTAGTGTTAATGAGTGTCTATTGATTATGGAAACCAAAGTTTATGAGGTCTCTATGTAATATCCAAACTAGCTAGTTCTAGAAGTAGAATCCATTGCAAACACGTCATTGTGAGCATATTTTAACATCCAATCAATTGTTTGGCATTTGAACACCCAATATGGGTGTCATCTTCAATCCAAACCTTTTTGTATTGGTTATAACAAAATACTTTATATGTCCCTCCACAAACTTCTTCACATAAGTGACATCATTATCTATAAATTTGAATTTTGTTGACTTCAATTACTTCTCGATGTTGTTGATGTTGTCTCAAGATAAGAAATCATCCCTCTACATTTACCTCTTAAACAAAACTACCTTTTCTTTGACCATTTCACAATGTTTTTTATGAATATGGTCTACTAACATTCTCAGCAATAACCCCTCTACCCACTCCAAGTCAACTTATTTTAGGGGCAAATAAATCCCTCATGCCTCTAAAATCCTTCATCTCTTTCCAATGGAAAATTTGGCCGTTAGATACATATATACTCTTTTATGTTGTATGTGATGAATGTTTGTTGGTATTTATTCATTAGAACACAAACCATATAAAAACATTGACAACCCGCACTACAAGTGCTTCCATCTAGTTTGGCTACATTTACCTTTCTTTGGTACATTTGTGAGGCCCTTGGTGTTTACATCCACCCCGCTAAAGTCTTCAAATCCATAGGAAAACCAATAACTACAAGGAAGCCATCAAAGTCTCAATACTACAATTTATAAGAAATGTCATTGCATAAAGTGCAATGCAATTACAATTCTCAAAAACTTGTAGGGTGTACTCTAGAGGTTTATCCAATCTAACTTGTTGCAAGTCAACTGGTAGATGGTTGAAATGATGGTCCTCTCCACAAAAGACAGTAGGATATCCCCATCGCTTGCCCTTCTCATTAATAAAGTCATCCATTTAGATCTTTGTATCCGAAGTACAGAACTTCACATTTTTTAGGACTTGTTGGGTACCTTGGTCCATTCTAATTGCATTGAGGGTAACTTTTCTTTAGGGGGGTTGGGCATGCATTGCCAATAGACAAACCCACTTAAATCCTAGATGAAATCTCTATGCATGTTTGTAATTATAACCAACAACTTAGTATGTGATGACCCCAATTGCATAAAACTTGGAACTTAATGTTTGTAACTGTCATTTTAAAAATAATATTTAAAAAAAAAAAGTTACAAAATAATAACTTGCAACTAAGTTAAACATATAAGATAGTCTTATGAAAGAATCCAAACAACATTTTGTGTATAGACACGTGTATAATGAAATTTATATTGTACAATGTAACCAATGAAATATGCCATGCTCATTCTAAATAATATGCTCCTAACATATCAAAAAACATCTCCTTCAACACCACAAGAAATGCATCATACATCACAAACATCAATTCAGTTAATATTTGATTGAGGAAATAAACCTAATTTTTTACAAAAATTGTGCACAAGTGTTCAAAACACTACGCCAAATATGTAAAACAATGGCACAAGGCAAATTTACTTAATACAACAATAAACAATAATTCAAATTTCTTATCAATAAAAATCAAAGGAGAAAGAAGAAGATACATAAACGCCTAGTATAGACTTGCCTACACCCTAATAGATGTTCAAAGTGAAAAGGAGAAGGTTCTAAAACTGGGTAGAAGACCTCCTAGAAAGCAGATAATGTTTTTTGATGATGACCACTTTCGTACAACACCAAAAAGGGTTGACCACTTCCATGGCTCGCCAAAAGGAAAAAATTTCATGAATACAAAAAACTTACTAGGAATTTGGGTCTATTGATCCTCGCAATCTGAAACTTCCTTGAACCCTTTGTCAACTACAGATGCACAAATGCCTCTCAAATTTATAAATAAACACGATCAAATGTCAAAATCTTGTCTCCCCTTGAAGTAACCCTAATTTGCCCTTAATAACCTAGCAACACATCCAAAGACCAAAGAAATGAGTAATAAATTGCCCTGAACACCCTTGAAAGGTTGCACTACATATTTTGTATGCTAAAAATCAAGGCTTAAAGTAATTTTAATGTGTGTCCCAAGCCAAACAAGATAACACTTCACCTTCTCTTCCTAAGATATTCAAATGCAGCTAGTATGATCTTTCAATTAGGCCCTCTCTTGTTGAAGTATGCAGAAATAAATAAAAAATTACACAATGCGTTAGCTTAAATTTAGACAATCAGCATTGGATGTTTACTTGAATTGTACTTGGGATCCATACACTTATAACTATGTCATAGCATAGGAACCCATAGGATTTACAAAGCACAAATATGGATTGGGATGAATTTTCCTGCTTATAATTTTATAAAATATATTTTTAAATATTTAAAATAATTTCACATTGGTATGTACATTCACACTAATCAACACAAAGACCATCGTTTAACCTAACATATTCCGTACAGCCTCCACGGGTGTGGAAATTTGGTGATCAAAGTTTATAGTATGCCTATATCTAATCATATGATAAAAGCCCTTTCGTAGGAAACAAAACTACCGTCTGCTTGGGGTTGTCTTACATTTAAAATAACAAGTTACATAATCGCATACATAACTACATACAATAGATAATTGAATTTACAATCCACATGCTATTCGTAGTATATATTATACATTGATCTCAAATTTAAGTGGAACTTTAACGTGCACAATATATGTTTCTTCCACTTGTCAAATGTTAGAAATAGCTCATTAATTAAATGACAAGAATCTACAAAAACAAGGGAAATATTAAGAATGTTCTTATTACAATCCACAAACTTATACATAAGGACATGAAATACAAGTTTGGAAAAAGAACGTGATACTCGAACAAATTCACAATAGGAGGACGTAATATTTGAAATCTCTTCTTTTGACGTTGCATAAAAAATTTAAATTAAAGGGCATCATAAATAAACATAAAATTTAATGTCGGATATAAAATTACATTATTGCCCTCTCGTTTTTATTGCTTTATTGATTTTGTAATTTCAATGTTCAAGTTGTGCTCAAATTACATATTAAATGCTGCATGAATAAAATAAACCATCTCCGCCTCAAGAAATACAAAAATTTATTGACATGCATGGTGCAGGCCAAAAAGATTGAATCTCATTTTTAAATGATACATTGTTGACATAATTTATTGCAAGCAATTAAGTTCTCCTTTAACACTTAGACAATACGTGGATAGCTATAAATAATCTGCACTGATTGCAGCTCCAGACACAAAATGGATGTTTTGAAAATGAAATTGAGAAGATGAAAAACAAAACAGATTGTCCAGACTGAAAATAGATCTTAAATTGCTTTGTCAATTACAAGACAACCAAAAGAGTCAAATTACAATCTTCATGTGCATATGATGGATATTTCCAATTTATGTGGCAACTTCACATACAAACAGCTTGACTCGATGGAAATACGCTACGGAAGAAATAGGAAACCAGGAAAAAAAATTAGAGCACTCAAAATGTTGGTCAAAATTACTCACAACCAATTTCATCGCTTAGGCCATTCTGTTCTGAATTTGCCGGTGAATGTGCACAAGGAACTCCACATAAGACAATCCAAGAGAATTTTTGTCTTCCACCATAAGGGAAAAGAATTGGAACTCTGCATATCAATTAGAATTCATCCGTGTTACAACACAAAACATAATTTCATTAGATTAGGACATACCAACTCAAATTAGGGAAAAAAGAAAGACTACCGTAAAATGCTTTTCAATAAAAATATGTCTCAAGTTCAAATGCAATCACAAAATTCATGAATAACATGTGCAATGTTACAAGCTTGATAAATAACATTGAAAAGTCCTGTCAGTTATGCTCTTAAAATGATTCGTGCAGATCATTCAAATAAGAAAAGTAGTGGAGTTCAGTCCTGTTCACCTGTTGGATCTGCCCTTTTACACACCCGCATCCTGTATGAAAATGTCAAATTTTTAAGTTAAAATACTGCAGTACTTTTCTTGTAAACTAACATCAATTCCAAATTGAAGTACATAGTTCAGTTGCAATGTGAAAATAAACCACAGTAAACAAGGACATCAGTTCTTAGTTCTTACAAAATAATATAAAAATCTCATACCGTAAGTATGAACACCGCTGACGCCTAATTTCATTAACCACTTCATTGAGTTTTCTGGAATGGTCATTCTCATACGCCACCAACAATAACTGCACAAGAACCATATGCATATGATTCACTGAAAAGCTTTATGTATGTGATTCACTGAAAGTCATTAGGTAAAAAATCTAAATTTATAACAGAATCCATTTCACACGATAATCTCAAAAACATCCAACATATTTAGTATTTCCACCACATTATCAGTATCAACCATCAAGCACAATGTACCTTTTTGGTGAATATCTATAAAATATACACTTAAAATCAAAGCCAACCTTGAGGGAGATACTATTGTAAGCCATGAATTACTAGTCTCTATAGCAATTGATAAGACAACCAAAAAAAAAAAATGCACAACCGCCAAAAATCTTGAAGCCTCAATGAAATAAATTATCGTTGCATGAAACAAACATATAACAAACAAAATTATAATACATGTCCGGCTACACTTCCCAACAAACCAAGCAAGTTATTACGGAACATCTACATGATTCTTTCAAGTTTCTTCGACTGCCAGAACCTTCTTCCACTATTATCTTTTTTTCCTCCTATTTCCAACATGTATACCATATACTGGCAATTGAAGCATTGCTGCAGCGTTTAAATGCTCAGCAGACCACTTACCAAAATTTTGGCTTTAAAAGGTTCCACATATATTGTGACCTAGAAACATTTCATCCACACACATCTCTGATGCTAATTATCTTTCTTATCATAACAACCTTATTTGATAAGCTCATCCTCCTTTTCATGTTCATTTTCTACAGCTTTGACTGATTAATGACATTTGAATGTAGTATATCCATCAGTCACAAAGATGCCCAAAAAATAAAACTTTATATATATATATATATATAACAAAATGCAAAAGCTGAAACAAAATAAGGGGAGTAAAAGAAACTCGGATGATAATATGATAATAAAATCCTTTAAGAAATTACAGAGTACAAAAAACAAAGGAATTTCTTGATTACGATTGGGTTTGGTATTCACCAGCACTAGACATATAACAATAGAGAAAGATTCGTGGTCTTTATAGGCCTATGTCCTAACTTGCTTGCAATTCATAACTGTAAGAAACTTAAAATCTAACAGGAATTGCAAATTATCAATTACAAATCTAACTGTATACTAGATGCTACGACATATCATTTACACTAATATAAAGCACTGGGAATAATCTTTTATAGGTTTTTTATGCACAAAAGCGAGTCAGAAGGAGATGTATACTAAAAGTTTCAACAAGATATTTTCAGGTGTTATGTAATGCTAGTATGCATGAACAAGTGTTTCAGGGAAGATATTCATTCTTTGATACCATTATCTTGTCATATATTTAATATTTATTGTATATTTTATCCTTAAAGGATCCCACCTGCTACACTAGCTGCAGATCCAACCCATATCAAACCTGATACTACACTTCCTTGGCCTGCAGACATTAACTCCTGCCAATTAGGCTATACATGCAAAAGGCCTTCTGTTACATTGCCCATTGTTTCGTCCTAGGAAACTGATTGCTGCCACAGGAAAGATTTTGCTGCTTGCATTGCTATAGGAGGAGAGACATTACAGATTCAAGGTTGGTTTGTTTTTGAGTTTAAACTCCAATCTTTCATGTTTCACTTTTTCATTTGTATTTTGAACTTTTACCTTATTCTTGAATACTTCATTCTTTCAATTTCCTAAGTTCTTTTTTTTTTTTTTTTAAGTTGCTTTCTTGACGGTTTTCTTCCATAATGGCCTCAAGTTCAAGTTTTGAGGTTCATGCTGAAAGGACTGCCTTCAAATTTGACCAATACTCTCATACCTCAAAACATGTGACAGTGGTAGAGAATAGCTTAGGTGGAGGATCTGAAGATTGGATATGCAAGGAGTGTAACATTCACAACAAGAGCTCCTATACTTAGGTTAAAATTCCATTAACTGAGAATCCTGGACCTAACAAAGAGTGCTTGAGTAAATCCAAAAAATTTACTTCTCTAAAGGAGAGAGGAAGCAAATGTGTCAACTTTAAGAGATCGTAATTATTCACATCCTTTGCAAAGAGAACTTTCCAAGAGGCCACCTATACATCAGGTGCTACCCCAAACTCTAGCCCTTCACATCCTTTGTTATGGCTACCTCAAACTTCTTCACAGAAAAGGACTCCACTTTCACAAAAGAGAATGAAAAACATTGGCCCCTTGAGCCAAGGGAGATAGCTGATGAGTTGGTTGTTTGATGCATCCATGAAGATGGGGCTTCTATTCAAGTTGGTAAGCTCACCATATTTATAGGAGATGGTGAGCGGCATTAATGAAGCCCCAAAAAAGTACCAAAGGCCCAAATTATTTAAAGGTACATTGTTGGCTAAAGTTTGAGAGAATATGGAGAGCACTTTACAGACAATTAAGTATGTGGAAGAAAACACGGTTATCCATCATTTTAGATGAATGGAAGGACTGCAAAATACAGCCTTTGATAACTGTTATTGCAAGTGTGCTAAAGGGACAACGTCTTTATATGCTGTTGACTGTGACGGGAAAGTGAAGGATGTGTGCTTCATTACTAATATCCTCAGAGGCTATTGAGTTTGTGTGACTTCACAGCATTGTCCAAGAACACAGTCACAAACAACACAAATATTTGAAAAGAAGCAGCATGCATGAGAACACAAGGTATAAAAATAGGTATTGCACACCCTATATGGTCCATTAGCTCAACTTGATGCTGCAAAAGTTGGAAAAAAAAACTTTGGATGGAGCAAGTTTATACAAAGGCCAATGACATCCAAATGTTTGTCACATCATTGAGGCTGGAGCTCTTAAAGGTAAGTAAATTAGTTCTACAGTTTCTTTTCAAAAAAAAAAATTTAGATTTCTTGGATAGTTGATAATAAAGTTTAGATCATCTATTTTATTTGTAAATGAAATCTTGGATAAAAATGCTTAGAAGAATTTTCAGCCTAGACAAAACTGCATATATATTATTTTTCAAAATTTTAATTTAAAATTCAAAAATAAAATAGATGACATTATAAATTATATTCATTATTTCATAACAGTATAATATTACAATTGATTTCATTCTTTTTAGGTATCTGATACTAGATTCACCTCCCACACAATCTTCTTGAGGTGACTTGTGAAGGAGAAGGAAGCCTTAAGCAACATGGTTATCAACAACCTTTGGACTATTTAGACTGCATGTCTATGATTAGATTTGCAAATAAGGACCGGTTGTCCTGCTTAGGCAAAAAATATGATGGGATTGACTCTATGCTAGAAATAACAAAGGATATTAAAAAGAAAAGAGCAAGCTCTCCCATGGAATCTTTACAATGAAGTAAGGGGTTATCATGAGGAGGTGGAACAAAATGTGTGCTCTGCTTGTGATACCCAGTAGGGAGGCAACCTATGGAGAGAAGTTGCAGATGGACATAAATAGCATTTAGTACATTAATTGCTTATCCGGATATAGCATGTGGAGCCTGAAAGGAGTTTGGGAAGGAATGTTAGTAGCCTCACAAGGCAGAATGGAAGACATTGAAGCTCTTCATGAAAAGTTTAGCATCCTTTTGATTGCATGGTGGTACCCCTGTGGCCAAGATGCCAGGCACCTACAGCCAATTTCCATTGAGATACCATCACATGTACGTTTTTTAATTCCAAAGGCTAGAGCAATAATCCCCATCAATCACGCCCACAACTTCAACAGCTGATAATGCAATATCCTTATTAAGACAAAGTAATAAGCGATTATCAGTCATAAGAACTGAGAAAATTAATTAAATCTTTGTTATAAACAGAGCAGTGTTGAATGGTTGGACCTAAGTTGCCTGCAACTTGGAAACAGTTCTAGTGTCTGAAACCCATCCAAATTTAGAAAATGAGAAAACAGGGGAGGGGGGTAGGGTGTATAGAGCAAAATTAGGCAGGTGTCCCATGGTAGGAGCTACGTCAGCTATTCTCTTTGCTACGTGTAGTCCCATGTAACCTGTGCAAAATAAGAAACTGCAAAAGCTAGAATCTTTTCGTGGACGGTGGAAG
This sequence comes from Torreya grandis, assembly GCA_037957365.1. Taxonomy (NCBI): domain Eukaryota; kingdom Viridiplantae; phylum Streptophyta; class Pinopsida; order Cupressales; family Taxaceae; genus Torreya; species Torreya grandis. The sequence goes on from JARHVA010000249.1 coordinate 5,517,404, forward strand.
AGCAATTTTCAGACATTTCAGGGAAAAAAAGGTCAAATGGCAGCTATATGGAGTTTGAATTTTTTAATCTGAATTAAGAGAATATCGTGTCAGAATAGAAAAAATAATTTTACATGGGACCATTTTACAGGGGCAAGTCTCCTGAATTTTCTCAGCAGCACCCGCTGAATAAGTGCCAGTAAGCCCCCTCGATTGGGCCAGTAGGTGTCAAACTTAATGCAGATATTATATATACTCCTTGTTGCAGTAAATGAGCACATATACAAATTTGATATTAACATAATATAATGATGAACCATGGACAATAATTAGCTGTAATTGTAAGGCTCCATACGAGAGACTTTAAAAACACACTCTTGAACCACCTGTCGCACAGAGATTGAACTTCACTCATTAAAAACAATGAATTACACATTTAAACAATGGATCGGCAAGTGCAATTACCATGCACATATTTTAACATGAACATGTGAAAGGCCCATTAAAAGACAGGCATAACATCCATGCCAAATCCTAAAGATAATAAGTCAACAATTTAATGTCATAAAGCTCTTCATGTCAAAAACACACAAGTGCCTTAACAACAGCTACGCAGCAGTCCACAATAACAACACACTGTAAAACCCTGGTAGAAGCAGATTATACTGCCTTGAAAACTTCACAAGAACTAAACTTGTTCTTGTTGACAATTTTGCCCCACAAGAAGGTTTATGTTGCTTGGAGCAGTTCAAAAGAAGACAAGCGAAAAATTTTGGGTTTTCACAAGAATTCTGAAGACAGAATTCCTTCGGACCTTTTGTCTGAAGGAATTGTTCAAGGCAAAATGGTCCTTTACAATAACCCGAAGGTCTCTTACCTTTTGGAAAGGGCATTGTGAAAAGTCCGAGGGGTAATTTACAAAAGTAAGAAGGGCTAGAAGGTCTTTTCAATTTTTCCGGAGGAATAAGGATCAAACATTTTTTCCGGATGGGTCTTTTTCATAAGCCATGGACCTTTTTGAAAGTTCCGAATGGTCACGACACTTTTCCAAGGGGCATTTCAAAGTCCCGAAGGGTTCTTTTTCCTTCGGAAAGGTCATTTACAAAAAACACGAAGGTTCATTTCATGTTGTAAGGGGACCATGTAAACTTTTCCGATGGGCTCTTTCCCTTCGGGAAAGTCATTTTGAAGTTGCCGAAGCGCAGTGACAAAAAAACCCAAGGAAATAATTCCTTTGGACATTTTGTCCGAAAGGAATGAACAAGGGGAAAATTGCGGACAAAAAGTCCGAAGGAATTCCTTCGAACATTTTGTCCGAAAGAATTCCTTCGGAAGACTTTCCAAAGGAAAGAGACTATTCAAAGGGGAAGAGACCAAAACAAAAGCTGCGGACAATTTGTCCGATGGCAAAGAAAGGCAACTTGACAATTCCGAAGAGTACTCCGCGAAGGGCTTGTCATTTTTTCTGAAGGTCACTTGGACAATGCCGAAGGCTATGTGCCCTTCGAGAGAGTTCATTTGCAAGAAACCCTAAGGGTATGTGCCCTTCGAGAAAGTTCAAAACAGAAGTGCCAAAGGGACATTTTAGAAGCCCGAAGGGCAATTTGCAGAGGAATGGTTCAAACAAACACCTGAAACAATTCAAAGAAAGAAAACTCCGCAGGAAAATAGTTACAGACAAAAAGTCCGAAGGAATTCCTTCGGACAAATTGTCCGAAAGAATCCTTCGAAAGGTTTAAACAAGGGAATGGATCAAGCAAAAGACAGACAAAGAGGCCGAAGATATAACTCCTTCAGACTTTTTGTCCGAATGATAGTTTCAATAGATAAGCCCGAGGAGAAAGAAAGCCAACAAATTCTGTGGGAAGGAATACATGCAGAAACAAACCCAGACGCTGAAGGAAATAAACAGAAATAATTCCGAGGATAAAGAGCCCAAACAAATAGACGCTGGAGAAATACGTGCATAAAAGCGAAGAATTTCATAAGGAGAAAGCCAAGAATTAACAAGGAGTTCAATCTGAATGCACCACTCACTCATCAAAGTCCTTTCCATGCAAGCAAAGGTTGTCTACAGTTGATTGGTAAAAACTTCAATTGACTAGTTGATAGGGCACGCTTCTCTTTGGTTTTCATGCAATCCGAGCCTTTCAGGAACTTCCAGCTCAGCAATTCAAACGGAGTTCTCAGTCCTAGACTATAACATGGCTTTCCATGCAAGTTTTTTGGCTTGTCAAACTTGGGTCCACCTCATCTCTTCTACGCCAACATGGAATTTCGGGCACGTTTCAATTCTGGAGTTGACTAGCCTTGCACTATGGTTGACTGGTTGGCAAGTCATGCATGCATGTTTGTTTAGTTTATTGAAGGCTTTAAATGTTCCGGCAGCTCAAGAGGAGTCTATATTTGAAGATTGGCGTAGCATTTTGCATGACTCAAACTTTGAACCGCCGTCCATTTTCAAACGCTAAGGAGCTTTCATACAAGCATAAGACAAAAGGATTTTATTTTTAGGTCTTTGGACAGCTGTAGTTTGACTTGGTTAATGTGAGAGTTGACTTCCTCTCTATTTTCAACGCCAACCTCTTTGGCTTGTGTATCTTTTTCTATATAAGTTGAATTTTCAACCTTGAATTGTATCCCTCTTTTGGCAAGACAAAATTCTACCAAAAACTAAGTTTGTAACCTTTTTTTTTAGATTAATAGGACTGTTTTTATTTCCAAAGTGCTGGTATAGTGTATTCATGTCAGTGATTTGCATAAGTGATATAATTTCTCTTCATTGTCAAGTCTTGATTCTTACCTAGTAGCATAGTTGATCAATTTATGATGGGCATGTTTTGTGTTTGATATCTCTTGACTGAGTTTACAGTGGATATAAGTCGTTGGTTAGTGCCTTAAATCAAGCCTATTCCATCATTTTCCTCAAGTTTTGATCACAAAATAGAACTTTTTCATGAAATACTTAAAAATATTGATCAATTAGAGTTGAAAGTTCAGCGTTTTTCTTCTCTAAATCAGTGTTCTTAGGAGCTCAAATTGAGTAGATCAATCAAAAAATACAGATGTATCACCATCATTAGATAGGATTTTCTTTAAAGTTTTCTCTCTCATTTCTCAGGCAGTTTGTAGTGTAGAGTAAAGATCCTAATTGATACACCAAAGGGAGCTAGCCCTTAGAATCTAGAGATTCAATCCACTGATCAGGTCACCCACAGCTTGGGATTGTTTCCATGTTTCAGCAGACTATGAAGGCCTAAAACCACCTTCACAAGGGTGCGAGTCTGATTGACAATAGTTCTTACCACCTATGTCTTCCCCACTGGCACAGACCAATGTCATGAGTTGCATCAATGGTAAATTTTGTAACCCCACTAGTGACTGCACTTGGATTTGGTGCATTTCATCTTACCCTTTTGTTCCATTCATTACTAATAATTGTTTGCATATGGGTTCTTTACATATGACCATAAATTAGAAGTATACCTCATCCCTACAAGTTTTAACAATAATGGCTATCCATATCAACATTTCAACAAATCTCATTTCATATTTCATTTAAGGACTCAAACCTTTCTCATTTCATATTTCATTTAAGGACTCAAACCTTTCTCTACTATTATGTTGTCTCTACTACTCAAGTAATTATATATATATTTTTTCATGCCTTTGTCGTTGCTCCTTATGTTTAGTTAGTGATATATGATGATTACAAATACAGATTTGAACAAACCTTATTACATATTTTATTCAGTTCAAGGACCCAAATCTATCCTAGGATTACCCAACCTGGTCCCCTCAGCCCTGCACACTCCCCGATGAGCATTATCAGACCCTGTATTGGCCCTTTCACAGTGATAGATGATGACACTAATGATTTCTCTAGCTCAAACCTTAACAGAGATGTATGATGGGACTAGCACCCAGTCTTTCCGACTTGCATCAACACATGCTCTTTTGGGGTCTTGCTCACCCCACATGGCTATTTGTATTGGTACCTTAACCACATGAGGTGGGGCTTTATTGCTTTGGGTTTACGCCCCTCATTTATTTTCAGTGCTTCAGTTATTTATGTTTAGTTAGTTTTTTATCCTAGGGTCCTTTCACCCTAGCACTTTCTATTGTAATTAATATTCTCGAGTCCCATTGACCTACTTTGGTCATTTTTGGACATTATTATAATTTCTAATTTTTTTTCTATTGCTCTGGTCATCCTGCTACCCAAAATTTTCCAGATTTTTTCTCCCCTTTGCTGTTGCTCGTTATGCTTTGTTCACCTGTCGCATGTGTATTTCTGATGACCTGTTCATTTCCTGTTATCTATATTCTTTCTTCTTCCTCCTCACATTCTCACCTCCACTTGTGACTTATTTTTATTATATTTTTGAGTTAGAAGTTAATAAGCAAGGTATCTCGTAGGCTTGTGCACAGTTAAGCCAGGTTTGGTCACGTTTGCTTACAGAGATTGTGAGGAATTGGGTTGGAAATTTATTTGAAAAGCAGTCAAACAAACCAAAAACATCCAGAACTGGTGACAAAATGCCAGCCAGAATTTTTGGGTTCTTTGCACTACAAGGAATTTTTAGTATCACTATAAGAGTCCCAGGTAGAGTTGCCACTTTCCAGGCCATTTCCAGGATGGTAAAGCCAATCAAGAATGGTTTGAGAGAATAATGCATAAAAATGCTAACACAGTTTATTATATATAACTGTTCAAAGCCCATTTAGAAGATTGTATGACACCCTAGCTAGCATCTATCTTAGAATTATTTTAGTTTACACTTACAGTTTACAAACTTTCAACTTTGGCTTTCCTCTCTTTCTTCAAGCAAAAAATAGTATGCAGTTACAGAATTAAACGATAGTCAAAGATACATACAGTTAACCTACATCCCCCCTTCTTAGGAGAATACTGTCTTTTGTTTTGGTTAACTGGTTGAGTTCAAATTATAATATAAAATTATTAGAAAAAGATAGTTTATTTATGACAGTTCAAAGGCCATTCAGAAGATTGTATAATACCCTAGCTAATATCCATTCTAGAATTATTTTAGTTTACAATTTACGAAATTTCGACTTTGACTCTTCCTCTCTTTCTTCTTCAAACAAAAATTAGTATGCAGTTACAGAATTAAATAATACTCAAGGATACACACAGTTAGCCTAAATCCCCACTTCTTAAGGATAAAATTGTCGTTTGTTTTGGTTAACTGGTTGTGTTCAAATTCTTCATTAGAACTATTTGAAAAAGACAGTTTACACCTTCTGATAAAAAATATTGTTTTCTTTCCAATGAACGGCAGCCACAAATCCCTTATACTGTAAAACACGATAATCCCCTTCAACACTCTAACTTGAAATTTATTCTATAGACAAAACGAGAAACCAGTAACAAATTTAAAATAGGGACTGCCTATATGTCATGCCAAATATTGCAATGACATTGAACAAATAACTGGCTCTAGTCCTACATTCCTGTTATGCCTCATAAAGAAAGATAAAGAACGTGTATCTTAATTTTTAAATTTTGAAGTCAAAATAATCAAACTTAGCCTTGAAAATTAATTTCAAAATACATGTAGAAGGAAATGAGTCACTGACGTGGTTAGGAAGATCATCGACTGAATGTACTCCAAAAAGGTGTTGCAGCATATCAGGACTTGCAATTTTTCCTGCATATATTAAAGCATCTTCCCCGTTTTCAAGCAAAAAGATACCATCATTATCTATATGTTCACTAGAAAGTGGAAGTGTCAATGGCAAAACACTACCACCAATGTCCTGCAAAATTTAACATTAATTTAGTTGATCGAACATATACTATTAAAAAAACATACAAATTTAACAATTAAAAGATTATAAATCACATAATTAACCTTTGATAGCAAGTTGTGGACTGAAAACATTCGAGGATACACTAGCGGAACTGCCAAGGAAGCAGAAATAGATGCCACTCGAGTAAGCCAATAAGATCGGTCATCAATGCGCACATCAGTGCGTAGGCCAATGCCTTTTGTCAATGCTGTACGAAAACAATTCAAGATGTAAATGAGCCATGTGATCTGCTATACATTGATAAATCTCATGTAATTTAAGAGGAATAAAATGATGTGGGATATGTTGATAAAAGGTAAACATTTGAACCAAAATGAACCAAACAACATGCATTGCATTAAGAAAATTAATCAAAATAAGGCAAAAACATTTTTTTTAAATTAATCTAACTTGTTGAAACATTAAATAATCAAAAATATGCCCACAAATCTTCACCTTGTACTCTCAGCTTTCATTATAAAGAACTCCTGATAATATAAAGCTCAAATAACATATTTTATTGAGAGAGCTTAATCTCAAAGGAAAGACTTTGAATTTTTTGAATTTCATGTAGTTAGCTATGCTAAGATTTCTAGTAAACTTTGGGCTAATGGATGAAACACCACGGATGACATTTTTATATAAGCAGAAAACCTACTCAAATATCATGAAAGGAAAACCCTTGCAATAACTGATGATTTTCCAACCATATACCTAATGTATAGAGTGGCAAAAGCTTAAGAGCCTCTGGAAGAATAAGCTGCCCAGAAGATGAAGCAGTCGCACAAAACTTGCGATATGTATGAAGAATGCTGATACAAAGACCTGTCATTTGTTCTCTTACTTGCACAAGTGGTGTAGTTGGAATTTCATTTGCAGCTGCATAAAGAGAAAAGTCACCATTAAGCTTATCCCTTTCCCACTTTCACATTAAGAAAGGAGAAAGAAGGAATGGCAATATTTAAAGAAGCATATGATAAGAGAAAAACAATTAAGTTATTAACTGAAGTCCATCAGAAAACATAGACTAAATGCTTTGCAATCAGATTTTTCTCCTATGCTTTGATGCAAAACCGTGACAAGAAAAGATCAATGGCAAACAATTTCTTAGACATCTCACTACTTTATTAAGCAGAAAAACTCAGAGAAAACCCCAGCTTACCTTGTTTCAGGAAATAAGTAAATTGCGCATCTAAGTCAGCCCCACGGAAGAGATTACTCAGAACACTAGTGCATGGCAGTGATAGAGTTGTAACTCGTATTCTTCTTTGGCCATACACAGTTGTGTAAAGAACTGCACACTAACAACCCACAAAAGAATCGACTTTAATTAGGCATTTAGTACTGTCTCCACTGGCAAATGGACCTTACCAGCTACATTTGTATAGCATAGAAAGGCAAGTACCTTCAAACCACAAATTATCGATCAACCATTGTAAACATAGCCAATAACATAAACCTTCTCAAGCAACTTTACCTGAAAGCAACACTCAGAACCTTCTTGAAACTTGTCATCATGCTTAAATGTGACCATTATAGTCTTATCACAGTCAATCTGTTGATGCAATTCAAACCCACCTGATCAGGATCTCAAAGAAAACATGAAAGTTTGCTACTACTGATGATGGTATTCCACAAAACTACATTTAACATATCAAAAGTGAACCTATGTCTATAATATTTTCTTCATAATGTAAGATAAATAAGATCAAAATGGAAAAGCAAAAACTAATAACTTTTATTCAAGAGCCAAGGTAATTTTGCAAAAAAGAATTTTGTGTTTAGTCATAGACCTTGAGAAAAAAAAAAATTGTACAGCCTCCACTTGAATGAATGAAAAACGTAGACAAATGTATCATAGTATAATAAATTGCTTAGACATGCTTATAGTATAGAACTAAAATTATGTGAATTTTATTTCTTCCAAAATATAATGAAAGTAAAGATACCTGCATTTATCCTCTGAATAGTTGCATTTTTTAAGGATATCTTAAAATTGTAACATAATGCATTGCCTCTCAAGGACTATTAGGGGCATACTCCTTCACTCAACTCTGACAATGTAATTGGTCCCATGAAAGAAGGGAAGAATATCTACTGGACACTTAACTTCATTTAATAGTGGTCAAGAACCTCAAGTCTCCAAAAAATAAAGGTAACTTAGATTTAAGTGCAAGGGCAAAGGACATGTTTGAAGTGTCTGTGACCACAAGAATATCAACAGAACTGCAGGTGCCTTTACAATCACTTTGGAATGAAAAATATAAGAGCTATTACATCTGCAAAAATGAGAGACTTCATAGCTCTGTGATGGAAACAATCATAATCTAGTTTCACTTTGAGATGATACTCTAACTTTTATATCTAAAGATTAAAAAAACATAGGTAAATGTTACACCTTGTTTTACTTGGACCTTCCCTAGTACATGTTTGTGAGACAGAAACAGAATAGTTCCTGTGAATGAGGTTCATGGAAGGAGAGCACATTCACATAGAAGTGGTATAAAAATTGAAAACAAGAATGAATGCCCTGCACTGGGAGACACATGTTCCATGTCCACATTTCAAGAACCGTGTTAGCACACAACGCATCCACCGCTGCTCGTGAAAATGCCACAGATTGCATGGGCACATTCCGAGGATGTGTTTCTAGCCTGGGATGTCCATATGTCTCCTCACCCAATGGGTGGCAGAGCAGAAAAAGAAACCAAACAAAATCTTATTCTAATTTAGGGCTACATTCTCTCCCACCTCCACCTCCCCTATTTCTGTAAATATGAAGTGATAATTTGCCATACATTTTGACCTCAGAACTCTGGAATCAATGCCATGAAATTTGGGGTTTCTTTCAAGCCATCAGCAAAATTTGGTGTAACAACAACGAAAAATTCTAGTTGAGGGTAAAATCTCTCTTAGACTTTTACAATGAAAATAAAATCTCAAGTATTGGATATACTGACCCCTGCCAGATCCACATCAGTGGGAATTCTCTTACAGAAATTGCCAAAGTAATCTTGTACTTGCAAACCCTGAAAACAACCACAAAGAAGGCTAACGTGAATTCAATCTATGTAATTTAGTAACAAAATTTTGAAGAATGCCAAGCATGGAATATCTTCCAAGCATTGAGGAATAAAGTCAATAGTAACAAATTTTTGAAAAACTCTATGCTCAAAATAACTTCCAAGCATCAAGGAATAGAGTCAATCTCTCTTCTAGCTTTACCTGACTGCACCTTACACGCATGACTGCTTCAAACCCTTGCGGTCTTGTAATGTTCCATCTCAAATCATTGTATAGTTTTGCAGAATCCGCAACAGCTGAAAAAGGATAATAATAATAAACCTGGAGAATAACGGAGAGTCAATAAAGCAAACATTCAAAAAGCATCAAGTTGGATGTGATGGAACATTAAAATAATCAACTGAAGTACCTGTCCACCAGTAGTCCTTGGAACAACAGATATTGATGCAATATCCACATAAGTTTGAGTTGTAAGAAATAAATCTACGCACACCTGACAATAATTTAGAAATAAAAAACATTGCGATCAAAACAATTTTTGGCCGTTCACAAAAGAATAAATTTTTATTTTAAATATAAAATGGTATAAACTTTATATTTAGACAAAAAATGAAATGTACAAAATTGCACTTAGAGCAGAATGATAAACACCGATTTGCCAATCAAAATAAGCTTGGTACAAAAACGTTATATACTGAGTGTTGTGGCACAACACACCTAATCTTTCTTAAGCTTGGTACCATAAGATTTCTACTTAGGAATATGTTAAATTATTCTTTTGCTTTTCTTTTAATTTATAGAAAAGGATTAATGAATCTGTGCAGCAAAGGGATGTTCTATGCAGCAAAGAGATGTTCCGTGCAACTGTGGTGCCGCATAGGAATGCTCAGCGCAGCTGGATGTTTTATGCAGCAAAGGGGTGTTCTGTGCAACAACAGCACAGCATAGGAATGGTCACTGCAGCAAAAGGATATGTCTTGTTTAGTAGTTTTTTATTTGGGAAATGACTGAAATCTTGTAGGAATGCTAGTTGGGCCATAACAATCATTTTGTCTTCATACCCCGCAGCTCCATTCCTTGAATTTGTAGCAGTGTCTTCAAAAGATCACCATTTCGTGAAGGGGATGATTACAGTAAAATACAAACTATGTGAGAAATACTTCAAGGTGAAGTATGAAAACTTGTATGCTAGCTATCTCTACGTAGACAAACATTCCATCTTCATACTCTCAAGTCGTATCTGCAATATTCACAGCACTTCCTTTCTAAGCATAGACTGAAGGTGCAAACATGCTATCTCGGTAAAAGTGGATCCGGGAATGAATTTTTTGGAATTAATCTATAAAAGAATAATGTGGATGTTCGTTAGCATATAGCAACCATTCTCAATCAATTTTGAAGCAATTAATGGTGATTCATAACAAAATTTAACGAAAATGTGTATGTAGTGCGATTTTCCAAAGAAATGATGGTCGGCAATTTTCAAGGCAATATGTGAGGGATCAAAATTGTTAATATTTGAGCGAGAACGTTGTGGACAGGGTGGTTGAATGAAGTAAGAATGCATGGTCCAAGTTTTGCAGCAAAACTCAATCCCATGAAGAAATTCACAGCAACAATACAAAACTGACTTCTCAAATTTTCGTTCAGTTGCAACTTGTAAATATGACTGTCGGGACAATTTTGAAGCTCGGTTTGGATGGTTAAATTAAGTCTGATAAGGCTGAAAAGTTTTATGGGTGAAGATAAACGTAAGTGGAATGAAATGGTATTTGATTTGCAGCAATCCAATTTGTCGATCAAAAGGTATGACTAGCCAAAATCACCCTATAAGCCAGATTTGGCAAATTATACACAGCCATTTTTATGCCTTTTTCCTAATTTTCAAAACTCGCTATGACTTCCATTCTGGTAAGCAAATTTAGTTGGCAATTTAAATTTTAAATTGCCATAAGGTTGAACATTTGCAAGAATGAAGACAATAGTAAGGAGAATACAATGATCCTTGATTTGCATAAAAACTCATTCCCGTTAAGAAATTTGAAGCAAAATTCACTCCCATGAAGAAATTTGCAGCAAGACAAAACTGACCAACTTTCCGTGCAGCTGCAACTTGCAAATATGACTGTTGGCATGTTTTTGAAGATCAGTTTGGACAGTTAAATTATGTCAGATAAGGCTAAAAAATTGTAGGAAAAAAGACAAATGTAAGGGGAATGAAATGGAATTTGATTCACAGGCTGCAGCAAAAATTTGCCAATCAAATGATATGGCAGGCTGAAATCATCTTCTCAGCAAGATTTGGCAGTTCTACACAACCATTTTTTCAGTTTTTGAATCTGGGTATAAGAGCAATTTCAGGATGCAACTTAAGTGGTTGGTATTCACACTAGGAGGTCAAAAATTTGTGGGATGGAAGACCTATGTAGAGTAACCATTCTGTAGGAATTTCATAGAAAACCGACATCATTTCAAAGTAGTAATCATCAAGCAAAAATAGCCTTTCAGCCATATTGACTTATAGTAAATTTGTTATTTTGGGCAATTTTTTTCCAGAACGAGCTCACAACATTCTAATGCATCGTTTTGTGTACTTGGAAAACAGAGATTTAAGTGTTGAACTTGGGCTTCATGTAGAGATTGTAGAAGAAAATAAAAGGCAAAATCCAGGTCGCCTTGATAGATGAATTAAAGCAAATCGACTGAAGTTATTCTCTGGTGGTGATTAGTTGTTTTAGTGAATAAAGCATGCAAGTTGAAAAAATAATTCAACCCATGTGTTTTATTTGCATCCGTAATTTTTAATTAGAGCAGCAGTTAATAGAAGGAAATCAGGCATGGCGATTGCGACCCCACTGTTTTTCTATAAAAGGCGTATAATCTATGTTACCGGATACTGCATATATGCCCCTTGAATACGATACAAAATGCTTGCAGATATGGACTCTGCAGGGATACACCAGGTTATGTTCCTGGGCCTGTGGATATGCCCAGATACATTCTTACCGGATACTGCATATATGCCCCCTGAATACAATACGAAACGCCTACAAATAAGGATTCTGCGGGATGCCTAGGGTATGTCCCTAGGCCTGTGGATACGCCCTGGGACGTATCGGGGTGTATCCACAGGCCCAGGGACGTACCCTAGCCATATCTGCGGTATATCCCAGCAAAACAACATATTTTTCTTATTTTTTATTTTTATTTTGCCTCATTAAAAGTCAACATGGACTTCAAAATACAATTAAAAACAAAATAATGTGAATTCTCAGTTACAGATGTTAACCGTGTGCAGTTACAGACAGTTTTTAGTTGGATGCTTTTGAATATTTTTTAGATATTTGAAAGTGTAATGGTGTGTGCAGTTACAGATAGGTTTTTGTTAAATCCTTTAGAATATTTCTTTCATTAATCTAAAGCCTCATGGTTGTATGGCTATTCAGTTGATCCGTAATTTGTAAAAATTTGTGCTGGATATGGGGAGTTGACCCTTTGTCTAGTACATATGTTTTGAGGCCATTTGAAGCTTTTCAAATGCAAAACAAATCATTGCGTTTCTGCAATTGTTGTTATCAATGTTTAGGCTTCCAATTCCCAGACCCATCATGGTGTCTGAGATGAGAAAAAGCAAAAGTTAGTTGTTGGAGTGATATTTGCAGAGCAGAATGAAGCACATACAAGGGGCCTTTCAGAGAATGGATATTCAGATCTACACATTTGTCTAGCAACCTATGTAGACGGGGATTATCATTCATGCTACTAGTACAAAGAACATGCTATAAAACTAATCTAAGATCGATCATCAATATTATGATATTTGGCATTGAATTATGAGTATGTTTTGTGGTGATTTAACTTTTTTTGTTTCCTCAATGCATATTATGTGGTTAATTTTGCTTATATGGCTTTGTTTTTTTAATTTTTAAATATATATATATATATATATTTTATTTTTATTTTTTGTACAGCCATATCCAAGTCCCCCAAAAAAATCCACGTATCTGATTCTCGTACACATATCCATATCAGTAACATAGCTTATAATTTTAGGTTTGGATGGGAATTTGGATGGAAGAGAAGACAAGCAAAGTTTTGTCACGACCTTCGGTGTATTTACATCTCGCGAATGTTCAATGGTACAAGTTTGTTGTTGTTTAAGAATAGAGTGTTTATCATAAGCTTTTCTGAAGTGGTTAGTCTGTGTTTTGCTAGCCTAAATTAATTGTTCTTATTTGTTTAGGACTTGATTACCTTCAGCGAATGGATGTGTTATGCGATTCACAATCTATAAGATATCATCAGTTGTAGCTACATTTATATCAAGGCATCCTATTTCGGTGAATGGTTTTTTGTGTTCTTCCTTTAATGAATGTACAATGCAATTTATTCTATTTGTGAAGAAATCTCAGGATTGTGCATAATTTGACATACCATGCACATTAGGGCTACGTTACCGGATATGCCCCCCCAAGGCCCTAGGAGCGTCGGGGAAACACTCCTGGATACGGGAGTGCGGGAGAGCACAGGGATACGCCCAGGGACGCTCCCTGGGCGTTTCCTGCAAAAAAAAAATATTTTCAATTTTGCTTAATAAAAAGTCAAACACGGACTTCAAAAAACAAAACAAAGTATGAAAACCTCTTTGCAGTTTTAATGGCTGGCTGTGTTTGACTGTTTTCAAAACGTGAGCCTCAGTTGATTCATCTGTATCTTCTTTATTAGGACTGTATACAACAGCTGTGAAGGTTGCCAGAGCAAGTCAGCAAGTCTTCCAGTTATTTGATCACGTTTCAGCCTTGCCAAAATAAAGGAAATAAATGCATGTAACATGATCAAGATGAGGGAGAGGATGAAATCAATTATGTCTTTTTTTGCTTATCCTTTATGTCCCAAAAATATGGTTCTACAGGACTCTTTCTGTGCAGTGCATACGGTAAGATCATTTGCACAGGTATAATACAAAAGCTCAACTCGTGAATAAGCTCAAAGAAGAGAAGAGAGCATAGTCTTAAGTTGATTTAACACCAGGTCAGCTCATTGCAATCTTCACCAAACTGCAGAGAGTGCATTTTCTTTTGTCTTTATTTTTGTCCATACATTGTAAGTTGTAACATTTGCATTATGTACTTGTAATAATAAATAAGACTGATCTAAGTTTGACAATTGAATATTATGATATTTGACATTGAATTATTAGTATGTTTTGTGGTTATTTAATTTATTGTGTTTCCTCTATGTATATTATGTGGTTAATTTTGCTTATATAGCTATATTTTTATATTTTTAATTTTGTATATATATTTTTGTACGGCCGTATCCAAACCCCTCAAAAAAAACCCCCTATCCAATTCTCGTACCCATATCCTTATCAGCAACGTAGCATTAGGGTCTTACATTGTGTTTAATAGAGATTGAATTTTACTAATATCTTTAAACATTGGTTTGTTGTATTTTGCACTTGATAATGGTTCAGCAAGGTTATATTGTTGACATTCAAACTTTTTTCCGCCTTACCTTTCCCTTTTTCTTTTTTTTAACAAATGGAACCTAAACATGCATTATATCATATAAATTTCCTTGAAATTTGGTAGATCAGATTTGTTTTCATATAGTATTTGTTTACTTTGATAAACTAATTGTTTCTCTAGCTTGTTCTTGTTGAATCGGAACAGATCGAAGCAGTTGTGAAATTGTTCAGAATTATTAATAAGGTTGAAATACAAACTGTAATCCCATAAGAGGTATTAAGCCACTGGCTCACCAAGTTGTTCCCAATACTGCTACTTTTTTAGACCCAATTGCAACTCATGACTTGGATTGTCAAAACCAGCAAACCCTAAAACGAGAGGGTATTTATACCATCTTTTGCATGTGTACTAAAACTTGCATCAACACTAAGTTCACAATTTTGGCATCAAAATTTAATCAAAGATAAAATTCACCCCTCAAAGCACATATTGCATATTTACCTGAAATTCAGCAAACTCTATTGCCATAGTCTTAAGAGTCTTGTCTGCAGGTTGAAGCAATTTATGTGCCTCCTGCAATTACAAGTACAAAATCAGGCAGAAATTAGTAGACAAAAATAAGAGGGATAAATTCATATGACTACTAATCATAGAAGATAGAATTAATAATTTATCTGCCACAGGATTATAGCCTACAAAAAGCATATGTCCAATAATGGGCAAACAAAATGAGACAGAAAAACAGGTCGCATCCTCAGCCCGCACAGGGACAACAACATCAAAATAGTCAGGAACATAAAGAGTCTATGGGGTAACTGTCCAAGTTACAAAACCAACATCAAAACAAACGGCAAGTAGAGCAGTAGAACATCAAGAGCAACAAAGACATTAATAACCAGCATGTGCTTATAGCTTTTTAAGTACATCATTAACAAACTGCATATTTTATTTTAATGTAACATATAGGTACACTAAAAATACCACACCTTTCTTCACTATTAGATTATTAAAAAAAATTAAGTCAATCTGCTCTTATATGTTATGTCATATAAAGGTACAAGTCAAATTGGCAACCACAAGGTTCTTAGTTTCGTCATTGAAAGATCATCACAATGTCCAGAGAGCTTTAGTCAAGGATTCAATCTCCTTAATCATTTAAATTATTTGCTTTCCTGTAAAAAATAACTCCACTAGACAAAGTGTATCAAAAACATTTTGTTCAGTAGAAAATGAATGTTAAACATCTTTTTTTGAACTCTTCTACTATCTTACATTGGTCTGGTTAAGGATTATTTAGCCAAATATTCCATCAAAGTTGATCCTATCACCTGAACGAGATAATAAAAAATTTCTCTGAAATAAAAGGCTACTAAACTCATTCAATACTTCAAACGTGATATAACATTTCAATTAACCATCTTATCATCTTAGAGTGATACAGAAAGCTCAGTTTCTAGGGTATGAAATCTCAACAGCCAGCTTTTTGTATCCCTATAGATATATCTGAATGAAAATGGCTCCCAAATTGATATATTGAAAACATAACCTACACAATGATGAAGCTGATTTCAATGGTAGGGACAGACAGATGAAAGCTTGCAAGCAACAGTGTCCAACCGAGAAAATTCAAAAGAACTCAGAGATGAAACACAACAATACTTTGGTCCAGTAACCTAGCATAAGCTGCAAGCTTTTTAGGCATATGCATCTAACGGCTAGGCTGTAGTTTCACACCCTTCCAGAGTCAAAGGACACAAACGCATAGTGAACAGTCTCGAAGAAATGACATCTATGGCAGATACAAATTATATTAATGTCCACGGATGACCCTAAGTAGGCCAATAGGAATTGAGGATACAACCATTAACAACAGAAAGTTCAAGGAAAGAGAATCCAAGAAATTGAAGTACATAATACAAAGTAAAGCATTGTGCCACGAACAAAGATGGTAATGGAACCAATACAAATAGCAATGAGGGGTAAACAAGAGCCTCCAAAAGCATGTCTCGATGAAGAATGGAAGAGCTCATTGGAAATCCCTGTTTGTGCTTGAAGTGGAGGGGTTGTCTGACCCATCATCAATCACTATGAGAAGATCTGATAGTGTTCATTGGGGAGTACCCAATATCGGAGGGGGCTGATTGGGAGATCCTAGGGGGAAGCAAACCACTTCGTCTAGAATCTCCCCTAGCATCCAAGGCTGAGGTACTTCCCATGGTACAAAAGAAACTGGTAATGTGAGTATGTCCCTATGGTCTAGGGGCCAGCCAATAAGTAGTAGGTCCATGTCCTCAAGAAAGGGCAGAGCCACGCAATAGGAAAAAGCAAAGCCACGGTTTTGAGGGAGAGCAGGATGGGGGATCTAAGTACTCTAAGTATTAATGATATGTTGAGAAGCACCACCTAACTGATCTATCAACTCTAATGTGTGATGCACTGATGTCCAAAGGATGCTTAGTGTTGCCAATCATCTAGATGGGTTGGAAGAAAGGGTTGATCAACACGGGGGCTCTAGAGCCTCTAGGCTCCTCCTGTAGGTATTTGCACCAAAGGGGGATGCCTCGCAAAGATAAAGAGCCGGGAACTACTAGTCTGGATATCTAAAGAAATTAGATAGAGAGTTGGTCGAGTCCCTATAGAAGCAATGATATCGTCCCTAGATCACACAGTAAATGGAGCATCTGAAAATAAAATATTTCTCAAACTCCACCTCATGGAGGGAGCAAAGACAATCGATCCAATCAGAACGGAGAATGCGGTGATTTGTTTCAACCTGTAGCTAGTGAGAGCACACTCTCATCTGGCCCAGGGGAAACCTCAAACCATGAAAAGAGACAAATATATGGTGTTGACATAAAAAGAGACAAATCTAGCTATGTGTTGATAATATAGCATAGATAAGCATTATAACCCCAAATTAGATGTTCATTAGATAAGAAACTTCATACCGTGGAGATTCGATGTAGGATGGATTGGGGGACTCAAATAGAGGAGGACGAATATTTACAAGATTACTCATCAAGTCCATTTGGAAAGGAGCAGATTTTTCCAAAGGTTGGAGATTTGATTGAAAGGTGGAACTCAAAGAGAGGCATGGTATCAATGGAGAATGGAAATCTATGTAATAGCCCTCAAAAGTCGTTATTGGAAGACCTAATGACACCATCTCTCTTGTCCTCAATTCAAAAGGACAAGGAGTATGTGCCCCCATCCATAGTTAGTACTTTTGGAAGTCAATTGTTGTCAAATACCTAGGTCCAAAACCCTTAAGGGTCATCCATGACAATGATGTTAGGTTGGTGTCAAAAGATTTGGAGGTATAGAGTTTGTTTTATGCCAATGTAATACCTCATGAGCGTTTTCAATTTGATGGGGCTTTACATGCTCCTATTTTTACGAGCTCCCATCATTCTTTTCATCATGACGAGATTTTGCATGCCTCTACTATCTTAAACACCCTAGATGGTGAATTAGGGTTTATGGAGGTAAGATCTTGTGAGTTGGCAAACCAATTGGAACATTTCTAGACACCTAGTGGGATTTTTGAGTCAAGTTTTGTTGGAGGTTGCCTTGATCGGGGTGAACTGTTGGAGCTAAGTAGATCTGTAAAAAATTGGGAATACTTCAGTAGGGACAAAGAAGAAAAGATGTGTTAAGCTAAGAGAAGGCAGAGCAAATTTGGTTTTAGGTGAGGATATTCTCATGAGCCAAGTTCTTGAAATGGAAGCAACAACTCTTACAAGGAGGTTTTTTTGGAAGGCAATACTCGAAGAATTCGGTAGGCAAATGGTTGCACAGGTTGTCCTATCCCAAGGTACACACCAATATTTTACTCGCTAGTGCGTGGCTGGTTAGCCTTTTCTTCAAGACATCAAAGGATGTTGGTTTGATTCTCCAGAAAATATGGTAATGGAGTTTTGCTACTTTATCTTTAAAGAGATGGTCGTCGTGCTTTGACCCTAGGCATGAATCTAAAGCAACTCAACCTATCTAGGTCAAAATCCCTGGTTTTGTTGAACATGTTTGTCATTGATGTCAAATTGGGATTGGAATGAAAGAAGAGCTGCTGCATATTTATCAGATTGCCATTGTATTCACTTTAAAACTGTGGTGTCTACCTGCTTGTTTGAGCTACTTGGTTACTTGGTTGTGTGCTTGAGCTACTCGGTTGCTTGGTTATGTCTAAATACCCTGTCAGCAAATGTTTTTTGAACTATGTTTGATTCATTTGGAGAATATCTTTTTAAATAATTGTGGGGCCTGAAGTCTTTTATTGGAGAGTTGGAATATCCTTTGGTGGCAGAGATTATAGCCTTAACGCGTTTTAAGAAAGGTCATGGACAGCTAAAACTTTCTAACCGTCTTCTTTTACAGTTGTCTTCGTGGCACATCCATTGGCTATGATATATCTCGTGGTTTGTTTAAAATAGAAAGGCCACTCACAAATTTTTATGACATCAACGTGACCCCTTTTAATCGCTTTTCCGAGAGTGGGGTGGTCTGTGCGCGAAACATATAATAATCGCTTCCTCTTTTGGTGATGCTTTGACTTCTCCCAACATATAGTTTTAGCGTTATCGGATTTTGTTTTTTTTTATTTGGTGTGTAGCGATTTCACCGTGGGCAGTTTTGTATGTATCGAAATCTTAGCGCTATTCAAAAAATGAATATATGAAAAGTCTTTTTGGTGAGTGTCGATGGAATTTGGAGAAGGTACGATGGAGCTAAAGTCGTTTAAGAAAGGCAAAGGATTACGAGTGCTCCAATTTTAACTAATTCTGAGTGCAACGCAGCAGCTACTTATGTGAAATGGCAGCGATAATTTTGTTGTCATCATTACTTCTGATTTCATAAGTTTTTGAGATGGAGGTAGCGTGTTCAACCATGGGTGTGTGCCGATATTAAGACCTGCACGCAAATATGAAGATAGTGAAATTTTTGTGATCATCATTACAGCAATATCATTGGAATTCATTTTTCAAGAGAATTTGTTGGCAGTAAACGTTCTAATTTTTAGTGCTCAGAAATCTGATCCAATTGATTTGAAGGCTTATGATGGCAATCATTTGGAGTTGGTGCTCTTGCTGAAGTAGGTGCTTCACGCATTCGGAGTTGGTGCTCTTACTTGAGTAGGTACTCTAATCATTTGGAGTTGGTGCTCTTGTTGAAGTAGGTGCTTCACGCGTTTGGAGTTGGTGCTCTCAGTGAGTTGGTGCTCACTTTGCACCCTGGGTTGGTGCCCATTGGTGAAAATAAAAGCAATAATTTTGCCGTGGTTTTTTTCTCAAAAGGGTTTTCCACGTAATCTTGGTGTTCATCTTGTCTGTGGTGTTTCACTTTGCAATTAATGCTTTGTTTTCTGTTAAAGTGGTTAAAGTTTTTGAAATATTGATTCACCCCCCCCTCTCAGTATTTCCTGTGTGCTCTTCAATTGGTAATAGAGCGGGATCCTTGGATTGTAAGCTTGATCGCTTGAGGATTGGTCCTGATTGCACACATGGGTTCAAATGAAGGTCATTCTACAGCTAGAGATCCCTTGTTTGATGGCTCTAACTATGCATTCTGGAGTGTTCGAGTGCATGCTTATTTGATGTCACTTGGTTTTGATGTTTGGAGAAGTGTTTCAGATGGTTATACAATTCCTTCAACTCCTCCTACAGATGCTGATGGAAAGAGAGCTTTTGAGAATAACGCAAAAGCAATGAATGCCATCTTCTGCGGTCTATTTGAAACTGAATTTGTGAAAATAATGCATTGTGATACAGCCTAGGAAATTTGGGAAAAACTTCAAAAAACATATGGAGATGATAAGGTGAAGAAAGTGAAACTTCAGACTCATAGGACATAGTTTGAGAACCTAAAGATGCAAGAAGATGAGAATGTTGCTGCATACTTTCTTCATATAGACGAAATTGTCAACACTATAAAAGGTCTAGGTGAGAAGGTTGAAGAGGCTACAATTGTTCAGAAAATTCTGAGATCTCTTCCTTTGCGTTTTGATGCAAAGGTTTCAGCAATAGAAGAAATGAAGGAGCTTGACAAGCTGACTGTTGATGAGCTTCATGGCATTTTAACAGCTTATGAGATGAGGACAAATTATGGTTCTTCAACTAAAAAGGGGGCAGCTTTCAAAGTTTCGAAGGAAAAGATAAGGAGGTAGTGTCTAGTCAAAATTCTGAAAAAAAATCTCATTTTGAGGAAGCACATTTCATAAGGAGGTTGAAGACAGGTTCAGCGAAATATGAAGGGAAGTTGCCTTTCAAATGCTTCAGTTGTGGCAAAGTAGGACACTTTGCATCAAAATGTCCATATGCAAAGAATGAGGACAGCAGGTATGAAAAGAAGCCTAAGATCAATAAAAAGATGTACAAGGGAAAAGAAAAGCAGTTGCAGAAATTTAAAAAGAGTCTATATTCAAAGGATGAGAGTTGTTCTTCAGATGTTAGTAATGAAGAGTCTTCAGATGAAGAGATTTTGTTCATGGTTAAAGAAATTCTCGCAGAAAATGAAGTTCAAGAGAATGATATTGAAGAAGAAGCAGAGGTGGACCTTGAAGAGGAACTGATAAGTGCTCTTAATGAAATCAAAAGACTTAAAAAGAAAAATCAGAATTTAAGGTTGCTGCTACAAGAAGAGAGTAAAGCAAAAATGAAGACAACTAAAGCCCTTGAAGAAGCAAAAGAGTTGATAGTTGATTTGAAGGTTCAGGTTGAAGAAACAAAGAGAACAGAAGAAGAAATCAGAAATCAACTCAAAGCAAAAGAAGAGGATGTTGAGAGACTTGAATCTGAATTTGTCTCACTTAGAAACATTGACAGATCTTCAAAACAGCTGAGTGAAGTGATAATAAATCTAAAAAGTTCTAAGTCTTTAGACAAGATTATCAATGATGATAGCACTAAGAACTCTACATCAAAAATCAGAAATGATATGTTTCAAAGATGTCCTATCTCTAGACAAGCACATATGACCAGGTTCAATACTTCCTTCTTTTATGGCTATTGTTTTTCTTGCAATCATTTTGGACATAAAGCAATCAACTGCAGAATATTTGCAAGAAATGATTTCAGATTCATTAGTAGGAACTCATTTGCTCCCTTGAGAAACTTCAATGCGATATGTTATAAGTGTAATAACTTTGGTCACACTGCAAAAACTTGTAGAAGTGGTATGGCAGATTTTTCTATGCAGAACAAGAAGGTTGAGAAAGCTGACAAATCAAAAGAGTATGCTAAGGTTTGGAGGAAGAAGGAGAAAGAAAGTTTAGTTGAGTCTATGTTAGTGCAAACAGCCTTTCATGCTCAGAATGAGGGAGATAAATGGTATATAGACAGTTGCTGCTCTAGACACATGACTGGAGATAAGGGCAAGTTTCTCACTCTTAAGAAGACAAATGGAGGTACTGTAAAGTTTGGTGAAAATGCATCTGCAAGAATCTCAGGTAAAGGCACTCTTATTTTAGATAATGGTAAGACCAAAGTTGAGAATGTTTTATCTGTCGAAGGCCTGAAACATAATTTATTAAGTGTGAGTCAAATATGTGATCAAGGACACACTTTAGTCTTCAATTCAGATGGTTGTGAGATTGGTAAAGATGGTAAACATATTGGTGATGCAAGTAGGGCTGCTAACAATTTGTACATTCTTGATGATGTCAAAAGTGAAAGATGTTGTTTGAGCCAAGAAGATGAAGGCTGGCTGTGGCATAGGAGGATGGAACATATGAACTTTGATAGCCTTATTCAAATAAGCAAGAAAGAAGCAGTTAGAGATATGCCTAAACTCATTAAACCTTCAGATGTTGTGTGAAGAGAATGTCAATTGGGAAAGCAAACAAGGAAGAGTTTGAAATCAAAGGAGCATTCCAGTACCAAGCCCCTTGAGTTGATTCACACTGATTTGTGTGGACCAACCAGAACTAGAAGTATGTAAGGTGAGAAGTACTTTATGCTTTTAATTGATAACTTTTCAAGAATGACTTGGGTCGCTTTTCTAAAGAAGAAATCTGAAGCACTTGAGAAGTTTAAGGCTTTCAAGGCCTTAGTGGAAAATGAGAAGGGTCTGAAAATCAAATGCTTAGGTTCAGACAACGGAGGTGAGTTCACATCTAATGAGTTTGTGAATTTATGTGAGAAACATGGAATTAAAAGGCAATTCTCAGCTGTTTGAACACCACAACAAAATGGTGTAGTGGAAAGAAAGAACAGATCAGTCCAAGAAATGGCTCATAGCATGTTGAATGAATCTAAAGTGAGTGATTCTTTTTGGAAGGAGGCTGTTCATACTGCTGTTTACATTCAGAATAGAGGGCTGATTAGAGCTAAGCATAGCAAAACTCCTTATGAATTGTGGAAAGGTGAGCCAGCTTCAGTCCAGTATTTCAGAATTTTTGGTAGTTCTTGTTTCATTAGAAGAGATGAAGATAATCTAGGGAAGTTTGATCCTAGGGCTGATGAAGGAATTTTCTTAGGCTACTCTTCTAAAAGCAAAGCATATAAATGTTTTAATAAGAGATTACGAAAGATTGTTGAAAGTGCAAATGTGAAGGTTCATGAAGACACTAACAGTCAATACAAGTTGCAAGATGATGAAGACAGCTGTCAAGAGCATAACGAGGATAGTGATGTTCAAAAATCACCTTCAAATGTTCAACATGGGACAGCAGAGACAAGTTCAGAAATTTCTTCTACAAATGATGCACATGGGACAGCAGATATAACTTCAGAAAATGCAACTACATTTGATCAAGATAAGACTTCTTCAAACTCCTTATTGAAGACTAATTCAAAGTTTGTTGAAAGGAATCGTCCTATTAATCAGATCTTGCAAGAAGGTAGACCAAGAACTACTAAAAGGGTTGTTAATTACACTGAAGATGAAGATGTATCCTTGCTGTCCAAGATTGAGCCTAAAAGTTTTAAGGAAGCAGCTGAAGACAAATATTGGGTGGCAGCCATGAAAGAAGAGCTTGATCAGATTGAGAAAAGTGGAACATGGGAACTTGTTCCAAGGCCAAAGGACAAAAATGTAAGTGGTACAAAGTGGGTGTTCAGAAATAAGTCGAATGAAGATGGTCAAGTGGTGAGGAACAAAGCAAAATTGGTTTGCAAAGGTTATGCACAGGTTGAAGGTATTGATTTTGAAGAAACCTTTGCTCCTGTTGCACGTTTAGAAGCAATCAGAATGTTTCTAGCTTTTGTTTCATTTAGAGGTTTCAAAAATTTTCAAATCGATGTCAAATCTGCTTTTCTAAATAGTAATCTGAATGAAGAAGTTTATGTAGAACAGACGGATGGGTTTGTTATATCAGAAAATCAGAACTATGTCTGTAAGTTGAAGAAGGCACTCTATGGTCTTAAACAAGTACCACGTGCTTGGTATGCTAGATTGGATAATTATTTGCAGCAGCAGGGCTTCCAAAGAGGAATAGCGGACAACAATCGGTATGTAAAAGAAGGTAATCATAAGCTGATTGTTGTATTTTATGTTGATGATCTGATTTTTGGTAGCAATTGTGAAGAGGTGTCAAGTTTTTGCTACTAATATGAAAAAGGAGTTTGAAATGTCCATGCTCAGTGAGTTGTCCTTCTTTCTTGGGTTGCAAATACATCAATCCAGTAGAGGTATATTCACTTCTCAAACAAAGTATATTAGAGAAATGTTGAAAAGATTTAAAATGGAGGATTGTAATCCAGTAAGCACTCCAATGGTGACAGGATGTAAATTAAGGATGATAAGTCTCCTGATGCTAATCAAACTTTATACAAATCTATGATAGGAAGTTTATTATATGTCACAGCTACTAGACCTGACATTATTCAAGCAGTTGGTTATGTTGCTAGATTTCAGGCTACTCCAAAAGATACTCATGTAGATGCAGTTAAGAGGATCTTCAAGTATCTTAAGGGAACCATGGACTATGGGTTATGGTATCCTAAGGGCAATGACTTCACACTTTCAGCCTATGCAGATGCAGATTGGGGTGGTTTTGTTGATGACAGAAAGAGCACAAGTGGAGGTGCATTCTTTCTAGGAGGCTGTCTTGTTTCATGGTTGAGCAAAAAGCAAGCATCTACCTCACTATCCACAGCTGAAGCGGAATATATTGCAGCTGTGTCTTGTTACACGCAAGTGCTTTGGATGAAACAAACACTGAAAGACATAGAGGTAGAGATTGAGCACCCTATTTCTATCTTTTGTGATAACACATGTGCGATAAATATATCTAAAAATCTAGTTATGCACTCTAGGACCAAGCATGTTCCAATTAAGTATCATTTTCTCAGAGAACAAGTGAGTAATCAGCAAGTTAAGTTGGAATATGTTTCTACAAAAGAGCAGATTGCAGATTTGTTCACTAAGCCATTACCTATGGAAACTTTTGAATATTTGAGAGAGAGGTTGGGAGTGATCTCACTCCATTTCTGAGCCACTTTTTGGCTAAAGGGGAGCTCTCATCGACACATCCTTCAGCCCCATTTCAGTTATGCAAATTAGTTCAGTCATTGATGTCAACGGGGAGTAGAAATTTAGGGGGCGCAGATTGGTTTGTTTCAAGAATTGTTTCCAAGTGCAAGTTTTGTGTTGGTTTCAAGTAGTATTGCCATCAATGACAAAGGGGGAGATTGTTGAACATGTTTGTCATTGATGTCAATTTGGGATTGGAATGACATTGATGTCAATTTGGGATTGGAATGAAAGAAGAGCTGCTGAATATTTATCAAATTGCCATTGTATTCACTTTAACACTAAGGTGTCTACCTGCTTGTTTGAGCTAGTTGGTTGCTTGGTTGTGTGCTTGAGCTACTCGGTTGCTTGGTTATGTCTAAATACCCTGTCAGCAAATGTTTTTTGAACCATGTTTTATTCCTTTGGAGAATATCTTTTTAAATAATTGTGGGGCCCGAAGTCTTTTATTGGAGAGTTGGAATATCCTTTGGTGGCAGATATTATAGCCTTAACGCGTTTTAAGAAAGGTCATGGACAGCTAAAACTTTTTAACCGTCTTCTTTTACTGCTGTCTTCGTGGCACATCTGTTGGCTATGATATATCTCGTGGTTTGTTTAAAATAGAAAGGCCACTCACAATTTTTTATGACATCAACGTGACCCCTTTTAATCGCTTTTCCGAGAGTGGGGTGGTCTGCACACGAAACATATAATAATTGCTTCCTCTTTTGGTGCCACTGTGACTTCTCCCAGCATATAGTTTTAGCATTATCGGATTTTGTTTTTTTTTTATTTGGTGTGTAGCGGTTTCACCGTGGGCAGTTTTGTATGTATCGAAATCTTAGCGCTATTCAAAAAATGAATATATGAAAAGTCTTTTTGGTGAGTGTCGATGGAATTTGGAGAAGGTACGATGGAGCTAAAGTCATTTAAGAAAGGCAAAGGATTAAGAGTGCTCCAATTTTAACTAATCCTGAGTGCAATGCAGCAGCTACTTATGTGAAATGGCAGCGATAATTTTGTGGTCATCATTACTTCTGATTTCATAAGTTTTTGAGATGGAGGTAGCATGTTCAACCGTGGGTGTGTGTCGATATTAAGACCTGCACGCAAATATGAAGATAGCGAAATTTCTGTGATCATCATTACAGCAATATCATTGGAATTCATTTTTCAAGAGAATTTGTTGGCAGTAAACGTTCTAATTTTTAGTGCTCAGAAATCTGATCCAATTGATTTGAAGGCTTATGATGGCAATCATTTGGAGTTGGTGCTCTTGCTGAAGTAGGTGCTTCACACATTCGGAGTTGGTGCTCTTACTTGAGTAGGTACTTTAATCATTTGGAGTTGGTGCTCTTGTTGAAGTAGGTGCTTCACGCATTTGGAGTTGGAGCTCTCAGTGAGTTGGTGCTCACTTTGTAACTTGGGTTGGTGCCCATTGGTGAAAATAAAAGCAATAATTTTGCCGTGGTTTTTTTCCCGAAAGGGTTTTCCACATAATCCTGGTGTTCATCTTGTCTATGGTGTTTCACTTTGTTGTTAATGCTTTGTTTTCTGTTAAAGTGGTTAAAGTTTTTGAAATACTGATTCACCCCCCCCTCTCAGAATTTCCTGTGTGCTCTTCAGGTTTACCATTAGAGCTATGGTCCACTAGAATCTTGAGGAAAATTGGAAATTGTGTAGGTTCCTTTGTGGATGGGATGAGGGTCAACTGAAGGGGTCATCTCGCTCAATTGTTAGATTACTAGTAGACATGAACTTAAAGGACGGTCTTCCAGAGGTTATTGAAATCGTTATTCACAATTGTTGATATATTCAGACCCTCGATTATGTGAAAGTGCCTTTTGGATGTATTTGTTTTCATGCATATGGTCATTTGGTGGACGATTGTGCTTTCAAATTCATTATATGTCAATGGAAGCCTAAGCATGCTAAGCCTCCTAGCACAAAGGAGAATGCAAAAGTTATGCCAAATATTATTGAAGAGGTCATAAGTCATGAGGATGTAGAGGACAGAGGACTATTAGCAGAAAAGGTCGAGATGGAGGTAGGACAAACTTTAGATGCAAAGGAAAATTCCAAGATATGTGAGTAGGGTTGATGAAGACGAGGGTTGGATAGGGTAAAAGCCTCTAAAGGAGATCACAATTCTCTCTAAAGAGGGACAAAGTCCTATATTGAAGGAAGCAAGGGCTCCTCTCACAACTCCAGCTCCTACAAGTAAGTCTAACTTTTCTTTGCCCTCTTCTCCCCTTCCAAAAATCCTTCGTCCACTGAATCTTCCTTTCGATAAATGCCCAGTACTAGGGGACATTACTCCTACTCACCACAAGCCAGGTCCTAGGGAGGGGATGATTCCTAAAAATGTCAAGCAATTGGATGGATGTGGGAAGGAAACTAACCCTCCTATAGACAATCCCTTAACTCCCAAATCATCTGCATTCCCTTCCAAAATCCCTATTAACTCTAGGTCCTCAACTCCCCCTTCTTCCTCTTTGGAGAATGGTGAGTTTGGTATGGGGGCTAGCAGATATTATCTTAGATCCTTGAAGAAGGCAGCAGCTTCGGAGGAATCAACAGTGGAGGAAGTCTAAGTCTAGATGGGAGAGAGGGGAGTGCTTTTGTGCTGCTAAGGAAATTCTACATTAGTCATGCAAAGGATCAAGCACTAAAAGAGATTCAAAGTGGCAAGCAAAAAACCAATGTTGTGATACTTAAGAGAAAGTAAAACCCCTAGGAAGGTTTGTCCATGTTAATTTTCTCTCTCTTAACATTCAGTGTCTGGGTAGCGATTCTAAAAAAACTACCCTGCATAGATTAGTTCAATTACATCTTCTTGATATTTTGTTTTTACAAGAGACTATTGGGGAGGGTAGGAAAATAGGAGTTATCCAAAAAAATCTGTCTAATTGAGACTTTATCTCTCCGGATTCTGTAGGAAGATCTAGGGGTTTAATATTGCAGTGGAGGAATAGGTCATTCAGACTTCTCCAATCTGAGTTATTTGTCTTTGGGTTAGGAGCTGAGATTTTGTCCATGGAGCTGGAGAAACCCTTTGCTGTTGCTAATATTTATGGGCCATATGAGAACAAGACTCGTTACTGGGATTCTCTTCTGGACAAGGACTTCATGAAGTATGAGAGACTGATTTTGGGTGGTGATCTTAACTTAACCTTGTTCAAAGCTGGGGTGTGGGGGTCAGCAGCTAGAGTTGATGCACAAGCAAGATACTTTATTCCCAAACCAGAGCAGACAAGTTTAATTGATGTGGAGCCAGTCAAAATTGTTCCTGCTTGGCGAAATAGCAGGGTGGCTGAAGACCTAGTTACCAAAAGACTGGACAGCTTTTTAGTGGCAGAAAATATTCTGACAGGTGGAGAAAGCATCGGAGCTTGGGTTGAAACAAGTGCTAATTCGGACCATTTTCCTATTTTGCTCCAAATCGGTAATGAAGTAAGCAAGCCCCCAGCTTCATTTAAGTTTAACCCCACTTTGATGGAGGATAAAGAATTCCAAGCCTTGGTTAAGGAAGATGGAAGGGATGCAATAGGAACTTGGGCAGCACAGCTTGCTATCAGTTTGCAAATAGTTTAAGGTAGTTAAAATCAGTTGTTTCGAAATGGGCTTTTAACAAGTCTAGATCTCAGTAACAAGACCTCAATCAAATTGAAAGATAAATATCTGATTTTTATGGGGTTGTGGTTAAAGGTGTCTATGATGAAGAAGCAAAAACTATGCTAAGTGATCTAGAAGGGAAAAAAACGACATCCTTCTAGCTCAGGTGGTCCATTGGCGACTGAAAATAGAGCAGTTTGGTTGGAACTAGGAGATGAGAACACCAAAAAAATTCATAATTTTGCAAATCGTAGGAGAAACATTAACACCATTTGGGAGATGCCAAGAGGTGATGGGACAAAAGCCAGAAATTTTATTGATATTGCAGTTTTGGGGGTAAGGCATCTCAAGACTTTGTTTACAGATCCAGGAAGGCCAAATTTACCTGAGATTTTGAAGTTAACTAATTTTTTTCTGAGTTTTGCAAATGATGAAACCGATGAGATGTTATTGGAGGAAGTTTTTGAGGAAGAACTTAAAGAGGTGCTTTCTTCCTCATAAAAGAACAAGAGCCCTGGCCCTGATGGCTGGATTGTGGATTTTTTCTTAGGTTTCTATGAATTGTAGGAATAGGATTTGTTGAGGGTGGTAGAAGAAACAAAAGCTACTAGCAAAATCCAATAGATATACTTGACCTTCACTACCCTCATCCCCAAGAAGAGCAATCCAGAGTCATTTGATGACTTAAGACCAATCTCAATTTGTAACTGTCTATATAAAATTATTGACAAATTTGTAGCAACAAGAATCAAAAGAGTTTTTTCTGACTCTATTTCCAGTGAACAATTTGGATTTCTTACTGGGAGGTAGATACATGATACAGTGGGAGTAGCTCAGAAGAATCTTCACTCCATAAAAGTAAAGCAACCTGCAGTAGTCATAAAATTGGATCTATCCAATGCTTATGACAGAGTAAGTTGGATGTACTTGAGAATGATGCTTCTTCATATAGGATTCAACTTAAAAGTAGTCAATTGGATTATGGGATGTGTATCATCAATGTCCTTTGCAGTTCTTATAAATGGATCTGCCTCTTCTTTTAATAATCCTACAAGAGGCCTCAGACAGGGTCGTCATTTGTTTCCCATTCTATTTCTTCTGGTTGCAGAGGATCTGAGTAGGGCAATAGTGGATGCTAGAATATCTGGGGTCATTAAGGGGACCAACATGGGAAGCACTTTATCTTTAACCCATCTTTTATTTGTTGATGATGTGTTGTTTTTCTGTGACGGAAATATTAGAGATGCTGATAAGTTTAAGGATATTCTGGATATTTTCATTTATTGTATAGCTACTGGTATGGAAGTCAATATGCATAAATTCACTTTTTCATGTAATGGTTTAAAAGAGCAGGTAGAAAGACAAATACATTAGGCACTTCCTAACTCCAAGACTGACTTGCAGGCAGGGATAAAATATTTGGAGTTCTTGCTGAAACCAAATGATTATGGCACTAAGGATTAGGATTGCTTGGTAGACAAAATGGATAAAAGGATTTCTATGTGGTGCAATAGGTGACGATCAAATTAAAGGCAGACTAATTCTTGTGAAATCAGTTATGGAGGCAATCTCTGTATGCTGGCATGGCTTGGCTTACTTACATGTGGGGGGTTTGGCAAAAATCAGGAAAAGATGTTTCAAATTCCTTTGGACAGGTAAAAAGGAAAAATAGGGCATGGCTTGGGCCAAGTGGAAACTGTTAGCAAAACCAAAAAGAGGATGGGGCTTGAAGAGCATACAACATTTTGGCAAAGCTTTAGCTGCTACAAGTCTGTAACGTTTAATCTCACAAGACAGTTCATGGAGGAAGGTGATGATGAATAAATATATAAAGCCCCTTTCAATGGTGGATTGGATCAGGAAACCTGTCAAGTCTATAAGCAATGTGTCTGTTATTTGGAAAATAGATGTTCAGGCTTTCCCTCTTATTGACAAATGGCTTGCTTGGAAAATTCGGTAATGGAGTGTGAGATTAGGGGCAGATACACGGGTGGGGTGTGGTAATGCTTTTAGACTCCCTGTGGACTTAATTTCTTCTTTACAGGAAGTAGGGGTTTTCAGTATTTCACTGGTGGCAGATCATGATTCCACTACCATCTGGCAGCAAGGCTGGAAGAAAGCACATGTCCTAGGTCTTGCAGGGAGGAATGGTGAGCTGTGGAATGATTATGTGGGGGTATTGATTAGAAGTCTTGTCAGGATCAGAGTGGAGGAGGGTGAACTGGTCTGGATTAAAAAACCCTTTCTTGGGAGCTTACACTGCAAAGTTAGGATACAAAGCCATGTTTGCCTCTGAAGACCAAGGGGTTTATTCTTGGTGGTGGAAAGCTATTTAGAAAGTGCAAACTCGCATGAAAAAAAAACTTTCTTGTGGTTAGCTTTATCTAACAGAATTTTAACTTAGGATGTTTTGTTAAAGAGGGCGTGGCAGGATTCAGGGAGACGTACCCTGTGCAGAGAGGAGCCGGAAAATATTAATCATATTTTGGTTGATTGTGTGTATACGAAGGCAGTGTGGATGGAGACTGAAGTGCGGATAGGGAGCTCATATGTTTGGCAAGAGGGAAATTTGGAGGAATGCTTGAAGTCTTGGTTTGATAAGAAAGAGTTGAAGCCCTTTAGAGCTCTTCCTTTTGTTGTGGCTTGTGGAATATGGTTATCCAGAAATGGTGACATTTTCAACAGCTACCTTTCTCCATCTTTTCAGGTTGCAACTTAGATCCATTCTATGTTTGAAGGTATAAATAAGATCATCAGTCAGAAAAAGGCCAAGACAGATTTTGGTGGTGAATGTTGACAAAGCATTTCCCTGGGAATTCTTCGACAGGGCGAGTCAAGGTTGCCAGAAAATTGTGGGGCAGGAGGGGTTCTTTATCTTCACGATAATCACTACATAAAACTCAGAGCAGGTTTGGGCCCAGGTACTAGTAACCATGCTGAACTATTAGCTTTGAAGATGTTGTTAAAGATTGCCCTAATTAACAATGTGGTTAATCTTCTAGTGCTTGGGGATTCTATGGTGATTATAAATTGGATGAAAAAAAAATTACAGAATGGAGAACTTGCCCCTTCGTCAGCTATTAGAACAGGTAAATATGTTGGCTGGGGCCTTCACCATTATCTCTTATATACATGTCTATCATGAACTTAATTCCTGTGCTGATGGTCTTTCAAAAGGAGGAGTTATTATGGATCAGAGGAGTTGGGAGAAGATAGAAACTAAGCACGGGGTGACAGCTCAAGCAGTTATGTGCTGAATATCTGATCCTTAACTGTTCCTATAATCTGATTTACTTACGTTTCGGAAGCAGTCTTTTGAGTTCGTATCAGTTTCACTCTTAAAGTGTAAATTTTGTGCTGTAATATTTGAAGTTGTATTTGGGTAACTGTTGATGGGCAGGATAGCTAGAAGAATCTTTTTTATTGGACCCCTTAGGGGCAGCTTATTGAACATTTGTATGAATGCCTCAAGCATCTGAAAATGTAATGTCTCTCTGTGTTGCAATATAAGCTAAGTTTTTTTTTTGCACAAATTTTGAAAAAAAAAAAAATCCATACCATTATCACAGGTAAGCTATAGCATGTATGAGATATATATAAATGAAAAGCGCAATAGACTCTAGAGTCAACAAACAAAATAGACAAAAAAAATTGCATGTATTACCTTTTCCCCAGCACTTGTGTTTGCCCTTCCTTCTGCTTCTCTAGCTGAAAGAGCTCCTATACCAACAGATGGTAGCACTGTGCATCCATATGACATGGCAATGAAAAGTCAGTAGGGATACTTCTCCTCCCAACACATGAGAAACAAGTAGAAGTGATAACAAGAACACTATATATGCCTAGTAGTTTCCACTAGCTGATATAATATATTTCCTGAGCTTTCAGGAATTTGTTTATCTTGAAAAGTAATAGGACTTGGCAAAAAGCATTACGTTTACATTTCTCACCTCAAAAATTTATAAACAATTGATTAAAAAGAAACCTAGCATCCTCATCAAGCATTTGACATCTTCACAAAGCACAGTATTTAGATTCATCTTTCGCTAGTTAACAAAATCCATTTCCTGTGGTTTAAAGAATTTGTTTATCTTGTGAAAGAATGGAGAGTGGCAACTAATTTCCTTGGCAAAGGCTAAAAATGGCTAAGCTGTACATTTAAGCAACAATATTCCGTGCGATAATAATGCAAGCAAAATACAATACTGGAAAGGAACCTAGCATCCTCATCAAGCATTTGGCATCTTCACAAAGCACAATATTTAGCTTCATGCAAAGGCATCTTTTCAAAAATCAGACAAACTCTATGTAACCTATATATATGATTTCATAAACTGCAACAGTACCAAGTTTGATGAGAAAATACAATTCTGGAAAACTTTAAAATCTTCTCGTTATTGGAACATTGAAGCCAAACATATAAGGAATGCCAATGAAAACCCAAAAGAACAACAAAATGAATGCTAGTCAAGCTAGTACTAGATATAGGTAACAAAAAGCATTAAATTAACTAGCAAAAAATAAAAAAAGATCCTTTCCTAATATTATCAGTTGGGATTGAGCAGTTTAATCACCAATATCTAACTTGCAAGCACAATAAGGTATTCTCCAAGCTTCTGTTTAGGATACCCAGCAACCAAAGTTTATTCATATACAGATACAACTGAACGATCAAGTTTGTTCAAATTCAAAAATAATTCATCCAGTCTGAATCATGATTGCAAAATAGACAAATGTGAGCACAAAGCAGAGACATCATCATCAATGAATACCTACTCTCTCACACATCTACTAGGTTCCTTCTGAAAGATTCATTGGCTAGTAGATGAATTCTAGAATTTCTCAGTAAAGTCAATCCACATAAAAACTTGGGGTCCCATTGAAATAAAAGCCAAATTAATGTTTATCTCTAAGAGATCCTTAGAAACTCTACAATGCTGGAAGGGCTGTGTTCATCAAGAATGCAAGTCTGGAAACAACATGGATAATAAATCACCGGAACTGCCTATAGCATATGCCATTAATCTATAATAGATTCTAGTTGGAAGTCTTTTGTATATAATATCTTTGGAAAACGTACAAAGCACGCATGTAGCATGATTATTGAATAAACAAATTTATGTTAATAATTTGAAAAATTATGCTAGAACTCGATAAGACAGAATGTAAATATAATTTTAAGGAAGTATTGTGTGCAACTTCTGCTTGATTGATCATATAATTCAAAACTATCTAAAAGAACTGAACAATGTTGAATTAGCTAACCTGACTGGAAAACTAGAAGCTTTCCCCCAGTGGACTTCATTGCAAGAAAGACACCCTGGTGATCACGATAAGACAATTTATCATAAACATCCAGGCAGAAAGAGAAAGATAGAAAAACCATATAAAAAGGGCAAAAGATAAGACGACAACAACCTTGATAGCTGCACCAAAAGCTGATTCAGGAATCTTGTTGTTTTGGAACATTGTTGGAATACTCTCCAAAAGTTGTTCTACACGTTCACGACACTGGAATCATCATTGTTACCAGAATAATGAACACTTGGTCAGCAAGGATCTTTTTTCTTTCCAAAAAGAAGTGTTACTTTTAGCGAAAATTAAAAAGAAAATGTAGGTAATGTTAGCAAAACCGAAACTAATCAGAGACTTAGTTATGACTGCTATTCACCTCATGCTAAATAGCTTATCACATGACATCAGTAAAGTTAATTTATCCTACAGAATAAAAGATGAAAAAATGCAACTAACAGAAACACAGTACAACATTTAAAATTCAACTGGACATACAATACGGTGACACTAACCTCAGAAATCAGGACAATGAGCTCTGTCTGAAGAGGGGTGTACACATCTTGCACGTCAGGAACCACAAGCATCGAAGGCTGCACAACAAGAAAAAAATAAGCAAATACAGATATGCTGAACTTCTGCTGTAATAGCAATGATGCAATAGCATTCACTGTAGTTGCATCTGACTGTTCAATCTCAAACTTAATTACTGAAATAGCTTAAACAAAAGAAAACACATTCAGCATAAAGCTTATTAAAACCACCTTCTTGGAATACTCATAAAAATATGCTCTGGCCTCTCACCCTTCCATTAAAATCGTTCTCACATATTATTGTATATCACCATAAGCAATTACAATGATATTTATACTCTAATATGTTCCGGAAGAATCCAGAACTAATATTAAATTACTTTACAAGAACATTCCAATGATTCCATATACTGATAAAAACATATTTAGTGTCATGCAGCAATTCATTATGTCATATATAGTCATACACCATAGTAACCAGGAAACTCCAGTACAGGGACGAGGACCCCGTACCCACATAGCTGTAACCGTGACTATCAATATATAACATAGTTGTACCTTTATTCATTTACTCGTACTCTGATTAGAAATGGTGTCCCCATCCCGCAGCATCTCTAGGTGACTATCCACCAGATGAACATAAAAGGTGATGCTTCTGGTTCAAGAATTGTAATAATTAGATAGGATCATAGTTACCAAATCTGGCCAGATCTGCACAAAATCCAGTCAGATCGGGCTTTTTTGCCGGCCTGGATAAGTTCGTCTGGGTCAGCCCTGTTTATTATTTTTTTATTTTTTAGGTTTTTTATGGAAACAAATACCCAAAAACCATAGATATATAATATTAACATTTTATATTACTTCATTAACGTTTTTCATTGTATTTGTCAATTTTGCATATTTATAAAACTACGCTCGCATATATTATATGTATATATTCCAGATCAGATTTTTCCCAACTTTTTCAAGAATTCCGGATTTCTGGATTTTTTTGCCTTTCCAAACCGATCCAGATTTCCAAACTTGGTAACTGTGGATAGGATGGACATCCTAGTGCATTTGAAAGTTATAAATTGATATCTAATTTATAAATAAGTTCCATTTATCACAAGGAAATTTCTCATTCTTATGAATGCTCTTGTAGAATGGAGATGGTAATTGTTAGAACGTAAATTCCCAAAAAAAATTGATCACAAGAGTCTTAAGTACCTTCTCCAACAAAATACCTTGTCAACTGAATTTAAGGTCACCTATTCTTGAGGAAAAAAAAATGGGGACGTCCCCTCCAAGTCTACAAGTCTCGAAACGTTTGAGACATCCAAGACATCACCAAAATCAAGGAAGCGCATCCCCGCATAACACTAGTAATTTCATAGTGAACTGAAGCATCAAAACTAAATTGTTTGTAATTAAACACTTTTGAATCCTTTCTATTTGCCTCCATTTCAAACTCGTCCTTCCACTAGCCCATACCTCACAGCCATACAACACTAAGGATGTGACAAGTAACTTGAATAGGACCCTGGGGGTCTTCCAAATCTATGACTTTGCATTCATGCCCCTGTTTTGAAGCACATACAGAGCTCTCCAACTTCCTTGTATTCTTTTCATCCTACGTGTATCTCAATTGAGCTTGCTATGAACGTCGAGGCCAAGATACTTGTTTCTGACAACACTTCAAGAGACTCTCTTGCAAACTGAAAATCAAGATCCTACTTCTTTTTCACTGAAAAAATCATAATTTTGGTTTTGTCAATGTTCACCTGCATCCCTACTTTAAAAAAGAGCTCTAGAGCCTGTAGATGGTCTCTTAGATCTTGGGCTCTCCAATTAAAATTAGGTCATCAGCATAAAACAGGAGTTTCACCACATATTTGACCAAGTTGACCCCTTCCCTTCCAAATTTGTTTATTTAATGTTCTAGCTTGTCAATGAATAGCCCAAATAAAGTCAAGGATAGAGGGCAGCCTTGTTTGAAGCCTACATCACACCTAAAACACTTGGACAGCCCTGCTTGCTTTTTTACTTTAGCCTTGACATGCTCGTACAATTTGTCAAATGCTGCCCCATAGTGTGTTGGATCCCCTAGTTCCTCCATTCTGTTCCATAATTTGCTCCTTGGCACTGTGTCAAATGCCTTTTTGAAGTCTACAAAGCAACAATTTGCATCCCCTTTTTATGCTTCCAAGGTATTCTGAAGGTAAGTTAATGCTGCATTTCAAGGGATCTTATAATGCTTTATACCAATAGAGAGGTAGGTCTGGAAATGGGGAACAGCAGATAAATGATGTCCTTAACTTTGGATCTGGTGAAAGGAAATAAATCATACACACACACATAATAGACATAAAACTCCAAAAACCTGTCCAGAACAACGGACCACTAACAAATAAAAATATGTCAATTTAATACAGTAATTGACTTCAGCAATATTCATGTGGGCTCTCTAAATACACAACGTAACAACTCATCATAAATTAAAGAGAAGACATACAGACTAAGGATTGGTTTTTGACCAGTTAAATTAAGGTCCCAACTATCATTCTGGTTTAGTTATTTGATTGGGTATTTGTTCTCTCTCAATCAGTACAAATACTAGCTGTAAGGCTTGAATATGTGATCCGGATACGATTGGGAATCCAAGGGCCAACACACTAATTTGCAGAAATTTGATGTGTTAAAAGAGTAATGAGCCAAATCAAGGAAACAGACACAACAACTAACAATATACTACAATGTAAATGAAGCTTTATTGAAGCCAACAGTAATATCCAAGAAAGGTAGCAATCTTTGAGAAGAGGTTAGAAGGTACAACATTCTGAAATTTACATTTGGATTTCATTTCCTTCAGATCTATTTTAGCACATAAAATGAAACAATTTGTCTTGGAATTAGGAAATTCAAATGACAAGTGTTCCCCCAAGAAGTTGAGAGAAACTCATAAAAAACCAAAAAGTATTTTTTTCTATTTTTAGGTATTTTTCTTAGTTTTGTATTTTACGATTTTGAGGCCCTTCTAAGTGGAATTTGGCCTCAGAAGGTCCGTAAAGAAATTTAAAAGGCATAATCTTTATCAGCATCTAAAAAACTTTGTTTCATGAGCTTTCTAACATATATTGAGGCTCCAATTCCAAGTAACACTTAAAGATTTATGAACCCGACAAGGTGATGTGCTAGTGATATACTAGTGTTTTCGGTATTCTGACCAAACGACCGTCCCAAACTGCCACCTGGATCATCCACCCTTCCTTGAGAAGCAATGGGCCCCATTGCTCTGAGTTATGCTTTCCAATGAACATAAAAAATCTGGAGGGCACAAGAAATTGCCTTCCACTTGACTTGAGTAGCCCACCCGAAATTCATTCTTACTGATTTCACACTTTTGGGAGCAGGGGTGACATGAACCCAACATGTGCCCGTTTTAGACTGTAAAGATTGACCAGTGTTCCAAAGATCAAAATTCTTGGGCCTCATCTATGGTGTCATGCAACAGGTGCTTGTGGTGGACTGCAAAGATTGTCTAGTGTACCCAAGACCAAAATTATTAGGCCTCGTCTTTGGCTTAATAAGTGTCTGAATACCTTGATCATCTCTGCCAAGACCTTGGCCAGTCTATCCCATCTTCTTCAACAATTTCAAACCAATCCCTTTTATGTGTTTTTTGAAACTACCAAAAGAATCTAATGAAAAATCAGTCCTGGAAATCCGAAGGGCTTACAATGTACTCCTTTGTTTTTGACTGACCATCTTTTGTTACAGTTTTCTTGGTCTGCAGCCCCTCGCACTCTATCTGCAAGTCAATCATCATTACACTTTTCACAACCAATTCTTCAAGGTCTCTACATGTCATGGTGGCATCCTTCCCTGCCTGAAACAGTCCCTCATCAACTACATTTCCAAAGTGGACAAGCTTCTTTTGCATTTCAAAAATTTACTCCATGACAAGAGTAAGGTGGTTTTGCAGCCGTTGGTTCTCATCCCTCAATTGTTGATTTTCCTCCAAGAGCAACTTGTGCTCATTTTGAGATGTAGAAGGCACATCTGCACTTGGTGCTGGTCAAAGATTACAAATTTCTTTGTAGCAATCAAAGATATTTTAGCAGGAACAATCACCTTTGGAATTTTGTAAAATTGATTTCCCAAACTAATGGTGACAACACAAGCTCTAGGTTAATAGACGCCATATTAATTTCACATCAAAGGTTGGCCGAACAGAACATCACACACTTCAAGGGCTGCCACGTTGCAAAGACGTCATCCCAAAATGGCCTAGTTGCATACAGAAGCAAGAACTGTCGTCAACCATGTATGTCTCTACCATGATTCGGCCAAATCGGTTTGTATGGTTGAAGGTGAGATATCGTTGGCGGATTCAACTATTTGACGACATCTTCTGAAATCAGGGTCTTCTGATTGCCACTAGTTCTAATTTCCAATGAACATCTGAAATCTTGAGTGCAAAAGTGATTACCTTCCACTTGAGTGGGGTGGACCACCCAAAATTCATTTTTACTTATTTCGCATTTTTGGGAGAAGGGGTGTCGTGAACCCACATGTGCTTCTAGTGGACTAAAAAAGTTGTCCATTGTACCTAAGACCAAAATTCTCGGGGTTCATCTCTGGCTTAAAAGGTGTCTAAATCCCTTGACCATCTCAATCGAGACCTTGGCCAGTTTATCCCATCACACTCAACAATTTCAAACCAAACCCTTTTGTAAGTTTTTCCAAACCGCCAAATGAATCTATGTTACAGTCCTGGAAATCAAAAGGGCTTCCCATGTATTCCTGTGTTTATGTATGAGTATCTTTTTTTGTAGTTATCTTAGTTTGCAGCTTCTCGCACTCTATCTGCAAGTCGATCAACATTTCATCCTTTGTGGCCAAAACTTCATGAAGAATCAACATGGTGTAGTTGCATCTTTCATCTGCTCGAAGCAGTCCCTCAATAACTGCATTTCTGAAGTGGACAATCTACATTTCAAAAATCTACTCCATGACAAGAGTGAGGTGGTTCTGCAACTGTTGGTTCTTATCCCAGTTATTAATTTTCCTCCAAGAGCAATATGTGCTCATTTTGAGATGTATAAGGCACATCCACATCTTGGTGCTAGTTAAAGAGTAAAGAGTTCTTTAAGCTATCAAAGATAGTTTAGCATGTGAAATCAACTCTGAAATTCTGTAAGCCATATGGTAACAACACAGGTTCTGGATTGATAGACACTGCATAGATTCCACAGGGATGTTGGTCAAACATAACATCACACACTTCGAGGGGTGCCACATCGCAAAGCTCTTCATATTGAAACAACCTTTTTGGCATATGGAAGTAGACACCGACTTCTGACATGTATGTCTCAATTCTGATTGACCCAACTGATTTTGTACGGTTGAATGCGAGATGTAGTTGGCACACAGATACAATAATTTGACAATAATCTTCTGAAATCAAGTTCTATTACCACTATCCACAATGAAATGCAAATATGTTCCCCTCGCGCACAGTTGGAAGTAGAAGAGACACTCTACCTCCTCTAGCTCGGAAGTTGACACTCATGTGGTAGCAACCTAAGTTGCAAGATTCGGCGAATTTTAACCTAAAAATTCAAAAATCTCCATTTTATTAAAGCCTTGAATAAGTTCAGTTAAATTCGCTGAAATACGACTAAAAATCGCAGCCCAAAAACATGGCCAAAAAAACGCGATGATTTTTGGTTGAGTCAAATGGACAATTAAAAAATATCGATACTTTGCATTCACGAGTTGGGTTTATTTTTTTTCTCTCTCTCACGGGCTTGCAAAATCGAGGGTTTATAGAGATCTACGAAATCGACTAGGTTTGTTGAAAGTCGGTCACTGTTAAATATTCACCCCCCATTGAAATTTCGTAGTACAAAAACTCTGAAGAGTCTATTTTTCAAGGGCGTTTGAGGACACAGAGACTTTAGAGTTTTACTTTGCAAATTCCGTTTGATGTCAATTTAGACTCTCCACTAGTCGTTTGAGGGCACGAAGACCAGACATACATTTCTTTCCTCATGCCCGCCTTAGGATTTAAATATATTTAATTTTCATAGTTATGGTTTTGTAAATCAGCTTGTTTTACTCTTCTTTTATTTCTCTTTTCTTTTTAATTTTATTATTAATATTTTATTATGTTTATGAAATATATAAATATCGGCCAATGAGATGTAAAAGGGTTGGTTAAGTGGGTTGGGCACAAGGTCAAACCTCACAAGGCACTTGTAGGCCGAATGTGGCCATGTGAGTGGTATAGTAGGCCGATTGTGGACGTTTGAGTTGACTTAGTAATATTGGTGGTCGGTGGTGGTCAGTTGAGTTGATATAGTTCTCGGGGAGTGGGCCCATGGTTGTGTTCCAGACCCGGTTTGTAGCTCCTGCCTCTGAAAAAGCTCATTGACTGGCAAAAATTATATATAAATATCGAGTAAAAATGAATTGAATAACAAATTAATAAGTATTTTTATAACAAATTAATAAGTATTTTTATATTGTTTTTAAAGTTATTTTAAAAAAATGTTCAAACTTAATGGCAATTTTTTTCGAATTGTATCCTTTGCCAAACTTGAACCCAATTTATCCTCATCAAACTCAAACCTTGTGACTTAGGTGGCAACAATGGAGTAGGGATTAACCTGTATGATCTACTTTCCCTTGTCCGACATAGGTAGTGGTGTCATCTAATGTTGACGATGGTCCCAGCCAAATTGGCTCTGGAATCTAGCGGTAGGGTTTGTGACTAGGCCAATAGTGCTTGTCTAGCACAACATTCTTCATTTGGGTGTTGATTGTTATTGTGAATATCACACTTCCCCAAATTCTTTTGTGGGCTTCTATCTAGTTAAATCCTCCTCCAATTATGGCTTTGACCGAGGGTGTTGACCTTATTGCTTACTATCGAATTTAATCCCACGGCTTGTTTTTTCCTTTCAATCTTGACTACATAGAGGTAGGACTCTCCCAATGTTTTGATGTCTACAAACTCCATGTCTTCTTGGATGCATAACCATAAACGACTACAACTTTTGAGAAGTCATTGTCACTCATTGCGTATACCAACTTTTGCCGACAATGCATGAAATGTGTCGTTATTTTCCTACACTGTCTCGTCCCAACCCTAGTGCAATTGATGCAATTT
Organism: Torreya grandis; assembly: GCA_037957365.1. Lineage (NCBI taxonomy): Eukaryota > Viridiplantae > Streptophyta > Pinopsida > Cupressales > Taxaceae > Torreya > Torreya grandis. Next base: position 5,558,737 of record JARHVA010000249.1, read on the forward strand.
TTCAAAGTGGTCATCATAATTCTTTACGGGATAATATTCCCCTTTAATGGACTCTAAAAAATTATCCCACATTTTTCTATGGCGACCTGGAGAGATATCTCACCATCATCTTCTTATCGAAGACCATATAATTCCCCACCATTTTTGAACATGCAAGGAATCTTTCAAGAGTGCAAACATGATCTCTTCATTTTGAAAGAAATTATTTACAAATAAATATGACTCTAGTTGGTCAGGTCATATGCCCAATTAATCAGCATTGATTTTTCCTTCAAAAAGAGGAATGTCAAAATTTACTTGTACAATGTCAAAATTTACTTGTACCTTGAAGGGTGTCAGGGCCCAAAAAGGCTTGCTTAAAGATGATCTAGGTGCAAACTCAGGGACATGTGATAGAAAGTTGGCGACCTATGCCATCATCTCCCCCCTCTGCCTCTCAAGGGCTTCCAACCCTTCTCAGTTTATTTTTTATCGTTGTCCTCAAACATTTTGTATCATCTTTCAATGGTGGCTTTCAGTCTATTGGTTTACTAGAGGCATTTAGCAATTAGAAGAATTCGATACTTTGTATGTTTCATTTATTTATTTATTTCTTACAGGGACCCTTGTCACATCACCAACATCCTAGAGACAACATAGTACATACCATAGGCCTTCCCAAGTCCCAAGGACATGGGCGAGTCTCCATATAACATAGGACTGAACATGGTAACTATGAAGAACAAACTAGATCTAATGTCTTTGTGCTAGGCATGAGTCCAATGTAACTTCAAATGATTACCTTAGATTGGGGAGGGGCCAATATAGACTTATTAGAGCTTGGCATGATGTGGAGGTGACATCAAATATTAACTTCTGGAATTATGATTAGAATTAGACTTGAATCTGGCACGATGTGGAGAACAAGATGTACTCAACAAAGATGATGCATTTACATCCAACCTGCCAATATTAAATATTCAATGACTGTCAAAACCAATGTACTACAACATTGCATAAAAATAATATAAGCGTCATTTTATTTTTAAATAATACAAAAGATAGAAGTGTTTATCTGAAAATTTGATCATCCAAAGATTCTATTGAATAAACAACATAATGTTACTAGAGGCTTTTTATGGTCCCTAGCAATAAAGAGCTGAACAAGAAAATCAATGGATACTCCTCTCCATATTCTTCATTTTCTTCTTTCACGACCTTTCAATTTCAAGTGATTTCATGACCTCTCAATTTTAGGTGACTATATATTTTTTATGTATACATGTATAACTCATATAATAGCATTACATTTGCAATTGAATTAACAACACCTTAACTATTGTTATGATTCACACTTATAATATTTGAAATATGCAAAATATAATGTAGACCAACACAACACAAAAGATATCGGTAGGCCAAGATGCCCAAATATTCAATATATGTCAAAATAGAATAATACCCTTAAAGTAGGGCAACACCATACAATACTCCTTCCGGGAGGAATAACTCCACAATGTCTCTTCGAGGGGACAACCTCAAATATCTTTCTACCAAATATAAAACCCGACACTTGATCAATTTACAATGATATTCACCTCCTTTATATAGACCTCTAATTAACTAACCAAGGATGGGTAACCTCCTAACCCCAATGTAGGTTGACCATTACCCAATGTATTATTTCCACAAGTTTCACATTTATGCTAACATATTAGACCCATATAACTAACTAAAAAGGATGTGTACCACATGTCAACATCTCCATCAACCCATATACATTAATATATCATATCCCTGGGTGCATAGCATTCCTTCCTTGACATGTTTCATCCCCAAAACATAAGAAGAAACCAAATAATGAGTGTCCTTCAAATCATTGCACATTTGTCTCCAATCTCAATCATCTAACCATCTGTATGTGATCTTGGTAGGTGATAGCTCTCCAACCTTGTTTCTAAATTCCAGTGTGCTACTCTAATTCCATTCATGTTCATAATTGTACTGCGTTGGTGTCCATGCATAATTATTCATCATTTGATTCCATGTACCATATTTTGTCGCACTACTCTGATTCCTTGCATTACCGTAGTAGTTATTCTTCCATGCATAGTCATAGTGATTTTTCCACTGATTCCATGTTCCATAGTTGTTGCACTACTCTAATTCCAAGCCTGACCATAGTAATTCTTCTTTGGCTTCCATGCATAGTCATAGTGATTGGTACTCTAATTTCTTGTATATCCAAAGTGATTGTTGTTATGACACTCCCTCACATGGCTCCATGATTGTTTCCTCTCATGATGATGTGGGTGTTGATATACCACAACTTTTTCTGACACTTTGACCTTATCAACATTTTCTTTTACCTCTTCCACCATTTCATTTGGTGGTTCCCTTTCCTCTTGAATAGATGAAGTGTTTTGCTCTGCTTGGATTGTTTCTCCATCTGTCTTCATCTGAATCTTCCTCATGCTCTTCTTCACTTGCTTCATTATCATCCTCATGCTCCACCTTGATTGTTCTTTGAGCCTTTCCAACTATGATATCCTGTAAAGTGACATTTTCTTATACCAAAACTTCATGAACTTCTTCTGAATATTAATGTTAGTTGTTCCTAAAGTTTCTAACCATGGATATCCAAGAACTATATCCACACCATCCATATCCAAAGCACAAAAATCTGAATGCAAGACATATTTGTCCATAGTGAGCTTCAAATCTTCAAAAACTAGACTATTCTTACCATCTACTTGAGCCTCCTTGATATTATTGGTTGACCCTGTAGATGTGGGGCCACATCCATGTTGATGAAGTTATACTTGCTACTAGGATTTATGGACACAATAACCTTCTTTTAAATGCGTCCATGAAACTGAAAAATTGACTCTGATTTCTTTTGAGCCAAATTATTTGAACCCTTATCATCCAATCCTTCTTCCTCCTCTTCGAGATCCTTTATCTCTCCTTTTGCACCGCCTGTAGCCTCTTCATCATTATTATGCTTTGTTTCTTCTTATTCATAATCACCTGAAAAATCTTCCTCATTGCCATCATCAAAATTATTTTCTTCCTCTTTTTCCACATCATGATCCTCAACCTCCCCTGAATCCTCTGTAGCTCCCTCCTCGTCATCATTATGTTCATCCTCCTTTTCATCTTCTTCTTCTTCATCTGCACTTTCTTCTTGGTTATCAATATTAGTCTCTTCTTTCCCCTCATGCCCATTTTTTGTCACAGAATACTTCTCCAAAATATTTTGCATTTTTTTAAAACTCCCCATCAAGTGTTCCAATTGTTTGTAATCCATTTGACCCATGATTTAGAAAACTAGGGTTAAGGGAAAAACCTTAAAAATTCAATAACTCATATGAAACTGATCCAAATAGTCTAATTTTTTTTACTGTAGCTTCTATGTATGATATTACAACTTCAATTAAAATTTTGGGAAAATTCTCCAAATATTTCAGCTTGTAGAGCGAATTTATGAAAAATCACAAAATCGCCATAAATCACTCAAAACGTTTCAAAAAATTCTGAAATTTTGACTGTAACTCTTGTATACTATTACAGTTCGGTAAAAATTTCACAAAAAAAATCCCTATTTTTGACAGATATGATGAATTTATTACAAACCCTAAAATAGTAATGACTTCCTCAAAACTGATCATAAAACCTAAATTTTTTTACTGACTTCCTTAAAATATTCCTCAGTTCCAATAAAAAAATTGTACAAAAATTCGCAACCAATTGCAAGATATTAATGATTCTACAAAACTAGGGTTTCGCCCCACACAAATTGCCCAAATCAAAACTCTGATACCACTTGTTATGATCCACACTTATAATATTGAAAATATGCAAAATATAATGTAGATGAACACCACACAATAGGTGAGCCAAGATGTGCAAATATTCAATATATGCAGAAATAGAATAATTACCCTTAAGGTTGGGAAACACCATACAATACTCCTTTAGTTAGAAATAACTTCACAATGTCTCTTCGAGGAGACAACCTCCAATATCCTCATACAATAAAAGACTCAATGTTTACTTGATTGATTTACCATGATATCCACCTCCTTTATATATACCTCTAATTAACTAACCAAGGATGGGTAACCTCCTAATCCCAATGTAGGTTGACCATTACCAAATGCACTAGTTCAACAAGTTACTCATTTATTCTAATATATTAGACCTATATAACTAAGGGGGATGTGTGCCACATGTCAGCATCTCCATCAACCCATATACATTAATATATCATATCCCTAGGTGCATAGCAACTATTTATGATCCATGATATGACAATATAATCCAGGACTTAAGAAATAAACACATTCCTTGACTTAACGTAACGAACACACAATATAAACATTACACCCAAGATCTAATGTCAAATGAGCTAACAAACTCAGATAAAAAGTTAACTTTTTACAGATTTATAAAACAAGAATCATAAGGAAAACTAGAATTACCAATAGGCAATGTATGGAAAATGTCTTAATAAAACCAAGTGAATCTGTTTGGATGCTTCAAACCCCAAATTATGAAAATATTGCATCAAAATTAGATGGTTAGAAGTTATTGCCTCCGTAAATGATTCATACATCCTAATGTTCATTGGGTGTAATGTATCTATTTATCTATCAATCATATAATGTACGACAAAATGGATGGATTTCGGGTTCATTCAAAAAGTAGCTAACATCAATGGCATAGCAAACACTCCAACTGCTCTCCGACGCAAAATAAAATGGCAATAGACACAAGTTCATCAGATAATCTACAAATCTTAGATTAAACAGCCTTGGCAGAAAATACAGTGGTGCTAAACAATAAGCATGCTTCCAGTTAGCAGAAGGATTCTTAATAGGCATATTGAAGAAGACTGCTGGTATGGGAACCTGGAAAGCCTTGAAATTGGTTAAGTGTGCAAGGAGAGAAGAACTTTAAAATTGTAGCAATCTCAGTAATTAGAACAATCTATGGTTGACTCTTAAGAAGTCAACGATTCTTGAGAAAACAATGTAGGAAAAAGTAAATCGGATCTGATGAGGTATCTAAACAAATGACTTAAGATATAACATCATTTGTAGATGCTTCATCTCGGCATCATGTTGAAGAACCCCCACAACCTAAGATTCTTTGCCTAGCATGACACTGTAGCATCAATAGATGAGAACCAACAAAGGTTTCATTTCCATCTTCTGAATGTACATTAGGATTGAGAGGAAAGGCTTGCCAATGTTGGAAATTTAAGAAGGGTTTGGAGAAGGTAAAACTATTGAACATAACATATAAAAGTTAAAACTATAGATAATCTGCAAGTTATTATTGTGATTATGAACAATATATTATTCCATCAAACTAAAATAAGGGCAACCAAAACTTCTAGAAACCCTTTTTTAATGTGTATTACTATTAAGCTTTTTAATATCGTTGTAAGTTACGCATAGGGGAGAGACCATTGTGCAAAATAAGTTTAAGCTATTTAATATTATTATTAAATTAAAGTGCATGCTATATAGTACGTAGCATCATAGAACTATATATTTATTATTACATTATGTAAAATTGAAACACCTAGTTATATAAGTCTCCATTTAAATTTTCTTATCTTAAGAATCAAATTGACGAGGGCTGGATGCTCGCACAAAATTTTATCTGGTAAAAAGTAGACAGTGGGCAACCAAAGTTGGGGATGTATATCATCATATCTCAAATTGTCAAGGTCAGACCAATTAGTTCAAGTGACAAGCAGACCCTAACTGATTGGTGTCAGTAGTAAACATCACGGCTGTCAATTAACTGGATCAGTTCAACCACTTCCAAAAGCTTGAAGTAATAATGAACCCGGGCTGGGCCCAATCAATTCAGATAAATATGCCAAACAAGGGTGACCAGAATGGTACTAACACCCAATGAGAGTCCATATAACCCACATCTTGATTAGAACAAAACATGATATCCTGCGCTTAGTGCCACTCAATGTTAGGTTTTATATTTATAATTTTATATCTGAGATAGCTTTTTTTCCTATTTACATTTCTTGTCAGCTTGAATACTAGTACAGATATCTTAAATACATCTATCTGAAATACGCCAAGAGATACCAATTTTAAGGTTTTTATCTTAGATTTTTGACATACCATGTTGATTAATAAATTCATTACCTTCTCTACTTTTCCACTCACTACTGACAAATGGCATCCATCTAGCTACACAAATGTGTTGGGCTTGAAAAATTATTTTCAGAGAAAAAAAACTATCTCCAAACTCTACCATATGGCCAAAATATTACAATTTGTCTATTAACTTCTCCAAGTAAAAGAAAAAACTTGTGACAGTCAAATGGAAGTCAAATTTAAGGTTGAAATTCCTTTGTGACGGTCAAATAGACGTCACATTTAAGATTGAACATAAAAGTTAGCTCACTCCATTACACCCCACCCCACCACTGCCATTGTAAAACGCCTATCGGCATAATAAAGATGTACTTGACAAAAGACGTGCCTCCAACTTGCCAATCACTATATTAAATATGTCAAAGACACTGTTATTTCACATAATAAATTTCTAAAGCATAGCAGATCAAAGTGCTTTAATTCAAAGCTAATAATCTAAACTCTAAAATAGTCTAGCAAATTTATGATACACAATTTGTAGGCTGCATTGTCCAGAGATTGAAAGAATATTATTCCTCATATTAAGCATATAAAGAGAAGAACACAACTTTGCAATAGGAATTACATGGAACGCATAAACTGCACAAAACAGTTGTGAAAAGTATAAATCTGGAAAAAATTCTCTACTTGCAGAAGCTGTCTACTTGCACTAGCAATATGAAAACATTTAATAACGAGGACAAGACACAGATTTGGCAAAGGCATCTTTACCTGCTGAAAAGCACGGTTCAAATTGTAGAAGTGAATCGTTGAGTCAAACGTCGCTACACCTACCTTAGTTCGGGGACCCTCCTGTGCAGCAGAGCAAACCATTATTCAAATTGCTCAACAAAGATCCCAAATCAATCAAAACAAGTCCACTGTAAACAATAACATGATATCCATAGCAACCTGATTTTAACAGTATTGATCCGATCAAAGGTCAACAACCCCCCTAAGGTCCTTGATCAAATGCAAACCAACTAAGACGACCATATCAGAAAACTCTAGTATCAAATATCTGTGTTTTGACACAACTAGACCAAGCAGCATAACCTTCAATTCTTATAATAAAGCCACATAGCAAGTTTAATCTCAACTACTGAGTCAGAAGATTTATAAGGCTACTATTCTACAGCTAGTTATAAAGACAAACAAAGAATTTAAAGCAGCCCCAAAATAGAGTCTAATCTGCTATTTCTACCAAAGAATATGTATCAGGCAACTCCACCAGCATTAATATAATCAGAAAGAGGCATTAAGGCTACTTCTCTATAGATGGGTATAGGTAGCTCAACTCCCTTTGAATAACATATACAATATCTGGAGGCACCCTGTACACGCATAATTTCCAGAAATCAGAGATTCTATTATCACATTGTTACTCATCAACTTCAACGCCCTTGATATTGGTTGATAAGTGCCACTGATTTCCAAGTGTATTGTATATAGTATAACATCTATACTCTAAAATGTCTTATTATGGTCGTCTTTAAGTTGTGCATAGTTAGGCCAAGATGCAAAAACCACCAAACACAGATACAACGCTTTTAACAGCACAAGAAACTTAATGTCCTATCTTAATTCATACCAAAATGGCTTTTCTATCTTTTTTCCTAGGACATCTTATTCTGAAATACAATGTTCTTCCATCATTGTTATCTGTCATTAGAAAATATACATTTTTGTCCCTTCGCAACATTCTTTTTCAAAGAGTAGAATATACTATCAATTCAACCTCAAGCTGAAATCATTTTAATATTCATAATTTTCAGTCAGAAAATTTGCAAAGGAGTTACTTTTAAACCAATTAATATCTGTTCATCTCAACTTCATCATATGCAGCATTTCTTCAGCAACTTCCCATGGGACTCATTTCTCTTGTTCGAGTATCATCCATTCTGATTCAACTGACTCCTCACTAGCTGAAGCCTTCGATGCATCAGAATCGATGGTCTCCACATTTTTTCTTTGGTTTTCCACCCCTTGCATTTTTTCATATTTAGCATATTACTAGTTTACATCTTTTCCATGGTAATTTTTCTCTGGTTTACCACCCCTTGCAATTTTTCATATTTAGCATATTGCTATGCTTACATCTTTTCCATGGTAATCCTTTCATGGTGCCTATAATAATGATAATTATGACCTAACATAGCATAGTTTCAGAGTTAATCTCAATTGAAAGTAGTCAGACCCCCTTCCAGCAGTCACCTGACTATCTAGGTTGAATCATGCACCCACTTAAAGCTACCACCCATCTTCACACACCAACATATACAATACCTGTGCCACTAGGTTATCACATCCTTACAGGCAATACCTCTCTGGCCCCATATCTCCCATCTAGGACACGCCTCAAGGCTAAAGAATAGACATTGATTAGTGACTTGTATTGATGCAATGATGCCCTTTGAATCCTGTGGTTAATATACATTTGCCTGCTGTGAGAAAATAATGAAATAAATAATAGCTGCCTGCCTGTTCCAATTTAAACATGGATTCCAAATAATGTTTAATTCAATGATATTAGGTGCATATCAAACCATGGATAGAAAATCTTACAAGCATGCATTATAGATTTCATTAAAAGACTTACAGGCAGGTCTGCTATTGCACGATTTATAGCACTACATGCTGCAGCAGTTGCTCCTGTCTGTATCGCATTCATAGAAACATCAATAAGGAAGAAGAACACAGCAGGCATTGGATCCCGGACCTGGAAAAGATAAGAACACGTGGATTAAGAATTGATAAAATTGCTTTGCCATGAAGTCTTTCAATATTTATTAGATGCATCGTCGTTTCCTTCAACAAAACATTTTCATTATATTTCTGAATTTAAAACACATGAATTTCTTATTTACACACCAAAACAAAACTAACTTGTAGAATCTTTCTATGCAATACACAACAGAAAGATGTGTCGATATGCAAGATCTTGCAAAATACATTTGAAATAAAATCATATATTGCATTGATATGCTAACAATGTACATCACATCAAAACATTAGTCCCTCTATTAACAGATTCAAATACATTACATTTATCTTGTGAACAAAATAAGAGAATGAAGGGAGAATTCATCTACTGTGTTGAAATCGCTTACATTTTATCCAGTTTAAGGACACCCACTATGAACTGATAAACATTGCAGTGTCTGCCTAAGCTCATAGTTGAAAATCAAAGCTACATGCAGCAAGCATTTGAAAAGGTGAATAAGAAATGGAAAATGGGAGGAAATACGTTTCTGGAAATCAACACAGATGGGTCCAATGTTGATTAGAACTTAAGATAGACATCAGCAACTACAGAAAACTAAGACACTGCAAGAAACAACAAAGGAATGTAATGGAATTTCTATGAACAAAGCAAGATAAACATAAAACACATTCTTGCTTACAGCAATAAAAAAGTTAAAACATGGTACAATTACGATTCCATGCACTAACATCATTTCCAAATGTCAAATTCCCAAGCATCTGTAATAATCACTCTTGCATATTTGATGTTCACAGCCGAAAGGACTCCAGGTTCATGCAAATAAACAAATGTCCTGCATACTGTTAAAGTACAAAATGTTTGTCAATCAAAATTTCAGCTGTTTTCAAATTACCTATCCTCATTCACTATGCATGCAAAGGAATGCTTGCTCCAATTTATCTCAAATGTCCTGCATACTATTAAAGTACAAGATGTTTGTCAATCAAAATTTCGGCTGTTTTCAAGTTACCTATCCTCATTCACTATCATGCAAAGGAATGTTTGCTCCAATTTATCTCACATGCAGAGAACCTAGGAAGCAGGAACAATAATTGCGTAGCACCTTGTTGAATCTCTAAAAGATGATCTGTGTGCATCACCCAACAATAAAACAGAAATATTTAAGCCATTTTCCATACCCTCTTGTCAATTTTGTCACAAACCAATTTCTGTCCAAATTAAACACGGGAAATTATCCTACAATTATAATGACCTATTGCAAGGGATATTTTTTTGGCACAACTTCCATTTATCATTTTCGCTTCCATATCATCCATGTGTGGAATCCTACCAGCCCCTAGGCTCTCATTGTGATATTTCAATTTCAACACATAAATCGCCATGCATAATAGAGAATCCAATCTATACCACCTCTAAAATAGTATAGCCATAATAATGCAATCCCATCCTTTGAGTCTCTAGATACTTCATTTGTCTTTTATTGCAAGGATTTTCCATCCTGTCCTAGTCTCCATACTGCTTATTAGAAAAGTAAAACTCTACCAGTACAATTGCTGAGTCTTTTAAACAGGTTCTCTCTTTCAAATTTCCCCCCTTTTGGGATGTCCCACATCACTCGTACCATCTATTATTTTAGAGACCAAAATAAGACATCAAATTATAAGATGATTGTGATTGGGCTCATGATTACATTTCTAAGTTTTCTGAGTCTATAAAGCTTAATGCAATGTTTTCTTCCTTTGAGGTGGTGAGGATCAGGGATCAAATGCTAACAAACATTTAAAAAGCAAAGTCTATCACGCATTAAGTCTCCTCTTGCTCCATAGATTCTGCAAAGCCTTTCACACTGTTCCAAATTCCAAAACCTCGCAAATTTAGGCTTAGAAAATTTCCTGGTCTCCTTGGTTATGGCATTATCTAAGAAGATTTTTGGCAAAGGTCAAATAAGAGATATGAAAACTAATGATATCTGCATCACAATTAGCATAAAGCAAGGTTTTCCTCTCTTGCCCACTCTTTCACAAATACCCTCCTAGAAACATTAGGTTAACATTGTTATCTTTTCCAATGGAGGAAACTATTCAGCCAAACAATCACCTCAGAAGGAATGTTTGGATTCACTCCCACATGCTCAGACTTTTGTATCAAAACTCACGGGCAGGAACCCACAAAAAACCCTCTTTTTTTTGCCTAAACAAAAAGTCACAAAACTAACCACAGGCCGAGTAATGGCCTCAAACCCGCGGTTAACTGCAAGTAACTAACCACAGTTACTCATAGTTAACCGTGGGTTTGAGGCCATTATTCGGCCCTAACCTGGGAATAGGGTAAACATAAAAAAATTTAAAAAAAACATTACGGTAAAGGTATTCCGCTGCGATTTTTCCCTCTGCATCATTTGCATTGCATTCTGTAGGGTTTTCGTGTTGTTTGGTTGCGCGTAGCAGAGCTTGGAACATGGTTGCTGCAGGCAGCACGTCGACGGTCGAGACTCCAGCATCAGCAGCGAACAATGAGACTCGAGACGCAGGCATATCGACCAGTGAACGCCAAATAGTGATAGACGGGACTGCAAGACACGGACACGAGGCAACCTCAAACAGTGGTAGGGATCCGGATACCATGTGGTCCTTTTCAAGATATTGAGTGACGTGTCAGTCTTCATTCAACAATTGTGAGTCGTGACTTTGAGGTTCGAGCAGTAACAAGCAACCCAATATTGCTTTCTGATTGATTGAGGCAGATTACAATGATGCTATTTGGTGAGGACAATTTCTCAGGAGTCAAGATCTTGTTCTTGAGTAGTCAAAAATGACAGTATACATTGTGATAATCAAAGTGTTTTAAAAATTGCCAAGAATTTTATTATTCTGTGATTGTAGTTTGTACTGTGACGGGCAGTGGCAGTGGCAGTGTGGCTAGGATTCAATCCTCGACCAGCAAGCAAACTTGCAAAGGATTAATATGAGTCTATAGTTACATGTTTTACTATCCACATGCAATTAGTAGGTCTTGTGAAATGAATCAAAGACAACCTTGCAGTTGTACTAATAAGATGCTCAAGTGTAAGACTGCAGCAAGCAAATGGAGTGACTCTACTCTCCACAACCAATTGTTTACTAAAATGGCTCAACTGCATATATGATAGAACACGTGCAAGATATAACCCGCTTCATACAAAACATCAGTGAGCAGCCAAACCTTTGTTTCAGACTGTTTTTGATTATGTGTTTGCAAAGACCACAAATGAGATCATCAAAGTAGCTTTAAACTTAACTATTTTTTATTAATCATTTATTTCTTTTTTTTTAAATGGCTCAAATTTCTCTTAATTTAAAATTTAAAATTATAAGTTATTTGCATTTTAGGTGTCAGAGTTTCTGGTTAGAGTTCTTTGGTTGGTGGATGGAGAAAAGAATCCAATGGAGTATTTGTATGAGGCCGTGGAGAGGGCCAAAGAGGCCATAACAAAATATTATGGGCAAAATAAAAAAAAATATGATCCCATTTGGTGCCTAATTGATCGTAGATGGGACAAGCAACTCTATCAACATATACATGCAACAACCTACCTTGAACTGTAAGTTTTTCTTTGTGGATTCATTCAAGGCCGATGAGGTCATGGATGGCCTAAACACAATTGAGACATAATTGTGGATGAGCTGCAAATTTACAAGCCTGCAGAAAGGAGACTCTTTTCTTCACCTCTATGCATTTGAAGGAGAATGACCCATCAACCAGGTAAAAAACAAATTCAAATTGAGTCATTTAATTGTAGTGTCATTATTTTTTTATAAATGCACACCTAATTGACTTACAAAGTTATAAATGTCTTTTTTGCAGATTTGTGGTGGGAAGATTATGGTGCAAAAACACCAAATCTTCAGAAATTAGTCATCCGCATTTTGTCACAGCCGTGTAGTGCTTCTGAGTGTGAAAGAAATTGGAGCATGTTTGAGGCCATTCACACAAAGCAACACAATAGGCTGAGAACACAATGCCTCAATGACCTTGTCTTTGTGTGGTACAATCTTTGTCTCTGTGGAAGGGCAAGATAATCACGAGGCAATTGCCTTGGATGATATTGATCCATAGTCAAACTGGATCATTGAGTTTGAGGATGTGCAGCAGGAGCCAATGTTTACTGAGGAGGTCGCAAATTTAGAGAAGGAAGCAAAAGAAGCTATAGCAGCAAGGGAAGCAAAGGCATTCGGAGGTGTTAGTGAGGATTTGGACAATGTGTTTGTGAATGATGTTCCAGAGGACTCTTTACCTTCTACTTCTAGGGGGCAATAGAGGAGTTAGAGATAGTTTATGAGCATTGTTGATACTTGATTATACTCTTCTTTTTGTTTAAAATTAAGCATTGTACTCTTTATTTGCTCAAAAAATGATATAAAGCATACTTATGACTTTGAGTTATGTGTTCTCTACAATCATTTATCTACATTTATTTCATTTTTTTATTTTTTCAATTTATTTATGAAGTTATATATTTTTTAGTAGCGATAAAATTGTCGAGTCTTGAGTATGGGTCAAAAATTTTGGCTGTCGAGTAATTGCTGAAAACGAGTTTTTATACTATGGAACTTTTGTCATACGACATAGCAAAATGCCTTCAAAGATTGCTTGAAGTACTTGGCCAATTCTCTAATAATCATGGCTCAAAAGCCAACCTTGAAAAAATAGAGAATATGGTTAGATTTTATTAGATTTTACCTTTGTTTGTTTAAGTTATCTCAAGATGACCTCCATGAGTATTCATTACCCTAATGATATTTCTCCCCGTGTATTTATGGTAATAATCGTGATCCAAGGGTCCCCACTTAGCACACAAGCACCTTTAAGCATTTGTTAGTAGAGAAAGGAATGGTGAATATAATCCATCACTTTGGGATTCTCATCCTCTAGCCTCTTTCCCCATTGGCAAAGTTTTTGGAGAATGTAATGCCTTATAAGTCAACCTTGTCTCACAAATCTTACCAATGTGAGATTAACCCAATTACAAACCAATCACGTAATTTGTGTTGGGTGATTGAAGCCCTTCCGCCGGCAATTTAAATAGATTATTAATTTGTGTCAGATTTTAACCATGTGTTTAAGTCATCTCAAGATGACCTCCATGAGCAGTCATTACCCTAGTGACATTTTACCTCGTGTATTTTTGGTAATAATAATGATTGAAAGGGACCCACTTAGCACACAAGCACATTTAAGCATTTTTCATAGGGGGGTGGAATAATAAAAGTAATCCACTAATTTGGGCTTCTCACCCTCTAGGAATAGAGAAAATGACATTCAGCATGTCCACAAAAGAGTCACTTTCAACTAGCCTAACTCGTAAAAACCAACAGAGGTTGTGACATGTTACAGCTTAACTAGTGGTGTTCTTCTCGGTCCTTGTTGTCTATAACAGGTTGAGTATAGGCCATGCTACTTTAACACTATAAGAGAGAGAATAATTTCAGCTTCAGTTCCAGGACAATTCAATTAAAGATTCACTTCTTCCATAACCTGATGACACCTAATCTTCTCTATGATTTTGCGGTGTGGAAACCAAAGGTTGAAACAGGCTTGTTGGATACAAACAAGGTTTTGATTTCAATATTATCTGATTCTGGAACCATTTGAGCCAAGGAGGTTGTTCCACATAGAATCGTCTTTGAGAGTTTGGGGTATAGTCAAAGAAACCTAGCAACCTGAACACCAAAAGTTGACTCGGCACTCCAAACTTAATGATAACTTGCCAAAGAGTTGACTCTGCTCATTTTCCTAGAGATTACATGATAGACATATTTCCTCATTCATAGAATGATACTATTTTTACACGATGGGTTTTTGGTTGTCAATCATGTCACATTAACCTTAGCTTTCACTATTTGACCATATTTTAGTATTTTCTAATGTCATTTTTATGTTTATTATTGACATTCAGCACATAAAGTTCCTTACCCCTTGAAAAGCTATGCACTTAAAGCACTCTTGAAAATGTTGGCTTCTGTTTGATCTCAGAAGCATTAAAGTATCAATATTTTGGATTGTTTTGGTTATATCTTGTTGATATAGGTCTCTGAAGAATAGGGAGTCTTAATTTGGAGAGATTTGCATATGGTATAATATGGACTTGGTACTACTGGAATGAGATCAATAGAGAGCTTAACTTGACAATGGGAAGGAATAGAAATCATTGACATAATTGTCTAAAAGCGAAAAATGTTTTCTCCATTTGAAAAGTTATGGGATGGATGAAATCTGCTTCTTGTGGAGATCTTTTGCTAGTTGCAAGATCAAATCATCTAAAATATATAATATTTTGAGAATGGTTGATAGGTTTGTGGCATTGCTTGACATTGATAAGAGACTGCTAAAGGACTTAACCAATTTTGTTTGAGACTTCTTGTCAAGTTGTTTCTAATTCTGAAATGCTAATTCGATAAGTCGAAACTCGATTTTGACACCAAGTATCATGTAGGATCTAATTCTTAGCATCAAATTTGGCATTGTTGTTTTTTCACTATTTTCCAAGGTTTGGGATGCCTTGTCATGATATTTAACATAGCAATTTCTCCTTGATTTTCGCAGCATATTTGTTGGCATTTCCAATAGTGTTTAGGCTGATGAATTCCAACTTTGTTTAGATATATTTCTAAGTCCACTACTAAACATGACGACCATATTGTGCGAAGTGTCACAGTCCACAGATAGCCAATTTTACCAAAAAGGTGTAGAATTCAATCATGCAGTCTTGCACAGTCCATTCACATTTCTTGCGCAATTACTGCCACTAGATGCACCAGTCATCGTAGTGCCTCATTGGACAAAATTTGCATTGGTTAGACTGTGCAATCGCACCCTAAACCTTGAGAAAGTTTTTGGAATTCATGCATATTATGTCTTCCAGAAATACAAAGCTGTCAATGAGAGCTTCAAGTGGCAAAGATGATTTTCTCCTTGCTCTTAACTTGTTAATAGACAAGTATGTTTCTAGTTATGGAAACCAATCATCCATGGTATCAACATCGATATCGAATTCTATCTTGGAAAGTCTAGATCAACCTAATCTTTGAACAGAATCAAACCACCGAACTCAACTCTATTTGATGGTTGAAAACTGTCTCGAAAAGGTAACTAGTTGAAGGCTCTATAAGAAATGACCAAATAGTTCATCTTTATGTTCCTGATGTGCATTTTCAATCATTTTACATAAAGGACCAAAAGAATTCAAACCTATCATTATCTGACTATGTACAGCGAGTAGGAAGGTATAATAAGGAATCATAGGTTCAAATCCCAAACTTACTCTATTCTTATATCATTCAATGGCATATTCAATGATTTCATACCATTGTCCTTAATCGCAAAATATATCTAAAGGACAAAATAGCAAATGAGAATTTCCTACGTTACAGTGGCAAAAGCTTGTGTATGAAACACATACTGTATAATGTTTGCAATCAAAGAAGAATAAAAACAGATGACAACCAAAATTTAAGAGAGATAATTCAATAATTATAGATGGTTTTATTAGCATAGAACTTCAGAAAAGAACTTGTATAAATCCTCTATGAGAAAGAAGAGTCAAATTGCAGGGAGAAGAAGAAGAAGAGCTCACCTAATCTAAAGGATGCAAATTAGTTAACACCATATATAGAATAGAGATCAAGAAGATGAATACAGATCAATAAGATGAAGCTATTCAACTTCCCAACAATTGCAAATATGGATTCATAACTGTTGTTGGCATCAAGTGTAGAATTTTAATATCAAATCAGAATGTTGACATTGGAATTAAATGAGAATAGCCTTGAAAAGGAACAAAATAAACACTAAATAAGGACATTGAGGTTTGGTGTCAATTTCAGTCGGTGCAACCAGGGTTGGCACAAGTAACAAGTTTGGCACCCTTGACCTTCATGCTAAAACCACTTTGGCAGTGTCGGCATAGGAACTAGGGTTGGTTTTAAGGTTGGTAGTGGAACTGGCACCAGATGAGGAAGGAGTATTGGCAAAGGTGAAGGCTTAGCGTCCAGATCAACAATACAAGCATTGCACAAGGTTTAAACACCCAAAGAAGAGAATAAGATACCAAGAAAATATGTAATAATTACTTGTGCAAAAATGAAACCTGAATGGAAACATGCTAAAATTGTAGCCCACAATCAATCTTTACTTACAAGACAATCAATATATCTGTGTGTGTGTGCACACAATCAATATATCTGAGTGTGTGTGTGTGCGCCCATGCAAATCATTGTCACACAACTCGGCACACCCAAAAAGTCCAGGCCAGACTCTGCACTTAACCAAATCTCGGCAAAAGATTGGTAACAACTAGGCAAAGAGATGATCAAAAGCTGACTAAAACCATCTAAGACTAAGATAACAAAAGAAGAGAAAACGGTACCATGAAAATATGCAACAATTATGGAAGAATGAAACCTGGATGGAAACGTGCTAAAATTGTAGCCCACAATCACTCTTTACTTACAAGGCCTTAAATATATCTTGGTGTGTGTGTGTGGGCATGAATCATTGTCACACAACTTGACAAGCCCAAAGAATCCAGGCTAGACTCGGCACTCAACCAAAACTCAGCAAAAGCTTGGTAACAACTAGGCAAAGAGATGACCAAAAGCTGACTAAAACTGTCTACAACTAACTATTAAATTGCATAGTTAGTTTTGATACTAATTTCGTTAATTGTCTAAAACTCGACAATAACTCATCAAAGAGTTGACTCGTAAGTACTTCACAATAACTGGTGCTGATTTTCCAAAAATATAGGGTTAGACACAGGAGTACTTGGCATTGTGCAACTTGGGCAGAGTATTGTGACTACAGCATACACAGAAACACAGATAGATGTATGCCCATGTTGAGATGGAGCATCCTTGAAATGTATATACAAGTAAAAATATGCCAAAAGACAAAATTATAAGCCGACCTTAAGCAAAAACTTAGAACAGTAGTAAGATATGGAGATACAATCCAGTTAGGATTCTAGGATGTAGAACTTGTGAATGTTATGATT
This sequence comes from Torreya grandis, assembly GCA_037957365.1. Lineage (NCBI taxonomy): Eukaryota > Viridiplantae > Streptophyta > Pinopsida > Cupressales > Taxaceae > Torreya > Torreya grandis. Next base: position 5,576,645 of record JARHVA010000249.1, read on the forward strand.
AAATTCACTCTTGTAGATATTTCTCGATTTACCTTTCAGAATTTTGCTTTGTGTGTGTAGTAGGACTTAACCAGCCAGCCCGAATCCTGATCATTGTACATCTATTCAATCCAAGCTAATTAAGAGTGTAAAATACCAGTTTTGATTGTATGTTTCCCCTGTTCTTGCTGTTTGTGTGTTTGCTCTAAACGTGTTGAAAGCATTCTGAGAGGAAACTAACCAATTAGTATCAAAGGCTTGTTTCAACTCCATTCCTTCCCCTGCTATTCCACATTTGACCCTCCATGCACAGGATTTTTTTTTATCTACTACATCCAATTCAAGTATTTCTTAAGGGATCTCTACACGCTACCATCCAGATAGTTTTCTGAAAATCATTGGGGCATATGAAGTTCTCCAGAACTGCTTTTGCAGAAACTTTTCCTCATCTAATGTAGAAGTTAGAGACAACTTAAATCTCGGCAAGGAAGAAATGATGAGATTCCCTCTTGTAAATATTCCTCTGATTAGCTTTGAGGTTTTAGCCTTTTGATTTTAACATTTTAGGCTTTGATTTTAGCTTGTGTGTTTTGGCTTCTCAACTTTCTACATGTGTTGGGCCTCTGCCTCATCCAGCCTGCACACATCCTCATCATCATACATCCATTTCACACTAATGAAAAGTGTAAAGTATCGATTTTCGCGATACATCTCTTTTGTCCTCTTGTTGTTTGTATGTTTCTCTCGTCCTGTGCGGTATGAGAGGGCCATACAATGTTAGTCATTCATTAGAATAATTGGTATGTATAAATAATTCTAATAATGCAGCAAGTTCAATTTATGTGACCATATGTGCATATTTTGAGAAATTATGACTATTTGTCAATCAATTTGACCACGATATTGATCATATGACTGGTTTTAAGTTTTAACAAAGGCAATAACATGCTGGATTATTTCCTGTCTGAAATAGAAGCATGCTAGTATTGGCAAATGACAATGCAATAGCATAAAATTACCAGATATCCCTAATGATATGCATTATAAAATCTAACAGTAGCATAGAACACTATCCCATAAGAAAAATGTATGCTGTCATGATCTGAGTATAGAAGCTACAAAAGCTCACCATGTACTCCTTTGTGGCAACAAATTCAACCGTGCCTCTACAAAGCTCTGGTCTTTCATCTGCATCCCGACGCCTGCCATCTGGTCCCAAATTACAATGATATTCTCGAGGGGTCTCATTGCCAAAGCCTGCATAAATAAGCAATACAAACTAAATAACTCTCCTCAACTCTCACATACTGCATATTCAACAAAATTTACCTAGAAGCACTCATCAACATATCAGAAAAATTAAGCCAAACAATCAGATAAGCGTTTGATTCTCTAAATATCAGTATATGCAAACATACTTGGTTATAAAATTATTATAACAGGAACTATACAAAGGATTAATACTCAAAAGTTTAGACAACAAAACAGCACAAGTTCAAAATGCAACAACAGCAATCAAGATTTAAAATAGAATACAACTCAAATCATCTACAATTTGCAAATCTCCCTAATGCCACTATGGCTTGGGGCATTACTTGGTTTTTTTTCGTGGAGTCCCATGAGTATAAAAAGAGTTCCTGGGTATGAAAAGTACGCCTGATATTCAAATACAGTGAACAAAATGTAGTTGATTAGACAAGGGCTCCTGGCTCAGATCTTTAACATTTAAGACCACCATGTTTACCCCCATCTTTTATTGTCTAACCATGCATATGTATCTTCTACCTGAAGGGCCTCACCATTGTACCCTTTTCTCACTCACTCCTCAACACATTTCATCGTCACCTTTAACACGTTCTATAATCTTCCACAACATATTTCATCGTCAACTTTAACACATTCTATAATCCTCCACAACACATTCAGTCATCAACTTTAACACATTTTATAATGAGGCACCTATTGCCAATGCTTTATAGAATGCATCCTAGGCTAAGCCTTCAACCATATTTGGCACCCAAAGCAATTTAAGCCCACATCAACCTATGTCATATAATTTCTCTGCCCCCAGAATGATCTTCACAACACAATCTATCATGGATGTGTCAAACAAAACAATCTCCTATGGCTTCCCATCTTGGACAACCCTGTCTTAAGAGCCTCACTATCGTACCATTTTCTCACTCACTCCCAAACAGCACAATTCGTTGTAACCTTTAACACCTTTTATGATGAGGCCTATTTCCAATGCTTGACAGAACTTGCCCTACCCACCTTCAACAATCTCTGGCATCTAAAGCAATTTAAGCACATGCCAGCCTATGTCATCTAATCGTTCTGCCCCCACAAATGTCTTAAACTTACAATCTCTATGTTGTTTGGAAACAGAAACGGAAACATTTCCGAAATGTGGAAACGCGGGTTTTCAAAAACCCTTGATTTGGAAACATCATGGAAATGTCTGTACAATATATATATAAACAATGCATAATACTCATTTTTAGTCTATAAAAGATTAAACACTTAAAAATATATTGTATTTATTCATTCATTACTTCAAAGACAAAATGTACATTCAAATCTAGAATAAATCATCAAGATTGCCCTCAAAATCATAAATGCCGCTCCCACTATTTTTCAACTTTACCATTTACTAATGCTTTCTCTCATAGGTGCTCGCCGATGCACTAAATCTCTCTAAGTGCATGCTTTAAGGGGTGCACACGGAATGGGGTGGGATTGGCTTGTGGCACTTTGCGAGAGATGTTCCCATACTATTCTATCATACCTACATCCCTTCATGCAACCTTCATACATCCTGTGATGTCTGCTTGAAATCTTCAAACTCTGAAATATGGCTAAGTCTGAAACCATGAAACCCTGAAATCTGACGAAGTCTGAAATATGATAGGATCCTCCAAAACCTAGAATTTGCATTATTGCTCCTAGAGGTCCGAAACCACTCTCAAACATCCTGAATGTATATATATATATATACTATAACTTAAAGTATAAGAAACAAGATGTCCCTATCTAAATGTAAACTTAAATGTTTATTTTATATATATATATATATATATTAGTCTGATTCGGGTTGATTTTTTTTTTTTTTTTTTTGGACTCTTGACATTTTTTGGCACCATAATCTATTGGAAACAGCTGGAAATGCCCTGGATATGCCCGGGCATTTCACGGAAACATTTCTGGTACATTTCAAAAGCATTTTCAGGACATTTCCAGACCAGAAACTCAGGGGTAGGACATTTCACTGCAACACAATACTATCTGTCATGGATATATCCAACAAAACAATCTACTCTGGGTTCCCATCTTGGACAACTTTTATAACCCATTATATCCATAATCAGGTAAAGTATTAGATATTACACCCAAATGACTACAATTAGGACATGCCCAGATGAAGATTTACTCAACTATACAGGATGTTCATGTGTCAGCTTGTGCAAACAAGTATGGCTTCCCAGCCAAAGATAAAGCAATAAATCACTCAGACTATCAAATTGTTATACATGTCTCTATTGAGGGCCTAAAGAAAGTTTCTCGTGCAACCCCCAATGTGCTCATGGTTGCACTAACATGAAATCACAATATACAGGTTATTTCAGCCAATATTATCAATACCCGATTTCCATTTTATGGCAATTTGTTATTTTCAATTTATGGATTTACATATATACTATACGCTTGAGCAATAAAAATACTCATCTCGGAAAAATCTATTTCTCCATGTCCATAGGATCTTGGAGTTTAAAATTCGTCTCATCTCATGAGTTGTAATTTCATCATAAAAACATACATCTTATGGGATTCTTACAGCTTTTGACTTAAAAAACTAATAAATCCTAACATTTGACACTTATAGCTATAACGTTCTATTTAAAAATATTTATATTTACAATTTTTTTAGTTTCTAGAGATATGGGGGTTTAGTAAGAATTGATTGTATATTTGAAGGTATACATTTTTTCAATTTTGATCGTAGGAGATAGTGACCTTGACTAGGTGACTAGCCATACCACCCAGTACATATATATGAAAATAAAAATGAAAACTTCTTGTTATTTTATGTTTTTTTTTAAATGGTAATAATTTGTCCAACCCTACACTATTGAAGGACTATTAAAAACTGCCCTTCAGAAAAACAATAGAGAGCATTTCCCGTTTTATACATGCAAAAAAATTGGCAACATAATTTACCGTAACATCAGTACCCCATAACCTCCCTCCTACCATTATATCAGTACCCCATCACCTCGTTCATGAAAATCAACCAAAAAAAAAAAGATAAAATAATAAAAAACAAAACCTAAAACCATAGTATACGTGCTTGTCGAGGACCAAAGGAGCCTGAACCAAATAGTATACATATAAAATAAGCATTAAGTATATACTTTAAGTTATAATTTATATATAAACTTTCAGCCTTTAGGACGTTTGAGAGTGGTTTCAGACCTCTAGGAGCTATGATGCAAATTCTAGGTTTTGGAGGATCCTATCATATTTCAGACTTAGTCAGATTTCAGGGTTTCAGAATTTCAGACTTAGCCATATTTCAGGGTTTCAAGATTTCAAGGAGACATCATAGGATGTATGAAGGCTGCATGAAGGGATGTAGGTATGATAGAATAGCATGAGAACATCTCTCACGAAGTGCCACGAGCTGATCCCACCCTATTCCTGGTGCACAATTTAAAGCGTGCACTTAGGAAGATTCGATGCACCAGGGAGCCCCTACAAACTAGATGATTTATAGTTAGTAAATGATAAAAATTGAAAAATAGTGGGAGTGGCATTCATGATTTTGAGGACAATCTAGATGATTTATTCTAGCTTTGAATGTACATTTTGTCTTTGAAGTAATGAATGAACGAATACTATATATTTTTAAGTGTTTTATCTTTTATAGACTAAAAATGAGTATTATGCGTTGCTTATATAGACTTTGTTTATATATATGTATATATATATATATATATATAAAAGATAAAAATGAGCATTATGCGTTGCTTATATAGACTTTGTTTATATATATAAAAGCTAAAAATGAGTATTATGCGTTACTTATATAGACTTTGTTTATATATATAAAAGATAAAAATGAGTATTATGCGTTGCTTATATAGACTTTGTTTATAATATATATATATATATATATATATATAAAGTCTATATAAGCAACGCATAATACTCATTTTTAGTCTATAAAAGATAAAACACTTAAAAATATGTAGTATTCATTCATTCATTACTTCAAAGACAAAATGTACATTCAAAGCTAGAATAAATCATCTAGATTGTCCTCAAAATCAAATGAGTATTATGCATTGTGTGTGTGTATATATATATATATATAAAAAAACAATGCATACTACTCATTTCTAATCTATAAAAGCTAAAACACTTTAAAATCTATATTATTCTTTCACACACAGGGGTGTGTGTGTGTCTCTGTGTGTGTGAATAATATATCTTTCGAAGTGTTTTATCTTTTATAGACTAGAAATGAGTATTACGCATCATTTATATTATGCATAGTACAGAGATTTCCAAATCAAGGGTTTTTGAAAATCCATGTTTCCGCATTTTGGAAATGTTTCCGTTTCCGTTTCCAAACAACATAGGATTTAGCCATGGGTCACTCTCATGAGGAGGAGCCACTTTACACTTACATCCAAGGTCCACAACCTAATGAAATATATTTACATAGTATATAAACATATTTGTTCAGTTTATTTAGATAACTTAGTATGCCCAATGAAACATAAACATAACACACCACATTCATACAACTATCAAATTCAGACATAAGAATTCTTGTAAGATAAACATATTGCCATATAGTCCTCATACCAAAGAATTTACAAGTCCAATGATCCCAGAGACTTTTTATGCAAAAAAGGTATATCAAAATAAACCTTTCATAATGACAACAATTTGTCATCCTTGGATGCAACACATCCTTGAAGATTTCCTATTGCTGAATGGACATTAATAATTGATACTTGCCAATACCTACAAGGGATGTCTTGAAAATCAGGGTGCTAATGTGACGCATGTTATAGCAATTATTGTGGATCATTTGCATCTAAATCCAAAGATAAGAATAAATTTTGATCTATATGCACCATTCCAATCCAACCTTGTCTAAACAGGTGACAACAAATACACAAGTCATATGGAGTTATATTTAGATTGATCTCTATATTCTAATGAACATTTCACAGTGGGCATGTCCTACTATATAGCGATTCTAATTGATTCTCATGTTTGATTGGACCTATCAAACAATTTTTTATAATGAGAGTCTTTATCTGTCAGAAAACTAAACTTCATTGACAAAAAGGATTCACTGAACCATGCCTTTACTTCCATATGTATAAGCATAGCTTATACACTTTCATGAATCTCCATCCTCTAATAGATCATCCATAGTGCAATATCTCTCAACTATGTTTTTTTGCAATGATGGATCTATTGTTGATATCCAAAAAGGGAAATAAAAAACGAGCACACCCATAAGTATACCCACTCCAAATTGGGCGAAATTGATCTCCGCACTATGGAGCTCAAGAGATTAGCAATGATGTAAAGGAACCCTCAAACTCAATAGATGGAGTAGATGGTGGAACACGCTATTATTCCAAGGATGCAACTAGACATTTGGAGCAGATTCCCATATATTGGAATCACAAAGAGTACCATCAAGGTACTACTTATAGGGCACATGAGGACGTGTTGTATCTGCATAGACCATACCACATAACACCAATAGTCGTCCACACAATCATAGAGATGATGAATCAGGGACCTAACACCCACAAGTACGACAACAAGAAAGTTGTGAGTACAAAACCAGAAGCAGCACTCACAAGAACATACCCCAATCAACACGCCCTCTCTATTCAAGGAATCTCGAACCCTAGGGTTCGATATGCCACAAAAGCAATTGCATGGAAAATATACTAAACGAACAAGTAGGACTTGCTACTACAAAGAACGTTCAGATTGCGTGGGATATGGTCACAAATAGCATGCAGTATGACCTTGCTACCACTCTACACGAGCAATATCAAGAGAACCTCAGCAAAATAAAACAAGGTAAATATGATTTCTCTATGGCTCCCTCCTATTAGTTTTAGCCATGTACTTCACACATAGCATCCCAGGACACCAAGGATTAGTTCAGTGGGATACCAATACCCGATAAAAGAGTTAGTTAAAATTGCATTAGAGGCCATAAAACTCGGGGAAGGGGAGATAGGACATTTATAGAATGGGAAATATGATTAGGAACATGGTAGCTAGAAGATTTAGAATCTCTCTGGTTATGGTCCAAAAATACTTTATTGAAGTAAAATTTATAATTGATGTTGATAATACTTATACAGAACCATTTGCCAAGGAAGGCTACACCCCTTCCCCCCACCTTGTGAGGTCATTGATAACCAAGTTGAACTTGAAACCATTATCAAAGACATAGGGGTTTACCACAAGATCCCCAAATAACCCAATTTATGGCTAAGGTAGGGTCTAACTCCCAACCCACTACAAAAAATGCACCTCCCACATCAGAAGTACCCATTGTAGTTCAACAACAAGAGACACCGTAGGCACAAGTATTTGAAAGCCCATCACAGAGAAGCCCCACGCCACACAAATCATTGCAGTTGCAAAACAAGACCCCCATATCAAATCCACATATTCAGAAATAGGAGGAGACTACTGGCTTAGTAGTCAAAGACTACACTACAAGACATGTTTTTAAGGAAGAGGAAATGGCCGCCAAGGCATTCCCCCATATTCTTTGAGGACAAAGAAATCTAAACAGGGGGAGGGAACATCTAAAGGGGCAACGAGAAAAATCCACATAGAAGAAGAACAAGAGTTTCTACTACGTCATTTATGGCAGCAACAGTAGAAACTTTGTTGCAGATGAGTGGAGAGAAACGAAAAAGAAGCCCATCGTCACAGATCATAAGGAAGAGTGTGAAAAAATAGAAAGCTACTAAGACAGAAAGTAGGGGTGGAGAAACATTGGTTTCATACTCAAAAACGAAGTAATCAAAAGAGGAAGAACAAGCAAAAGCACAGATGGGTGAGGCCAAGGATATTGCAGAAGAGGTTCTCGATGTAGCCACAATAATAGGAATATGCACAAAGAAAGGCAGTATACCAAGCCAGGGGAAATGTATAAAAATACAAATGCCAAGGGTCAACAAAGAATAACAAGAGCAATACTAAACTATATAGAGATAAGTACATTCACCTTGGATGATACAATAGGTGGGTTGCATCCATTTTTACAGAAGTGGTAATGAAAACACAGAAGAGGAGTAAAGTGGCTAAGATGACTGTAGAAAAATATCAAGAAGAGGCATTAGCAAAGGTAGTTAAGGAAACAACCATGTCCCCTGAGGATAAGGAGAGACTAAGGCAAATTCAATATACAGAGCTAAGAACCAAACAAAAAATAGACTCGGTAGCTGAAACCTTAGAAAAACAAAAACAACTTCAAACATTGAAAGAACTAGAAGAGGCCACAATACAACAAAGACAGGAAGTAGAAAAAGGGCTAGAAGAGGAAAAAATGAAAATACAGGAGATTGCAAAGCTTGCTACAAAGCAGGCCCAACAAATACTAGAAAAAGAAAAGGCAGAGAAAGAATCATAGGAAAGAAAAATTGGAAAATGAAGCAATAGAAAAACAATAGGCAGAGGAGGAAAAACAAAAATAAGTAAATAAGAACGAAGAAAAAGACTAAAAAAAAAGAGAAAAGAAAAGAAAGGAAGAAGAAAATAAACAAGAGGAAGAAAATAAAAGAAATGAGGAAGAAGAAAGGAAAAGAAAAGACAGGAGGATGAGGAGCTAAAAAAGAAAGAGGAAAATAAAAAGGAGAAAGAGGTAAGTAGTCCATCCACAAGCTCCACAGATACAAGGAATATCAGTAAAATACACATAATGCTCTAGGTAAGAAAGGCACTTTTTTGAGTAGTACAGCTACTCCAAGGGACCCTTGAAAAAAATAAAGGCAGAATTGGCTAGGCACAAGTAGTTGACTTCTACTATCATTGTGCCATCGAGTTTCTTTCAACCCACCACAGGAGAATAGATTGTGGTAGCTTTACAGAACCTTACACCGATAGTAAAATAATCAATTGGGGAAACTCTCATCTAGAGCGCAAAGATAGATTGGATGACGCGGTGTATAAATCTAGGAAAAGGAATAAAAAGGTCTCTCACAGCCTTAACCACCACAAGACCACAGTGTGACCCTAATTTGACATGATTGATAGAGCAACAACAAGAGGAGACTGTGGATAATTTAATCAGCCATACCAGAGCTACAATAGATAAAAGCCTCATCAAAGCAGAGGCTATACAAGAATACAAGAAGCAATTGTTGGGCCCACTACTAAGAGAAAATTAGGTAAGAAGAGTACAAAGAGCAAGTAGAGAAGTTGCTGAAAGCTATGGGAGGTGCAACTACCTAATTTGCCTACTCTATTAGTTGGAATTTGTGCACCCAAGACAAGAAAAATGAATTGGAGGAATTAGAAGGGCAGCTTAACATTGCTTCTACCAACTTCGGTACCCAAAAGATTCCTTCCAAAATAGAGTGGACAAATGGATATGTATGCAAGAAGAATATAAGGAAAAACAAACCCAACGAATACTTACCTTTAAAGAGATGGAGGACTATGGAACCCTACTAAATACTCAAATGGAAAAAATGGTAATACAGATAGCAGGGCATGAAGCAAACTAAAGAACCCTGGAGAGTTTTTCAGTACCAAGAGATGTGGTTCTAAGGCCAAGGAAAATATCACAATTGGATACAAGATCTTGGACGCCAAGGCCATGCTACTAAACCGGGATACCTTCTCTAAGGCTATGGCCGATAAATATGGGAAATTTTTACCCAAGGAGTAATCCACTCAGGTAATACAATTTTGTTAAGAAGTATTTGACATTAAGTAAAATGAATTGTTTCGGTACCTGCCAGTATTCTTCAAAGTATTGTCTCGAGGACGAGACAAAGGTATAAAATTCGGGCAAAGGTAACAAATAGTATGTGGTTCAAGTTAACTCTAATTAAGATAATGTAGCGCAAAGGTTAGTATTGTATGGAGTTAGCTATAACATGCATTCATAAATTAAAAATAAACATGTGTGCTCATTCACAGTACACGAATATTTCCTACTCTAACTCTATTTATATAAATATAATCAAAACAGACTTTACAATTCTGCAGATCTCTTTACTCTATACATCCACACTCTTTTTTCTATTATTACCCTTCTCTAATCTATTACAAGTATTTCTATACTCTGTAACCTCTTAACTCACTCTACTTAGCTCTATTTAGTTCTCTCTGTTTTATTCAGCCTATTAGTCTTATCTTTCATATTAAAACACTGCGGTATAAATACCGACTAGATACCTCTTACAACTCAATGGTCACGTCTTTGTAAGACATGTCTTTTCTTCATATAGATTGTATTGTGTTACCGCGGTACCGCATTGCCCAGGTCGGTATAAGCCTCTATCTCACTGGCCTAGAGATGTGCTTTGTTGTTGCAGTAGAGTTGAAAGCTTTGCGGTGATTCTGTGTTCCACCTAAATGCTACTAAATAATCCTGCCAACAACCTTCCTCCCCTGTTTTATCCAAATATCTTCCCCTCTCCGATCATCTGCTTTCAGAACAACAAGTTTTAGTTGGCACACTAAGGTCATGTGAAGGTCAACTCTTGGCAACGTCCTCCTTTTCTTCCTTGCATCATGAACAATGAAGTCAAAGCTCAAGCAAAAGGCCTACGACTGGCCCATTAACAAGGTGTGGACAAGCTTGAAGTTGAGGAGATTGAGCTGCCTCTTAGACGTGTGTTCAACACTCAGATTCTCTTCGATCAAAGTTGTTTCTCCCACCGCTTTCGCAAAGTGAACAAACCAACTGATCTCTTAAAAATAGCAGGTGCAGATCTTCGGATATTTTCCAAACTCGAAAGCACTTTGTCGTCAGATTGACTACGCCTAACGAAATTGTTGTTTCTGGGCTTTCCCTTGATAATCTAGTAACAAGAGACTCCCTTTTGATAAAATAATGCAAAAGCAAAAAAAAACAGCAAATTCAAAAAAGGAAAAAACGAAATCAGAGTCTTTTCAACTAATGATTTGGAAATTATAGAATATGGTTCCACAGCCAATGACACCGATTAATTCCTTTGGGCCACCGCCACACGCTTGCTCCCACACTCCTCCGTCCTCCCAATTTGCATATTCCAAATGGGAGGTTCTCCCTGCATTCTCACAACTCACGCAAGGTGGCAAGTCGGAGCTTAGTTACCATATGCATTGGCAGTATTTTCTCCATCATCTTCCTCCTACGGATAACTTATATAATTACATTACTCCCCTGTTTTATCCAAATCCCTTCCCCTCCCCTCTGATCATCTACTCATCCCTACCTCCACAATTGTCCCCTCCATGGCTTCTAGTGCTGGTCCATCTCAACTTCTCATTCCAAAGGAGTGTTTTGTTTCATCTAAGTGCCTTCATGCAAGCTTCGAATTCAGTGGACTTAAAGAGGATTTTGTTTGGCATATACTAGGCCAAGTGGCGTTTGAGAACTTCGGTACAATGGAAAAGTGTCCAAACTCCGTTCGTGGCAGTTTTTTATGCAAGCTAGCCATGGTCACTCCTGCTTTCTAGTCCTATCAGCTTGTTGCAAGCCATCTCATTCCCCATGGAACATTGCCAAAGGCTGATGAGTTGAAGTCAATTTGGGATATATACAGGCCCACAATGTTGATTAAGAAGTGCGACGAGAATCTCCTTTTCCTCTCGCCACGAGCATTGGAGGAATAACAACTCCCTGACAAGTGCCTGCCAGAGGTGCAAACATCCAATGAGAATTTAGAGCCAACATGTTAAAATCCACTCTTTGCTCTACCTAAATGTCTTAAGTGTTGGGAGAAGAAAGCCCCTTAAACTTTTTTGTTCTTTCTTCCCCAAGTAAAAAAGCGGTGAGAACCAGTCGATCTAGCCAAGGTAAAGCCAACATACAAATTTTGGTCATGCCCACCTTTTTATTGAGGCGGTGCTCTTTTGGTAAGCATGGCAAACGAGCACAGAAAGTGGATGGCCTTTCTATTGATGATTGGATTAGCGAAGTTCTTGATCCCATCAACATCGAGGAGATTATCAAGGGACCTCCCAGCACCTTCATCCAGATTCAACAGTTGGGTATGGCGATTACTTTTGCTTCTGATTTGGCTTTCACATTCACTGCATGGAATAATTGGCCGGAGTTTCATGCTCATCATGATAAGTTCTTGACTTGATTTGAGGAAACAAAGATTACTCCAATGGTCTTCTCGCCCTCCAAGGATTCAAAGAAGAGCAAGGCCCCTGTTTCTACTGCTCCACCGTTCTAACATTTTTTTCCCTGTTGCTCCTCTTCTTCTAAGCTTTTATATTCTGGCCTCTACTAACAGAATGGCATTTTCGTATCCACCTCATTCTATTTTCTTTCTATATATATATATGGCATAGAGAATAGTGGTCAAGATGGAGATAGTATTTTTTATTTTTGCGTAAGTCGAGGGTCAATCGGTCTGAAGGGCATTTATGCACCATCAAGATAGAGATAGTTGTGTAAGGGTCCGTGTCCACATTGATCAATTCTCCTTCATACGAGAAAGGAGAGGGGGGCCCTATAGATAGAACTCTTCTCTTTTCAGAGAGGTCATGTTATTTATGCGCGATACAAGTCTGGGAACTGGGAACTGTTTAATAAGAATGTCCACCCCCATTAATCAATCACTTGGCCACATTCGGGGTCTTCGGTCTTCATTTTCGGTAATATAGTGGATCTGCCACCTTGTCTTATTTGTACTTGCATATTTTAATTACAGGTGAGGGACCCAATAAAACCCCTCGTTTAACCAATCAATAAAAACTGAGGATACCAATAAAACAATCACATATAGGTGTCTGGGGATCCTTTAGTAAAACATGTTTAAAGCATTCCTGCTTGCAAGGTTTTATATACTAGTACAAAAATATTCAATACATCTATATTAAATATGCCGAAAGATATCAATCTCAAGGTTCTTATCTTGGATTTTTCATATACCACATTGATTAATCATTCCATTAACTTCCCCACCAATATCCCACTAGCTGGTGACAAATGGCAACAATCTAGCTACACCATTGTGGCCAGCTCAAAAAAATCTTTCCTGGAGGAAAAAAAGGGCTCCAAACTCCACAATATGGCCAAGAAATTACAATTTTTCAATTGGATTCTCCAAGGGAGAAAAAAAAACTTCTTAGTGAAGGTCAAATGGTTGTCAAATTTAAGGTTAAAATTCATATTGACGGTCAAATTGACATGAAATGTAAGATTGAACATAATTGTGAACAACTCACTCTTTTACACTCCCTTGCTGCCATTGGAAAATGCCTATTGGCGTAATAATTATGGGGGCCTACAATTATTGAAAACATTTAACAGACGTGGGAAAATATTAAACCATTCACCTACCACACAAATTACAGATGAATCGTCTGCCTTGAACAATGAATCTCATGAAAGGGTTTATGTATCCTTTCCAACAGGAGCAATGAACAGGTCCATTTTCTCCGAAATCCACTACCTGCATGAATGCAAGTAATATACAATGGGATAAACTTATTTCTCTAATTAAGAATTAGGATAAATGGAAGTAATATAGAATGGGTTTCCCAGCCCTTTATGGCTTCTAAATAGGTTACATAAAGAATGGATGCCGGAGAGACTCAGAATTAGGCGTCCAGAGTTTTTCAAACTTAAAGTTTGGAGATTCGTTACTGTGTATATGTATTATATATACCTACCAATGTGACCTTCAAGGATACTGCTAAAGCTCACAGTGGATGGAACTACCAAATCCATTGAATGTTGAAGTCTCTTCTTTCTTCAGACAATGGGCATCTCTATGGATCATCTTAGGTCCCTTCCAACTCTCAACTAATGCCCTGAAACTCAAACCTCTCCAAAGGCAATATTATTGTTGCCATAAGAAAATATCTATATAAGGTCTGTGTTTGCACGACATTGGTCTTATAGCTTCTACAGACTAAGCATACAAATCCAAATAGTACCATAGAAACTTCCTGCATATCTTTCACACAATTATCATGCCAGGATGGTTACTTGCACCTTCACATCTTTGACAAGATTTGCAAGAATTGTAATCTTTCCAGGAGAGTTCTTCCACCATAGCGAGTAATGTATACAGATATATTTACAGTCTACCTCAGACACATAGAAGAGATCACGTCATACAATGTGCATCAATTTAATAATTCTCTTCAATTTCACACAAGTAGCATGTCTTCAGTCTGTGTTAGCATACCTAAAATCAACATTGCAACATTTTCCTTCAAACAGTGGAAAACAAAGTAACGACCAAAAACGAAGGTAATAATTAAAGAGGACTTAAATTACTGAAAACATTTAACAGACATGGGAAGATCTTCAACCAGTCACCTACCACACAAATTACAGATGAATCGTCTGCCCTGGTCAACGAATCTCATGAAAGGGTTTATGTATCCTTTGCAACGGGAGCAACGAACAGGTCCATTTTCTCCAAAATCCACTACCTGCATGAATGCAAGTAATATAAAATGGGATAAACTGATGCCTACAATCAAGTAGGATAAATGGAATTCTTTATTTCCCAGTGGTGCTATATTTAATCCAGAAACATTGTTCTGTAGCCTTCACATCACACGGATTAAACCAAAAAACAGAAACAACCAGAAAAAGCTCCAATGCAACCATCTTCACTATTTAATGTCCGGTGAATTTCTGTATTGTAGAAATTGGACCACTATAACCTTCATCATATGCCACTAAAACTGAGTCACAATCTGCCATTTTATTCTGAAGAGAATATGATTAGGATAGATTTTCTTCCCGATGTAAATGCATATGATTCATGTATAAATGTAAGCATACTATGGTAGAACTATGATGCAGTAAAAGCATCAGTTGTCCTTTTACATCACACCACGTAAACTTATATTTGAAAAAGCAAGCAAACAACAAAACTCACGAGGACTATCACCTGAATTGCTTCTTCTGAAGGATGAGGGAGAGCAAATGGCTGCACCATCAAAGCCAAAGGCATTCCTGAAGTACTTGACAGGTCACCTGAGCAAGGGATCTGTTAACATAACATGCAAAATCAAACAGTGAAACAATTTCAATTCATCCATCACTTGGTCAGAATAGAATTGTACGCCTCAACTCTGTAGGAACACAAAGGTCCTTTCACTGGCTGCAAAGGTATGGATGAATGTGTTCAATTCGTAAACACAACAGGTATTAAAGCAAAGGAAAAAATAAATCATAGTAATTACCTGGTTAACCGTACATCGCATATAACGGGGACTACAGTTTCCAGTATCCCTAGCAATGAAATCACTCGTTGCCGACTTCAGAAAAGTATCCAAAGATTAGTCCAGCTAGTATTTACTTGTTCTACTTAATATAGGTAGGTCATCCGAATTACACATGATCTACATTTTTCATAATCAAGAAACATTAACGTTGCAATAGAGATCCAAAAATGCTTACAGTAAATCAAGAATAATAACAAAAAGAATAGCATACAGACATACAGGAGGAAGATTAGCTTGGCTATTGCTACGGGTTTCAAATATTAATGATGTAGAACTTGGTACTGGACGAGGAATTTGGTTCGGATCAATGCGTGAAGGTCCTGATGCTTGCCCTCCTGCAGGGGATCCTGGTTGTCCCATACCCAATACTCCTGTTCCAGGAGGATGGCCCATGGCAGGAGGCATAGGTGGAACGGTTTGACTCAGTTGTCTAGGAGGTACTGGCATGCCAAACATCCCTGGAGCCTGAATTCCAGCTGCTGGTGGAGGTGGCGGTACCTATAGAGTATTACAATACAACAAACCGCCATTCTTAATTTCCAAGCATTCTTTATTAGGACAAAAATTACAACAATAGTCACACAGAAAATAATGTTAAAATTTGGAATAATTGATAAACAAGTAAATAGACAAAGTCAAGAGTAAATGCAAATAAAACCTGAATAATTGCGAGCAGGGTAAATGGATAAGCTTCAGAGGAATTGTTTGTATACTAATCAGTACTAATTAGTCTCCAATAAACTTGTAGTGAAGTACAGATATCATTTAAGTTGATATTTTGGTGAAATATAAAGATTCATATTCCAATCAAGAAAAATAGAGAACCAATAATCATGACCACCACACAACAATGAACTGGCAGCAGGACCCCTTGAAGCATTCAATTTAGAAGCATAAATGTATGGCTATACTGTTCATTTCATGCAAAAACATTTCAAGGATCTGCACATCTTCAACAATAAGTCTTATTATTAGCTTTTCAATAGAAATTGATAAACAAGGGCATTATGTACTCTGAGAAAATTATTTAGTATCTCAGGCTCGCCTTAGCTACCAAGGGACTGTAAGATCTTATCATCAATTATAATGATGACAACAGAGTTATTACCAAGAAAAAATTCTCTGGCCAAGAAGAATTCATCTCAGCCCAACTTGAGATAAACCAAATCAATAAGACGAGCGGCTAGGAAATCTGTTGAGATTAATACTTCTTCAACTTCTTGTATAAACTTTAATTTTGTTGGTATCAATAATTTCTTCTAGAGTTATAACATTGCATAGGAGTGCACACTACTTCAGGATTAACAGCCAAATAGGATGCCTTAGATGAGGGGCACCAGAACAATTACTTTTAGTAACCTGTTGTCCATGGTCCACACCCCGCTTTTGACATAAAATAAAAATACAAGGAATCAAAATATAAACAGAATTCTGGTGATAATGACAAGGTACCCCTTATGCCATGATTAATATCTCTAATCCTGGCAGGGTGGGAGGTAACATCAATGGGAGTGTAGCTTATGTAAGAGAGTGTCGGATGGTTTTATTTCCCACGTGGGAGAATTAAAGGGATTGCCAAGCATTGAGGAGACGGTCTGCTTTTTTCCTCTCTCCCATCTATGCATCTGTTCCCGTCTCCAGAGTCCAAACTGCTATCTGTGCAACTGCAAACCATGGCCGAGGTCGAGGCAAAGAGCGGGTGGCTGTCAAGAAGGTAAAAAGGCAGAGGGGGAAAAGGCATCCGGCGGTGGAAGAAGATACTGTGGGTAAGTCCTCCATCGAATTTCTGAATTCGGAGATTAGAAATCCCCACATGAGGGTCTGGCTGGAAAGGGTGTGGACAATTGCTAAGGAAATGGATAAGGGGAATGGGAGTGAAATGAACCAACGGCTAAAGGATTTGATGGTCAACCCCAGCAGCCTATAAGGCATAGGAATGTATTTGATATTGCACAGTTGGTTAGTGGAGCCAATATCCTTTCTAATGCTGCTGGGCATTTCCTACTTCATGAGGATGACAGTGCACTGAACAGGAGTATAAACAGTGTTAGCTTAGAAGCTGCTTACCATGATCATCAATTGCTTGCTGGGTTGTGTTCCCTCATGTAGGGGCAGAGAGACACTGCTGCTGGATTCAGAATCACTTTGTCTGCTCATGCCAGGGTCAACGTGCCAGTCTGCTGCAGATCTCCTCCTACAACTTCGCAAGGTAAGCAAGTGGTATCCCGCCCTCTGCAGTCTGAGGTGGCAAAAATGGTGATAATTTGGTGGTGGTCAATTAGGCAGTTGCTCTTTTCTTTTCTTTTTCTGCAAAATTCGAACAGCTCCCCTACTATTTTGTGTACAGTATATGTAATAGGGTGGTAGGGGCCTGTGTAATTTGCCCAAGTTGCCATTAAGTATGAAAAAACTGGGTCTATGGATGTAAAGAAAGCTAGTATATAATATATAGAAATACTCTTAGTAGATTTGCAGTTGTATGCTTTCCTTGCATTTCCTTTTTGGATTTGCTTTATATTTAATGGGTCTTGCTTCTATGAGATGGATGTGAGAGTTGAATGGGATGGAGAGAAAGGCTTTTTTAAATTCTGTCGAATCCTTGCCTGTGTTTGTAAATTCCCGTCTAGAGGCTGATATGTCAGTTGCGCGGTTTTGAGATGGCCAAGCCTGTGACAAGGGGCGAGATTCCAAGAAGCTAGGTCTCTTTGATAGGGGGTTTGGTTACATGAGTGTCTGATGTGTGCGAGGGTCAGTCCCACTAAGTGCTGGCTGGGTATGTCATAAGAACTGCGTATGATGAAGGCAATATTCTAAAGAGGATTCACTGAACACTGAGAGGTTTGCTGAGTGAGTCCCAATAAAGATGGTTTACTGTGTGCTGAGAGGTATGCTGTGTGAGTCCTTTTTGGGCTTTTTTGTCACCTTACATTGCTAGATTGTGTGGGGCACTGTTGGTCAAGAATTTCAGTATGTTGCAGTCAACAAAGAGAATGTGTGGCAGTATGGAAGGTCAGGGTCCTCAAGCTCATGTGCATAAGGCTAAGGTGGCAAACTAGATTGGCACTTTATAAGTTTTTCATAAAGCAATAGTGGCAGTTTGAGGCGGTTTTGGTCCCCAGTTGCAGGGGTTTTTTGTTTTATCTCTGACATGATAAGGTGTCTCTTAATTTGCAGAAATGTTGAGCTTTTGCTCGAATTTTTTGGGCACTTTATCGCTTTTTTTGCTGGGCTAGGGCCCTCTCCGTAGGTAGTTTAGCCAAAAATAAATATATATATAAATCAAAGATTGAATACTCAGTGAGTACTTGCCGAGTGGACGAGAACTCGCAAGGAACTGAGCTGGGCGAATACTCGCCTAGTTTTTTTTTTAACTCACGAGTATTCCTGCAGTACTCATGGCGAGTACTGTGGGCATACTCACCCGCAATCCGTACACTGCAAATACATGGCCAGAAAGGTTAAAAACGCATCCGAATTGGTCAAAATGCGTCCAGAACGCTGCAACAACACAGCAAACACACTTAAATTTGTCCTTTATAAACTTACATGCCCCCACACTCATCACACAATATTTGGAGCGAATTGGAGAGAGCAAATTTGAATTCCAGGTTAATTTTTTTCTTTTTTTCCAAGCATGTAAATTCTTGTAAATTATTTGTAAACATATTTGACAAATTTACATGCATTCCATTCAATTCCAGAATTGTTATTCACAATTTATCCAGGTTTTTTATAATTTTTGAAAAAAATTGTTGATTTTTAACTATTTATAGGGTTTAATTCTAAAAATTTACAGTTTAGGGTTATTTTAGAAGTTTTTAATTTTTTTAATAGTTTTTCATAAACATAAGGTTAGTTTACATTTACAACTGTACACTATAAGTTCTTTTTTTAATTTTTGAACATGTTGTAGGGTAACTGTTAAACTTCATATACAATGGCATCTAGCATTGCATCAAGGTCAACATCAATCATTGGTAGTTGTCCCTCTAAAGCTCGCACTATTGCTTGAAAGTATGCCATACCGGTTGGATTGTCCCACTCGAGTGTGATTTGTATGTTTTGCTTGAAGAAGACTTATGGAGGCATCAATCGCCTCAAGTACCATATTGCATGCATTGTTTTCTGCGATGTCACGCCGTGTCTCAATACAATAGAGGCAAAACAAGAGATAATTGCAAAGTTTGCATTGTTGGATGAGAAAAAAATCGAGAGGGAAAAGGTACAAGTAGTCTTAACATCAGCGATTACTCCTGCATCAGCGGAGGAAACTGAGGTAGCTATTTCAAAGATTGTAGGCTCTAGTCGTGGTCCATGCATGCGAAGCACATCCACCTCATCCAGTTCGAGCAAAACCCAGATAGTTTTTTGTGCCTGGAAACATCGTTGGAGCACAACATGGAACAAGGAGGCACATGTGAAAGCAGATAAGGCATGTGCAAATACTTGATACTTCAACAACCTTCCCTTCAACATGACGAGAAGCCCATACTACAAGTATTTGGTGACGACATTGACAGTTGCAAGGAATGGATACAAGGCACCTTCTCCAAAAGTGTTAAGCGAAGGTTGCTCTAGGATGTTGTTGAAGATGCAAAGACAATTAAGGACGATCAAGAGGTTGTGACAAAATTTTGGATGCACCATTATTTCATATAGGTGGATGGATGGAAAGAACCGCACCCTCATCATTTTTTTTAGCGGCTTCAAATGGTGAGATGGTTTTTTTAATGTCAATTGATACCTCTAACAAAGTGAAAAATCCATAAACTTTGACCCTGATGCTTGAGGAGGTTGTCTTAGAGGTGGGCATCAAGAAGGTTATGCAAGTTATCATTGACAATGCAACAACATATGTGGCGGCTAGGAGACTTCTTAAAGAGAGGCATCCATCTCTATTTTGGACCCCTTGTGCGGCCCATTGCCTTGACCTTTTTTTGGAGAACATAAACAAAATTGATTGGATGAAATAGGGTGTAAAAGAGACCAGAGACATCACCAAATATATTTATAATCACTCTTGGGTTCTCAACTTGATGGGAGAACACACCAAGAGGAAAGAGCTTATGTGAATAGAGGTCACAAGATTTGCAAATAACTCCCTTACATTGCAAAGTATTTGCAATTTGTTGACAACTTTAAAGCAGATGTTTGTGATTCAAGCATAAATGGACTCAACATATTCAAAGAAATTTGACGGAGTCAAGGTCGCAAATGCAATTTTTGATAAGGCCTTTGCGAAGAGAGCTATAGAGATAAAAATAACTTCGAATTTCAATTTCAAATCAATTCCTTTATTCTCAATATTTTTAAATATTTACTTTAATTGTTTGTAAATTTCATTTGTTTGTAACTTTGTAGGTGTCAAAGCCTTTGGTGAGGGTTTTGCACTTGGTAGATGGGGAGCAAAACTCAATGGGATACATTTATAAGGCCATGGATAGGGCCAAAGAGGCTATCTAAAACTTTATAAGGGGGATAGTGTCATATTTGATCCCATTTGGAAGTTAATTGATCGGAGGTGGAAAATCAACTCCACCAACCCATTCATGCAACAGGGTACTACCTTAATCCCATTTTTTTCTACTCCAATGGTTTCACAAATGCTAATGAGGAGGTTATGGAGGGCCTCTCAACATGCATTGAGAATATACACCAGAGGTTGAGGTGAGGGACCTCATTATTTCAAAGTTGCAAAACTACAAGCAGGCTAGGGGGAGGCACTTTTCTTTAGCACTAGCTATCCAAGGGAGATCCACCTAGTCACTAGGTAATAAAAAATGAAGTCTTTACTTGTACCTTACAAGTTACAAATTTACAATTATTAATTCCTTACAAATTTTTGAATACCTTGTTTGCAAGTTCGTGATGGAAAGATTGGAATGGAAATACCCCAGATCTTTAGAAGCTAGCCCTTTGAATTTTGTCTCAACATTGTAGCATTTATAGATGTGAGTGCAACTGGAGTTTTTTTGACGTCATTCACATAAAGAAGTTCAATTAGTTGAGTCAGCAATGCCTCAATGACTTAATTTTTGTGCAATACAACCTTCGACTTCATACAAAAAAAGTGTACACATCACAGAAGCCTATCAATTTGGATGAGATCTTTCCCTACAGTGACTGGACTGCACAAGACCAAGAGACCCCTTTGTTCACAGAGGACGAGATTATTGATTTCGAGAAGCAAGCTATAGAGGGTGAAATAGTAGATATTGGATTGAATGACATCCTTGTAAATGTCAAACATGATGTGGAAAAAGAGTCACAACCATCTGGTACCAGGGTGGAGCCACAGGGACAACGTTCTAGGTAGAACTATGAGAGGCAGCCGAATGGAAGGACTAGAATCTCTCAATCTCCCTTATTTTTCACTAAAACAGGGAAGAGAAAATTGTAGATTCTTGTAATTTGTATCTTGCATTCATATTCAATTTATGATGATGATTATCAATGACAACCATCATAAATTTATAAAATTACAAGTATCAGTTTGTTGTTGTAATCACTTGAATATGCAATTTTGTACTCTATTTGTATTCAAATCTAATAGAAAACACTTCCCAAACATTTTACATACTCATTTGATGCATTTTGTGATTGTAAATTGTATAAAATTTATGTTTTTTTAAAGAAATTTAGGTATTTTTTTAAGTTGTCAAGTATTGCTGATCTCTGTCAAGAAAGCCAAGTAAATTTTACAAGGGCTCGCCGAGTACAGGTATGTAAACTATGATATAAACAGAATTATCCATCAGGTGGTGGTGTGATAGTAAATGCGTGCCTTCATATGTGAGAGACCCAAGTTCAAATCCCACTTCATGTTAAGGTGGCCCACCTCCCAATGGACTCCCCATTAATGGTGCACCACAATAAGGCGGTTTAAAGTCATGGGCATGTTAAGGTGCTTAAAATTTCCATGCAAAGGATGGGGTCCAACGATGCCCCTAGGTAAATTTAGCAAAAAAACGATAAACAGAATTCATCAACATTAGAAGGACTAGAAATAAGTCAATAGAGTAGGCCACAAACAGGGGAGTCACTTTGGCCGTGATAGAGATAACATAATTTCAAAGTTATTATGAGAGTAAGGCCCAAGCCTTTCTGGTAGAAGTCTGCCAGGGACAAGAATAAAAATAAAAATTAATTCTACTCTCCCTCCTCCAAAAAACCATTGGAGAATCTTTGCATGTCCTCTGAATCCAGAAATTTGCAGAAGCATCCAACAACTCAAAGATGTGGGTTTGTATCAGGAGTCATCTTTGGCCAAAGTTTGAGGGCTGAGAGCATGGAATTGGGTGAGATTTGAAAAATGGGCATATGTGTGAATCAGTCGCTCTGCATGCTTAAATTTTGCATTTTCCTTCCTTTCAAAAATAAAATGGCTTGATTAGAGAAAAAGTAAGTGATAACTTCTTCCTTTACTAAATGAAATGGCTTGATTAGAGAAAATGCAAGTGACAATTGCTTCCACGGCTCTTAAATTCTTCCCCTCCAATCTGGTCATTCAGATAAGACAGTTTCATCTCACGCTTCTTGATTTCAGAAAAAAACATTAGACCAGAGCACAAAAAACATACCAAATTTTCAGATCAGCTGCTTTATTTTTATGACAATGTTCTTCAGAGGTAAAAGCTAGAAACTTGAGTCTCTCTGGGCCAATTGTTATATGCTGCTATCCAGATTGCCGCAGACATACAATCGTGGGAAAAACAACAATTAATGAATCTTCCTAGAACCACATTGCTATGAGAGTTTTCAGGCCAGGCATAGAACCAATCACCTTTGAAAAATATTAATAAAATGGTAACTTCGATAAATGGATAACAGTGGAATGAGAGTACGGGGCTAGGTGAGTGGAAAGCAAGGAATGAAAGTTGTACGTTTTTGTTTTCATAGCATGGGCTTTATTTTTATAACTCCAAATCCTTTGGAAAAAGGAAGACAGCTTGTATCTACTCGGATACCTCATCATATAAAGAAAAATCACAATCCGGCACCTGTCACTAAGCACACAGAGTAATCTTCATCTAAATTCAGTAAAGGATGCACTTTTTCATCTTCATGCATAGTGTTACATCTTCAATTGGCACCCAGTTCATTTCAGCTATTTTGAACCTCCTTTAGGGAAGTGTATATGTGATCTGTACGAAGGATGAATTCCTCTAACATTTCTTTAGAATCTCTAGCTCTCATTTGAATTTCACGCACAATTGATAAAGGGGAATGAAAAGAACACATTAGTTCTCCCCTACAGAAATAGTCACTCTCATATATGACTTCGGAACGGAATCAAATTTGCTTCTGTTGGGTCAAGGGATGAGAGCTAGAAATTGGGTTAGAGGTAAGAAAAGGGTATGGATATGGTCCATGGATTTGCAGAATTGATTTTAATTTTTGACTAACCATAATCTGCATGAATGATAATTTCAACGATCAAAATATCGGACAAGATTCAAAGGCAGCTTGGGATATCCCATGCTCTTCAGATTTCTCAGAAATGGTTTCAAACTTGGAAATGTTCCTTCAGCTTATCAAGGAAGGAATCATAGAAATGCCTCTATTTAGCAATCTTTGCCAAACCAAATGCATCAGCATGCACACACCAGTAAAATGTAGGAAAAGGATAGAAAGTAGGAAGGGGACTGAGGAAAGAATTCCAGAAGCCAACTGTTCTGCCTTGGGGCTAGAGGAGCATCTTCGGCACAAGCCCCAAAAGATAAGGACTTGTGAAGAGATCAGAGCAGCAGCTTCAGGATGAAACCAGTTCAGCTAGTCAGCATAACAAGATAAGATCCAGAGAAGACGGCGATCAGACAAAGGCGAAAATTTTATACAGATTTGAAAATAAATCACGAATGTCATGTTTCATATTCCATATCTTGATTTTTCCCAGATGGTTAGGAAACAACCGAATACCATGTGGGCAATGGCATCTCGCCAACTTTCTTGGGTCCTAGGTCCCTTAACCTGGTTATCTATAGCAAAAAATAAAATAAACACAACAAATAAAAATGGACATTGGCATCTCGCCAACTTTTTTGTGTCCTGGTTCCCTTAACCCGAGTCTACAACAAAAGAACAATAAATGTAACACATAAAAACCAAAAATTATAAAAAGCTTAAAGCCTGAAAAGCATCTAATATATCAACCAGAAAGGCATTCATCCAACTGTATAAATCTTTAGATGAGTGAACTTAAACAGCAAAAACTAAACTAAACTTTTCAGAGAAGAGAAAATCGCGCTTGACGATTTGTTTGCTCTTTTTCATTAAGATTCAAAATGTCTCTCGGCAGTTCGCAGTCACAATGCTGAAGCGTACAGGATTATTGAAACCAATAGTCCCCTCTTTTTTGTAGGGGAAATTTCTATTATGTAAATTGGATTTATTTGGATCATATTTCATAGAAACGTTAATTATTTAACATCACTCTGTTTGCATAGTCGACTTTGCTTATCAATGATCTTTGATGTAGCAAATTATGTTACCAAGATACGAGTACGAATACGTGTACAGGAACACCAAGTTTCCAAAAATACTAGCTATGAGATGGGGTGAAACACTTGTACAAAAAATATTAAAAATAAATTACATCACATAGACAAAAAGACACATAATATCCATATGTTTATAAATTATGATTTATATGTTCAATACAAATCATTGTATCATATTCAAGAACTAATCAAACAAATTATCATAATGGTCTCCGAGAGCATTTACATCACCCTTTGAGAGATTGCAATGAGTGAGGGAGCAATTAGAGGATGCTTGCAAGGTAGTTGCAGCAACAATGGACTGCCTTTGAGTATTTGCAGCAGCAATAGAGCGCCTTCAGGTAATTGCAAGAGCAGTAGTGAGCCTTGAGGTAGTTGCAGAAGTAGTTAGGCAGGCTATACGACTGAATCAGTGTTTGTTTTTTTTTTGCTTTTTTATGTGATTGTTTTTAGGGTTTAGACGCAGAGAGGAAGGGATTAGTTAGGGTTTCCCTCTTTTTTCTGAAGTTTGACACACATGGGCCTGCGGATCCACCTTATAAACAGCCTAACGTTTCGGGCCCTGATCTTGGTCCTGGGCCTAAGAGTATCTATTCCCAAAATGATGGGCTGTTGCAGGACATAGCCCAGAAACACACGTATTAGTTAGCGTTTCCTTTTTTTTAAGTTTAACACACATGGGTCTGCAGATCCATCCTAGGAACAGCCCAACATTTTGGGTCATAATCCTGGTCCTGGGCGTCAGGGTATCCATTCCCAAAATGATGAGTTGTTCTAGCCTCTTGGAAATAGCCCCAAAACACACATGATGTTTCCAGGACATTCGAAGGAACAGCCCAGCATTTGGGAACAAATTACCTAAAGCCCAGGACCAGGACCCGAAATGTTAGGTACCGAAATGAGGGTCTTTGTTTCTTGCAACAAAGGGAGTAAACTAAAATCCTTAAATTATGGACTCACACATGGTGTAGGTGATTGCGAGCCTAATTTACTACCCCGATTGGTCAGAAGATCAATCCCTAGAGTACAAAAAACTCAAACACTATATATTAAAGTGAAAAATTACTTTGTTCCCAAAAGGGTGGTCTCATCAAGAGAAGTGCTAGCTACACTGGGACCTTCAAAATCAAGTTTTACCTTCTACTTTTTGCCGTTATTAGTAACTTAGTGTACTTGAGCTGTTATACCCTCAAATTGGCACGTCCAGATTCAGAGAGTTGTATGGCCACAACGTACCTTAAACTATTGAACATTACTATCTTATGCATCTTTTAATGAAATTATTATTCTTCAAACTTTACAAGGTTGTGTAGCTTATAATGGTTTTTGAACTCATTCTTGTTGCTCCTCTAGATATTCCCACTTAGTTGTTTTGAAGCAGCGTGCAAAATTAAAGATGGACTAAACAATAGGAATTGTCTTGCAACCTTATCAATCAACTTTCCTTGGAATGCTTGATATATGCATTCATTAATTTCTGAATTTTTCTATCCAGCCTCATGAGAATTATAACGTGTTTTATGTGAATAAACATATACAACCTTCACCAGTCAGAAGGACTTTCTATGAAAGGACACTGTCTCCTCCAAAACTATTAATCACTTATTGCTAAGTCTAACTCACCATCTCCTCCAAAAATATTAATCACCTATTTTTAAGCCTAACTCACTAGTAAAAAATACACTGCTTTGACCTATAATTGCATCAGGCTAGTTTTTCATGTTCATATTTTTCATCCATTTGATCTCTGTTTTCTGTACTAAATATTCAACCTGCAGCTTTTTGTTGTTGTTCTAAACACAATATATTTTGTTATGTAATGTAAATTAGTTGTTTTATTATAAAGCTTGTATTTTATCACATGATGTTATTTATGAAAGTGGTGGTATGGTAATAAATAGTGGTGTCAGCGAATGAGATGTGGGTGAGTTGGTTAAGTGGCTTGGTTGTTTCAAGCCCCACCCACGTTCAAATCTCTGGAAAGGCATATGAGGCCGGTTGTGGCCGTTGGTTGTATTCTCGGGGCTATTAATGGCTGTTAAATATTCTCAAGGTAGCTGGTAATATATGGTATACACGTGGTATTAGATGGGGATCTGGGCCCCAGATTGTGTCCCAGACTGGTTCAAACTCCAATTAAAAGCCATCGTCTATGAAAAAAATAAGTAGTAGTGCTAGGTAGATAATTAATAAGGACGTACCTTATGCAAGAAGCTACTATAAGGTTCATTGAATCTAGTCGATGTAGTTATGTAGTTAGTTTGTGTGAGAATTTATTCACTTGTTATAAATAAAGAGTTTAGCCTCGTACGTGGTTAGTTTGTGTGAGAATCTATTCACTTGTTATAAATAAAGGGTTTAGCACCTCTATATGGTCAATCCATTTTTCGTATCTATATTAATATTCCTTTGGAGAAGTATTTCCTCCATTATTTTCTGGATTTGCAGGGGTAATCTTATATTTTTGGGTATGTCGGTGCCCCCATTGTTTTTATTTATCTATCGATGTGATTGCTAAGGTTGCACGCACACTATAGGTGCTAACAGAGCTAGTTTATGATCCGTTAGGCAGAAAAAGAACCCCATATTGCAGAGGCCATAACTTTTTGTTGTAAGTGTCCGATTAAGGAGATGTTTTTTTTTTGGAAAAGAAGACTTGGAGACGTTTCCATCAAGCATTAGATCGAAAATTTTCAAGCAGTACAGAGGGAGATATTGCTGCCGCAATCAGCAGTTCCAGATTTAATTTAAAATGCCGTCAATTCTGCTACCATAATTTCAGATTAGCATTTCTTCGGGTCAGGTGTGCAATTGAGGTGCCATTTTTTCATTAGAAAGTAGACTTGTCAAGCTTTAAAATGAGTGATATTTCATTAATTTTCATGAAGTATTGAGAATGAAAAATGCTCTATAATGTGACACTTATTTTCAGAAAAAAATTCATACATGCACTAGTTTTATAACTCTTATAGTATATTCAATGAAATCCTTTGGTTGGGACCCTAATTCTCAAATTTATAAAGCATAATCGATAAGATGAATTAAATTCTAGAAAATGCTCCCTACTATCCCAGGAACTAAGGCCTGACTTCCATATAATTAAAATTTTCTATGTGGCTCAAAAAAGATTAAGCACATAAAATGGCGTCACACCCTTCATTAGGCATCACACTACAAGATGCATCTCATCCCCCATCAATCTTGTAATAAGTCTTTTACCATAAAAACCAATTGTGATATATATTATTCTGTTTTTCTGCCAAGAATTGTATAGTTCCAGGGAAACTGTTGCATATACAAATATGAAAAGTTGCGACTAACACAATAGGGAAAAAATAAGCTGCAGTAAGAGGATGGCAAGTTGATTGTTCAACCCTATTAAAAAATTAGCTAATAAGCTTGCCAAGTTATTAGCTAGAGAGTCCAATCCAATCAAACCCCTCAGATAACTTGCCAAGATAGTATTAAATAATGCAAGACCGTATCAAAGAAATGCTTAGAAGATGGAGCAAAGTACAAAAACTCTCTCATAAATCAGCTTCTCCTTGAAAGCAATGCACACTCAAGGTAGAGTGCCTGACACACAATCTATCGGTCGTGTAATAAAGGTAATGTAATAGGGAATCCAAAGAGGAAGTCTCATTCCACCTTTGTAATAGGATTGGCCAAAAGGGTGCAAAAGTAGGGAGAAGGGAAATGGAATTGATGTATGAGTGGATACTTTCAAGGGTTAGGTTAAAGTTGAGATGAAGTACCCTGGCTCCATTAGATAAGAGGTTAAAAAAAAAATCTAAGACAATTTAGCAATTAGAGAGAAAGTGAAAGAAACTATAGCGGGCATTGCAAAACATTGTCAAGATGTATTTGATTGTCATAAGGATTCTTTACAATCTCCTATAGTTGGAGCCTACCTAAAGAGTTGCAATGTCCCCAAATGAGATGATTTCAAACAAATGGGGTTTTCCCTTAAATTTTGAAATTCTTAAAATGAAATCAGCAAACCCTAGTTTGCAAAATAAGCTCAAAAAACCCTTGTCAAGCCCTAAAAACCTTAGACACCACAATAATAGGGTTTTGTAGATGATTTCCAGCAAATAACTTGTCCCAAAATTAATTGAATACTTGCAGAAATAATCAAAAAATTAAATGCACGAAACAAGTACTTTTTTTGCCAAATTATTGAATCTCAAATGCCACTTTATGATGGTTGAAAAATCTGATTTGATTCTAAAAAATCCGTTGTTATTCTGAATATTTTTCCGCTTCAAACCCTTGCCAAAAATCACCACAAGTGCCCAAAAAATACCAAAAAATTCCAGCAAACCTTTTAAGGCATAGAAATGACTAAAAAGTGCCCTCCAAGCAAATCGCCCAATTCGCCAAATGCAAGAAAATTAGCAAAAAATTATGAGAACAAGATCTTAGCTCCCGCAAGTGAAAAAGACTTCAATACTTGTCAAAAATAATTAAATAATAATCTGAAAATTATTATTTAATTTCTTATCAATTTAGGGCTTCAAAACTCCAAAACCTCACACCAACACGCAGAAAATTAGCAAATAAAATAAGAATATTTAATTTGCATAAAATACACCAAAAGAGGCCTCCAAACCCTCGATCCAAGCTGCCAAAGTGGTTCGCTCCAATTACAAAAATAGGGTAAATACCAAGCAAGGTTAACATGCAAGAAATAAACCTCAAAACCCTCACGAAACTTCACAAGAACTCTTCAAAGTAAATCGCCCCACTTCTAGGGCAAGAACAAGATCTCCTTAGCAAAGGTGGTGTTAAAAGACACCTTTTTTAGATTGATCAACACCAAAACAACAAAGTTTTGTTGGCATGCATCCCAATAGTTGCTTCAAGCATGAAAAACAATTATCAAAATTCAAAATATCTTCAATTGTGATCTTCACCTTGTATTTGTACCTTCCAAAGGGGGGCAAACCACTTTGGGGAGGTAAAATGCCTCATAAGCCTCATTTGCCCTTTTTAAAATATATTTTCCTTTCTTTGCTTTCGCTCCCAAACCGACATTCATTTTAATTTCACTTTAGGCCTTTTTAAATTAATTAAATAACTTGTCTTAATAAATTAATAATTAAAATTATTTTTTGGCAAATTAAATAATTAAGTCCTTATTTAAATAATTAATTAAATTACTCTAATAATTAAAGTGATAAAAATCACTTTTCAAGCAATTTATTAATTATAAAACCCCTTAGAATAATCATTAAAATTACCTTAACTTTTCAAGTGGTTAAAACCACTTTTCCAGTAATTCGAATAATTATCCAAGATATTTCTATTTTAATAATTTAATTGTCTTATATTTTCGAATGATTAAAATCACTATTCGATCAATTTTAATAATTATTAAAATTATATGAAAATGAGACATCACAATCCTTTCTTCCCAAATTTGCTTGCCCTAAAACAAATGCAAGCTCATGTGCCCAATTACCATGTCCAAATGATAAAACTTGTTGTAGTGCTCAAAAAGTCTTGCTCTTGTACCTATTAAGTGGAATAACTTTTGCTAAAAAACAGTGTGACATAGCCCAAATGGATATTGAACGCCATTCCATCTTGCCAACACGTCCCATAATGCAAACAAAATCTGTCATTGTTTCCCAAGAAGTGGTAGCCCTCAACGGAGCCATGAACCTGTTGTACCGATACTTTGGGAGCTGTCCTCACGTGCTAGATGTGTCCTCATAACCTTCCAAAAGCTCCACATGTTCCCTGCCAAACACCCCTTTCAATACCAAGTGGTGGATGAGGAAGCTCCTTTCCCTTATACCTTCCAAGGGAGTGATATGTGGCCAAAAGTTGAAATTAAAAGCATAATAAAATTTGATTACCTTGCTGCCCCGAGGGTAATGACCCCCCAAATGCCATGTTATAACTCTCCAAAAATATAAAAATAAATCAATTAGGTACCATCTTGTAAACTTACCATGATGTGAGGCCTCAAGGTAGTACAACCCATCATATATGGGCCTCCTTGTGCATGCCATGTGCCCTTCCAAAGGCTGCCCCTTATCAACATTCCCATGCATGCATGTAACCCTCCATAAGCTCATCAAGAGTCCCCAAAAATAGTCTTTCCTCCATGATACTGTTGTAAGTACATGTTTAATTTCGATTCTTCATGCTAACAAGATTTAGAATTAATACTTGCATTCTCTCTTCTTCCCATGATCTGTGGGATGCCATCAGAACTTCTTACCTTGCCATAGTTGTACCTAGTATGCTGCTCAAAAAAACTCAATGTGTCATGCAACTCAAAATAATCATACCTCTTATCATGCTTCGAACTTATCCACAAAGTCCCCTTATGAGTTGAAACCTCCCCCATAGACTGTGCATGCAAATATGTTGGTTGTCATAGTAAAACACAGCGATGTTTCTACTCAGAAATTTTAATTTGCTCACTACCAAGTTGATCCTTAATGGACTCTCTAACTCCATGCTTCCCCAACAAACCATCATGGACTTATGCCCTATATGAAGAAGATTAGGACTACAAAACTGAACCAAATTAATGTGCTTAGCAAGGCTGCCCATAATTAAATTCATCTCATGGAAAAGCACTAGAGGAGGTGTGCTATCATAGTGTGCATTCCAAGGTGTGCAAACACCTTCTTTATACCATATCAATCCTTCATTTTGAAAATGTAGTTCTTCCATTTGTAGAAAGAAAACAAGCTTAACCAAATTGGAAAATATACTTTGCAAGTGCATAACATAATCATCTAAACCCATTGGTGGGATCCCCTTATGTAAGATGTGTGTCCTTCCCTTCGCTGCCCTTTGTTAGCTTCCTCACACATATATGCATCATCAAACCAACCCCACCATTACTGGATTTAATTCCTTTTTATATATTGTTGTACCTACCATGTTAATTCAAAATTTTGAGAGCAATTGATTTCAGAATCTGTCCATGCATGAACTCTCCTCCTTGTGAACTGAAACATATTCCAAGATGACAATATTATGCTTGTATGCAGAGGCTAGAATCGAGTAGATGTCTCAAAATTTTCTGAATCATAAAATTCAGACTTCAATCCAACATATGCATGATAAAAATCAGAACTAGATAAACTTACCAACTGTGTTGTAGCATCCCCTTTTTTGCAAGCACATGGTTGTCCATGATGTCTCATAAAAACCCTAGCATTGTTCTTTTCATCCTCCTTCTTCATACTCATAAAATATCCTCCTATCATGTTGATTGATAAAGATAAAGAAGCTTTCATGTCATTCAAACCATGCAAAATATCCTCATAATCTCCCACCTTAAACTCTAGTTCCAATGTTAACTTGTGCATACCTATATTCCTCCATGACCCAAATGATTCTGGTTCTTTATTTATTCCCATGTAATTAGTCACAAAGAATTTAAAATCATAATTGAGAACCTTTATAAAACTCAAAAAATTACCAAGATCCCATACAAGATAAAGGAGCCTTCATGTCACTCAAACCATGCAAAATATCCTCATAATCTCCCACCTTAAACTCTAGTTTCAATGTTAACTTGTGCATACTTATATTTCTCCATGCCCCAAACGATTTTGATTCTTTATTCCTATGGAATTAGTCACAAAGAATTTAAAATTATAATTGACAACCTTTAAAAAACTCAAAAAATTATCAGGATCCCATACCTCTTGGTGCCAATAATTGTAAACTTGAAAAAGGGAATCCTTATGCCTTAATTTGCAAACCATATCCTTCATTTTATCACCTTTAGTGACTTCAGTGTCATGTGTACAATCATTAGAAGATAAATAGACATCTCCTATCAATAAAAGATCCTTACCTTGTACTTCTTTTATTTCATGCTCCTTGGTTTCCTCTCCTCTTTTATTATCCACTTGCACCCCTATGGGTTGCCCCTCAAATTCTGATTTTTTCGCTTCATTGGCTCCCATAAAAGAGTTGTCCCTTCATTTTTTTCTTCCAACTCTCCATGTAGTTTGGTCCTTTTTTCCTTGATGGCTCCTTCTTGCCTTTCCCCTTGATGCAAGTGTCTACAAGGCTACATGTTTGGTACTCTTGGTTTTGATCCATCCTTCATTTCACAATAATCGCGAAATAACAAGAGTGCTTGTGTCAAAGTTTAGAGTTGCACACTTTTGTTGACGTGTATCAAGTGAATCACACATCGGTATCTCAATCTCAACTACTAGTTCCCTTTGCAAAAATGTAGCTTTGAAGAACTTATGAAGGGGGTTGATAGAAACCCTCTTATTGCCATTCGAACTTCCTTTTCCATTGAGGTGATGGCTCTTGCTTGGATCTAGTGTAGTCTTCAACATTGCTACAATTTGCATACTCAAGGTATGTTGAAGATCACTTTGGCTCTCTTTGATCAAATTCTGTAAAAACTTTACTTGCTTTGAAGTAAACCCTTGATCACCCATAGCTTTTTCCTTTTCTGATAACACAAGATCTCTTTACCTGTTTGCATTCAACAACCAACTCATAGGTAGACAAGACCGGTGCTCTGATACCACTGTAATATCCCAAAATGGGACGATTTCAAACAAACGGGGTTTTTCCCTAAATTCAAATATTCTGAAAATGAAATCAGCAAACCCTAGTTTGCAAAATAAGCTCAAAAAACCCTTGTCAAGCCCTAGAAACCCTAGACATCACAATAGTAGGGTTTTGTAGATGATTTCCAACCAATAACTTGTCTCAAAATTAACTGAATACTTGTCGAAATAATCAGAAAATTAAATGCACTGAACAAGTACCCTTTTTGCCAAATTATTGAATCTCAAATGTCACTTTATGATGATTGAAAAATCTGATTTAATTCCAAAAAATCACTGTTATTCTAAAGATTTTTCTGCTTCAAACCCTTGCCAAAAATCGTCACAAGTGCCCAAAAAATACTAGAAAATTCCAACGAACCTTCTAGGGCATAAAAATGACCAAAAAGTGCCCTCCAAGCCAATCATCCAATTCGCAAAGCGTAGGAAAAATAGCAGAAAATTAAGAGAGCAAGATCTTACCTCCCGCTAGTGAAAAAGACTTCAAAACTCATCAAAAATAATTGAATAATAATTTGAAAATTATTATTTAATTTCTTATCAATTTAGGGCTTCAAACCTTCCACAAAACTCCTCCAAAACCTCACCCCAACACGCAAAAAATTAGCAAATAAAATTAGAATACTTAATTTGCATAAAATACACCAAAAGAGGCCTCCAAACCCTCGATCTAAGCTGCCAAAGTGGTTCGCTACACTTGCAAAAATAAGATAAATACCAAGCAATGTTAACATGCAAGAAATGAACCTCAAAACCCTCACGAAACTTCTCAATAACTCCTCAAGGTAAATTTCCCTACTTCTAGAGCAAGAACAAGATCTCTTTAGCAAAGGTGGTGTCAAAAGACACATTTTTTAGATTGACCAACACCGAAACAACGAACATATGTTGGGCATGCATCCTAATAGTTGTTTCAAGCATGAAAAACAATTATCAAAATTCAACATATCTTCAATTGTGATCTTCACCTTGTATTTGTACCTTCCAAAGGGGGGCAAACCACCTTGGAGAGATAAAATACCTCATAAGTCTCACTTACCCTTTTTAAAATATATTTTCATTTCTTTGTTTTCGCTCCCAAGCCGACATTCCTTTTAATTTTACTTTAGGCCGTTTTGAATTAATTAAATAACTTGCCTTAATGTCTTAGTAATTAAAATTACTTTTTGGCAAATTAAATAATTAAGTCCTTATTTAAATAATTAATTAAATTGCTCTAATATTTGAAGTGATAAAAATCACTTTTCAAGCAATTTATTAATTATAAAGCCCCTTTGAATTATCACTAAAATTACCTTAATTTTTCAAGTGGTTAAAATTACTTTTCCGGTAATTCAAATAATTATCCAAGATAGTTTTATTTTAATAATTAATTTATTGTCTTATATTTTCGAATGATTAAAATCACTATTCGGGCAATTTTATTAATTATTAAAATTATATGAAAAGGAGGCATCACAAGGGCATAGGCAAGAAGCAGAAAAAAGGGCATGCAAAAAGTAGTGACAGAATCTTCCTTGCAGACATTTAAAAAAACCAATTAAAGTTGAGTTCAACAGATTTGGCAAAAGGCCCAATGCATGCACAGAGGTATCATGGTTGTCAGAGTCAAACCACATGCCATATGCCATGATTTTTTCCAGCTCATGGCATAAATTCATCCCGGCCACTGCAGTCCCTACCAGGTACTGCACATTTTTTCTGTCAGCTCAGGGTCCTCTTTCCTATCTCAGCTAGCGGGTTTGGCATTGTATACTTTTTTGCTTATATAATGGGTCACCTCTCTAACAGGTGATCTTACCTTTTTTTGTAATATCTATAGTAAAGATAGCCAGACAACTGCTTAGGGATACAATGATTAGGGGCTACTCACGGATGGGATAATGAATAAATAGCTCTGCACTCTGGTATACTAAAGAGAGCCAGACAACCGCTGGCAGTTTTTTTAATGGGAACAAGTTACAGAAGTGCAATCAATAATTATTTCTCCTACCCTTAGAAACAATGATATCTGGTTAGTGACTGCTAGTTTTCTAAGAGATTGCATTTGTTCTTGTAAGATGTCATTCTGCACATTAGTATAAGTTATTTTTCTAACAACAATGAAAATTAGTTATTCATATACAAAGTGATACCAAGGAAAAATACAGCATCGAAATAAAACTGCTTAGATGAATATAAACACTTCAAAGCAGAGAAATTTATACAAAGAAACTTCCATAAAAATTAAGAACTTTGTCCAACAACAGAGTGAAGTGATATCTGAACATGTACAAAATACCAGTGCAAAGAAATACCATCAACAGATCAAACGGAGGAAAAGTCAATATAGAGGACTGAGCAATTAATATAAAATTGTTTTTGGCCAAAACAATACAATACAACAATCAATTGAGGGAGAAGTGAATATAGAAGAGTGAACAACAAACAACTGTTAAGTAACAGTAATAGATCAAATCAGGAAGCTAAGAAGAGACAAAATACTAGGTGGTGGCTAAATACACCATTGAAAAAAACAAGGCACTGACATGTTGGCAAATGGCAGATCATGACAAAGAAAGAGGCAACAGATATATATGTATGTATGTATGTATGTATGTATGTCATATATGTATGTACGCATATATGTATCTATATATTTATATATATAAATAAAATTGTGCTGAGTGTGTAGGTTGCATTATTTGTCTTGCCTTCTCTGTTATGTTGTCTCTTGACATACATATATGATATACATACATGTGTGTGTGTGCGTGTGTGCATGCGCGAATTTCAATATTTATATGCATGTGTGCATGCGTGCGAATTTCAATACCCAAATATTAACATGTAAGATACACAAAAGTTCATTCTTGAATACATGAAATGCAAAGTAAGAAGTACATGTTTACTGTATGAAGCTTTCTAAATGATGAAAACACAACATTTTCTCCCTCTTTCGCCTTTTTATTAAAACAAAATGCTCCGTATGTGCTTCCAGATGATTATTTAGAATTGAGAATGTCAAAAGTAATACAATGCTCAAGTACTTACATAGTTGTCTGGATAACTGCGTGGCTGAGATGGAGGCCCCCATGGCTGAGTTCCATACAAAGAAGAGGAAGATGGAGGTCCACCCTGACTTGCAACAGAAAACGGAGGTGGTGGAGCTGATGATGAGGCAAGAACAGGGGTGGGATATGTAGTTGGTGGAGCTGGTGATGCAGCGTGGCTAGCAGCAATAAATTGAGGTGGCGTAACTGCTGATGCAGGTAGCCCCTGCGCATTTAGAACTGTACCTGCTACCGAAGAAACTATTGGCCCAGAACTTCTTGGGGGGCCAACTGGTGGATGCATGGCATTGGCTCCTTGAGAGAAAAGAGGCCGCATCGGAGGAGCCCCGTGAGCAAAAGGTGAAGATCCATTGATCACTTCATTAGAAGAATTCACATTCAGTCCAGGTGCAAATGGGAACCCCAACCCATCCTGTGGTGGCATTGCTCCAGGTGGCCTGGAAGGAGGGGCATGAGGTCTTTGCACAAAAGGAGTTGTTACGGGCCTTCCCACATTACTGTTCGGTGTCAATACAGGCATTGGGCCGACATAAGGTGGACCTGCAGGTCTAACAACAGGGCCAGGCCTACCTGTAGTACTAACCACAGGAGGCCCCGATGGCATGACACCCGACGGTGGTGGAGTTGACAATTGCAGTGCACCATGAGGAGCAACTGGGGAAGGAAAAGGGACACCTATACCCATAGGACGACTGCCAGCTGCAACAAATGGAGGAGGGCCAGAATTCTGAATACCTTGAGGTGCTGCACCAGGCCTTGGGGCTTGTTGAGCAGCCCATGGTGGTGGGGGAGGCCTGTTAATATTTAGATTTTGCATGCTACCTGCCAAACCTCCTGTTGAATCCGATGGCATTGGTGTATATGGTCGCTGTGCAGCGGAACCTGTAAAATTGGGATAACCAGGGCGTTCGCCCGGAGGAACTGGAGAAGCCATAGAAATGCAATGCCCAATTAATTTACTCGGCCAAATTTATCTTTTTATGCCAAATTTAATACTGATCAAGCCACTGCCATTGCAACTTCTGTAGACTCAGATCTGAGGCCCCGTTGTCAATTTCTCTCAGTAACTTCAATTACACTTCGATTAAAACCCCAATTACTAAAAGCGCCAATTCAACCCTGCCCTGTAGCTGTCACCCCTGCAATGTACGGATTCCAAACAAAAGTTTAGATCGCTTAATTACGCACCATGATCGTCGATCTAAAAGCATTCTTTCAAATCCCACTAACAATACAGCAAATGCCACATTTAAAGTACAATAATTGAAGTTCGTTTGCGACACGAGGAATCGAACCCATAACCTTCACAACCTGTTGATAAAATTAGGCAACCAAATTGATCTCAAACGATATTTTAGAAAAACTGTAACTGTTGATTTTCAAGACCCAGGGAAGCCTGCCTTAGACCAAAATAAAAGCCAAAAAATGGAATCGCATAAAACAATCACGTAAGTTTTAGAACAAATGTACCTGGATATGTAATTTTTGTTCGTCCACGGCAGAAACAGCAAAATTATTGTTGAAGAGAGATCTCGCCGAAACCTAGCTCAAATTTAACGAAAACACCAGCTGAAAACAGGAATTTTCGATATATATATTTTAAACCTGTGATCAGATCGAATGTTTATTTATGCTTATTTGAACAACTATTTAACATGCAACGGTCGTATTGCTCCTGCGGGATTCGCCTGGACTATAGCTGCAAAGAAATTTAAGTTCTGCGAAAAGAAGGTTCAATGGAGGCCTCTTTGTTACATTTGCATGTTTTTAATATGTTTTTGGAGTCCGCTTTAAAAACTCCTTCAATTGGTGAGTGGAGTGGATTCTATTTTTTATTTTATTTTATCTCGAGGGTTGGCTTGATTCAAACAAGTAGAGAAAAGTTATATAGTTTATTTATTGGAGGGTTTTACGTTAATTAAGAATTTTATTATTTTCTTTTCTTTTAATTTATGTTATTTAATAGTATAATGTTTTAATATTTTAGTTGTATTATTGTATTGAAATTGAAAATTTTATAAAGAAAAAAGGTCTAAATTTTATTATATTTTTTAATTCAAATTAAAATAGTAATAGGTTTGTGAATTAGGGTTTAATAATTTAAATTTATTTTTATTTTTTTATGACTTTTTTTTAATTATATTTTTTAGTTTGGAGGTTTTGTAAGTTGTTTTGATTTTGTAAACATTATTAAAAAAACTATTTAAAATATCATGATTTTTTATTATTTTCTCTTTTAAATAAGAAAGAATTTACTTTATGATGATCAGATGGAAGTCAAATTTAAGGTTTGTTATTTTCAATCAAAACAAAAAAAAATAAGGTTTATTAGTTTTATTAACATTTCACATTATTACATAAGCTCCTTCCACCCCCTTACCCATCATTGTCGTTATGTCTCTCGACGTAATAAGGTGGAGAGTCATAAATATATTTTTTCAATTTCAAAAAAAATAAGTTTTTGTTTGGGCCCCTAATTTTGGTACAAGCCATGGACTTCTAGTGTTGTTTTCATGTTTTGTTGCCCCTACTTCAAGTGCATATATTTGACTCTTTTTGGTACACTTTCTCATTGTGTTTTGTCTCGTGTTGTAGAACAGTTTGGGTTTCAATTCATTTACTTTGTCAAACGCTTATGCAGTTGTTCCAAGTCAGTTCTCGACTCATTACAACTAGGTGCAAACAAGGTAAGTTCCTATAACGCTCAACATTTATCACTCGGTTGCGTTGGCATCTATTCACATAATGCGCAAGCCTTATGTACTCACCCGAAATGCATCAGAGAAAGAACCAGGGCCCGTGTAAGGCTAGTTGTGTCATGGCGCAACTCATTCTTCATAAGACTTGGTCATTGCAACAATGACGTTGGTAGGTTCATTGGTGTAAACCTTTTATGGGCTAGGCTAATGGTCTATTGGTGCAAAGCCTATTTGGGTGGTTCTATTATCTCAAAGGCACATAGCTTTGTTTCATTGGGCTTAGCACCATTCGGTGCTAAGATGGGTCAATAGAAGGCCTTAGATCAAGTTCATATTAGGTTCATGCTTTATACAAAAGTAACATCATTGGGCACACATTCTTATCTATACTTTGGTCATTTCTACAAAGTAGGTTGACGTCATCTTTTACATAGGGACGCCATTAATGACTTAGACCAAAGCTTTGTTGTAACTTAGCATTCATATATTGAAATTACATTATTACAACTATTACATTCACTCCACATTCAAATAACATTAATCAATGACATAACCAAGTAGAGTTAAAATAAGTGCAACCCCATTCTTCATTAATCAAGATTCAAATACAGGGCACAATCCAGAATATGTAAAACAAAGTAAGTGCATAATTGAAAATGCTTAAAAGCTTAGCGACTCACAGGTGAGCATGGGTATATACAAACAAAACCTAAAAGGCATTTGAGTTAAACGTAAGTTATAAGGTGGTTAAATATATAGAACCAATCTTTACAGAGCTTCGTTATACCAATTCCCGTCTCTTGCTTTATGGGTCAAGTTTGGCTTTATAGCAGATAGGAGCATCTTCATGTCAGGGTAGAGGGTGCACGCCATGTGCTGACCTAGAGCCTTGGTTGATCACTATGTTAGCTCCATCACCTTGTACCCTTCGCGTTGAGGTCACCATGTGTAACCACTCAAGAAGATGCCTTGAAAAACTAGGTGCCAAATAACTGCCTACCAATTGGCACTAGATTTACAATGACTCCTCTAGCTGGCGCAAAAGATACCAAAATAGGAATCATACTAAGTGATTACCATTCCAAGATGTCTGTTGAGTTGGTGCGGATCCATATTTAGTCACAAAAGGGTCACAACATTACCCCATACAAAATTGCTAGTCCACCCCTGGACTAGTCTTTCGACATTTTTAGTACGCAGAACTCAAGCATGCTCTCCTTTAGTTCGATGTTGAAGTCCTCAAAACCCTTGATAGCGAGCTTGAGGTCCTCAATGATGTTATCTATCTCTATGAAGGTGACACTGAGTGCAAACACATCTATCTTCTCCAATTTCTTCCTAAAGGCCTCGAGGTTTGCCTTAGCTTTTATTACTCACTCGTCTAAGATTTCTCCTTATTCGTAGGCCTTGGTCTGCAAGGTGCGAAAGAGTGCTTCTAAGCTTT
This sequence comes from Torreya grandis, assembly GCA_037957365.1. Taxonomy (NCBI): domain Eukaryota; kingdom Viridiplantae; phylum Streptophyta; class Pinopsida; order Cupressales; family Taxaceae; genus Torreya; species Torreya grandis. Next base: position 5,617,367 of record JARHVA010000249.1, read on the forward strand.
GTTCCTAGTCTTTCATTTGGGTGCTTAAGGCATTGACCTTCCCTATTATCTAAGTGGGTTCTGACCTACTTGCAGTGTATATCTATGCCATCAACTCCTCTTTCTCCCACTTTGCCTGCTTGAGGTGCACGTTTATGACTGACGCCTGGTTGGAGAAGCTGTAGAAGATGGTGTTGACTATATTTGTGACCTCTTAAAGTTTTGTGAAGAGGTTTTCCACCTCTTTGAGTTTTGTAGCTAACTTCCTTTTTAGCGTGACACATGGGTCCTCCTCTTCTTCTTACATCGGCTCTACCTTCAATCTCAGGAACATCTACTCCACTAGCATGCATACCTTATCAATCTCCAAGAGGTTCAAAGTGTAAATGTCATCTAAAAGGGTTGGCTCGATTGCCTCTATGCGCTTAGTTAGTTACTGCAACTTAAACTTCATGGCCTTTGTTTCCTCTTTTGCATTTAGGGCAATCTTCTTCCATTTTGAAGCCCTAACATCATTCATGATGTTCTTCTATGCAACTTTGAAGGCCATCTGAATGAGTGCATTTGTCGACTTAACTAGGTTCATTGAGTGGGTATTTATGAGAAGGTTATCATGCCCTTCTTCTAATTTATCTATGCCTAATATGGCCTTTTGTAACACCTCAAAGTGAGGTTCATCCATATAGCTATTGTAGACATCAAAAATCCACACACCAGTGATTTCGAATGTCGAAGTTACCCTTGGACCCTCTACAAACCCTTTTTGGACCATCTAACACCTTTCAAGCCTAACCCACCTACCTACACCATGTTTCACCAAATAGGGTAAACTTGACAATCAAGTCCCCTTTCCCTCTGGACCTTGATTGTCGATGGTTAGCCTAACCGTCGACGATCACCCTAACCGTTCACAGTCATGATCCACCGTCTCAACTAAGCATGCAAAGTATTGCTTTGCCTTTTCTAAATATAACTTTCTCTAATTCATGTTACAAGCCTTTGCATGAACAAATTATATTTAGAAGCCCCAATTACACCTTCACTTCCACCTCTTGCTTGCGCCTATAAGAAAGAGAGGCCTGGGAGATCCAATCTATTTGCAATTACTATCAGGAGCTCAAGTACTCAAAGCCCTCTTTTGTAGGTCAATCAAGTGCTTCAACAATCCAATAATCATACCAATGTTATCCATGTCATCAAGCCATTCCATTAAGATCCAACTTACTATCACCTCTCAACCAAGCTTTCAAGTATTGTTACTCTGATGAGATCAAGCCAAATCTTGCCTACAGGCCAACTATGCCAATTACTCATCCAACCCATTTCTGGTAAGACAAGCCCTTATTTGTTACTATTCACATGCTTTATTTCCATTTCATAATTAATTTAGTCTTTACCCAGCCCCCATAATTCATATGTGAATCTCATCAATATGTTGTTGATCAAACCCAATTTTGGCACAGTCAACTGCCAATGATCAGCATAATTACCGTCAGTTAGGCACAACTGTCAATGATCAACCCAACCATCAACGGTCACCTGTGGTAGAAAAAATAGCATGCTGCCTTGACCCACTTATACTTATCTAAATCTAATTTTATAAGTTTTTGATTGTTCAAAGACCCCTTTCAGACCTTCTGAACCATACATTGACCTATTAGCACTAACACTAATTAGTTTATCACTAATTTTATCATTTTAGGATATCTCTTTATCAATCAATTCTTGTTATCAGTTTCAGTACCTTTTAATTATTGATGCAAGCACTTTCTTTCTATTTTATCAACTTAATTATTTTAAAATGGCAGATTGATAGCCCCTAAGGAAGCTCTCACTTATAGGATCTAGCTGCAGCTAGGCAATCCACCCAGCTACTTGTCTAACCAACAAATTTGCTTTAGTTCTTTATTACATGTAGGTCATCCTCCCAAGCCAAAGAGGAGCTCTTCATAATCTTTTGATTCAACACATGCACTTTTTATTAGGTATTCCTACCATAACCCGTATTTCCAATTTTACTACCTTTTTTTGAATAATAGCAAAATTTGAGTGAAACATTATGGCACACCCAGTGGGACTAAGAGTCTTTACCCACATTTTCTTTTCATTTGTATGCTCTCCACTCTATCTATGCTCATAATTAAGACTAAAATTTCTTTTGGGCTTAAAATTAACTGCATCCATTGCTTGTTTTTAACAATAGTTCACTTTGAATTAAAGCATAGTAATCTTATTGTAGCACCACTTTTGTTCCACACACTTGCCAAACCACTTTCATCAATCAAACATCAAAATAATTTGAGGCCACCTAGCGATCACCTTATCCATTCCCAGCAATCCTACATGGAGGTCATTACCAAGAAGAGAACCAACTCAGCTCTTTGGTTGAGTATAAACTTTGGATAATAATATATATTGGCTAAGCACTCGATACCCTTATTGTTGTGGGACTGTGAAGTATGGGGGTAGGCCCCAATACCAAGCCATGTATTGATTCCAATATAGATTATTTTGAGCACCTAAACAGCCTAAAACCAACCATAGACTACTTTTATAGTACGTGATCTACAAGCTAACTTCCATCACACATTCTCATAAACTAAGACATAAGCCAAAAGTGAGATTAAAACTAGTCTTTAGGTTTGATGTATTTCATAGTGTGTGTCTTGATTGCCTTTATCATTTTTTTTTCTTCTTCTTATTTGAGTGGCGAGATTATTATTGTTTTCTCTCCCCTTTCCTTGTATGGTTCTCACTCGTCAGTAGCAAAGAGACCTAGTAGAATAAAACCTGTCACCTAATTCAACCTCTTCTACCCCCTCATCTAGGGAATACATCTTTGAGGCAAAAGATTCACCTCATCCATTAGAAATCCCTACTTTCCCTTAGGTATTCCTCCAAGGAGACATGGATTTTACCACCTTTTTAGACAATAATCTAGTGGTCCTTCAACACTATCTTAACACCTCTTCTCACCATATCCCAGTTTCAACTCTACCTCAAGAGCCTTCTTATGGCATGCCATCCCACCTTATGGAAGGTATCCTTGTTACCACGGTCACCACCCAACCTTTGACCACCCAAGCATCTTCATCTACTAACCCCTTTGACGTTATGGCTAAGAACCAACGTACCCAACCAACTGTTACCCTTACACCTTCCACCCCTACTAATGACTCCTCTACCTTGGGGACAACCCAACCGTTAACCCATCATGTCCCACTTGTAACTGGGGAACCTACCACTGACATCTCCAACCTCCCCTTTGTCAAACCTAGCCCATCAATTAATACCTATTTACCAAGCTTAGGGGTACCTATCCCTTCTACCTCACCACCCATTAACATGAAGGTCACTACCCCCATCTTGTCACCAAACCAACTACCATCCATGCCCCATCCACAGGGACTTCTCAACAATTACCCGTTGCACCCAACCTAGGATACATCCCTAACCCACAAGGGTATATACCCACTACCCAATCACCATCATCCACCTACCCTACCCAACCTCTAGTATCCACATTTCAATATGTGACAGCCTCTCCACTACCAAGGAATTATCAATATGTTGCCCAATCTCAACCACAATATCAGCCTTACAATCCTTTTGGTGCACCACCTCAAACTGACTTAATGAAAGTGCTCATGGATAAAATGACCAAACTTGAGTCATCTATTTTAGGAGCTCATAACATCCTATCCTATGATCAGATTTGTAACAAAGCTATTCATCCTTTTGTTCCTATCAAACCTTACCCTCCTTAATGGGAGCTTTTGTTAGGATTGTGGAGCTAAAAGCTTCACTGATGCAAACAGGAGAGGAGGTTGTAGGAGAGTTGCTGAGTGTCAGAGACACCGGCGTCGGTCAGGCCAACCGACGTCGACAGGATAGGGCAGGAAGGCAACCGACGTCGGTCAGAGATCGGCCGGCGTCGGCGACCCCCAGGCAGACAGGGACCGACGTCGGTCGCCTGTGTGGTTCGACTGCAAGCTATTTACGGGCAGTTAGCTAACGAACCAAGTGTTTGCATGAAGAGATCTATTTTTAGACTGAGAGTTGCGGATCTAATTATTGTAATTAGATGTCTAATTATTGTTTGGATGAGATCTATATAATAGACTCATGGTTGTATTGGAAAAGAGTGCTAGGGAGTAAGAGAGCATAATTATAAGCTCCTTCTGTGTGTGAGGTAGAGCAATGGTGCGTTCCTCCTAGTGCCACAGTACCAGGTGTGTTGGTGCTGGATTGGAGAGCCAGCTGGGTTCTTCAGGAGTGTAGGATCTTGGTCACAGTTGCATGGCCTATATAGGAGATCTACATGGTAAGTAAGATCATTGATCTGCAGGTGTATGTGTGTGCAAGGTCGAGGTTCACAGGTGAGCAAAACCATTGTTTGATTTGCAGGTGTGCAAGGTCATATAGACAGCAACACAACAGGGAGCAGTATCAGGCAGGATCTACTTGGAGTACAGGTGTGTACTCAGATAGAGCAAGAGAGGAAGGCAAGGGAGTTCCTTCCATAAGTATGGTCTGTTGAAGTGCAGGTTATTGCAGGTTCATGGGAGATCTACTTGAAGTACCTTGAGTACTTGTGGAGCACGTGGAGTGCTTGTGGAGTGCGTGGAGCACTTGTGTTATGCGTGGAGCATGGGAGGTGAACACCAACTCTGTATTTGAGTTGGGTGTTGGGACCTGTGAGAGGGAGAGCTTTGGGGAGAAGAATTACTGTTCACTTGAGGTGTGGGAAACCTCTGTAAGGTGGTGGAGAAGAAGTGGCATCTTCTTTATTGTATTCTTTTCTGTATAAAGTGTTAATACAAGTTGTGTATTGTCTCTCATATGCTGTGTTATTCTGAATTCTAGTTACTTGGTGAATCTGGTTTATTTCCGCATTTTAAGTTGCTTGAAGTTTGGTAATCAATTGTATGTTTCCGGTTTTGCATCTTGACAAGTGGGATCAGAGCATGTTTGTTGTTCTAGATTCCTGACAAGTGGTATCAGAGCTAAGGTTGCAGGAAGCAGGTTGTGTTTTGGTTACAGGGCACTCTCAGGGGTTTCTGATTGAGTGGGAGTAGAGCAACGGCAGATCAAAGTAAGCTAAGAATGGAGGAGTTGAAAAGCACAGACGGTTACTCACGGTCTGATGGAAAGAAAGTGCAGGTAAAAGAACATTGTTGGTTGGTAACAGATCAGCATGAAGAAACTGAAGATACAGATGTAGCAGGTGTTGTTGCACAGGATGTGTTTGCAGGTTTCTTGGATAAAGTTGAATCTTGGATAAAAGATTCGGTTGCCTCTTTCCATGCAGCCCCAGGTAGAGGAGCCAGTAAGCCTTGCCAAAGAATTGGCAAAGGGGAAGTGAAGCTGAAATTGCAGGCGGCCAACACACAGATGTTGATGAAGGTCATGCAGGTCCCAGGTTTGGAGATATGGCTAATTTCTTCAGAAAGATTGGGTGATGAGAGATGCACAAGAACTCTCACAGCGGTAGCACTTAAATTAGCTGGTGGTAAGAAAACAGGTATTCTTTATCTACTTGTTTATATTACTGATTCTTCTTCTGTTGCGGAGACGTGGCTTCGTAGGCTTGGTCACATGAGCAGGAAGGAGATGCATGTTCTTAAGCGGAAGACAGATATATTTGATAGGCTTAAGAACTGGAAAGCCTTGGTGTTCTTGGAGGAGATGGCGGACAGAGTTCAGTGGATGAGGCTGGATACATCTGAGCAGGGCAGTTTGGACATGGAGATTGATCCAAAGGAGCTCGCGGGTAAAAAGTCATCACTCACAGGCGAACACAGGTACCGGCGTCGGTCATGAGGAACCGGCGTCGAACAGACAGGTGCCGATGTCGGTCATGTGCAGACCGAAGCCGGCAGTGTTGGGCAGGGTAAGACCGGCGTCGGTCATGGGACCGACGTCGGCAGTATGTAAGACCGATGTCGGTCAGGAGGACTGACATCGGCAGCAGGGACACCAGCGCTGGCAGGTTGGTAGTCAGGTACAGACGCATGGAACCGACGTCGGTCGAATGCAGACTGTGGAGTGACCGAGGTCGGTCACTGTAACGAATTTTGGGTGGACAGCAAGCTGTCAAGGAGTCTCAAACACCCATACGGAGGACTGAAGGCGTAAGTAGGCCCTCAAATTCGTGTTCCTCTTCTTCATACTTGTTGCTGATTGTAGAGCAGGAAGGATCCAGGAAACAGGTGTGAGCTAGGCAGGATTATGATGCAGAACCAGATGGGAGTCTTGGTAGGTTTGCCAGCTGGATGAAAGCACAGAGACGAATGGATTCCTTAGTAGAAGAATAGAGAGAACGGATACGTGAGATGGAAGACCAGGCATATGGTCTTGAGGAGCTGCAGGACAGTTGTACCAGGTTTGACAGGTGGAGGACAAAGCATGGCTTCAGTCGATGTCAGGGTAACTACTGTGGTTTGACTTACCAGGAGGATGATGGTCATGACATCATTCTGTTACTGTATGTGGACGGTATGTTTTGCTATAGCAGGTTAGTACATACAGGGTTTTCTGAGCTAAGGGTAAGATTAGTTCAGTGGCATGTCAGGGGGGAGTTTTGAGCAGTGAAATTCTTTGACATGGGAGGCATGGAGATCACAGGTTGATTTTGTCTCGAGTGGGAGCTGATGTGAATCAGGTGTTGGCGAGGTTCGGGATGCAGAACCAGAGCACACTAAGGGCTGGACAGGTACAGTGTCCGAAATCACATGAGGTCTGGTATAGACCTGAGTATTCCCATGCAGTGGGAGCTGTCAGAGTTAGGAGCCAATTCGGGGAAGTGGGTTCTCAGGTTTTCTGAGAGGGACCGGCAGCAAGTGTTGCTATGCAGGGTCAGGACTTCACTACATGGTGTTGTAGGTTCGGATGTGGCAGGGTACTCGGATGACAGGAGGTACATCACAGGTTGTGTGGTGTGTTGTCTTCAGGTGGGAGCTTGAAGAGGGATACAAACCAGGAAACAAATTAGACAGAGTACAGGTACAGGTACAGTGCAGCTATTTATCTCCAAGTGGGAGATTGTTAGGATTGTGGAGCTAAAAGCTTCACTGATGCAAACAGGAGAGGAGGTTGCAGGAGAGTTGCTGAGTGTCAGAGACACCGGCGTCGGTCAGGCCAACCGACGTCGGCAGGATAGGGCAGGAAGGCAACCGACGTCGGTCAGAGATCGGCCGGCGTCGGCGACCCCCAGGCAGACAGGGACCGATGTCGGTCGCCTGTGTGGTTCGACTGCGAGCTATTTACGGGCAGTTAGCTAACGAACCAAGTGTTTGCATGAAGAGATCTATTTTTAGACTGAGAGCTGCAGATCTAATTATTGTAATTAGATGTCTAATTATTGTTTGGATGAGATCTATATAATAGACTCATGGTTGTATTGGAAAAGAGTGCTAGGGAGTAAGAGAGCATAATTATAAGCTCCTTCTGTGTGTGAGGTAGAGCAATGGTGCGTTCCTCCTAGTGCCACAGTACCAGGTGTGTTGGTGCTGGATTGGAGAGCCAGCTGGGTTCTTCAGGAGTGTAGGATCTTGGTCACAGTTGCATGGCCTATATAGGAGATCTACATGGTAAGTAAGATCGTTGATCTGCAGGTGTATGTGTGTGCAAGGTCGAGGTTCACAGGTGAGCAGAACCATTGTTTGATTTGCAGGTGTGCAAGGTCATATAGACAGCAACACAACAGGGAGCAGTATCAGGCAGGATCTACTTGGAGTACAGGTGTGTACTCGGATAGAGCAAGAGAGGAAGGCAAGGGAGTTCCTTCCATAAGTATGGTCTGTTGAAGTGCAGGTTATTGCAGGTTCATGGGAGATCTACTTGAAGTACCTTGAGTACTTGTGGAGCACGTGGAGTGCTTGTGGAGTGCGTGGAGCACTTGTGTTATGCGTGGAGCATGGGAGGTGAACACCAACTCTGTATTTGAGTTGGGTGTTGGGACCTGTGAGAGGGAGAGCTTTGGGGAGAAGAATTACTGTTCACTTGAGGTGTGGGAAACCTCTGTAAGGTGGTGGAGAAGAAGTGGCATCTTCTTTATTGTATTCTTTTCTGTATAAAGTGTTAATACAAGTTGTGTATTGTCTCTCATATGCTGTGTTATTCTGAATTCTAGTTACTTGGTGAATCTGGTTTATTTCCACATTTTAAGTTGCTTGAAGTTTGGTAATCAATTGTATGTTTCCGGTTTTGCATCTTGACAAGTGGGATCAGAGCATGTTTGTTGTTCTAGATTCCTGACAGCTTTCGAAATTTATCAAATTTCAAAGCAAGGAGGACCCCCAATAGTACCTTAGGGCTTTCAGGCATGCATGCTACATGATTACTTAAGATGATGCCCTTTTCCTTCGAACCTTCCCCATGTCTTTATCTGGTCCAATACTTGACTGATATAGTGCCCTTACTAAGCATTCCATATTTTCTTTCACCCAACTAGCACAAGTCTTCTTGGATCACTTTTCCATTAACATTTGCAATAAGGTCTCTATCATTGACCTCTATTCTATCAAACAATTCGACGATGAGTTCATTGCCAATTTTGTTGCCCATTAGAGAAGCTTGATTTATCAGCTTTCATTTTCCTTGCCGCAACCTGAACTTATAGAACTTTTTGCTCAAGCTTGTGTCAAGCATATATCTTCTACACTGCATGTCTAGAGCTTTAAGACCTTTGCTAAGGCTTTTACCATGGCACATGAGCTAGAAAATTGAGCTATAGATAAGGGTAAATTGAGGTTATGAAATAATAACTCTACCTTCAAGACCAATGAGACCTCTTCCTCCAAACCAAGCAACCAAGCCAATACCAAAACCAAGACCAAGGGAACCACAAATGTCATTGTCCTTAAAATCGCCCCTTCACCCAATGTTAACCAACAAAATTCTCCCATTACCTCCAATCCAAATGCAAGAAACCCAAAGCAACCAAAAATAATTCACTCCACTTAGAGAATCTTACACCTCAGTTCTGGAGAAGCTACTAAAATCTAACCTTATAAAACTTCCACCTATCAAACCTCCCCAATAATTTGATTCTTCTCATCCAACACCTGCTTGCTACAATGAGAATGATCTCTGTGTTTTTCATCAATTAATTGGACATGACGTCAGTCAATGTAATACTTTCAAGAATATTGTTTAGAGTCTTATCGATAAAGGGGAAGTCATGTTGGATAATCCTAATGCCCCTTAAAATCAAGCTATTGACATCTTCAAGAAACCTTTTCCCAACCATGCCGTTATAAAAAATGAGGACATACAGGCTGAATTCTCTCATGACACCTACACGGTCAACATGGTTCGTGATACACCTACCCATGAGGATCCAACCATTCAATCTACCTGCTCTTCCCCCACCTCACTTACAGAGGTAGAAGAGTCATCTTCCCCTCCTTCAGAGATTCAACCCGAGGAGTTTCCTTTTTCCGTATCCACCTTCATAGAAGCTTTGGAATCATCACATTCTACCCCAATAGGCACATCTAAATAACTGAACATTCATGATTTTCCACCTCCACTAACTACTTTACAAAACACTACTCCTATGGATATTGTTCCTAAAGGAGAAGCATTTATATCAATACCTCCCATGGATGAGCTATTTATCTCAACCTTACTTCCCTCACCTACGAAAATCAACCAACCTCCCCAACCTACAAGTATGTCTCTTACCCATAAGACAAAACTAGTACACAAACCTTTTTCCACATTAGTGCGGAAATAAAAACTTACCCTGAAACTAGATATGGATCAAGCAACTTTTTGGAAATATTTAGACCTCCCTTACATCAACAAACCTGAACCTTATAGCACACCTTTAACCAACCAATCTATCATCTTTCCACCACCTCTTAAACCAATCAAAAATTCTACCAACATCTCATGTTCCCCACCAATTGAAGTAAACATACCTCAGACAAGTAAACCACCAAACAAACCTATTAGAAACCTCGGTATCTTCCCCATACAGAGTTTGGTTTGCCCATCTCTTAAAGTGGAATTGACCTTGTCTAAACCTCCACCCAAACCTCAACCCGAGCCAACTAAAAGAGCAAAACCATTGAATAGCCACATGCCTAGGGTTTTCCCTTCTTCTGCCCTACCCTCTATCTTGAGTCCTCATCCATCAACTTTACCCAAATAATAAATTCCTTTTAACATATGTCATCCACTGCTACTAGTTACACCTACCCAATTATTGTCTGATACACCGATCTTTCCTAAACTACTGGTAGCCAAATTATCAACCTCGAACCCTCCAACCACTAACATGCCCAAACCAAAACCATTACCTAGAAACATCACCTCACCCAAGATTTCTCTTACCAAACCTGCTACTATGAAAGCACCCCACTTACCAACCAAAATGATAACCCCTAAACCTTTCCCACCTCTTGTTATTTTTCAAAGGTTGTTACAATCTTTGTACCTCACCTTACCTCTTATCAGACCCTTTGATCCACTTAGTTTGAAACTGTTGGGTGAATATTTTGTCACCAGCTAACTGAGGGAAAAATAGGTGTTTCAACCACAACATAAAGATATTTATCGGCCAAAACATGTAGGTTTACCACATCAAAATGGGACAAATCTCTCCTCTCATAAAGGGGAGGTTACCTATAACTATGATATATTAATATACTATAAATATAAGTTGAAAATAACACTCAGGGTAGGATAAAACTATCCATCTATCTTTTTTCAGAGATGATGTTCATAGACATAGGAGAATTCCTTAGTGATTACTGGAGGTACTTTTCTTCTTTCAGAAGTAATACTCAGTCAACAGCAAGATTCCTTCCTGGGTAGTAAAAGTAACTGGACGCAGTAACACAGTAGGATGAAGTGTAGCACAAAGTCTCCACCTCAACTGCTAAAGAGTGAAATATACGAAGGACAATGGGGGCACAAAGTCATCCCAAGATCCTTTACATAGATACATAAAACAACATACTAAAGACCATTGTGGCAGCACAGTCTCTCCACAGTCGGCTTCAGGACACCTTCCTGATTACTTCCACTAGTTCTGCTTGTTAAATTAAATGGACAAGAATGCTTCTAGGAAATAGACATAAGAATAATTTCCTAAATAACACAAGTTATTCTAGCACAAAGTCTGAAAGGCCACTTATTTTCTCATTCAAATAAAGAAATATGATTAACAATCTGAGCTCAAAGTCTTAAGAAATGCCTTTCAATTTGGGCAGAGTTTTGCTTCTATAACAGAGAGATCTCCTTAAAACAATAAGAGAGATTACAATATATAGGGCTCCAAGAAAGACTTGGGTGCTTTGTTTCATGAAAATGGCCCATGTTGCATTCAATGCCTTGAATGTATTTATGTGAAAGAGCCATGCTAGAATAGGTCATCGACCTTAACTTTGTCATTCTAAATCATATCAAACGTCCTTTCCTAAGCATGGATTGCCTGGTTTTATTTATGATGCTTACACGACTGTCCATTTGCCTTTACTTAATGAAGAAAAACAAGACTGCGCCATTGAATGTTCATGCTCTTTGATGTCCACCTGGTGGACTATTTCACCTACTAGAAATAACTCTCCTGCAAATATTTTTAGATTTTCTGTAGTTGTTCTCTTTTTTTCTTGCCACATCTTGTCCTTCCTTAGCGATCTGAGCTCTCAAGCTATCTTCTAGCTTTTTATTGGCTCCTTCAGCTTCTTCTTTAGCCGATCATTGAGTTTGTTCACAAGGTTTGCGCCATATTTAAAAATCAACAAATATTTCATTACCTTGAATTTGACGTCTGTGGGGATGTCATGATCACTTAGTCGCTTGAACTACTTTGAACCTTGAACCTTGGAGTGCATCAGTTTAATGGTTCAAAGTGGTCCAATGGTCGGCGGTTCAATCAGCTCTTCTGTTCACTCAACTCTTTGGTTCAATCATTCTTTGAACCCTTTGGTTGAACTCCTGGTTGAAATTCTTTTGCTTCTTCCATTTGCTTGAAGCTTCCTTTCTGCACTTTGAAATTCTTTGAACATTTGAACCATTTCAATTGAAAGTTCAACGGTTCAACAGTTCATTCTCTTTCTTTGAATCCTTTTATTCTCTAAGTCTTTTGGTCTTATTGAGCTCGTTGAACCTTTGAACTCATTAAACCATTTTACTTCAAGGTTCAATAGTTCAACCTTCACTCTTCGAAGCCTTCTTTTCTTTAAGTCTATTGAAGTCTTTGAACCTTTGAACCCATTGAACCTTTGAACCTTGCAAAGGTGGGGTTCAATTGTTCAACGGTTCAAAGTGATTCATTCTATTTGTTTGAAGCCTGTCGATGGACCTTTGATTGAACCTCGGCATTGAACCAGCCTTGAAAATGCCTAAGTGTTGGAACTTCATTCTGAGAAAGCCTGCCTGTTGAACCTGTGAGTTTTTTAGCTGAGAAGACTTGAATAATTGAAGAATTTGAATACTTAGAACATTTTTGAGAAGGGAAGAGATCATTTTGACTTCAGGACCAAAATAGTTGATATGTTGTCTCCAAAAACAAGTGAAAGATTTTGGGAACAACAGCTGGCTCCAGTTGGGGAACTTCCATCGATTGCAAAAACAATTGAAGGGAGTAGAATCTAGAATCTCAGTGCCTTCATGTATGCCATTGGGCTACGGAGTCATGCTACCCAAAAAGAAAGGTGCAAGAATAAAATAAAACAAACCAAACAAAACTAAACTAAAGACTATACAAATATGTACAACTAATGTCATATGATACTTCAAGGATTTAAGTGCTTCAGATGCTGCCCACTGTGAGGTAGTGAAAAGGGTGTGTCGTCTTGATATATCAGAAAGAAACCATTTTCTCCCCATAAGAGATGATTGGCGAATGGACCTCTCCATCAGGAATTAACTTTTTTGTGCATTCCTTTTGGTTCTCTCCTCTTGCCCCACATCAAGACTTGATTTTCAGTCTAAAAATCACGAATCCTTGTTCTCTTGTAGAAGAGTTTCTTTTCTAATGTTGACGTGCAATTGTATAGTCCATTACCATAATTTTTTGTTATTCTCATTTAGTTCAGCACATGATTTGATTGTCAGCATCAATCACCTATTAATGATTGGCATTGTCAGGCACACTTAGTCGAAAGACCAGCTCAATAGTGTACTTCTGCTCTTCAAAGTTTTTGTGAAGAACCAAGAAGGTCGTAGAGACAACCAATGAATCTACACGACTATGAAGCTCTCTGGGCACTGCAAATATATTGAAAACATCAAAACTTTCAATACGGTCCCATACCAAACTATGGTAATGGCACAATATTTTTTTCTTGGTTTGACATAGGTTCCTCACCCAACAAACCATCAATTCAACATCTCTTTTCGTGTGAAGGAGTTTGACACCTTTGTCTTGAGCAGCCTTCAACCCGAGTAACAAAGATTCATACTCGGCAGTGTTGTTGGTGTTGCTAAACTACAACTTGTATGAAGAAGGAAAAATATCTCCTTGAAGAGATATTAGAACAATCTCGGCTCTCGCACCGGTAGAAGAATAGCTGCCATCAAATTTCAGAATCTAGACATTATTAGAGACTGATTTTTTTTCAAATTCCTCCTAGTTAGGGAGGGAGGATTCTTTTGCATCTGAACTTTGCTCTACCAATTCTCTTACTATCCTATTTGAACTTTTTGGATTGTCACCTACAAGAATTTCATCAAATAAAATAGGGACATCCTTTGTAGACAGGAAAAAGTTACCCATTCTTGAAGACTCAAACAAAATTTGAGCTTCAGGGGTCGACGTTTGGGTGACAATATATTTTGCCTCCTTCTCAAGAAGTAACCTTTGCATGATGCCCTTCATAGGGATCCTTGCCTCAGATACTTCTATGCTCAATTCTCCACCAACATCCTTGTAAAAGATTTGACCAAGAAGGATGTTGTAGGAGGCTGGGACGTCAGCCATCAGGACTGTTATCTTAATTCTTTTTCTTGGAAAGGCCACAAATGCAAACTGGGCATCTTTGATTTGTTCCAGCAAAGGGACTTGTTTGTTTTCCATGGAGAAGCATCTCCAAAATATCTTGGTCAGCGTGAGGCTAAGAGATTTAGCCACTTTGGCGGGCATGATGTTGTCAGATGTGCCTGAGTCTATGATGTAATTATTTAGCTGATGTCCATTTATCAACAGGGAGACATAAAACGGTTCTATCTTTCTAGGGGTAGCTGGAGGAGTAATGACAAGGTTATTTTGGGTGAATGTGTTCTTGGGGGGACTAGGAGTTGCCTTCAAATTTTCTTGTCCTGCAGGGACGACTTTATTCTTCACACATTGAACTAACCTATCCAACTGCTCAGGGTTAGATTGCAAGAATTTAAATTTAGTCATTTAAATTTTGGTCTTTTTAACATGGTCAAGTATATCAAATGACTTAAATGAATTGGGAATAGGGGAAGGAAGTTCATCCTTCTAGTTTTTTGGGGGTGTGGGACTAGTCTGTGAATTTAAAGTTGAAGATGAAGGAATGTTTGAAGTACTTACTTTTTTACTACTCACCGGGTCCTTTAATTGAAAAGGCAGAGTATTCCCCCATTTAACAATCAAAATTGTTGGTTGATATTCTTCCCCTATTTTTTTATCAGTTTGTTGAGATAACTGGTTATGGGACCTGGTAAATACTGCATATGATCCATCAAATGCTTCACTTTTACTTTTGGGTTCATCCTGGTAATTCAAGAAACCAATGTTGGAGTCACCAACTGATTCTTCTTGGTCTGCTGTAAAGAGGTCAGCATCATCTTCTTGATCAAACTCAGGTTGGAAAGGAAAATCATGTTCAGCTTCACAATAACCAGCTGTTGAGTTAGCTAGAGATGCTTCAATGGCAAGCTTCCCCTGTGGGGGAGGAAGGCAATTTGGTTGCCCTTGATTCTTGGTAGCGTTGCCTTGATATGACTGATTGGGAAATGTCTTCCTTTGTATATCTCGATATGAAGGAGTAGACATCCCTTGCACCATTTTTTTTTTGAGAGCTAGCAACTCATTTGTTAGCTTTTGCACCATGGGATCAGTGGTGCTTGTAGATGGATTTTCAGAGGATGAAGAAGATTTACCTTTGTTAGGATCTCTCATTGTCTTCTCAACCAAGATGAGATCATCTTCCACCTCAGTAGCCAAATCCTACACTACAATAAGGTCTATGTAGCCAGCACATCTCAGTAGAAAACTCATTTCAAGTAGTTGAGAGTTGATGAATAAGCATTTGAGATTCTCAACTGTTCGCTGAGCAATTGTATGAATCTTATTTCTTAGCTTGTCGAACTTGGCTATGAAATCTCTCATTAGTTCATGAGGCTCCTTCTTTATTTATGTGAGCTGAGCCAGTAGGGCATGCACATCTTCTGTAGGCTTAAACTTAGCTTCAAATTTGGCTTTGAGAGTGTTCTAATCAGTCACTGACTAAGCTTGTAAATGGTAGAACTAGTCTGCAGTAGCACCTTGTAATGTCTCTATGAATAGCCTGACTGCTACGTCTTCATACTCCACACCTATCATGCCACAGGCTATGTTGAAGCCTACAATATGTTCATCAGGATGAACTCTATCATCACTAAAGAATTTGGGGAAATTCTTCTTTGAACTACGTGGTAGCTCATGTAGAAGTGGGGTTAAATTGAGTGGGCCAAAAGAGTTACTCTAGGGGCCTTAAGCTGCCATTGTATGACTGTGGAAAGGGGGGATAACAGATCTTGGTGGGGTATGTATGGGAAAAACTCTACTAGTAGAGAAAAAAGAAGCTCTACCTTGTATTGGTTACCTAGTGTTGGTAGGAGGAAGACTCCTAGTTCATTGAAAGTGAGGTTGTGGAGGAAATAAATCAAAATTGCTCTGTTGCACCAACTCAAAAATAGGGTCAACAACACCTTGAGCTTTTTGGCTTCTTGTATAGCATGGAGCTGCTAGATTGTACAATAAAAATGAAAAAGAATGGGCCCTGCTTCAGCTTGGAACTTGAGGCTCTGAACTACTCATTCTTCTCTAGTAGAGTCACCAAAAATTGTTGGCATGGAGCTGGTAGAGTAGACAATAAAAATGAAATGTTCGATCCTCAGAATCTCTAGTTTCACAAATCAGAGTATCTAATGGAAATGGATAAGGATACAGAGATGTAAAAGAACTAGAACAACTCATTCGATCCCCAATGGAGTCGCCAAAAACTGTTAGGTGAATATTTTGTCACCAGCTAACTGAGGGCAAAATAGGTGTTTCAACCACAGCATAGGGAGATTTATCATCCAAAATGTGTAGGTTTACCACATCAAAATGGGACAAATCTCTCCTCTCATCAAGGGGAGGTTCCCTATAACTATGATATATTAATATACTATAAATATAAGCTAAAAATAACATTCAAGGTAGGATAACACCATCCATCTCTCTTTTTTCAGAGATGATGTTCACAGACATAGGAGAGTTCCTAGGTGATTACTGGAGGTACTTCTCTTCTTTCAGAAGTAATACTCAATCAACTGCCAGATTCTTTGTTGGATAGTAAAAGTAACTGGATGCAGTAACACAGTAGGATGAAGTGTAGCGTAAAGTCTCCGACTCAATTGCCAAAGAGTGAAATATACAAAGGATAATGGGGGCATAAAGTCATTCCAAGATCCTTTACACAGATATAGAAAACAACACATTAAAGACCATTGTGGTAGCATAATGTCTCTCCACAGTCAGCTTCAAGACACCTTCCCGATTACTTCCACTAGTTCGACTTGTTAAATTAAATGGACAAGAATGCTTATAGGAAATAGACATAAGAACAATTTCCTAAATAACACAAGTTATTCCTGCACAAAGTCTGAAAGGTCACTTATTTTCTCATTCAAATAAAGAAATATGATTAACAATTTGAGCTCAAAGTCTCAGGAAATGCCTTTCAATTTGGGCAGAGTTTTACTTTTATAACAGAGAGATCTCCTTAAAATAATAAGAGAGATTACAATATATAGTGCTCGAAGAAAGACTTGGGCACTTTATTTCATGGAAATGGCCCATGCTACATTCAATGCCTTGAATGTATTTCTATGAAAGAGCCATGCTAGAACAAGTCATTGGCCTTAACTTTGGCATTCTAAATCATATCAAACATCTTTTCCTAAGCATGGGTTGCCTGGTTTTCTTTATGATGCTTACCTAGCTGTCCATTTGCCTTTACTTAATGAAGAAAAATAGACCGTGCCATTAAATGTTCACGCTCTCTAATGTCCACATGGTGGACTATTCCACTTACTGGAAATAACTCTCCTATAAATATTTTTAGATTTCTTGTAGTTGTTCTCTTTTTTCTCACCACATCTTGTCCTTCCTTGGTGATCTGAGTTCTCGGGCTATCTTCTCGCTTTCTGCTGGCTCCTTCGACTTCTTTGGCCAGTCGTTGAGTTTGTTCACAAGGTTTGTGCCATATTTGAAAATCAATAGATATTTCATTACCTTGAATTTGACATCTGTGGGGACGTCATGATCACTTAGTCGCTTGAACTACTTTGAACCTTGAACCTTGGAGTGCATCGGTTCAATGGTTCAAAGTGGTCCAATAGTCGATGGTTCAATCAACTCTTCTATTCACTTAGCTCTTTGGTTCAATCGTTCTTTGAACCCTTTGGTTGAACTCCTTGTTGAACTTCTTCCATTCACTTGAAGCTTCCTTTCTACACTTTGAACTTCTTTGAACCTTTGAACTATTTCGGTTCAAAGTTCTACGGTTCAATAGTTCATTCTCTTTCTTTGAATCCTTTTATTCTCTAAGTCTTTTGATCTTATTTAAATCATTGAACCTTTGAACTCATTGAACCATTTTGTTTCAAGGTTCAACGGTTGAATAGTTCAACCTTCACTCTTCGAAGCCTTCTTTTCTTTAAGTCCGCTGAAGTCTTTAAACCTTTGAACCCATTGAACCTTTAAACCTTGTGGAGGCGGGGTTCAATGGTTCAATGATTCAAAGTGGTTCATTCTATTTGTTTGAAGCCTGTCGATGGACCTTTGATTGAACCTCGGCGTTGAACCAGCCTTGAAAATGCCTAAGTGTTGGAGTTTCTTTCTGAGAAAGCCTGCCTGTTGACACTATGAGTTCTTTAGCTGAGAAGACTTGAATAATTGAAGAATTTGAATACTCAAAACATTTTTGAGAAGGGAAGAGATCATTTTGGCCTTCAGGACCAAAATAGTTGATATGTTGTCCCTAAAAATAAGTGATAGATTTTGGGAACAACAGAAACCAGCTCGGTATGACAATCATCAAATATGTTTCTATCATAAGACACCTGTACATGACATAGAGAACTACAAAACTCTCTAGGCCATTATCCATTAGCTTTATGATGAGGACAATCTCTTACTAAAAGTGCTTTCCTTGACCGATCTACCAAGGCACCCATTGGCCATTTGCCAATGCATACTAGATCCTCCATTCTCACCTCATAATGATGGTAAACCCACCCAACCTCCTATCACATCATTATCCTCTATCCATATTGTTAATGTGGTCACACGATCACAACTAAGAGACAAAGGGAAAGCCAAAGTGTCCATTCCATGGACATACTCACCTACTCATCCTAAACTAAACTTGATCCAACCCTCTACATCCTGAGCTCCACCCAAAGTAACCTTCTTAGGCACCTCTAAGGGTAATCCTTTTAAATCCATTATGAGGATCATTCTTAAACAAATTCACCAAACTCCATCTAAGATGAGCCTCTATGAGCTCATTTCCACCTCACGTCACCTTTGCAAGGCCATGATAAAGGCTATGCAAGCTATTGAGGTCAGATCGGGAGACTCCCAACCTATAGAGGCCTTTGTGGGTGCTCTCTAACTCTCAACCCTTATTACTTTCTAGGACTCATAGATACCTTCCATCCACTACAAAGACTCAGATCCACCTCTCTTTATTACTGCCCATATCAACCAAACCCATGTTAAAGAGGTTATGATCAATGGGGGAGTTAGTATTAACATCATCTCTTCCCATGCCTATGATCAACTTAAGCTACCAGACAATGTTATGTATAAAACTTTAACCATCCTTAGATCCTTTAATGACGTTATGACCACTACCTTGGGAACTGTTGTGCTTCACATTCATCTAGGACCTTGTACGCTCCCTAGACTTTTCTATGTGGTCGAAGGTAAATTCTAGTACAATTTTTTACTAAGGAGACCTTAGATCTATGCCATGGCTTGTGTACCTTCCACCCTCCATCATTGTGTCAAGTTTGAACATGAAGGTCAGGTGGTTACCATAAAAATTGACCCTAGCCCTTTCGCAGCATGCAATATGACCTACCGACCTAATGATGTTCTCCTACCTCCATCCAAAGCATGACCAAAACCACCACCCAAGAAAGCTGAAGCCATTGCTTCCCCTCCTACAAAAGCATCTGCCAGTTCATCTATTTCTATGGACCAAATACTCAGCACTGATCCCTTGGAGTCTACCTTCCAACATCATACCCTTAGAGAATACCATCTCCTCACCCTGGATGCCCTCCTTACCCCCTAAGAATATGGGAAACTCAACTACCAATCAAATTAGGACCCTAACAATTGAGTCATTATTCCTTTAAGACCTCCTAGCTATCAAACTCACTTCATTTATAGGGGAATTGACAAGCCACTTAACACTGTCATCATTCCCTCTCCACCTCAACCATTCACCTCCACCTTCTCTTATTTGGACAACCCTGACTTTGCCAAGCTATAACTTCATAGGTGTGCCTGGAAGGGATTTGGTTTAAGATGATATGAACATGACCCACACACATTGACCCTGATTGAGACCTAAAAACCTCATGAGAATCATGGCCTCGGCTTCATTTTACCCAATAAGAAAAAGACCAAACAAACTACCCCTACCATTGTCGAGGAAGAAACTCCTTCGTCACCAACAACCCCTTTTCCTGTGAGTGAGCATGAGGACATCATCCCACCCAACTTTTTTTTTCTATCAATGTGATTACCCTCAGCCCCTTGACTTATCAAATGGAAGGGGCATCCATATCCATCCCTTTGACCTACTCTAAAGTCGTGGGAGAAGACTTTCCTACCATTAACATTGTTTAGTGTCAAGATGATGATGTTATTCTCACCTAATTTAGTGCATCAAATTCCTTTATCCATGAATCTTTACCTCCAAAAACGTCAACCATGTTGAATGAATCTACCACAAATGTTGACATAGGCACTCTGGATAACCCCCACATCATCAAACTTGGCCAAACTCTCACCTCCGAGGAATTATAGGACTTGTCTACCTTCCTCCAAGACCATAGTTTTGCATTCGCTTGGTCATATGTCAATATGCTTGGTATTGACCCAACCATTTCCATTGACAACATCATAACCAATCATGACACCAAACCTGTTAGATAAAAACTTTTTCGAATGCACCCTCATAGAGCCCTCCTTGTCAAAGAAGAACTTCAATGCCTCCTTTCTATCAACTTTATTCAACCCATTGATTATTCCTAATGGGTTTCAAATATCATACCTATCACTAAAGCCACAAGGGGACTACGTATTTGTGTGGACTTTTGTGACCTCAACCTCCCCTACCCAAAGGATGACTTTCCTCTACCTAACATTGACCAACTCTTTGATTTTATAGTAGACCATCAAATGTTGTCACTCATGGATGGATTCTTGGGTTATAATTAGATTTTGATTGCCTTTGAAGATCAACACAAAATGGTCATTGTCACCCCATGGGGAATTTTTGTTACAAAGTCATGCCCTTCAGTCTTAAGAATATTGACGCAACTTACCAATGAGCCATGACATATTTTTCATGACCTTATCCATACAATCGTCGAAGACTATGTGGATGACCTTCTCGATAAGTCTAAGCTCTGTAAAGACAAATTAGCCATTCTTAAGATTATCTTTTAGTGAATTATTCATTATCACGTCTGCCTCAATCCTAATAATGTATTTTTGGGGTCTTGTCAGGCAAACTTCTTGGCTTCATCATTTCCCTTTGAGGAATTAAGGTTTATCCACCCAAAATCAAAGCCATCTTCGAGATGTTACCTTTGACCAATCTTAAACAACTCCACAGCTTGCAGGGGAAACTTTAGTCTATTCATCACTTTATCTCCCAACTCTCTGATCAGTGTCAACCCTTTCACCACCTCTTGAAAAAAGATGTCTCTTTTAAGTGGAATGTTTATTATCAAAAGGCCTTTGATGCACTCAAAGAGTACCAACTATCTCCACTTGCCCTTACACCTCCTAAGGATGACCAACCTTTCCACCTCTATATCTCTGCCATAGACCACTCCCTAGGGGCAATGTTTGCCCATTGGGATGAACAACATAAGGAGCAAGCCATCTATTACATTAACCGCACACTTATTGAATATGAGACTCGATACACACATGTCAAGAAACTATGTCTAGCCCTAGTCTTTGTGGCCACCAAACTTTGCCACTACCTTCTTAACCACAAAACTTTTGTCATAACCAATATCGACCCCCTCAAATACATACACTCCAAACCATACAAAAACCAGTGTATGGCTAAGTGGCTCATGGTTTTAGCTAAGTTTGACCTTGAGTTCCTTCAACAGAAGTCAATCAAGGGGCAAGTAATTACCGACCAACTATCTGAGGCACCCTTAGCGAACAATCAACATCCCCCTCTTGCATTTCCAAATGAGTCTATCATAAGCCTATCTCAAACATATTTCACTAATCATGTAACCATGTTTTTTAATGGTTCCAAACATCAGTGTGGTAGGGGAACTAGTATTATCCTTGTCCCCCTTATCGATGAACCACTTCCCTTATCCTTTAAACTCATCTTTAAATGCACCAATAATGTGGCTGACTATGAAGCCCTAATGATAGGTCTCCAAAATGCCCTAGCCTTAGGAGTCAGAACAATCAATATGTTTAGGGACTCCTAGCTTTTGGTTAACCAAGTCAAGGGTGTTTACCAATGTAAGAATGAAATAATGCAGTTGTATAGACAACTCATCATATACCTTTTAACCTCATTCAAACACTACCATATCCAAACCATCCCTCAATCTACCAACAAGTTTGTTGATACCATGGCTTCTCTTATCTCTCAGATCTCATCAACACCCTCAGGCTCCAAACTATCCATCATTGTCTATCACATCACTGAACCTTCCTACACCAAATTAGACATTCCAACCATCTTTAGTGTAGAGGAAACTCGTCTTGATATTTAGTACCATCAAACCTTTAACTACCTTCACCTTGGCATAGTTCCTTATGGCCTCTCTAGGAATGCTCATCGAGGATTTATTCAAAGCACCTCCTGTTATACCATTATGGGAGGAATTCTCTACAATGAGGCTTAGATGATCTCCTATTATGTTGCCTCTATGGTCCAAAATCCTCTCATGCAATCAAAAATACACATCCCTTTCGCCCTATGGGCATATCATACTAGCATCCAAACCCCCATTAGTGCTACACCTTTTTCTCTCATCTTTGGATCCGAGGCCATCTTGCCTCTTGAAATATAAATACTTTCTCTTCACATATCTTTGTGTGACCTCATTTCAAAAGATGATTACCATCATGAAAATTTATCCCAGCTTGAGCTACTCGATGAGCATCATTTAGTCGCCCTTTCCCATCTCCATGTCTATCAAGAATGAATCAAATGAGCCTATAAAAAACACCTAAAAGTTTGAGAATTCAACATTGGAGATCTTGTCCTCAAGGAAAACTAACATGTCACTAATATGGAGAAAAGCAAAGTGGGAAAATTTGCCTTCAATTATCTTGGACCCTACATCATTAGACATAACTATAGATTAGGGGCATATCATTTGTCCTCTCTCGAAGGCAAACCAAAACCTGAGCCTCTTAATGCTTCACATCTGCATCCCTTTTGTTGTTAGATAAGAATCACAATTATCATTTGTCTAACTTGAGGTCATCCCTCATAACCACATTCATTTCCCTCTTTTTGGGGACAACCAACTAAAACTAAATCATGTGATTATCCGTTATGATCATGGCCTAATATTGAACTTTGGGTACCACTGCTCTACCCAAGGCATGATTCTCATAGTACTTCCCCTCTCTTTGAGAAAGGGGTTCCTATGGTTGTTGTCACCTATATCCTTTTTCACCTACTAAACTTTTATGTCAGCTTGGTTTTGCCTTCATAAAGATCATCCATTGAGCATAAATATACAAGTCTATGTCAAGAAAAATCAATCAAAAGTGAGATCAATAACAAGGGTCAAAAACAAGTCATGGGTCACCCCTAGCATCTGCAAACTGCTCCCTTGAAAGACAGCTATGGAAAATCATTTGAAATTACAAAAACATAAGGTGGACTGCTCCCTAAAAGGACAACTATCAAAATCATTTGAAATATTAATTTAGACCACTCCCTTGAAGGATGGCTAAGAAAAATATTTGTCAAACGCTAGCAATTTCTAAAAGCTTCCTGCATCGATCAACATCCCCAACCCTAAAGCCAAAGTAAAATAGCAAAAGACCCTCAAACAAAAGTAAAATAACAAAAGACCCTCAAGCAAAAGCAAAAGAATTTTGAAAGCCACAATTAGCTCTCATATTAGTAATAATCTTAGAAACACTGTAATCGACTCTCCTTAGTAGACTTCTTGCATCGATCAGTTTACACTTTATGTATAGACATAAACTTATTTATACCACCTATAGAAAAGGCATACTAATCTCTCTAATGGTTCCAATTTCACCCATTCTCCCTCCACATATCATATGTATGGGACTATGAGCTTACTTGACATAATGTTATCAGGATCCCTATCTATCAACCCAGGCATGCTAATACAAAACATTTGAAAGGCTTATTTTCACTAAGCTAATCCAATTTTGGGTTTTATGTCAGTCTTTACCAATGAAAAGGCATCATGTTCTTTTTATTATCTTTTATTTGTCCATGTAAGCCTATAAACATAAACAACAAACATCTTACCAAAAGCATGAACATCATGAACTATTTCAACAAGCAACATCATCTATCCATCAATGAGCCAAGCACAATCCAACCAACCACAAAAATTCACCTATCCATCACATTGTGTAAGCTTCTAAACATGTTATTACACCATAAAAAAATCAATAAGCAAAACATCATAGCATATACCATTCACCATTCAATACACATAACCATAAACATGAGCCATAACATGTATCCATCCATAACCTATCCTCTCTAACCATGAGCAAAATTAAAACATCATAATTCAAATTTCTAAGCATCACATGCCTAAACTAATAACCATAACCAGGAACATCCATAACCATAAATCACAAACATGAGCATCACATACAACATCAAATGTCATATATCATATACATCAATTAGTCAAAATCATAGATATAACAATGTATCAATATCAACTCTCTCTCAAAATATATATCTTTACATAGGTATGCAGGTCAGAATCAAAAATCATATATATCATATATCAAAGTACAAAATTAGGCCCCTAAAACTCTTGAACCACCTAGATCGCTACCACTAGCCCCATCTGTACTTATACCTAATGGTGGTCCCCCGAGGACCCCTATCTTCCCAACTATAACAACCCACTACCCTGGGGTAGCTAGCATAGCCCCACCACCCAAACTAGCTCTATACTCTATAAATCTCATGGCATGGGGCAAATGATCTAGCACCATCACCTCATAGTATTTGAGCTCTTGTATGATGGCTAGATACCATGCTCATGACACTAAATCTGATGGCCCTCCTAATGTTGTACCTACCACACCCACACCAATTTGCCTCTATAATGTTCTTATTTGGCCCTACAAAGTAGCTACCTACCCTTGCAAAATGATAACTTATGCTCGTGCTTGGTCCCTCTCGATTATCACTGCCCTAACCTGCCCTTGGAGTCCTACCACCTATCCTTAGAAAACCTATATCTAAGCCTGGGCCATAGCCAATACCACCCCTCCTTATGTTCCTTGATTAGCTGGATATATAGCCATTAGCCTGGTACCTCCATCATCTCCACCAACATCTATAGCTACGTATATGAGTTGGTACCAAG
This sequence comes from Torreya grandis, assembly GCA_037957365.1. Classification (NCBI taxonomy): domain Eukaryota; kingdom Viridiplantae; phylum Streptophyta; class Pinopsida; order Cupressales; family Taxaceae; genus Torreya; species Torreya grandis. Next base: position 5,642,417 of record JARHVA010000249.1, read on the forward strand.
CCATGTATCCATCTGCATACCCTACATCATCTATATAAACCCTAACAAGAAGCTCCTCAAATCCACCATCTAGCACTATCTAAGTAGGTCAGGGCACTGGTAATTGAACCTTTGAATCCTACCTCCTATACCATGGATGTGGACTTGGTACATCTTGTAACAAGCCAAACTAGCATTGAACTCAGTCAAATGGAATTAGATCCACCTCACCCTCCTGGTGATCCACTATCCACTTGTAACTCTGCATGGCAAGGGTTTGCCTCTTATAGCCTGACCAAAGTAGAAATTATAGGTATGACCTCCAAGTGATGTCCCCAACCACCAACACACTTATGGCTCCTCTCAACTAATCCACATCGTGTGCTCCATTGCCTGTACCAGATGTCACATAATCATCCCTCCATCTCATAAAACCAACAGGGAACTCAACCTATGCATACTCTGCCCATGGCAATCCCATCAGCCTCAACACTTGAATGTGGTCATAAGCCCAATAGTGTAGTACCATCCCAATGTTGATGTTGTATCTTTTATGGTGCTCAAATCCCCATAGCTCCCTATAAATCTAGACTAATAAAATAGGCACCCAACCAAACACCATCATACCAAGTAGCAACTCAACCAATACACCCAACAAAACATAGGGAAACCTCTCATTGCTAGAATTTAGGAGCCCAAAACAAGTCACCATGATCATCAGCATCATCATCAATTGCCTCTCATTAGGAACACTCTCATATAATGTTGAGTAGTTGAATCCTCCAGAGTGATAATAGACTTGATCATTATCATCTCCATACATATACTCAACAAACTCATCTCGTTCCTCCTACTCGATCTGTTATATCACCTTACCACATAATGGGAGTTGAGTAATCTGATGTGCATCCTCTAAGAGTATAATCATCTCCCCAGTCGGTAGCAAGAAGGTATTGGTAGCAAGCTCCTATCTTTTAATGAGTGCTACTACCATCGACGCATCTCTTGGCACATGTTGATAGTGCCTCCTCCCACCAAACCCTACCTCCTCCATATGGGCCCAATCCTCTATGGTTATCCCCTTATGAAGCTCATGGAAGATGTGCAACACATGATCACACATCTAGATATGCTCCCTAGCTTACACCAAACCATACACTTAGCTTAGTATCTCTTACAGGACTTAGTTAAACCATATCCAAAACCCTGATCTCACATTACTCTTCTATTTCGATAAATCAATTTTGCCCATTTAACTTCACACCTTCCCATTATAACTTTTTACCTAATAAAAAAATCACCCTAACCCTAATCCATTTTTCCCTTACACCCTAATTTAATTACCTTAATCCAAACTCACCCTTAACCTTACCCTAAACCTAAACCTAAACTTACCCTAACCCTCGACCCCCTGCCATTACCTTAACACTGCCTACCCTAACTGACTGCCAATGATCATGATGACTACTGACAGTCAAGTATCCCTACTTCATAGGGTGTTGACCGTCAATGGTTAGACCTGATCATCGATAGTCACTATGGGCATTCCATGGCCAAAATGCCCAAACCCTAACTACCCCAAACAAAGCATTTAACTATGTAAATACCATTCTAATCACCTCAAACACTTAGTATACTACCTACCCAAACCAACTCACCCCCTCTCAATTTCTAAAGTTACCCACAAATTCACCCCAAACCCATAAGAACCTACCTAAGGCACAAGGGGCTCAAAACACTTCTATAGCTATACTGACCTACCTACCCTAAGCCATACAAAAAAAATTCAACCAAAAAATATCAATTGAATGCACCCCTACCTCATTCTGTGACCTCCTCCATGGTTTGATCTTGTGAGTAACTACCCAACCACATCTATGTGCTCCCTACATCTCAAACCCATGAAGATCGCACCCACACTCCAACCAACAAGCAGTCACCAACTCAGCAAGAACTTTCTCCATGCAAGCCAAAATTTCTAGAGCCAAGTCAACCAATCACAAAAGTTACACTGAATAAAAGTAATTTCTATTTTTTTCTTTTTACTTGGCAACTTTTTAGGGTTTCCCTTGACCATCGACGGTCAGGGTAACTGTCAATGGTCACCTTCTAAGGAACCTTGATCATCGAGGGTCAAGGAGCCCTAATTAAGCCCACCCCCTTTTTTCAAAAAACCTATATCAACAAGCATCTACCCCCACCAAGCCCTTGCTACTTTTGGAGAGGCCTTTCTGCTACAAACCAACTACCTTTTCACCTCGTTGTTGGATTCTCATGGCCCCTCTAGCATGCAATTTTGTGATCACTTATTTCTTAGTCTTTTGACTATAATGACAATCTTGCCATGTTAAAATCTTATATATTGCCCCACCTCACACATATTGACCCATATGTATCTCATCAAAAACACTTCCTACCTCAGATACCCATGACACTTGACCCATTTGTGTTTTCCCTGGGAGCACTTCTTGCGTTGGATACCCAAAGGAAACACATAAATCACTTAGGAGACTTATATTTATGAGTGTTCCCAACCACCATGCCTATAGGTAGTCACACGGTTCACTTGTCGCTTGTCTTACTCAACACCAACCCTTTAACTTTTTAGCAACATTGGTAATCTATCTTTGCGTAATATTGGTTATCATACCTTTTTGTCACATTTTGTGTACACATTTGTGCCTCACATACTCAACCTCGAGTCACCACCTCATGACTCCACATTTAACCTTTATCAAACCCATACCTGCTTCAACTTCATCTCACCAACTCCTAATTTGAGGGGGAATACATCTTCTCGCTCTCGAGGCAACCAAACCCTTGACTTATACTCCATTTTTTTTTGTTGCTCATTCACAAGAGTAGCACAATAAAAAGGGGTAAAATGTAGACACCAAAAATCTTCACACCAATGATTTTGAATGTTGAAGTTACCCCTAGACCCCCTAGAACCCCTTTTTGGTCAATCTAACACCTCTTAGGTCTAACCCACCTACCTGCACCCTATTTCACCAAACAAGGTAAACTTGACAATCAGGTCCCCTTTCCCTCTGGACCTTGACCATCAATGGTTAGCCTAACCATCGATGGTCATCCTGACCATCGATGATCAAAATCCACCATCTCAACTAAGCATGCAAATATCATGTAAACTATTACCTTGCCTTTTCTAAATATAACTTTCTATAATTCATTTACAAGCCTTTGCATGCATGAATTATATTTAGTTGCCCTAGTTACACCTTCACTTCCACCTCTTGCTTGTGCCTACAAGAAAGAGAGGCTTGGTAGGTCCAATCTATCTACAATTACTATCAAGAGCTCAGGTACTCAGAGTACCCTTTTGCAGGTCAATCAAGTGCTTCAATAATTTAACAATCATACCAACATCATCAAGCCATTCTATTAAGAGTTGACTTATCATCACCTCTCAACCAAACTTCCAAGTACTGTTACTCTACCGAGATTAAGCCAACTCCTACCTACAAGCCAACTATGCCAATTACTCATCCAACCCACTTTTGGTTAGACAAGTCCTTGTTTGTTACTATTCATGTGCTTTATTTCCATTTCGTAATTAATTTAGCCTTTGTCCAACCCCTAAAATTCATTTATGAATCCCATCAATCTATTGTTGGTCAAACCTAGTTTTGGCATAGTCAATCATTGATGGTCAGCGTAACCATCGATGGTCAACCCAACTATGAACAGTCACATGTGGTAAAAAATCAACAAGTTGCCTTGACCTACTTACACTTATCTAAATATACTTTTTTGAGTTTTTGATTGTTCATAGACCCTTTTCAGAACTTATGAGCCATACCTTAACCCATTAGCACTAGCACTAATTAGTTTATCACTAATTTGATCATTCTAACATATCTCTTTATCAAGCAATTCTTGTTATCAGTTTCAATACCTTTTGATTATTGATGCAAGCACTTTCTTTCTACTTTATCAACTTAATTGTTTTAAAATGGTGGATTGATAGCCCCTAAGGAAGCTCTCACTTTCGAGATTCAGCCATAGCTAGGCAATCCACCCAGCTACTTGTCTAACCAAAAAAAGTGTTTTAATGCTTTATACATGCAGGTCATCCTCCCAAGCCAAAGATGAGCTCTTCACAATATCTAATTCAACGTGTGCACTTTTTTATTAGGTATTCCTACCATAATCCATATTTCTAGTTTTACTACCTTCTTCTAAATAATATCAAAATTTGAGTGAAACAACTATCAAAAGCAAATGACAGATGTTGGTGCATCCTAGTTGTGGTAGCTCTGAGGGGCATGTGCTCAAACATATAAAAATCTTCATTTGTCCACCCCTTCTATGCCTTTTCTGTTAGGCTTAGTTGCACACTTTCTTCTTCTATAATGGCCAACTCTATCTATTCTTCTTCCTCTACATTAGTGCCACTGCTCTCTTTAGTAGTTTCTTATAAGGTTTCTCCTTCCTGTTCATGTAAGGGTTCTTTGAACTTGTCCCTTTTATCTACTTAATTTTCCTCCTTGGTGCCAGCTTTGCCCTCCTATTTCTACTGGGTTTCTTTAGTGCTCTCCATTTATTCTTTCAAGGTGCCATCATCACCTTCCTTGTCTTTAGGCGCCCCTTTGCTACTTGGGTGTGCCTGTAATGTAGCTTTTTCTACTATGCTAGTGGGGGTGTTAAGTGCCTATTATGTTACTTCTTTTATTGGTTTGCACTTGTGGCAACCTCTTTCTCTTCCTCCTCCTTCTTGGCCTTTTCTTTTTGGGCCTTATTCTCAACCTTACTCTTTCTGGCTTGCATTAAGACCTTTTCTTCCTTGACCTTCATTTCCTCGACCTCAACTCTATCAATAAGCTCCTGAGTCGTGTTGGTTGCCTTCATGACCTCTCTTTTATTTTCTGGTGCTAGCACCCTTAGGATTTCTACCTCACTCATCCCCAGTTTCCTCCACGCCTCTCTTTTTTCCTCAGTTTGTGAAGGTTGTGTGGTGGTTTCTTCAAGTGAGGCACTTGATGGCTTCTCAGTTTCTCCAAGCATGATAGTAGTACTACCTTGGAGGGCCTACTAAACCTCTTTAGTGTTGGGTTCTTCTCTTACTTCTTCTTCTTGGATAATGTAAACTTTTGCCCCTACTTCCTCCTCCTTCACCTCTTCACGCACCTTTTATGATTCTATTTATTCACATGCCTCTTGTGCCTCCATCTCTACCAGCGTTACTATGGGCATTATAATGGCTCCCTTGGACTTCTTCTTCTTCTTCTCCTTGTTGTGAGAAGTAGTCCCTGGCATGAAAGTCATGTGCTTTTTCTTTAGGGTTGAAGGGGTAGCTTCCTCATCGAAGGCAATCTTTAACCATAGGCACTCTTGAATTTATTCAAGTGTTTCTCCCCACTTTTTTGGGGGAGATTATTATTTACTACAAGCACCAACTTCCATTCATCACCAATCTAGAAGGGGAGATCTCCATCCTTACCAAGGTATGTGCCCTTCTTTCTTGGCTTCATCTCATAATACATGTTTATGTACCTGAGTATTACTTCCTTCTAAAGGGGATGGAGGTTAGTGTGATCTGAGTCATCCTCCTCATCTTTGGTAGCTTTTCCTCCTGGTGCATATATTGGTTCTGAAACCTACTTCTTTCTAAATCTATGGCTTTGCTAGGATGTCTAGTTGTTGTGCATTGGGAATTCTCTTTAGCACATCCCTATAGTATTTGGCAAAAAACACATAAGGGAGTTTCAATCAACCTAAATGATTACCATTTGTGATGCCAATCACAATACCTAAAAGTGTTTCATAATGGTGAAGGTCATCGTTTTAAACATGTTATGAGGGAGCTCCTCGAGGATACAGCATTCCATCCTGAATGCTTCAATATATTAGGTGCACCATCCCATCATTTAGGTTTTGTACTTTTGGGATAATGTGGCAAGTAGGTGAAGTTTTGGTACTTTAATGCCAAGGAGTCCTTATGCATCAAGAAGACCCAAATGTTGTCTTCATTACCATTGGGTATGTCGATCTCCTCCATCATAATTAAGATCAACATTGCCTCCATTTGAAGGTCTCTCATGCCGTATGATATTAAAGTACATTCTTCACCATCTCTTTAATAATAAGTTTTGCTATGTTGAACTTGACCCCCTGTGCCATGTGATGAGTGATGCATAGGTAGGCCTTGCTGATGTATGTCCACCATCCATCGAGGTAAGGTTTGAACTTACGAGGCAGATCACAACCCTCATACCAAGGTAATTTATATCCTTACAGTACCCAAAGAGTTTCATGACCCTTTCTACCTCAGCATCATCAACCATCATCCTGTAGATGTTTGTGTCGCAGTTTAAGAGCTTAGTGATTCTACCAATTAGGCTTGTTGATAACCTTATGTGCTTTCCTACAAAGCAAAAGCAGTATTCATGAATGTGTGAGAGAAGGAATTTCATGAATTCCTCTAGCTTCCCAAAACATGGCAACTCATAGAGCTGAGTTGTATTAGTGGTTACAAGTCTGTCTCGGATGGAGACATCGAACAACACCATGCCCATTTCTATCTTGATTCCCATATCAACCACCTAATTTTATGCTAGATATTGTGCATTACTTGGGATATGATGGTTTTATTATTTTATTTGGTAGGTATGTGTGAAATATGTCTAGTTCTCTCCTACCAAGACCTTTATGAGAAACTACATTTCTCGATAGGACATCTTTGCAAGCACCTCAGGATCAACCTCAATGATGATAACTCCTTTCAATGGTTACACTTTCTTCTTTATCATGATGGTATCTTCCACTGTACACATTTGTTTGACATCCTTTTACACCTATGGTAGACCAAAACTCATTTATTTCTTTCCCATCCTAAACTAGCTAGTGTTGAAGCACAGTCTGTTTAACTTGCTAAAGCCTGTAATGTTTGTTGGTGTACCTCATAGTCGCAAGGTCTATGACTATGAATTCAACTCTCGAGCTTTGCTTACCGATAATGGTGACCTCAACGTCACTCAAATTTTTTTGGTCTCATTTCCACACAATTCATGCCCATGCACTTCTCTATGCCAATCTCAAAGGGAATGTAATTCCTCTCTCTATTCAATCATTCTCTTTTTGCATTTATGGGTGCTCAAGGTTTCACTGCAAGAGCATTTTCTTGATTTGGCTCTAGTTTGGCTCTGGTTATGTGCTATATGTTTTTAGTTCAAATTAACTTGAGGTTTGTAACCTGAATCAGTTAGCCTTTCATTGCTTTATACCACTAATTTAACTACCTTCTTAATTGTAGGTGATTAATGGCGTGGTAATTGTAGGTGATTAATGGCGTGGAATTTCCTAGATTTCTTGGAATTCACTAAAACCTTTGAAATCTATGAAAATATGCTACCACCTCAAAATTTAATGTAGATATTTGTGCCTTCACTGTCACCCCATTAAATTTTCCAATTGTTATCTTTGGTGAAGTGACATGTAGTTCAAACAATCACTTCCTACCTAACTTTGGGTGGATGTCAACTTATCTCGATGATCTTCCTCTTGTGCTTTGTTCACTTGGCATGACCTTTACCTTCTTTATGGCAACATGGGTGCAATGCCTCACATGCACATGATTCAACCTTCATGATTCCATTTTCTCTTCCTATTGTACTTCTATTTAAAGCACACTTTCTTATCTTGATCGATTTCTCTATGCTTTTATCTCTTGCCTTAGCCTATCCTACCCCATACAAATCCTTTGCACTGGTCCTCCAACACTTCACTCTGTAAGTGTCTTGTGCACTTAGCATCTTGTGTGCCTCTCTTTCATCTTATATGCATATAACATCATGTGTGCCTCTCTTTGTCACTTGGTACTCATATTTTCAAAGTTTCACAAGTTCTATACACCTAGAAACTTAGGTGTCTAGTGTTAAGTACATAAAAAAATAACCTTGCTCGACTCACCCAACTGATATTATACACGTAAGTGGCAAAATAACTCTCATGTAGACCTAAAAGTGTCTTGTAGAGTAAAGATTTACTCTATGTTTCATTCTATTTTTCAGTCGTGCGTCGCAAAATTTTGTCCTCGCATACTTTGGTCCGAGATGGTGAAGTTTTGAAATAGAGCACATTATCTATTTTTCTTTTGATTCATTTTTTGTCTAAGTGTCAAAATCAAGCAGAAGTTAACAAGTGTCATCGTCTGAGGCATCCTTTCTCAGTGGAAACTGCCAAGTGTCATCGTCTAAGGCATCTTTCATTTTTTCTATAAGTTGGTCAAAATGTGCCACGTATCTCATAGCGACTCAACAAAACATGCCAAGTGTCGGCATCCATGGTTTCATATCAGCACCCACATTTTATCTCTTTTCAGTGAAAGGTTTTAACAAGCTAAGTATCAGGATCAAGCAAAATGTGCCAAGTGGCAGTCGCAGAAGGTCTCAATTTTGCTTTTCTAAAAGCAATGGAAGATGCCATGTACCCCAGCAAAAGAAAGTGGAAGCCACCACATGTCGTGATCTGAATTATCTTCATTTTTGCTTCACTAATATAGTAAAGACTGTGGTGGGTCTTAAGTGTTGTTTATGAAGCAAGCAGAAGCTGCCAGGTGTCGTTGTCTGTGTAAATATGAAATGAGACCCATTTGTTTCTATGGTATAAACAGAGTAAAGCGGAGACTGCCACGTGTCATCTTCCACAGGTTTCTAAAAAAGTAGCTAAAAGAAGTGGAGACCACCACGTAACCCTAAATGAGTAAAGCAAAGATTGCCACGTGTCTTTTGATGAAGCAGCAGAGTTTGCCACCTATCCCTGTGCTCCCTTTTTAAGTTACTTAGGTAAGAAATGCTATGGGTATTATTTTCTTTTAAGCTGTTGAAGTTTCGAGGAAGCGGGTTGTGACAAGTGTTAAAGGTGGAACACTCCTAAGCAAAAACACAAAAGAGTATAAATTATGCAGAAAGTGCCACGTGTTTTCAATAGGTGAAGCAAAATACGCCAAGTGTCATCCTCTGGTATCTCCTAAAGTAATAAGAAGGTTTTTAAGAAATTGGCTAAGTGTTACCTAACGTTTAAGAGAATAGAGTGTCCTGCAATCTATTTTAGCCAATGAACTGCCAGAAGACAAAGCATTTTAGAATCTATAAAATATCTTCTGTTAGACACACCCAGTTCAGTTAGATTTTAGTTGGGTCGTTAGATTGGGAACAAGTAGACAATTTGGAGTGAATCCAAGGCTATAAATAAGGGTGCAGAGATCACCAAGAAAAGGAGGAGATACTAGAGAGAATTTTCTAAGAGAATTATTGTAAAGAGTTTAGACTTTCTAGAGCTGTGACTAGTAATATCATTTGCTTTTGTTCTATCTTCTTAAGTTGGAAGGTTTATGTAACTGTGTGTGTTTCTGTGCCTCTTATGTGACTGGAGAATCAATGAGAAGATTGAATCCTATGCCTTTGTTGATATTTTTTGTGTCATTTGCAAAAGTAGTCTAGGCTGTGTTGTCAAGAGTTTAGACTTTCTAGAGCTGTGAATAGGAATGTCATTTGCCTTTGTCTCATTTTCTTGAGTTGAAAAGTTTATGTAACTGTGCATGTTTTTGTGCCTCTTATGTGACTGGAAAATTCAAATAAGAAGATTGAACCCTGTGCCTTTGTTGACATTTTTTGTATCACTACAAAATTGGTCTATGCTGTGAGCCTCTGTTTCTATTATTTCCATCTTTTAAATTGATCATGCACTTGTTTGCTCTTAAATGTAAATGAATCTTACATATAGTCTCACTATGCTCAAGATTAAGGTCGAATTACATTTAGACGCATCACCATAGATTAAGATTTTCTTTCTTGCATTTGTGTTTCTATTAAAATTCCTATCCCTTTTCCAAGTATACACTTAATATAGAGAAGAACCAGCTCCTTAAAAATCTGGAGGTTATTTCAAGTCGCAAGTTCCACATCTTGAAACTTCCCATTGTTGGTGTTTAGAACAAGCACAATTTTAAATCATAAATAGTTTTTGGCATGCTCGGTGGGACCAATCTTGAAGTTTTTTTCAAGATCGTATGAACCAGAGAGCTACGAAGAGTCATAGCTATGGACCAGTAACCAGATCACAATCTACTACAAATCTAGGTATTCTTTTGCCACCTTTGGTAATTAGTCCAAGAAGAAGAGTCAACTAGTTTGTACCGATACCAAGAGCAAATATGGGAGCCCCTATACCCCCAATAAATTATGTGAGCTGGAACACTGGTAGTCCCTTAATTCTCCCAATACCACCAACACTTGGGACCCTATTCCAATGAATGCCTTAAAAGCTTTGCCCAAGTTCAGTGGGCAAGACTTTAAAACACCTGAGGAACATCTTTAGGATGTATCAAATATCTGTGCTATACATGTTGTCACACATCAAAATGTGGCCATAAGATTATTAGCAACTTCTTTTAAAGGGAAGGCTCTAGAATGGTATCGGTCTTTGACCCCAAATACCATATCTACATGGGATCACCTCAGAGATCTTTTCTTTAAAAGATTTGAAGAGAAAGGTGATAAGTCTTCTTTGTTACAACAATTAATTACCATTCAAAGAGCACCACAAGAAGCCATGACTGACTTCAATTCTAGATTTCAAAAGACTTGGGAAAGAATCCCTACTATAGCTAGACCATTACTAGGTATGGCTATAGTATTTTATCTTAAGGCCTTGAATTCAGATATATCTGTTATGATTCAGTCACTTGGAGGACACACTTTGCCTGAGGCTTATGACTATGCGGTCAGAGCTGAGAATAATTTGATAGATGCTAGAAAGTTACCCCAAAGGCCTCGCATGCCCATGTTCCCAAAAATTTCCTTACCATTACCTCAAGAAACCCCTAATTCTATAACCCCACCTGTGTCTATGTACACATATCCTCAACCACCTGCTAAAGAAATTGCCCCCACTCAGTCATCTGAGCTAGATGATATCAAGAATATCTTGAGGACATTTTCTAATGAGCTGATCGATATAAAAAGACAACAAAATACTTTCCCTAGGCCTCCATATCAAGGCTATCAAGGAAACAAATTTTCATCTCAGCCAAACCAATATCAGGGTCCTCTGAGGCAAAATAACCCTCAGCCAGCAAATCAATTAGTTACAGTCCCCACACCTCACAGACTATTCCTCCCAATTCAAATAGGGAGATTATTCCAGGGCAAAATAACTATGTGGATAACACTAATGCCTGGTGTTTCCCTTGAAATAATGCTCATACACCTAGAGATTGTCCTATGGGTAATCTATAACAAAAGGTGGTAGAACAAAGAAGAATGGATGCTCAGTTTGTAAGTTCAGTGACAATCAAGCCTACTGGTCTTCTGGTATGCAAAATTTAGTCGTAGTGGCTCAGATGCAAGGGATGTCCTTACAACAAGAGGAAGAAATAGCCCCAAAACATGCTTTGTTCTCATGGGTTGAAGATGAAGAATTAGTTTTCTTGAACGAAGCATCTACCTCCAAAAAACCAATGGTGCAATCTGATTATTACACCTGATCAAAGAGAAGGATGGTGGAACAGCCTGAGGTTATAAATAGTCAAGTCATGGAGAATTCTCCATTTGAAGGACAAAGAAACACAGTCATCAAACACAAAGTGCCTCAACTGATGCAGAATCAAGGGATTCCTGCACAAATTCAAGAAAAAACAAGATATCCTTATTCTCAAAGAACTCAGACTTTAGGACTAATAAATGTGGTGGATCAATTGAAGAAGGCTCTAGCACAAGTATCAATATGAGATATATTAGCTATTTCTGAACAGAAGACACTACTACAAGAAGCTCTACAAGGCCACACAATGCCTAAAGGTACTATTATCAAAGAAGGACCTGCTGAAAAAGAAAAGCTCAAGATACAGTTCATCTGCAGACAACAACCCTAATGAATAATACAGCAGAGGTAAGCAAATCCAAACCAGATCCCTTCTATTTAACTTTGATAGTGGGTAAGAAACTGTTGCATAATGCAATGATTGATTCATGAGCTAGTATTACAGTAATGCCCAAGTAAATAGCTGATGCTTTAGAAATTAAATATGAACCACTCACTAAAGGAGTCATACAGCTAGATGGCAAAGTAGTACAAATAATAGGGAGAATTAAACAACTCCAATTACAATTATATGTTTGTCCCAATATAATTGTAAATCAAGATGTAGTAGTGATAGATATACCTCTTATTTTTGGCTTATGTTTATGAAGAGACTTTACAGCCAAGATAGGAGGATATATGTCCCTTGATTGGTCTCACCTCATTTTAAGAATTAAATATGGTTCAAAGATGAAGATATTATTTGAGCCATTATATAAGGATCATATCACCAATGAACCAACTGCAAAGTTAGAGGCAGCCCATGCTATGATGAATAAAGAAGAAAGGGTTTTTGTCGAGGAGCTAGGTGAATGGACTGGATATAATCAAGAAAAAAAAAATGATCATTTATTAGCTATGATGCAAAGTGACCCATATGGAAATTACGATTCTATTGGTCTGGGCACTTATGTTATACTTGATGAAGATCATAAAATTCCAAATGTTCTAGAGGAAGAAAATTCAAAAGATATATCTTCTATCAATCCTCGGGTCTCTGAACATGAATTCAACATTCTGAGTGAGAAGTCACAAGCGTATGCCTTAATTTTTGACGAAGAAGAAATAATTTTTGATTTTCTTCTTACTTTGCAATATGATGAGGAAGAGCATGGACATTTCCTTGATCATGATTTAAATGATTTGTTTGAAATCATTGGATCAGGTTATACTATTTTTTAGGGAAGTTGTGAGCCAGTTGCAGAGGAACAACATAGCATTGAGAATCAGTTACATATGCAAAATTATTGCACTCTTTCAAAATTATCCTTTCAAGAGGTTGGTAATTTTGAAGTTATTAAAGAGGATGATCATGTAATAGAACCTGATTTTGAAGCAGGAGTTAAGTCAATAAATGATATATGTTAAAAGGCTTCTGTTAATGAGCAAATAGTTGTTAATTTCTTGATAAGACATAACAATATCAAGAGCAGGCATTCGATGAGCTTCTAAGAACAAGAAGAGTCTATATATGTTGGAAGCAGGTTTGACTCAGACTACCCAAATGTAGGCTAGATACCATGGCATACAAAGAAAGTGAGTGATCAGAGCTATATCAAATTCAAACACTTGTCTAGAAATTAAGCTGGCTTGTCATGAAAGAGATTATAGAAATTCTTTTGATCCAGGAGGGAGATAAAGATACTATGTATTATAGTTAGATAGTTTCCCCTTTCCATATTGCTTTTGTTTTCCCATTTTGTTTTTCCACTTTGCTTTTAAATAAGTGTTCTTTGAACATGTAGTCAACAACTCAAAATTTTCAATTTTTTCAAAATTTTCCAATACATTGAATGTCTCCCAAATCTTTAGAAATCCCCAAAGTACCTTGCACTGCCACTTGCATAATGTGTCTATCTCGTTGTTCCATAAAGATTGAGTAGGATTTGCTAACAGTTATATGAGTTTAATGCCATTTCAAGACTTGATAGGTCAATAAATACCTATTAGCAAGAGTTAAAGCTTACAAGTTCTCAAACATTCCTGCATCTGTGAAAATATCCTGCTACTTGCATTTTCAGTGCTTAGTAAACTTGCTTCTGCGAAAGTGTTTCTGTTTTGCAAAAGTTCACACAAATTATCATAGAAAAGACATAGAGATGGAGGGGGCACAATCTTGACAATAAGGAGCTGGGATGTATGAATCCCTTGATAAGTTTCTTACAGGTAAGTCATATGCTTCAGCTGTCGTGCAACCATTGAAGACCTATCCACGAACCAAGTTTCCTGAAGTTGGTCAAGCATGTGACCCAGCAAAAATAAAAGATTATGCAGATGGCATCATGGACCCAATTCTTTAGAGATCTAGTAGTAAAAATCTTAGAGAAAGGGCACATCAAAGATGTCTACAAAGGGCCATAATAGGGCAATATGAAACATTTACCATGAGGATATGGACTTCACACCTGGCACAATTCATTATTCCAGCTGTGCATCCATGCCCTAACCTGGTCGAATTATGTGTAGACTTATTCCATGCACCCTCATGCACCATTCAATGAGGTCCATTCATGGTGCAAATCACATCGCAAGGTATCAGGGATATGTTAGCCCTGTATCATGATAGTAGAGCTATGTTTCCCACTGTTGCTAAAATGCAAAGAATGTGGGCAAACATCAATACCCAGTCAAGGTTCTTGAGATCCAAATTACAAATGGGTGATGATGACACTATGGTGCCCACACTCCCTGCAGCAAGAGCCCAATTCACATAGGCTATCCAAGACGCTTTATCTATGATGGCTTTCATCTTTGACATGAAAGATGATATGATAGTTTATGCAGAACAACTGGCTATCCTCTTCAGGCTGAAGACCATTAACAAAACTCAAGAGTATCGGCTCAACTTTTTTGAACAAATTGCTTTCTCAATGGTAGAACAACTAGCCCATTTCAAATTAGAAGGAGTGTTCAGGTATTCTACCTATCTATTCCACCTCATGTTTTTTCAAAACTCTGACATCTTTGCCCAACATATGTATCTTAATATGTATGAACCAGATTTTGATCTCCAAAGGCCTATTCCTGTGTCTGCATGGACACACATTTTGTGAAAGACTAGTGACCCATATGAATTTTGGGAAATATTTGTTACCCCTGCTTTTTGCCACCTCAGCCCCAAACTAGTTATGAATAGATTATTCCCAAGTGTTTCAAATCTTCTGGCGAGTTGCCCAATTCCTTGTGATTTCTATTTTAGATCCCACCATACTATTATAAGAGTCCATGGTTTTTGTAGGGAACCAATATTGCTACCTAAGATTTTGACTCTTAGGTTAGCATTCCTAGAGGTCACCAAGCAGGTATCCATAGTTGACAATGAATTTGGTTCTGGGAAGAGGAAAAGAAAAATGTATGGTCTCCCATGGATGACAACCAACATGGTTTTAGAAATCAGAGACACTGAAATTGTGTTGCTCAGAAAGCTAGCCTTTTTGGGTTTCCTTTTAATAGAGGACAAATGGGTTTATGACCCAAATAGTTTCATAGCTTCTTGGAGAAGAACTAACAAAGTCGCAACCAGAATTGCACATGAGGGCCGCCCTTTTTGGGAAACCAGGAAAAATCCTAGGGAAGACACTCTTGGATTTTATGTTGAGTTAATAGACTTGCCTCTTCCACAAAATAGACCCTGGGAAACATTCTATGTTAAGTAGAGGGATTATGATCCTAAAGTCAGAATGACTTTTGGCTTACGGAGGACATTAAAGAATAAAGAATGGGATACTAAAAAAATAGAGGCCTATTGGAAATATAGGAAGGAAATTTGTCAAACAACCCATTCTTTCAGGAACGTAGACACATATGAGAGATGGGAAGAACTATGGGATGAGTGCCATCTCTCCCCTGTATGTAGCCTGAAGACAAGTAATTTGCTGACACTAGGTGAAGAGCAAGAATCTAGGGCCAGGTCAAGCTAAGAGTCACAAGCCTCAGAGCAAGCTGTAGTTGTAGTAACTGTATCCGTTTGGCCCCAATCTCTTAGCATCGTGGAAAAGCAAAAGAGTGTGGTGCCTACACCACCACAAGCTTCCCCATCAGCAACGGTTATAGATATTCCCAATTCTCCACAAGAAGTAGATGTGGAAGGAAAAAGGATGCAACCAGAAGAAGAGACACCCAAGAAATGAAAGAGGGTGCAATTTCAATTGGCTTCAGAAGAGGAGACAGACACCCCATAGTGCCAATTACAGGGTATTGTAATTGCTCCTCAGATAAGTATTATTCCTCCCTCTCCTTCTCAGTCTATTTCTTCTCCTATTGGCATGATGATTTCATCTAGCCAGATGACATCCCCTGCCACTTCTGCCATTCCCATTTCTCACTTCATCCCATCTGTGCCACCTCAGGCTTTAACATTACCTCATTTCTCCCCCTCTGTTCCCAAGAAACTTTCTCCTCAGATTGCCCATAGCCAACAATTGGCTATTCAATATGTTATACCACAAGGACATCCTTTTGTGGGTGGGCACATTGCCTCTCTTTCTACCTTCTAGACCCAAGCAGATGCTACTAAGAAGGTAAGGGAAACCCGAAGAGAGAAAAATAAGATCAAGAAAAATAAAGCATTGGCTACACCCCATATGCGGTGACAATTTGACCCCATCCAGTAGCAATTGATGGTGACTCATTTGTCACCAAATGTAATAAAGCCAATTGAGCAGATGCAGCTAGAGGATTATATGATGAATGTGGTGGCCATCGACATGTCCCTCTTCTGGCCACAGGACAAAATTTAGCTGCTGACTGAATCCACTTCTACAGTTTACTGAAGACTACTTGAAGATATCAAGGAGGCTACAGAAGATGGAAGTTGAGCTAGCCAAGGAAAAGGCAAACTGTTACAGTTTAACCTCAGAGATCAATAGAAAAGACAATGAAATAGAGAATCTGAATAAATAGTTGCAAAATACTATTTCTCTTCAGACTCACTGGGCATTTTAGGCCCAAAATGATTCTTTAAAAGTAGGGCTCACATAGGTAAAAGATGCGGTGACAACCCTAAGGCATGAAAAGGCAGCATTGTAAGAAAAATGTGAGGAACACCTGTTGCAAGTTCCCCATTACAATAAAAGCTGCTGGCTGAACAGAATAATATTGTGGCCATACAAGCCCAATTTCAAGCAGAGCAACATAGAGCAGCACAATTGACACTAGAATTGGCCAATAGGCCAAGGAATGTCAGAGTATTAAGTCTAGTAAAGGAGCTATATGAATCCATGTGGAAGAGAATCTCTTCAGAGATTATTCAGCTCAGGCCTTCTCTCACCTTCCTGCTAAATGCACAAGAATTGTGTAAAAAGGTGGAGATTTTAGTTGTAATCACTCTGGATAGTCTCTGGGAGAGTAATGGACTCGCAAACATTGCTGCAAAAGCTTTATGATGCAACGGATGCAACATTGTCAGTAGCAGGAATCAATGATAGAATGGTCACTGCCAAGCGAGTAAATGAGGTTCTCAGTTGCAATTCCATAGCCATCAGTTGCAGAGAGCTTCTAGATGTCATGAAGGAAGGAATCAATGAAATGAAACAACATGTTAAAGATCTAGTACAATTAGGTCTTCCTTCATTTCCTGATGACAACACCATGCTGATGGTAGATGAAATTAAACCTTTGTTATTGTCCAAACAGAATGATCAGATAGTTTTCTAGGATCTAAGGGATGATTCATCGGTCCCTGAAGTAGAAGCTGTCTTGGTTCCTGTTTCCCAGCTCGAATTGAAATTGAAGGCTATAGTTTAAATTTTGCAACATTTTTCACATAAGGATATTATTAACCTTGATTTAGCCTTCAATGAATTGCAAAATAAGCAAGGGTTATCTGATGATGAGTGGTCTGCCTACCAGACAACATTGCTGAAGCTGTGATTTTGAAATTTTAATCTAGCGGGAGTTGTGGTTTCTTTTTGAGCAGGCTCAAAAGTCCTTAGCGCCGCCAATAACTATAGAGTAAAGATTTACTCTACGTTTTATTTTATTTTTTAGTCATGCATTATAAAATTTTGTCCTCGCATACTTTGGTCTGAGATGGCAAAGTTTTGAAATAAAGCACGGGCTCTATTTTTCTTTTGATTCATTTTTTGTCTAAGTGTCGAAATCAAGCGGAAGTTGACAAGTGTCATTGTCTGAGGCATCCTTTCTCAGCAGAAACTACCAAGTGTCATCATTTGAGGCATCTTTCATTTTTTCTATAAGTTGGTCAGAATGTGCCACGTATCTCATAATGACTTAGTAGAACGCACCAAGTGTCAACATCTATGGTTTCATATCGACACCTGTGTTTCATCTCTTTTCAGTGAAAGGTTTTAATAAGCTAAGTATCATGATCAAGTGGAACGCACCAAGTGGCAGTCACAGAAGGTCTCAATTTTGCTTTTCTAAAAGTAACAAAAGATGCCACGTACCTCAGTAAAAGAAAGTGAAAGCCACCACGTGTCACGATTTGAATTATCTTCATTTTTGCTTCACTGATATAGCAAAGACCGTGATGGGTCTTAAGTGTTGTTTTTGAAGCAAGCAGAAGACGCTAGGTGTAATTATCCATGTAAATATGAAATGAGACCCATTTGTTTCTATGGTATAAATAGAGTAAAGCGGAGACCACCACGTGTCATCTTTCGTAGGTTTCTAAAAAAGTAGATAAAAGAAGTGGAGACCACCACGTAACCCTAGATGAGTAAAACAGAGATTGCCACGTGTCTTTTGATGAAGCAGCAGAGTTTGCCACCTATCCCTATGCTCCCTTTTTAAGTTACTGAGGTAAGAAATGCTATGGGTCTTATTTTATTTCAAGCTATTGACGTTTTGAGGAAGTGGGTTGCGACAAGTGTCAAAGGCGGAGCACTCCTGAGCAAAGACACAAAAGAGTATAAGTTATGCAGAAAGTGCTGCGTGTCTTCGATAGGTGAAGTAGAATATGCCAAGTGTCATCCTCCAGTATCTCCTAAAGTAATAAGGTTTTCAAGAAATTGGCTAAGTGTTACTTAGCGTTTAAGAGAAGGGAGCGTCCTGCAATCTATTTCAGCCAATGAACTGCCAAAAGACAAAGCATTTCAGAATTTATAAAATATCTTCTATTAGACACTTCCAGTTTGGTTAGATTTTAGTTGGGCCGTTAGATTGGGAACAAGCAGACAATTCAGAGTGAATCCAAGGCTATAAATAAGGGTGAAGAGATCACCAAGAAAAGGAGGAGATACCAGAGATAATTTTCTGAGAGAATTATTGTAAAGAGTTTAGACTTTCTAGAGCTGTGACTAGTAATATCATTTGCTTTTGTTCTATCTTCTTAAGTTGGAAGGTTTATGTAACTGTGCATGTTTTTGTGCCTCTTATGTGATTGGAGAATTAAAGAGAAGATTGAATCCTATGCCTTTGTTTATATTTTATGTGTCATTTACAAAAGTAGTCTACGCTGTGTTGTCAAGAGTTTAGACTTTCTAGAGCTGTGAATAGGAATGTCATTTGCCTTTGTCTCATTTTCTTGAGTTGAAAGTTTATGTAACTGTGCATGTTTTTGTGCCTTTTATGTGACTGGAAAATTCAAATAAGAAGATTGAACCCTGTGCCTTTATTGACATTTTTTGTATCACTACAAAAGTAGTCTATGCTGTGAGCCTCTGTTTCTATTGTTTCCATATTTTACATTGATCATGCACTTATTTGCTCTTAAATGTAAATGAATCTTACATATAGTCTCACTGTGCTCAGGATTAAGGTTGAATTACATTCAGGCGCATTGCCATAGATTAAGATTTTCTTTCTTGCATTTGTGTTTCTATTAAAATTCCTATCCCTTTTCCCAGTATACACTTAATATAGATAAGAACCAACTTCTTAAAAATCTAGAGGTTATTTCAAGTTGCAAGTTCCACATCTTGAAACTTCCCATTGTTGGTGTTTAGAACAAGTGCAATTTTAAATCATCAACATGTCTCACTTATTTATTCTTATGTATGAGGATCTAATGCACCAAATTTCTAAATCTGGCAAATTTCATGCACCTAGAGCTTATTTGTATGGCCTTAGGTTCTTAGAAAGCATCTGTGCTTGACTCACCTAACTAGATTTATCTATGAAATTACTAGAAGACTTTGCTAGCAGGCCTCAAGATGCTAATTATTCATTCAAGAAGAACAACAACACAAAATACAAGGAAATGTTTGGCTTGCACCAAACATCATTCAGGTCAGCATAACACCATTAACTTGTGACTAAGAAGTTGATGTCAGATGGTGTTAGCACCATCCCATTATTGATAAGGGTTCAATCAATTATCATTGAAATGCGCAGGGAGTATTTCACCCAATAATGTGTGTAGCTTACATGTGTCAATGTTCGATATGTTATGGATGGCATATGGACCCATCAACCTAATTTGTAGCTTTTCTAGGTGCTTGAGGTACTTGGAGTCATAGAGCAAGATCAATGCTCCTTCACTCAGTAATTTGTGCTTAATATGCTTATCATACCACAACTTCTGGGATGCCTTTTCTATCTACTAGCTCCACCTTGCTTGGGCATGCACCTGATCTAAGCACTCCAAGTCCTTTAGCCTTACACTCAATGATTCTTAGTCATCCAAATGATCAATACACATAATGTCCAATGATGGCACCATGAACTCCATCGGTAGAATCCCCTCTACACCAAACACTAGTTGAAATGGCATAGCCTTAGTTAGGTACTTATAGGTTGTATGATATTCCCATACTACTGATGACACTCGATCATCCTAATATTAATGACTAATATCTCATATCTTTATGAGGCACATCTTTAGGATCTTGTTAAATGCCTTAGCTATGCTATTTTATTATGGATGATAAGCATTGTCTTATGGTGCACCACCATGTATTCAGTCCATAGGATCTGCATAGTTTCATTCAGGAAGTGTGTGCCTCTATTGCTAGTTAAACTAAGTGGGAACCCATAACAACTTCTGATGATCTCTCATATGAACTTCACAATTTTGCAGTCTTTTGTTGGTGTTGCCTCAACCCATTCAGTGAAATACTTAGTGCTCATTAGAATGTATCTTACACTTGTGTGCCTTGTTGTGGGAGTGATCAGCCCAAAAAATCAATGGCCCATCGAATGGTACTTAGGAAAGAATGGGGATGAGAGGCATCTCATCTCAATAGTTGGTCTTCCCTATACATTGGCATATATTACATCCCTTGGTGTAATCATTGACATCTTGAAACAAACTTGACCATCACAAGCCTAATTGTAATACCTTATTCATCATTGCATCTCTAGCATAATGGCCACCTACTATCCCTTCATGCACCTCATATAAAATAGAGTCTCTTTCATGTTTTAAGACACATCAACATAGGACTTAATCTTGGCCTAATTTATATAGTTCCCCACTGATGAGTTGAAAAGTGGTGGTGTGAACTGTGAGTTATTTCTTATCTTTGGTTCTAATGGTTTGTGGTGCAGATCTTAACATTAGAAAAGTGACTATTTCTACCAGGTCCTTAGGCACACACTAAACCCTATAGAGTTGTACATCTAACATGTCATCCTTGATTGATGCTATTGCATCCCTTGAGTTAATATGGGATAAATGGTCTGGGCTTGAGTTTTATTTTCTAAGCTTGATGATGACTATGAATTGGGACTCTCAAAATAGAATTGTCCATTTAAAAATATGCCCATGGAGAATGTGCTTATTCATGAGGTACTTAAGTGCCTCATAGTTTGAGAAGAAGATGAACAAGGTCACCAATAAGTATTATTTGAATTTTTGTAGGGTGTAGAATATGGCCAATGCCTCACACTCAGTTGTATAGTTTTATTCTGCTTGCGTCAATTTTTTGCTTGCAAAGGAGATGTGATGATCCATTTTGCCTTCACTAGGTTGCATCATAATAATGTCAATTATAGAGCCAGATTCATCGACATGGACGTGGAAGGGGGTCATCCAATCAAAAAATTATAGAATAGGCACACTAGCCAACTTGAGCTTCAAAGTTTCAAAGGCATCCTCTTGTGTTGTGCCCTAATATAATGGTCCATCCTTGCACAAGAGCTCCTCTATCAATGTCATAATCTTTGCATAACTCCTTATGAAATTTCTATAGTAGCCATAATGGCCAAGAAAGATGTGAAAATCCTTATACAAGGAAGGGGTCTAGAGCTATAGGATAATAACAATCTTCATGGGATTGATGAGTAGACCATCTTTGTAGATGATGTGCCTGAACAAGCTACTAAAAGGTATAGTGAAGACACATTTCTTGAGGTTCAAGGATATTTGTAACTATCAATACCTCTTAAACATGAGGTGCAAGTTGTCATAATGGTCTTTCATGAGCCAAAACATAGTCCAATCATCAAGGTATACTTGAAGGAACTTATGAACAAAATTATTAAATGTGGTGATGACCACTATGGAGAATACGACTGACATATTCTTGAGCCCAAAGGGCATCACATTATAATTGAAACAACCTCATTCTATTACAAAGGTTGTTTTAGGCCTATCTTCCTCTTTAATTTGGAATTGATGGTATCTTAAGAACCCATTAGTAAAAGTATAGATTTTGCAACCTGCGATGCCATCCAAAACTTCATCAGTTAATAGAGTTGAGAAGGGGTCAGTGATATAGGTAGTATTTAACAGTCAATAATCAATATAAATTTGGATGTGCCCATCCTTCTTAATACTAATAACCATGGGGCTCACCCATTCTAAATCTTGCATCGGGTAGATCACTCTTATGGCTAGCATACCATCAATCTCCATTTTAACCTTAGCACAGAGATTGGGGTTCATCTTATAGGGGTTCTTATTGATGGGTTACACATTGTCCACTAGATTTATGCTCATCTTTCCAAGGGATGGGTGGGTGCCCTTCATGTCTTGATAATTTCATAGAAACAAATATTGAAACTCCTTTAGGAGATCCATAATTCATGCCAGCTCCACATTGGACCAATATGTGCCCAGAGAGGCTACCTTTGGTTCCCCTTCTAAGTTGATGTCTACTTGGGTGGTTTTGAGTGATGCACAATAAGGCTCATTCCTCTCCTATTGTGTGTCCTTAACTTGCCTACTCCCCTCAGTTATTTCAATGTGAAGATGAGTAGGGTCTTCTACATTAGAGGTGTTATCAACCACTTGGCACATGAGCTTCCTCTTTCCTATCAAGGATGTCTAATTGTGCACTTTTTATATATTTGTATCTTTATCATTTTAGTCACTATTGAGCGCCTATTCTTCAAATAAAGGAGTGCTAATCCTTTCTCCCCAAACGTATCTTTTAGGTACTCCTCTAAGATTACAGTGTCCTTAAACACTGCCCTTCGAATTACTTGTAATGACTCGATCAATTACATGTGAGGAAAAAGAGAAGGTGTGCATAAACTTCTCCTTCAGGACATCCTATCTTGCTATCTCATGACATATTTTATTAACCACATACTAAGCTCGCACCCATGTCTTCAAGGTTCTATAGAAGGCATGCACCCACAGGTTCCTTGGGGTATTTACACCGTAGTCAATCCATGTTTCTTCACACAAGCGTATGTGCGCTATTAGGTCTGAATCGCTAGATTATGTAAAAATGTCTAGGTCCTCATTGCTTTTTCTAAATCTAGTGTAGATGGTTGCTTTTACATCTCACCAAGTTGGCAAGCTAGGCCTCTATGCTGGCCACCAATGAGCGACAATGCTTCTCAAAGTATACACTAATGCACCCATCTTGTCTACCTCCTTTGGGATGCATGACTTGAGTTTGAAGACATAATATTTCATAGGATTACTCCCCTCATATCTTGGGATCATAATAAGTTTACCTTTACTTGAGTGAAATGCTCTCTTCCCTTTATTTCTATTACAAAAGACCCATCTCTTCAAAGTGTGATTAATCTAGACCTATCTAGTCCACATAGGCTTTAACACCTTGACACTCACTAAGTTACACCTATGACTAGTCATCTCATAAGCTTATTTGAGCCATCAATCATAAGCAACATCAGTGGTGTCCAAGGTTAACTACCCATCTTCCCAAAAAATCATTCCTTGGTCATTTAGGTTGAGATTCTCAGTGCCTTGCACCATGATGTTGTAGATATAGTTGATCTCATCCTTCAAATCAACACTTTCTACATAGGGCTCCTTAGTCACTTGAGAGGTGGATCACTACCCTCTCTTTGCCATTTTCAAAGGTCATATAACACTTTTTGAACTGCATATTGGCATTATTCACATAACACCATGACCTTCCTAAGAGTGCTGGATAATTATCTTATTCAGCCAACTTGATTACCTCAAAGTCGATACGTAACTTGATGCCCATGATATCTACAATGTCACTATTTAAAAAATTTATTAATTGCATCTTGCATTTGTTGGCCATGAAAAGTATGTGAAGAGAAGGCCTCAAGGCTGGCCTACCCATCTTTTTCCATGCATTATTTATTAAGATAGTGACCTTGGTGCCTATGGCCATAAAGACCTTGCATACAAACCATCCATCAATGGTGGCATTGACTAGGAGTTCTTGATCATACTCCACATTTTGGGCATGCCTAACTTCTCATGCCCTTTCTATACATGGCACAAAAAATTCAATTAGCTTCTACCCTACATGCTTTAAAAGTAAGTACTTCAATAAGGGTAACATCCCTTCTATTTGTTGGAAACATAAGATTTTTATTAGCTCTTGTACCTCAGCCTCTTGACCATCTTACTTTTTGTGAGAGGCGGTAACTTACACCTCTAGGTATCATGCCATTTGGAACTCTCCTTACAGGTTTTAAATCACACTCATAGCTTATTACAATACATCTTTTTGGTGTGTAGGGTCTTAATAAGGCACAAATTTGGGTTCAGGCCATGTTATATGCTCAATGCAATTTTGTTCCCCATATTACAGGCATAAGTCTAGTACTGGTGTAACTAGCAACTGAGTGGTGAATCCACTACAAGTAGTTACATGTACTTTGATTGGCTCCATGTGGGTCAATTTCACCTTTAGAGTCTACTTCTTCACTTTAGGCACATGCCTAATCATTTATGTGCCCTTATCTGTGCTAGGCTTGCCTCAAGTTAATTTCTTATACAAGTCAAGGCATTCCTTGACCTTATGTGTTCCTTAATAATACCCACACATTGGATGTGTAGGGCAGTCATGCTAATAGTATTTGATCAAACCACATTTGTAACATGATCATGGTGGGAATCCTCCTCCATTGCATCCTCTACCTTAACCTTTGGTGCCTCTTTACATCCCATATCCTGCATTTTATATGCCATAGCCTTCATTGCCTTGATTAGTTTGCTCTCTGATTACTATAGTGGCTTGTCATGTGCCTCTTTTCATGTTCTTACACATCTCATCAATCACTTAGTAGTCAGTTGTGGTATGAGTATAAGAATCACACACCTAACAATAAAAGGTTGTGTTAACTTAACTGGCATGTTGTAACAAAGGGTAGTTATGAACATCATACACCTCATGATAAACCTCACAACTTAGAAGTAATGTGTGCACATTCCTTTGAGGATAGTTGTTCTTGTTATGCCCTTCCATTTCATAATCGGTGCACCATAACTTGCTTCGAGCATCTTATAATGAAATAGTGACATTTTTGTGGAGTTGGCTAGCCATGGATGTAATCTATGCTTTCATGAAGGGTTTGATTCCAGTGTTGGTGCTTCTGATTGCCTTGACTCTGAGCACAACTCCAAGCACTTTACGAGGGTCTGTGAATGTCTTCATGGAAAATGCTCTTTTAAATGGTACTAACAATCCCCCAACTAACCATTGTGCATGCTGGGAGGGGTGAATATCACAAGTAATCTTAGAAAGAAGATTTTTGAATCTGGCATCATATAGGTATATGCTCGTTGATAGTCCTTGGTTAATTTTCTTAAACTTAGTGATGCTCTATTATTCAAACTCAGGGATATCAAAATATTTCAAAAATGCTTCCTTCAAGGTGTTGTAATCAAACATAGCTTGGTTAGGATCAAATCTCCTATACCAAGTATGGGTGTGATCAAGTAAATTTATCATGAATTAGGTTGCCTTGAACTCAGATTAGGTTATACCTCAAGCGTGCCATTGTAGTTCACATTTTAGCACATGCTTTGTGGCATTATCTATGTCATGATAATCTAGCAAGTGCATAGCCATCTTGTAATATATTTATGATGGGGGCAACTAACATTTGAATAGCTTATCCCCCTGATACTTCTCTTGGTGGTAGCCCTCCAATGCCTCCTATCAGTGGGTTAGGCATTGGTCCCATTGTTACTGTTGACACTATAGATGATGATGAAACTATACTACTGACTTGTGGCACTAGGCCACTTCCTTTGAGTTATTGCCTAGTCTACGAAATTGACATTGGTTGAGTTGAAATGCTTGTGCTCATGTTCTATGTTGTCGAGCTAGCACCTAAAGGTCTAGAGGTATCCTCACTTAACTCTTCATAAGGAACAACTTGTTCAATCACAAAATTATAGTCCAAGTGTGCAAAATAGTCAAAGTTTATGTTGACAACAGGGTTAATTATCACTCTTATTTTTTCCTATGCAATCTGTAGTGTATGAACTTATGCCATAGGTTGAAAGGGGGTAGGCACATCTGATGTATCTCTAATGGTCAAATTCTTTAGGGACCTAGAGCATTTTATACTTATCAACTATTGAGCTCGATCTATTGCTTAATTGTTTCTCTCCTTTTAGCATTGTGGCAATTCAAGAGATCCTTCTCGATGCCCTTCCCACTCACTATGGGTTTTCTAGACACTTCTAGGTTTTAGATCTTCTATCAACCTATGCTTCCTCTTGTTATAAGTCTATCTCTTGAGGTCTTGAGTGTTAATCTATTCATCCCCTTCCATTGCATTTCATCTACACATCCCCTTCTCCCCTCTTACACTACTCATATGCCAAAGGAATTTAGCCTTCCATTCTCAAGGTTTCAAAGTCATAATACACCATCAATTTTTTAAGTTCTATATCAAACTCTTTCATAAACGTGCCTCTAGGTTCTCAAAACAATTGATACTCTACTTCCTCAGGGTAGTAGTATATTGATATGATGAACTTAAGTATATAACTGTTCAATGCTCCTTACCACCATTTTTTACTGCTTTAGTCCAAGTGACATCTAAGTTCTCAATCCTCTTTAAGTGCTCTTTTGTCTACTCAAGGTGTTGTCCATAGCTTAGACTCCTATGTGTCGTATAAGCAACTAACCATCGATACACATGCTCAGGTAGTTTGTAAAATAAGACCTCATATAGAGCATCATATAGATTATTATTAACCCACTTCCTTGAATTTTATCCTTTACAAGATGGATGGTTTAGCGTAAAGCTATCTTCCACTTGTTCCAACTAGCACTCGATGTTCTTGAGGGAGAGTCGAAGCATTATTTTATTGCACCATTGAAGCGACAAAATTTTACAGAGGTCTTGACAATAGAACTAAAATGTTGTAGAATAGTTTAAGTTTCAATTTATTTACTCTATTAGGTGCTTATTTTATTGTTCCAAGTTAGTTCTTGGCTTATTACAACTAGGTGCAAATAAGGTAAGTTATCATAGTGCTCAACATTTATCATTCGACTATGTTGACTTCAATTCACATAAAACGTGAGCCTTATGCACTCACTTGAAGCACAATAGAGAAACAATCAGGTCGACATTGGGCTAGTTGTGCCATGCCACAACTCATTTTTCATAGGACCTGGTCATTGCAAAAATGGTGTTGGTAGGTTCATTATCATAAGCCCTTTTTTAGCTAGGCTGATGGTCTATAGGCACAAAACCTATTTGGGTGGTTTTATTGTCTCAAGGGTGTAGCACTTTGTTTCATTGGGTTTAGCATCAATCAATGCTAAGATGGGTCAAT
This sequence comes from Torreya grandis, assembly GCA_037957365.1. Taxonomy (NCBI): domain Eukaryota; kingdom Viridiplantae; phylum Streptophyta; class Pinopsida; order Cupressales; family Taxaceae; genus Torreya; species Torreya grandis. Next base: position 5,669,883 of record JARHVA010000249.1, read on the forward strand.
AAAAGGCCTTAGATCAAGTTTATACTAGGTTCGTGCTTTATACAAAAGTAACATCATTAGGCATGGGTTCTTATCTATACTTTTGCCATTTCTATAAAGTAGGTTGATGCCATATTTTACACAGGGATGCTGTTAATGACTTAGACCAGAGTTTCATTGTAGCTTAACATTCATATATTGAAATTACACTATTACAACTATTGCATTCACTCTGTATTCAAATAACATTAATCAATGACATAATTGAATAGAGTTTAAATAGGTACAACCCCATTCTGTATTATTCAAGATTTAAATATAGGGCACAGTAAAAAATACATAAAATAGAGTAAGCACATAATTGAAAATGCTTAAAAGCCCAATGGCTCACAAGCGAGCATGGAAATATACAAATAGAGCCTAAAAGGGATCCAATCTAAACATAAGTTCTAATGGTGGTTAAACATGTAAAACCAATTTTTATAGAGCTTTGCTACACCAATTCACATCTCTTACTCTTTGGATCGAGTTTGGATTTATAGAAGATAGGAACCTTGGTTGATCATTATTCCATTTCCATCACCTTTGACCCTTCACATTGGGGCTATCAGATGTAACCACTCAAGAAGATGCCTTAAAAAATTGGGTGCCAAGTAACCGCTTGTCAGTTGGTGTTAGGTCTATGAAGATTCCTCCAACTAGTGTAAAAGATACTAAAATAACAACCATGGCAAGTGATTTCATCACATTGAGATGTCTATTAAGTTGGCATGGATCCATACCTAGCTGAAAAAGGGGCCCAACACCTCATATTATCTTCTATTAATGTAGGTTTCCAACTCAACATTTTCTTCACTTTGGATTGATGATAATACCTCCATTCAATTTAGAATGCCCAAAAGCCCACATATTGACTACTTATTGGCCCTAGTATAAACCTAAATGATCCCATGATTTCTAATACATTATTTTAGGGTTTTCTCTTTCTATAGTTGACCAAAAGTACCCACCTTTGACCAAAACTAGCATAATTAGCCATATGATTCTAGTTTAGCCATTATCAATCATACAAAAGTGGTTGTCTATATTTAATGGGTCCTTTGTGCCTTGTGTTGATTTCTCATACCTTGATTGTTAGTTCTTACTCATTTCATGGTTGGTCTATGTGCAAATGTACCCTTACAAATCCTACATATATAAAAACCTTAAGTCATTAAAATACAAATTACATTGGTCATATCTTTTATACATCTATCAAGGGGCATGCACATTAATTATATTTTTCCCTCGTCATCTTTTGAAATCTTGTGGTGTAAAGACCCTAAAAATGGGGATCATTTTTTTTTTATTTTTCCCATTTAACTAGGGCATTGTCATGAAAACTCAAGTTAAGTTTTTTATCTTTAGTGATTAGTCTAGATAGATTTGTGTTCTTGCCATAACAACTAGTTTAGAGTGAACACTTTTTTTTAGATTTTTGACCCCTGTCATCTTTTATTATGACTAGCCCATAGTCCATTTGTTTAACTAGTCACGTAGTCTATGGTTAACTAAACATGTAGCCATCCATTAAACTATGGTAGTAAAACATGTTGTCCATTTTAAATTCCAAATCAACACATATTAGTAAGCATTCTCATGTTTTTAATAGATTTTTTTTAAAAAATTTATGACCATGATTTGGTTCCTTTTTATTTCACTAAGGTCTATGCCCAAATAACCTCATAAAGTGATTTAAAATTAAACTTTAGTCAATCAGAGTGTGAGTGGATCACATCACTGAGTCCCACTTGGTTTTCATGAGGTCATTCACCCCTGCCCTTATTTAAATAAAACCTTATCGTAAAGCATTTCATATGATAAATGTGTTTAAATCATGTAGGGTAATCCATTTAAGTAAAGCTCCATTGATACTCTTGTCCTATTTCAATAAGACAAGTATATAGACATATAAATGCTTAGTCTCAATATTTGAATTTATCTAACCTTTTTAAGTTCATGCTTACAACTTAGTATATGTAAGTCATTAAGTAAATGTTTCATTAATGTCTTCTCCTAATTCCTTAATTACAACTTCATGATACATATTAAGACATGATTTTTTAAGGTCCCTTTCCCTTATTTACCATTGGTAAGATTCATTGTCAAGTTTTCACTTAACCTCTTAGTTATACATATAATAAAGGGGTCCCAATCAAACTCACTAATTAGATTGGTTGGTCTTATTTTCTTAGGTCCATTATGTTCATTTATATCTTAAGTGGATTGATGTTTCATCCTTTATTTCACTTATCGATTAGACTCGAAGGTCAAAGACCTTCTACGTTTAGGTGCTTAAGGCTCTTTTAGATTGCCTTGATTCCCTTAATGTTTCACCTAGTTAAATTTACATTTATTTACCTTCAATAATGATTGTTATTTAAACACATCATCATGGTTATTCTTTCTTCGAGCTAAAAAATGATTAATATCACATAATTATTTAATAAATGAACCCTCATTTCAATTAGATACACTTTCATTACAATAGCTTATTTTTTATCAAATAACTATTTTGAATGAAATGGAACAAATGCATCATGTGTGGCAATTGTATGAAGGTGTGTAAGACTATTAAGTACCCACTCAACATTTATGTATTCCATTCATCCTTCAAGCTAAAAACCATTTATTCTTTAATACATACTTGTTTTAAAGACTTAAGATTCATAACAAAACGTACTTCAAATTTAGTGCACAGAGGAAAAATCATTTATTTATATAACTGACCAAATAAACCAATTTTGTTAATAATAATTTATTATTAGTAATTCCATCTACCTTAGCTAGTACTTAAATAATCATTAATCCTTAATTAATCTAAAATTACAGTTTATAAGTTTATCACATTTATCGTTAAAATACAAACTCAAGTTCTCTTATGTAGCACAATTATATTTTAGTCAAGTACATACATAAATTCCAATGGATGACATTACATGCCTTTATAAAATAAATTCTAAAAATAAATATAAACAAGGGATTCAATTACTTAATAAAAAAACACTCATGTATCATATAAATAAATAAGATACTTATAGAGACCCTATGAAGTCAAGGTCACAATTGACCTATGCGTAAAAATAGTCCCATGCATCTAAAATCTATTTTAAGTCGATGCTCATGAGATGGGTTGTTATACATATGCACTAAAACATGGGATTAGGGATTGATGGAGTTATATGGAACATTTAAAATAAATAAATGAATAATCTCTTGTACTTCACATCAAGCACTTTATCAACTTTAATGAGGATACATCAAATATTCACTCACACGATAACTATTGTAAGCACAATCACTAAGAGGCAGGGGTGAATCAATGATGCAAGAAAATAAATTTCAATTCAAATTCATCTAACCATTAACCATTCAACATAATCATTCATGAATCATATAAACAATTCATTGGAATGAACAAAGAAAATAATGCAAGATCAAAGCACATAACACATGAATTATGTGGGAAACCCTCATGGGGGAGAAAACCCACTTGAAACAAGATTTATACTACTGTACTATAAAGTTATTGATTTAATTTACATCATAACCAACTGATCAAGGATCACCTACCCCTCAATTTGGTCAAGCACCCATTAGACCTTCAACTAACACCAACTAGCAAGGAGGATATAACCCCCTAGGCGATCAAGCACCAAATCAAACACATCTAAACTAATTTCCACCTCTAATATAATGTATTCAAAAATTGATAATGGAATTAAATTTATATAACACATAAAAACCTTCCTTTCTACCTCATACAACTGATGGTAGTTTATACAAACACAAATCTGCCTCTTATATAGACATACAACAACTCTTTCTCTTCTTTACCCCTCATACATATGCTCATGAACTTGAGGTCATTCCTCCTTCAAAATATAGTATTATCATATGTAAATATAGTCTTTCAACATCATGAATATCATTCATACACAACCTATGCATTACTCTTCCAATACAATGCACTTCTTCACTCTAGGTCATCTAGACAAACTAGGCCTAATTATGCCTTGAATCAATATAAAAACTTACTGATTACCTTCAAAACCACTATCAAATATTAATTACATGTTAAAAATGTTATTATTATAATTTTAATTCCCTTAAAAACCTCTTCAATCTCTCAAACCATTCACTTCACTATCCCATTGTCTAACTCGCAAGCAATGTATCCAAAACAATCTTTTGGATCATTCTACACCTCTTTGCTCATCCTTAACCTTAAAACTTGCTCATGACCTAAAATAAATTTTTTTATACCCTTATCACATATTCAACATGATTTTATGATATGTTTCATGGCCTCTTACCCTTATGAAAACTCATATATAATTCATTTCACAGTCAAATTCTCCAACAAGCACAATGAGGCCAAAATAGCCTTATACATATGCATGATTCTTTCTCCAATAAATATTGGTCAAACACAACACTTTACCTTCATGGATAAACATAAAAATATATATTTGGACATGTTACATGCAATATACATCAACTCATTAGGTCATCCATGCCTTAAATGGCTCAAAACAACACACTAGGCTTATGCAAGACCTAAGCAATTAGCCCTCTATTAGACCACACGTTAAACTTAGATACTAATAGCCCTTAACCAAATATGAAACCCTTTAAAAAAATTTAACATAAGGTAATACAATACTTATTTATGTTTACCATGTCATACAACATTCCAAGTCACTCGCTCACCATATGAAACCTCTTTTATCCCTCAAGCCTTCAATAGGTCCCATGAAGACCTAATTCCCCTTCATGAAACACTTTGAGCCACTATGGTCCAAATGGCCCTTACCAATGACCTAAAATACTTAAAAAACTTTAATTTCATCCTATATGAGCCTTTTACATGCTTACTAAACATTAAATCATTTTCTCATACTTTGAAACCTTCATTAGGTCTTAAAGACCTATTAGGCTTAAATACCCCAAAAACACTATCTTCACAAAAGAGGCTCAAACTAATTATATATAAACTTTCCATGTATAATACACATATGGATGGAAATTTCAATATCTTAATAATATAATCCTATCCATAATAAACCTTCATTTAGCCTCCAAAGTCTCATAAACACCACTGCAAGAAGCCTACTCAAACCTACAATAATTATAGTCAACTTTGACCTTCAATAACTTCACTTGTACGAATAGTCAAAACTCCAAATCACTTTGGGGATGATATGCATGGGGTCTAATTCATTTTCTATTTATATAAAAATAATTTTTTATCAATATTTTTACTTATACAATCATTTCTTTTCACCCTGGTTTATTAAAAAAAACACAGTCAACAATAATCAACTCTCACATGCAATAAATGCAATTATATGACCAATCAAACCTCTTAATCAATTTTAATGGATATCCCTTGAATTCATATAAATTTTTTGTTTTTACACCACCATATAATTCTACCATTATAAAAATTTATTAACAAAATACTACTGACTAGTTTTCCTTTGTAAATTCAAACATTTGAATTCCAACAGTCACTTGATATTGCAAATTTGGCTATGGAAAATAGTGAAATTTGCCTGGGAGACCAAATTTTCACCACCATAAGATTTTATATACATAATATAAAGACCTAAAATTTTAACCACATGATCTAGGCACAAATATGAACAAACCCATATAACCACTTTCTTCTGACACCTTCACACATGTTAATGTTGATGTCATCAATCTGCTTATTTGAGAAGTTTTGCCAAGTTGACTAAGATAACCTAGACCTTCACAAGACTACTAAAATGAATTAATTTCACTTTAAAAAGTACCCCAAACACTTCTTACACCTAATTTTACCCCTCAAACATGGTTAATCACCTTAAATACCTACACACATGATATGCACTCTCAAATCCACTTGGAACCTATCACTTTGTCATTAATGCATTATGTACTAAGATCACCTTGACATCAATGACAATCAATGAATTACAAGACCATGATAAAAAATCTCCTCATTTTTCATTAATGGAAAACACATTTTATAATGAACTCTCCCAAAGTGAACAACTCTTTCATTCTGATCTTTCTCCCCCTTTGACATTAATGATAAACGGTCTCTTCCTCAACATGCCAACTTGATCTTTGCACTTGACAAACTGATCATAGAGCTTAAAAATATCCCCCTAACATCACTCTCATATAATATAACCTATTAAGAAACCATACTAAACCATAAAATATGCTTAGAATTGAAACATCTCACATATGCTCCCCCTCACTCTATGCATACCTTGCATATTATCAATTGAAGAGAACAAACGTCTATCTGAATTGCTCGTTGATTCTTAGATTATAGAAAACATGCACAGACTTCACATACTCCTCAATAAACCTAATTTATCTCCCTCAAAATCTATATTCCACCTAAACAAAACTAAAATATTATAAACATATATAAGTAAACTCTCTTACAAGAACATACCTTGAATGGAGCCATCTTCATCCACACATAGGTTACGACAACTATCCAACATCCTTTCATGAGATAACTAAATTAAATGTTGATCTTCTTGGGTCCAAAATTAACTCTTTAAATGGTCTAAAAACCTTCTCATATGAATCAAACAACCACAACTAATTTGAATAATAAGAACATGCTCAAAGCAATTAAACTTACTTGAATCCATGCTTATAAGAGCTCCTCAAGATACCAACCTAAACAAACTGCCTAATTAGGAAATCTATGGATGAAATATAATTGAATTCATATATTTATTTTACTAAAATCTGAACTTACCTCTCCAATCTTAGCCCTTCAAGGACCCATCTCTTGCATAAGAAAAAGATACTCCTCTCCTAGGTCATTTCAAAGAGGCACATTGCAATCAAAGATACATAACTTGAAATTCTTCATACCTTTACACCAAGTGACTACCTCTTGCACACCATAATCTTATTAAACACTTTTATATCATGATTTTACACTATTTCACCAATTTTGGTGACCCAACTCACTGTACAACCCAAGATATACCATGTCAAGGATTTCTTGTGTTAGAACCCTTATGCCAACCAAGGACACTCAAAGTGAGATATTCTTCCGCAAACAACTTCAGACCTTAAAATAACTTCTCACAAATATTAATAGGTTATATACATATTTTATAAGCTTGAAATCAAATTAAAGAATCCATACTCAACTATATGCATATCAAGACAAAGAACATACCTTGACCCATTGACTAGTCTCTCACTTATCAACCCTACAACACCATTCCATGATGCTTCGAATAAATGAGTAATGTCTCTATGAAACCTAATAAAGACACCTAACCTACCAAGGTACTTAGAATACTCAAAACTTAAGATATTCCCAAGTTTCCATACTGTCACTAGTTTGCTTGTCTTTCCTAAGCCTCCTCATAGGCCTTATTGATTCATCCATCTTCTCTTTGAATCCCTTGTCAACAGACCCTGATAAATAGTATTCTTATCTTGCCTTCATATATATAAAAACAAACAAACCATATTAACTGATATTTTCATTAACCAATTCATCCTTTTACTCAATCTAATCTCTCTTGATAGTCTTAGGTCTCTATATCCATATATGACCTCTTCCTTGCACATTAGGAGCTCCATACACCTTATTTTGCCTTGAGAACTCATTAAACCTATTTTTATAGTATTTTTCAATATGACCAACTCTATGACACCTAAAATAAACAATATCATATATACCTTTTGCTTGATGATGGCTGTTATCTCCTTTTGACAAGTTACTTCTCCTTTTGCAATCTCTTACAATGTGACTAAACTGATTGCAAACATAACATTGATTACAAGATGAATTGACAAACCTTATGTCATTGGGTTTCTTTTTCAGTCTTCTCACATTTTTTTTCATGCTATCATCCTTCTTTAATTGATCTAATTCCTGTTGCTAAACGTTGCTCATTTTGACCACTAGTTTCTCATGCTCAACCTTCAAGGAGCCTAACTTAGTTTTCAATTGATCACACTCGACCTTCTTTGACCTCAAACTTGAAGTTGTAGCCTCTCACTGATTCTTAAGATCATGAATAATCATCTTATCCTTTTTGATTTCTAAGGATACATTAGAGTTAAAGATACATACCTTCTCCTTAAGAGCCTCCATAGAACTTATCCTTACATTAACATCTTCTAACTGAGATATGAGATCCTTAATAGTCTTCTTAGAACTTCTAACTGAGATATGAGATCCTTAATAGCTTTGTCATCCTCTTTAGCCATTATTACCATTTCAATCTTCAAGGTACAAATTTGATCCTCATAAACTTATCCATGGACCTTAACTCTTGATTTTCTTTCCTTATTTGCTTAGCCATTTTGTGCTTCAAGGACCACCTTTTAGCTATCAAGCCTTCTTGAAGGACTAGCTCTGATACCAATTGTTAAAAACATAATCACTAAGAGGGGGGGTGAATCAATGATACAATTAAATCAAATTCAATTCCAATTCTTATAACTCTTAACCATTCAACATAATCATTCATGAAACATATAAACCATTCATTGCAATGAAGAAAGAAAATAATGCAAGATCAAAGCACATAACACATGAATTATGTGGTAAACCCTCATGGGGGAGAAAACCCACTTGAAATAAGATTTGGACTACTATCCTATAAAGGTATTAATTTAATTTATATCAGCACCAACTGATCAAGGATCACCCACCCCTCAATTTGGTCAAGCACCCACTAGACCTTTAGCTAGCACCAACTAGCAAGGAGGCTACAACCCCCTAGGTGATGAAACACCAAATCAAACACTTACAAAATGACCTCCACATTTGATCTGATGTCTTTAACACATGATGATGGACTTATTTTTATCTAACACTTGAAAATCTACCTCTCTACCTCATACAACTAATGGTAGTTCATACAAACACAAATCTGCCTCTTATATAGGCATACGACAACTCTTTCTCTTCTTTACCCCTCATACATATGCTCATGACCTTGAGGTCATTCATCCTTCACACTCTAATCTTCTTAGATGTAAATATAGTCTTGAAACATCATGAATATCAGTCATACATAACCTAAGAATTTTCTCTTTCAACATATAATCAATGCATTTCTTCACTCTAGGTCATCTAGATAAACTAGGCCTAATTATGCCTTGAATCAATACAAAAACTTACTGATTACCTTCAACACCACTATTATATCTTCATAAAATGTTAAACATTTTTTTATTGTGATTTTCATTCCCTTACACACTTCTTCAAACTCTCAAACCATTTGCTTCACTATCCCATTGTCTAACTCACAAGCAATGTATCCAAAATAACCTTTTGGATCACTCTGCACCTCTTTGCTCATCCTCGATATTCAAACTTGCACTTGACCTAAAATAATTTTTTTTAGACCCTTATGACATATTCAAAATTAAGTGTTCATAGTTTTAATTTCCTCTTACCCTTCTATAAACTCATATATAACTGGCTTCACACACAAATTCTCTAACAAGCACAATGAGGCCAAAATAGCCTTATACATATGCATGATTCTTTATCTAATCAATCTTGGTCAGAAACAAAACTTTAAATTCATGGATTAACATAAAAAATATATATTTGGACATGTTACATACAATATACATTGACTCATTATGTTGGCTATGCTTCACATGGCTCAAAACAACACACCAGGCTTAAACAAGACCTAAACAATTAACCCTCCATTAGGCCACACGTTACACTTAGATATCAATAGCCCTTAACTAAAGATGGAAATATTTTAAAATGTAATCCAATCCTTATTTATGTTTACCACATCATACAACACTCCAAGTCACTCACTCACCTTATGAAACCTCTTTTAGCCCTTAAGCCTTCAATAGTCCTATGGAGACCTATTTCACCTTCATGGAACACTTTGAGCCACTATGGTCTAGATGGACCTTACCAATGACCTAAAAAACTTAAAACACTTTAATTTCATCCTCTATGATCATTTTACATCTTTAATAAACATCAAATCATTCTCTCATACTCTAAAACTTCCATTAGGTCTTAAAGACACATTAGGCTTAAATAACCCAAAAGCACTATCTTCACAAAAGATGCTCAAACTAACTGGAAAAAATTTCCATGTAAAATACATATTTGGATGGAAATCTCAAGACATCAGTAACATCATCCAATCTATAATACACCTTCATTCATCCCCCAAAGTCTCATAAACACCACTACAAGAAGCCTACTCAAACCTGCAATAATTATAGTTAATAAAAGTCAACTTTGACCTACAATAACTTCACCTATACAGACATTCAAAACTCCAAATCCTTTTAGGATGATCTATATGGAGTATAATTCATTTTTAATTTTTATACAGATAAGGTTTGTTCAATATTTTTACTTGTATAATCATTTCTTTGCACCTTGGTTTATTAAAAAAAACACAGTCAACAATAATTTACTCACATGTAATAAATACAATTGTACAACCAATCAAGCATCCTAATCATTTTTAATGGATATACATTGAAGTCATCTACCACTTTTATTTTTACACCACCATCAAATTCATCCATTATCAAAATTTATAAATAAAATACTATTGATTAGTTTTCCTTTGTAAATTCAAACATTTGAATTCCAACGGTCACTTGATATTGCAAATTTGGCTATGAAAAATAGTGAAATATGCTTGGGAGACCAACTTTGCACCACCATAAATTTTTATAAACACCATATCAATACCTAGTATTTTAACCACATGATGCAGGCATAAATATGAACAAACCCATGTGTCCACTTTCTTCTGACACCTTCACATGTGCTAATGCTGACATCATCAATTTGCTTACTTAGAAAGTTCTACCAAGTTGACTAAGATAACCTAGACCTTCACAAGACTACTCCAATGAATTAATTTCACTTCCACAAGTACTCAAATCACTCTTTACAACTGATTTCACTCCTCAAACATGGTCAATCACCTTAAATACTTGCACACATGATATGCACTCTCAAATCCACTTGGAACCTATCACTTTCATTAATGCATTATGTACTAAGATCACCTTGACATCAATGACAATCAATGCATCTCAAGACCATGCTCAACAATAACTTGGCACATTTTCATCAATTATGAACAGTTGTTTGACGTACATTGAAATGTATAAACCCTCGTACACATTCATCTAGTTTAAACTACTTTCATCTTACATTCATTACTCTAATAAATTTAATTCTTAAGATTTAATGGACTAATTATCCATATATCTAATGAATCTTTTTTTTAAAGAGAACTTTACTATAGCAGTCTAAACAATTTGGACTACATCTAAAAACTTTAAGTAATGCATACATTTCCTTATTAAGTGCACAACACTTTTAAACAAACAACTTCATTTTAGAATTTACTTGCATGATTAACATTTTCATAATAGTTGGGGAAATGCCCAAATGCATGTTTGTAAATTTTTAACCCTAAATTTTGATATGGTGGGGTATATGGTTAAGAATATAGAATTAATTCAAACACAAGGGAGATAAACTAATATATAGCAGGCCAATTAGTTACAAACTTATATAAATTAATATTATGAATTATAATATTGAGATTTGCTAAATATAAAAAGTTATTTTAACTGTTTAGGACTTAGTGAATGTAAATCCTATGTTATTAAGTAGATTAGTGTATAAATATGTAATAAATACAACCACTATTTTTTTACAAAATTAACTAAATTTGACCCTTCTAAAAATAACAATAAATAATTTAAATGGGAACTTAATTGGAAAATGACTGAGATGGATGATCTAGAGGTTGAAAACTGAGACATAAGTTGGTATAGGTGTCACAAACAAGATTTATGTGTCAATACCCCTCTTGGACAGTAGCTCCCTAATTGGACAATAACACCATGTGGAGCTAGTGTCCCTATTTTGGCAGTAGTGTCGTTTATGTAGGACTATTCTAAGCTTGTAGATACACTTGTGTCTAGGTATATCAACCTTGTTCATATGTGCATAAGTTTTAGAACCTTGTAGATGACCTATTTTTAATAATTTGGTGAGAAAAACCCTAATCCTCTATGTTACAAAGACATTCTATTGATACAAGCAGTAAAGTGTATTTGTTAGTGAGGTAGGTTGGACATCCTCAACACCCCATTATGATGAGAGTTGCCTACATATCAATACTCTGAAGAGGGATCAAACCTGATGTAGTTCTCCCCACATAAGTGCTGGTGAAAGTGTAAGTGAAGCTAGTATGATTATAGACCTAAGTTCTTTGAATGTGTTAGAGACTAGAAATTTGAGTAATATGAGCTTAGGAATGTTATACATGGTTATATGTAGAATTAAGGCATAATAAGGATTGATAACCTTAATTGTGTAGAATTTATTCTAAGTTTGTATGTGTAATTTACATCTTATTTCCATCTCATGGTTAGAGGGCTAAAAGTCATGTATATATATTATTTTGGTGCTTTTGAAGATGCTAAAAGAGTTCTAAGCTGACCCTAGGATATCTAAGATTTGAAAATATATATGTTTGTGAAAAAAGGAGGGAAAGGATATTAGCGCCAATATTGGGAGACTAGCACCATGTGGTGCTATTATCCTTAATATGGTACTTGTGTCTAGGTGGTAGAACCTAAGTCATGCAGGGCCAAGATGTAATAATGAGGGTATAGGACTACTTTAGGGATGACTAGGGATGCTTGTGGCCTACATGAAAGCTAGATAAGTGTGAAAATAGGCCCTAAGATAGGCCTAGGGCTAAGATAGGACTAGAGCTAAGCTAGGGATAAGTGGTCTTAAGTAGCCCTCTTAGAATTTAAGTGTCATTTTTAGGTGATTAGATTTGTGTCCCCCCTTTATTTTAAAAATTTAGCAAAGCGAAATGACTAGGATAAAGGAAAAATAAGGGTACTTGGACTTACCTAAGAGGTGAAGCCCATGAGTCTAGATCTGAGTATTAAAGCATGATCCATTGCATGACTTATAAATGAAACATGTATAAATTAGTCCTTAATTAAGAGATATCCAAAGCAATGACAAAATTGAGTAAAGAAGTGAAACTGAGTAAAGAGATAAATTTGAGTAAAGAGAGGAAAAGAACAAATACATCTCACTGGGTACATGAAACAATTCAAAAACCTAGTAACAACCTATGTGTGTACATGTATATAGTCATCAATCAATGAATAACTTAGACTAAACTAATGGTTTACTCAATCCTCATGTGTGTGTGACTTAAAAACTCAAATTGGTTTTGACTCCATTATTACCTACCCCTTCTTGGTAGATCATGACCTATGAGTAGCTTGGATTGGACTGATGGTGTGTCTAACCCTCTCATGTAGGTGGCTCAAGAACTCAAGTAGACTATGAATCCATCATTTCCTACTGATGTGTAGTAGATGCATCTTAAACTGAAACTATGATATGTAACTAGAGATGTTTAACTGGAGATATCTAACTGGAAATGTTGAATCTATGACCACTTCGATATATTATACAACTCTGGGCCACTCAAGAATGCCAACCACTACAGATAGAGCAAGGCATGAATCTGGTGTGTAACATAGAACATGGTGTTTGATGTATACATCATAAAGAATGACATGGATTTTTTCATTCCATCTGATTAAATGGTGTGAAAGTGAGCATACAAAAACAATATGTCATGCACATACCCCAAATCTATTATCTAAGCATATGGATTTTGGATTGAGTTATAATAATATGTATTTGAGTATCTAAACTAAAAATGGGAATGGTCATGCCATGCATGATGCCCCCATCTGAGCAAACTAGAATGAATCTAAGTTAAACTAAGCAAAATTGGTAAATCTATAACTGAACCTGTGTAAACCTAGACTATACCTATTGTACTTTTCTTACCAGTCTAGATTTTTTTGAAATTGAGCCTACTAGACGATAGCACCATTATCTTGGAGAGTAGCATCATGTGGTGCTAGTGTTCCAATTTGGGCGCTAAAGTGCAAATTTATAAGTTTAATAAATATTATTTATTCGTTTGTTTGATTTGATCATTCATTATGGTTATCTAATCTTTTGATTGTTCTAATTTTTGTGCAACTATAATTGATCTATGTGTCACTATTTCCCACTGTGTTTCCTTGAGTTTGATTTTTATAATATGAGCCTGTATGCTAAAAATTGTACTTTGAGTACATTCTGATAGCTTGGTCTCTGTGACAAAACCTTGTGAATGCCCCTCTTTTGAGGGGAGTTATTAAACATGAGTAAGAACTATCCTTAAAATAAAAATCTTTACATAATGTGTGTTATCTAGATCACATATGATATCTATGTAATAATCTAATATAATATGCATACATAACATCAAAATGTAAGATAATTCGAGCATAAGTTTGTAATGCATGATGTATGTTATTTGTAACATTCACAAGGCTATCAAGATAGATATAACAATGTATGTAATAGTAAATCTGAGTAATAACTAAGTAGCTACCTAGGGGATGGGGAATGATGTCCATCATGGTACCCAAGTAGGAAGGGTAGATGCATGAGGTCCTTCATGGCATCTAAAACTAGAGTGTGTAACAAGCAAGAGACAAGTGTCATGGCCATGATGCATATAAGAAATCATACATAAAACACACATGAGGCACACAAAGTAGGCCAAGGGGACACAATACAAGGACATGGGCACATTTCACTAAATTTGAGAAAGTAATACATATAAGAACATGTTTAAATATGCACATATGCAAAAAACAAGCAAGTTGGCTTAGAGCCACATAAAACGACATGTTCAAATATCCACACACACAACTAGGAAAGCACACACAAGGACATGGGCACATGTCCAAAGCATACATTTAATGAAAATAAGCGGCATAAAGCCATAGAGAAATGGCATATTCAAATGACCTCAAATAGAAGAAGCATATAGATACAATCAATTCTAAACTAGGAAAGCTAGAAATGAAAGTATGCATGAACATGTATTACAAATTCGTGTAAGATCCAAGGTGTAGATATACTTAGTCTAAAGTAGTAATAGCCAACAAAAGATCTGAGTAAGTGTAGCATGATCAATATTAGGATATAACAATGCTAAATTTGTGATGTAGAGTTTAGAAAGATGTAACCTAATAATCAAAATTGTGTATAGGGTGCCCCCATATGGGTGAACGTGTCAAATGAAGAACCTTTGTATCTATGTATATGCCCCTAGTTGGTAAATAATAGCAAATGTGGATTGGTGTAGTGGACCTATGTCCTGTAGTAATCTATAAGCACTTGACAAGAACAAATGAAGAATGTTTGTATGATAAAAACTGACTATACTAAGATAGTTAACACATGTAGTGTCTGAAAAATATAAGACATGCAAACATGATAGTGCATACAATATTTAATTTTATGTTTTTCAACATAAAATTTTTATGTTTTTTAAATATTATATTATTTTTGTATTTTTTGGATATAAGTTATGTAAAAACAACATGAAAATGAAACTATGTATAAGGAGCAAGAGAGAAGGAAAGTATGTACAAGAAGGGATGAATGATACTAACTAATGAGTCTCATGTGAGACTCTCTATTAATGTGGCCTACGTCAAATAAAGGAATAATGATCATGTGTGCTATATGAAAAGGTAATTATGGTCCCATAATTTACTATATTGAGTGATCTATAATTGGCACTGACTATGAAGTGGTGCTAGGAATCCATGAAACTGATCGCGGTATCTTGTGAACTATAGGGGTATTAGGGACCCATTTGGTAGAAAAGGCTATAGCTAGTGCCTCATGCTAAAAAACTGAGAACTTAATAATACTGATCTCAAAAGAAAATGAGTAAAGGGAGGCCCTCTAGAATCTACAACATATCTCTGATACACGAGTCTCTCTAATAATTGTCTCTGTGAGAGAGTATGCATACATGATAATGTTGTAGGAGTATACCTTGCCTACACTAGTCGATCTACTGAACTCTATGGTATACTAATAAAAACTATGTTTGGAGTTATAATTAGTAATTGAGCTATAACTAGGAACTATGATGTAATTGTCTATGGGATAGGTAGAGGATACTCATATGAAAAACCCTCAATTATGATCACTTAATTTGCATGTATATATTTGGGTCATCTATGCAAGGTGGATGGGTTAGCTCATATTTGTTTTATCCATGGCCTACCCTATAACATGTCAAATGTGTCTACACTAGGTACTACTAAGAATCTAGTGGCCACACATGCTTGTTTAGCCTATAGTGGAAGTACAATCTCCCGAATGGAGCTCTGAACATGGCCATTGAAGCCACACATAGTTTTGTCTATAAGAGATATATCCTACTTTGAATACCCTAAATGTTTTAGAAGGGTGATAGTGCACATGTTAATACTTGACCCATTATCAACCATGACACTGTAAATAGGATGATGATCTATGTAGGCTCGTATAAAGAATGCATATAAATCTGAATCATCATCAACAATAATTGCTATAAGAAAGTGATGAGTGGTCTAGCTAAAACTATAGCATGGTACAAACTAATGATATTATGTAAGGGGTGTGCATCCTCTATAGTAGTGTGATTTGATGGTGGTGGCAGATATGCCTGATATGTGTAGTGAACACTTGAAGTGCCCCTACCTCATTTATTATATGCTTTGAAAATAGATCCTTAAATATTTTCAATGCTTTAGCTTCCATTTATTGGACTTTGGGTGCCTCTATGGGTGTGCCCACATCAATTATGTTGGCCTTTATCAAATCTTGTTTCTTATGTTTCAAGATGATGCATTTCTTTGTAGTATGGCCTGGTGCCTTATGATATTCACATAATGCATTGAAATCATAATTATTTGGAAGAGGTTATGTCATATCAATCTATTTTATGGGAGGGAGATATGAAAATATATTCCATGAGATACTATAAAACATGTGTTGGTGTTTTTGGAAGGTTGATGAAAACTCTCCATGGAGGAGTTGATAAAACTAGGCAAAGAGATGGCTCTGAAACTACATTAATTATGGCCTATGGATCACTCTTATTTTGAGTGGCCCTTACCTTGTATGGAGGATTAATATAATTCTTAGCAGTTGATTCTGATCTACTTGTATATTTTAGCTTGCCCATAGAGATAATCTTGACTTATCTTTCTTTCATTGTGTGGCATAAATCTATGAAGGTTGGAAACTTCTTGAACAAGATAGTTTCATATAATGTTGGTAGTAGACTCTATTTGAATATGTCCTAGAGCTCTCTATCTAGAATGAGGCTAGTCAATTTTATCAATATAATCTTATATCACAAGAAGTATTCTACAATGGGCTCATTTGATTTTTTCTTTAGTTATGCTACTTGAGCATATGAGATCTTATCATTGATGTTTATTAAGAAGTGTGATAAAAAATATCTGCCAATGGATTGAATGCGGTGATAGATTGATTTGGTAGATCATAAAACCACTATAAGGCATAATCTTTTAAACTACATGGGAATAACTTAGTGAGGATCCAATAATTGGATAGGTAGTCTAAATATGTTGCATGGAAAACTCATATATGGTACTCTGGGTCACCCTTACCATCATACAATGTAAGCTTAGGTTCCATGAATCTGGATGACAAATGAGTTGTTGTTATTTGATGTACCAAAGGTGTATGTAAAATAACATGAGAATCCAAGGCATGTGATGGCCTAGTGGATCTATGCTTAAGATGTAACACCTTAGTCTATAGAGAATGAACCTCATGCATAAGCGATTATACATTTGCAGAGGAGGAACTAGCCATAGGAGGTGTAGTTTCCATTGAATGTTGTTGAGTTAAAATGAGTTATTGTACAAGATGAGTTGGACCTAAAGTAGGTATAAAAATGTTGCTATTTGGGGGAGTAGAAGATTGATCATTATTTGATTTGTTTTTTTTCCATTATGGTTTGTAAAATTTGTGCATGATCATGGGGTTGTTCCTGAAGTCTAACTCTAAATCTCTATAGAATCTCATCCTTATTGACAATTAGATTTTAATTGTTAAGTGGGGGCGAGTGTCCTGATTTCTCTCTTGTGTATCATCTTGATCTTGATTATATTGCTCATCTTCAAATGCATTATCATTAAAATCCAAATAATTAGGGTGTGAATGATCAATGATGAGATTTAAAATTATTCCCTTGTCCATGGTATAAGCTAAAAGAGAAGGAATTTAAGTATGCTCAATATGATTGCCGCTAAGCCTAACACTTCTTCTAAAGGGAAGAGAGATATATATTTTAGATGGCATATAGTAAACAAAGTGAAATAGGGTTTCTAAAACATAATGCATGAAATCTAAATTTTTTAACACAACCAATGAAAATAGGAAAAAGAATAATACAAACCCTAGTAACAACTAGGGTTAGGGTTTGAATAATATTCAAAGTAAGTTAGGTTCACCAAATGTTTAATCCTTTTTAGGACTTAGTGAATGTAAATCCTATGTTATTAAAGAATTGAGTATAGTAAATCAGGTTGGAAATATGCAATAAATACAACCACTAATTTGTTATATAATTGACTAAATTTGACCTTTCTAAAAATAATAATAAATAATGTAAATGAGAACTTAGCTGGAAAATGGCTGAGATGGATTATCTGGAGGCTACAAACTGAGGTAGAAGTTGTTTTGAGTGTCAAAAATAGGATCTAGGTGTCAAAACCCCTCCTAGCTAGTAGCACTCTAATTGGATAGTAGTGTCATGTGGTGCTAGTGTCTTTATTTTGGTGGTAGTGTCCCTTGTGTAGGACTGTTCCAAGCTTTTGGGTGCACCTATGTCTAGGTATATGAAGCTTGTTCTTGTATGCATGAGTTTTAAAACCTTATAGATGACCTATTTTGACTAATTTAATGAGAAAAACCCTAATATTGTATATTATAAGACATCTAATTGATACAAGCAATGAAGTATGTTTGTTAGTGGGGTAGGCTAGACATCCTCAACATCTTGTTATGATGAGAGTTGCCTACATACCAATACTCTGAAGAGAGATCAAACTCAATATAGTTCTTCCCACCTAAGTGCTGGTGAAAATGCAAGTGAAACTAGTATGATTATAGACTCGAGTGTTTTGAATGTGATTAAGATTGTAAATCTGAGTAATTTGAGCTTAGGAATATTGTAGATGTTTGTATGCAAAAGTAGGACAAAATAGGGATTAATAACTTTAATTGTGCACAACTTATTATGAGTTTGTATGTGTAATTTGCATCTTATTTCCATCTAATGCTTAGAGGGATAAAAGTCATGTATATATAGTCCTGGTGCTTGTATGGATGTTAAAAGAGGCCTAGGGTGACCCTAAGAGGTATAAGATTTGAAAAAATATACATTTGTGGGAAAAAGGAGGGAAATGACAATAGCTCCAATATTGGGAAACTAGTGCCATGTGGTGTTGTTGTCCCTATTATAGTGCTAGTGTCTAGGTTTTAGAAGCTAAGGCATGACAGGCCATGATGAAAAAAATTAGGGTTTGGGACTGCTTAGGGATGACTAGGGATACCTGTGGCCCACAAAAAGGTTCGATAAGTGTGAAAATAAGCCATAGGATAGGCCTATGGATAAGCTAGGGATAGGTGGTCTCAAGTAGCATTCTTAGCACTCAAGTACCATTTTTAGGTGATTACAAACGTATTTAATTTGAAATATGTAGAGTTTATTACAATACCAAAAATAAATGATAGTTGGGCTTACTATGTGCAAGAAGATCTAAACTACAAACAAATGTAAAGTATGTAGGATTAGTATTTTGGATAGGCCATCAAATTTTGGAAATTATATTTCTTTATTCGCATACACAACCATCAAATCTAGACACTGACATCGAAACTGGTGATTAATTGTGATGCAGGTGTCTAGTACAAAATAATGACTAGATCTAGATATGGCCAACTTAATTATTATGGGTTTTTTGTCACCCTTTTGATGATGTACTCATATCTAAGGTACAAGCTATTGTTCTTTGTTGATTGATCAAAACCCTATCTCTTCACCCTTCTTTACCATTAAAATGAATTACTAAAAAAGGGTTAGTGGGATCATGGTGTTAAGCTAACCCAAAGACCCCTCTATCAAGGGTGTTGCTTACATAACTAATACTCTATGGATCTCTTTAGATTTATATAGTTATCCCCTATATGTGGGAAAGTGTGTCCACAAGGGTGAAATATACTATATGATGATGCATGCAATGATCTAGTTTGTAACTTTGATAAATATTCCTGACATATTGCTCTTTGAATACTTTAGACCTATAATATGATTGTTCCTATAATTAATATTAAAATAGGGTTGAATAGGGTATAATAGCTAATTGATTTAGCTTTAGTAGGTGTTTGCTTGGTAATTTTATAGATGCAAAATGAGAAGGCTTAAACTTGTATTTATACCACACCTTTTGAAAATATCTCATAATAGGGTTCAATGAGACAAATATGTTGACTCATAGGTTCTGAAACATTTTAAATTTGGATGATTTTTGGTAAGTAGATACGAGATAAGGATCTGGACACTACCATCGATGGGAATGTCCCTATGAGGCTAGTAGTGTCCAAAAGGCTAGAAAATAAGTACAAATCTAAAACTGATAGTGAAGAATATTTATCAAGTTTTAATATTTTTGTGTAGTGTAGGAGACCTGGGTCATCAAAATGATCTAGATTGGACTAAGATATAAGTATTTAGGCATAATGAAATGGTAAATGTGAACCTTTCGGTAGAAAGGAGGTCTAGACCTGAAGGGTAGATCCCTAATTGATATTTATCAAATGTATAAGATTGGGATGCTATAAATATTGAGTTTTAATATCTACATTAGATGATTACATTTGTAATAATATACTTTCCCATTCATCACATATAGGTTTACATAGTGTAATCACCTAAAAATGACACTAGAGTGCTACTTGCGACCATCCATCCTCAACTTATCCCTAAACCTATCTTAGGGCCTATTTATACACTTATATAGCCTTTGTGTGGGCCACAAGCATCCCTAAACATCCCTAAAGTAGTCTCAAAACCTCATCTTGACACCCTGACCCTTAGTGCCTCAGGTTCTACCACCTAGGCACTAACACCATAATAGAGATAGTAGCACCACATGGCACTAATGTCCATTTCCATCCTTTTTCTACCAATAGATATATTTTCAAATCAAATAACTCTTAGGGTTAGCCTAGACCTCTTTTAATACCTACAGAAGCACTAGAACAATATGTGTGTGTGTGTGTGACTTTTAGCCCTCTAACCACTATATGGAAATTATATGCAAATTACATAAAAAAAACTTAGAATAAGTTCTACACAATGAAGGTTATCAATCCTTATTCTACCCTACTTTTGCTTACAACCATCTACAATATTCTTAAGCTCATATTACTTAGGTTTCCATTCTTAAGCACATTCAAAGTACTCAAGCCAACATTCATATTAGCTTCACTTGCACTTGCACCAGCACTTAGGTGGGGGGAACTACATTATGCTTGATCGTTCTTCAAAGTATTGGTATGTAGGCAACTTTCATCACAGTAGGGTGTCGAGGATGTCCAACCTACCCCACTAACAACACACTTTACTACTTCTATCAACTAGATGCCCTAACAACATGAAAGATTAGGGTTTGCACATAAACCCAAAAATAGGTGCACCTAGAAGCTTAGAATAGTTTTGCACAAAGGACACTATCACTAAAATAAGGATAATAACACCATATGGTGCTATTGTCTAATCAGGGTTTATTATCCAAGAAGGGTTTTTACACCTAAATCCTATCAATGACACTTGGATCAACCTCTATCTTAGTTTGTAGCTTTTGATCTCCCATTTCAATCATTTTCTAGCTAAGTGTTTATTTACATTATTTATTGATATTTTTAAAAAGGTCAAATTATGTCAATTCTGTTATAGATCAATGGCTATATTTATTGTATATTTCTACCTTGATTTACAATACTCATCCCCTTTGACAACACATGATTTACATTCACTAATTCTTAAACTGTTAAAACATTTGGTGAACCCGACTTACTTCAAATATTACATAAACCCTAACCCTAGATAAACCTAGGGTTTATGTTTCTAGCCTTTTAGGTCCCACACTCAGATTTTAGATCCCTACATTTTCTGATTTGTATTTCATATAATCATGATAATAATGACATATGAAGTTTATCAATTTTTAATACAAAGTTTTCTAGCTTCTTGTGCATGCTTGTTTTTTTCATTTGGAATGAATTGAAAGATGACATAAACACATTGTACATGATGGTTTATATCAGTTAAAATGTATGTCATATTTCATTTTATCTCTAGCATGTTATTATTCTCTTATGTGGAATTCAATTAAGAAAAAAATCCTTATATACATAGAGGATCAATTACAATATAGTTTATTGGAATTAATCCATAAATTTAATACACTAACAACCATGTTTCAAGTTTCAATGTCATATCCTATGCACATGAAAGAATCTCCTTCTCCTCCTCATATCTATGAGGGAGAACTAATTTCCCTCTAATCAAATCCATGATATCACTCCTCCACGAGATAACATGACCTATACTATTAATATAAATACCCATATTCATCCTATCCATACCTCCACCTCCCCCCTATAGGGTGTGTGCCTACATATTCAATTACAAGTAACCAGGGTTTACAGTTGTGAAACTCTAAGGGATCAAATTATCAATATGAAAAAGTTATTATTAGAATTATAAAATCAAAATTAGTTATTAAGTGAAAAGGTCATATTATTGGCAAACCAAATTACATGTACAAAGTCTTCAGAATTCTCTAGTGTTCATCACGTATATGCATCTACACCTATCAAATTCATGCCTAACACTCTTTCATATCCAAATCATAAAGTAAAATACGAGTAATACAATCAAGATCAAAATAATACACAAGATGGGAATCATGACACTCTCCCCCACTTAACAATGAAAATATTATTGTCAATAAGGATGAGATTTTATAGAGTTTCATAGACAAACTTCAGGATTAGCCCCATGATCATGCATATTTTCTGCAAGCCATAATGAAAATGAATAACAAATTAAATAATGGTCAATCTTCAACTCCCCCAAGTAACAATATTGTTACACCTACTTTGGGGGTAACTCAACATGTACAACAACCAATTTTTACTCCACAACCTTAAAAATGGCAACACCTCCTATGGCTAGTTCTTCCTCTCCAAATATACAATACCTTATGCATGAGATTCATTCTTTGCATGATAAGGTGTTACATCTTGAGCAGGGTGCTACTCACCATCACATACCTTAGATTCTCATGTTATTTTACATACACCTTTGGCACATCACATAGTGCAACTCCTTTGCCATCCAGATTCATGGCACCTAAGCTTATATTGTATGATGGTAAGGGTGACCTAGAGCACCATCTATGCACTTTCCATGTAATATGTTTGGAGTACATGTCCAATGTTTACCTCCTCACTAAGTTGTTACCATGTAGTTTAAAGGACTATGCCTTATAGAGGTTCTATGATCTTCTGAATCAGTCTACCACCGCATTCAAACCATTGGTAGATATGTTTTTAACACACTTCTCAATTAACATCAGTGATAATATCTCATATGCTCAAGTAGCAAAACTGAAGCAAAAATCCAATGAGCCTATTGTAAAATATGTCTTATGATATAAACTATATTGGTAAAGATGACTAGACACATGGTAGATAAAGAGCTCTAAGACATATTTAAACAAAGCCTACTACCAACATTACATGAAGTTATCTTGTTTAAGAAGTTTCAAACATTCACAAATTTATGCGACATAGTGAAAGAAAGGGAAGTCAAACTTCTCTCTATGGGCAAATTAAAATATACAAGTGGATCAACATTAACTACTAAAAATTCTAGTAAGCCTCCATATAAAGTAAGGGCCACTAAAAATAACAGTGTTCCAAAGGCCACAATTAACGTAGCTTCAAAGCCATCTCCTCAACTAGTTTTATCAGCTCATTCATAAAATTTTTTCACCAACTTTCTAGAATCGCCAACACGTGTTTTATGTAGGTCATGGAATGCAATGCCATATATCTCCCTCCCATCAAAGAGGTTGATATGACATGACCTCTTCCAAAAAGCTATGATTTCAATGTATTTTATGAATATCATAGGGCATTAGGCCATACAACAAACTGATGCATCGCTTTGAAACATAAGATACAAGATTTGATATATGTCAACATAATTGATGTGGGCTCACCCATAGAGGCACCTAAAGTTCGAAAGATAGAAGCTAATCCATCAAAAATATTGGTAGATCCATTTATAAAACATACAAATAATGAGGCAAGGGGCACTTTAGATGTTTACTACATGTATTAAGAACATCCACCACCAGAATCATATCACACTACTACAAATGATGCAAGGTGCATAATATCATTGGTGTGTATCATACTACAATACTAGCTAGACCACTCATCCCTTTCTTAGAGTAGGAGATCATTGATAATGATCCATATTTATATGCACTCTTTGTATGAGCTTACATTGATCATCATCCTATTTAGAGTGTTATGGTTGATAATGGGTAAAGTATTAACATGTGCACTGCCACAATTCTACAAAATTTGGGGGACTCATAGAAGGATATTTCTCTAATTGACAGTTATTCATGGTTTTAGTGGCCATGTTTAGAGCTCCATTGGGGAGATTGTAGTTCCATTAGAGGTTAGACCAACACATGTGGGCACTAAATTCTTAGTAGTAATTAGTGCAAGCACATTTGACATGTTATGAGGTAGGCCATGTATACAACATCTACAAGCCATTCCATCTATCATGCATAAATGCCTCAAATATATACATGCTAATTAGGTGATCACATTTGAGGGAATTTCATATGAGTATCCTCTACCTATCTCATAAGGAGTCACACCACAATTACCAGTTATAGCTCCAAGCATAGTTCCTATCAATACACCATAGAGTTTAGTGGAGCCACCAGTGTAGGTGATTTCTACTCTTATATTGTTACCACGTACACATACTCTCCCATAAAGACCATTACTAAAGAGACCCCTATGTTAGAGATATGTTATAGATTTTAGAGGGCTTCCCTCTACTCCTTTTATTTTGAGATTAGTATTATTGCATTTTTGGAGTTCTTAACATAGGGAACCTATGCCAGCTATAGTATCTTCTACTGAATGAGTCCCTAATACCCCTACAATTCATAAGACACCACAATCAGTTTCATGAATTCCTAGCACCACTTTATAGGTAGTGTCAGTTATAAATCACTTAGTATAATGGTTTTGGGACCTCATTTACCTTTTCATACAACACACATGATCATTATTCCTTTATTTGACATAGGCCACATCGATAGTGAGTCTCCCATGAGACTTATCAGTTAGTATTGTTCCTCCCTTATTATACATACTTTTCTTATTTCTCGCTCCTTGTATATAATTTCATTTACATGTTGCTTGTAGATAGATTATATATAGAACATAAAAAATAATATAATATGTCATAACACAAAAACATTCAAGCATTTACTCATAAAATACAAAATTTTAGATTCTAAGCATTGCCATGTTTACATCTCTTATATTTTCCAGATATTACATATGTTAGCTATCTTAGTATAGTTAGCTTTTATCATACATAGATGTTTCACTTGTTCTTGTCGAGTGCTTGTAGATTACTACAGGACTTAGGTCCATTACACAAACCCAAATGTGCTACTATCTACCCACTAGGGGTATTTGCATAGATACACAGGTTCTTTGTTTGATATATTTGCCCATTTGGGGCACCCTATACACAATATCGATTACCAGATTACATCTTTCAAAACTCTTCATCACAAATTTAACATTGTATCTTGATATTGATCATCCTACACCTACTCACATTTTTTACCAACCACTACTACTTTAGACTCAACATTATATATATCTTAGCTTTTATATAGATTTATACCACATGTTCATACATACTTTCATTTCTAGATTTCTTAGTTTAGACTTGATTGTGTCTTTATGTTTTTTCTTTTCGATGGCATTTGAATATGCCATTTCTCTATGGTTCTATGCTAGTTCTTTTCATTGTATGTATGCTTTGGACATGTTCCCATGTCCTTGTGTAGCCTTCATGATTATGTATGCAAACATTTAAACATGTCCTTCCATGTGGTTCTAAGCCAACTTGTTTGATGTGTGCATATGTGGACATTTGAACATGTCCTTGTATGTTTTGCTTTCTCAAATTTAGTGACATGTACCCATGTCCCTTGAATTGTGGCCCCTTGGTATACTTTATGGGCCTCATGTGTGTTTTATGTATGATTTTTTATATTAATCATGGCCACGATACTTGTGTTTTTTTTGTTACACACTCTAGTTTTAGATTCCATGAGGGACCTCATGCATCTCTCCTTCCTACTTGGGTGGCATGATGGACATCATGCCCCATACCCCTAAGTAGCCACTCAGTTGTTACTTAGATTTGTTGTTCATATACATTGTTACATATAACTTGATAACCTTGTGAATGCTAGACCTAACATACATCACACATTACAAACTTATGATTAGATTATCTTACATTTTAATGTTACGTATGCACATTATATTAGTTTATTAAATAGATATCATATATACTCTAGCTGAAATGCATTTTGTAAAGATTTTTATATTAAGGATAATTTTTTCATAGGTTCAACAACTCCACTCAAAAGAGTAGGAAGTCATAGGGGTTTTTCAAGAGATTAGGCTATCTAGATACATTCAGAGTACAATTTTTAGCACACAAGCTTAGATAACATAAATCAATTTTAGGAAAACATAGTGGGAAATAGTGACACATATATTAGTTAAAACTATATATAAATCAAAATAGTTGGACACTAGCACCTAAATTGGGACACTAGTGCCACATGGTGCTACTATCCAGTAGCCTTAGTTTTATAAATTTCTAGATTGGCCAAAAAATTACAATAGGTATAGTCCAAGTTTACATAGGTTCAGTTACAAATTACTAGTTTTGGCTTAGTTTAGCTAAGATTCATACTAGTGTGCTTAGATTGAGGGCATCATGTGTGGCATGATCATTCTTTTTTCAGTTTAGATAATTAGATACAAACTATTATAACTCAATCTAGAATCCATATGCTCACATATCAGATTTAGGGGCATGTGCACAACACATTATTTTCATATGATCACTTATACATTGACTGATCAAATGGAATGACAAACTCCATATCATTTTCTACGTTGTCCACATTAGACACCATGTTCCAGGTTACACACTAGGTTCATGCCTTACTTCATCTATAGTTGTTGGCATTCCTTAGTGTCCCAAAGTTACCTAATATTCTTGAGTGGCCATAAAGCTGACATCTCTAGTTACATCATGTATTTTAAGTTTTAGATGCATCTTCTACACATGTGTTGGCAATGATAGAGTCATAGTCTACTTGAGTTCTTAATCCACCTACATGAGAGGGTTGGACACACCATCAGTCCAATCCAAGATATTCATGGCTCATGATCCACCAAGCAAGGATGGGTAATGATGGAATCAAAATTGGACATAGTTCTTGAGCCATCCACACATGGGGATTGAGTAAGCCATTATCTTAGTCTAAGTTATTCACTGATTGATCACTATATATATGCACACACATAGATTATCACCAAGTTTATGCATTGGTTCACATACCTAGTCAGGTGTATTCATTCCTTTCCTCTCTCTTATCTCTTTACTCAATTTTAGCTCTTTACTTAGTTTTGTCTTTAGTTATGATATATCTTAAGTACTGATCTATGCACATTTCACTTACAAGATATGCAAGGGAGCATGTTTCACATACTCAGATCCATATTCATAGTGTTTGAATCTTAGGTAAGTTTAGGTATTCTTCTTTTTCCTTTATCCTAGTTATTTCACTTTTTTGCATTTCTAGAATAAAGGGGGGGAAAGTAATCACCTAAAAATGACACTTGAGTGTTAAGAGTGCTACTTGAGACCACTCATCCCTAGCTTAGCCCTAAACCTATCTTAGGGCCTACTTAGACACTTATCTAACCTTTGTGTAGGCCACAAATGTCCCTAAACATCCCTAAAGCAGTCCTAGACACTCATCTTAACATCCTAACCCTTAGTGCCTTAGGTTTTTCCATCTGGACACTAATGCCATAATAGGGATAATAGTGCCACATGGTGCTAATGTCCCAGTTTTGGCACTATTGTCCTTTTCCATCCTTTTTCTACCAACGTATATCTTTTCAAATCAAAGACCATCTAGGGTCATCCTAAACCTCTTTTAAAACCCACACAAGCACCAAAACAATATACATACATGACTTTTATCCCTCTAACCACTAGATGGTAATCATATGAAAATTACATAAACAAACTTAGAATAAGTTGTGCACAATCAAGGTTAACAATCCCTATTCTATCCTACTTCTACATACAACCATTTACAACATTCCTAAGCTCAAATTACTCAAGTTTCTAGTCTCAAGCACATTTAAAACACTCAAATAAATATTCATACTAGTTTCACTTGTACTTATACTAATACTTAGGTGGGGATAACTACATTAGGATTGATCCCTCTTCAGAGTATTGGTATGTAGGAAACTCAATTCACAATGAGGTGTTGAGTATGTCCAACCTACCCCACTAACAACATACTTTACTAACTTGTGTCAATCGAATGCCCTAACAACATGGAGGATTAGGGTTTGCACATAGTATTAGTTAAAATAGATCATCTACAAAGATCTAGAACTTGTGTGCATGGGAATAGGCTTGACAAACCCAAACATGAGTACACTTAGAAGCTTGAAATAATTCTGCACAAAGGACATTACTACCAAAATAGGGACACTAATGCCACATGATGCTACTGTTTAATCATGATAGTATTATCTAGGAAGGGTTTTGACACCTGGATCCTATCCATGACATTTAAATTAACCTCTATCTTAGTTTGCAGCTTCTAGATCTCCTGTTTCATTTATTTTCTAAGTACTTGTTTACATTATTTATTGTTATTTTTAGAAAGGTCAAATTAAATCAATTATTTTATAGATAAATGGTTGTATTTATTGCATATTTTTACCCTTATTTAATATAATCAAACCCCTTAACAACATAGGATTTACATCCACTAAGTCCTAAATGATTAAACCATAATGTAAATAAATAGTTTAATCATGCATATAGTAATGGGATAGGGGATGAGTTGAACATGCTGATATTGCACTTCACCACCACATGTAATTACATTTTTACCTTCTTGTTCATGCAAACCAAATTTGCTTAACTATTGTGATTAAACCATCTCAAGCAATCTAAATCATCTTTAAGAAGGAAGAAAATTATATCATAATACTATCAATCTCATTTTACTTCCTTACTACATGCATGCAAACATACACTAAAACTAGTCTTATATCATTCCTTTTTCTATTCTTTTCCAACATTTCAAGGAATGGAAAGAATGCATAATATTGCCATTATCTTCTACACTTTTTTAAATTCATGCAATTTACACAAAAGTTATAGATTATTTCATATCAACTCTTACTTTGTTATTTCAGGCATAATAGAAAGTTAAAACCCAATATAGAATTATAAACCATCATTTTAATGATATATAGGGGTAAGTTTCTATCACCTTATTTATGCATATAAAAATAACTGAAACTTGACAAAGTTTTTCCCTCTCAATTAGCATATCAAATGCATGAAAAGCTTATAGGAAATCTTGATTTACACATAATCCAACAAACACTCTTTAATTATTGATACAAAAATGCAAGGAGTAAAGAAGGTTGCAAACCATTATAATATTTTCCCAATAGAATTTTGAAATTAAGGTTCGAACTACATAACCACTGAAGGATTTATATATCATAATTTTTTTGTTAATACTATTTAACATGTTTAAACCTAAAATGGAAATCTAAGTTTGTTGGAGTTAGCCTTAGATTACAATTAAAGGGGTATATAGGAATGAAATGGCACAAAGATGATAATCAGATATATAACAGGCCAATTAGATGCTAAACTTAGATATAAACATACACTAAATTTATTATGCTAAGATAACCTAAATATGAAAAGTATAATTATGCTAGATACATAAATGACAAAAGGTGATGTAGTTAGCTTATTTTGATGATAATGTAGTTCTAGATCTAGAACATGTAAAAATTAGGTAGGAATGAGATTCTAGAGGAGTCATCAACAACTAGTTCTAATGCTTTTGGCTCTTTGGACAATAACATCACCCTAGGATAGTTACATTGATGCTACTATCTAGGTTTAATACTATTGTCTTGTATGGAATATTTGTTTGAAATAGGATGTGACCACCTGGATGCTTCTAGGTTCTACTTTGCTTTTGCTCTGGTGTATTTACATCTAGGTCATGAATTGTCAGTCCATGTAAAATGGTAAAACCCTATCTTTCCATATTCATAGTGACCTTGGTTAAAAATGGGTTAGTGGGAACATGATGTCAAGCTATCCCAAACATCCCATTGTCATTGGGCATTGCCTACATACCTAATACTCTGAAAAGGGGCTCATAATCATGTAGTTCTCCCCTACATGTTGGTTTGTATGTGAATCATACAATATGTGCAAACTCAAGTACAATAGTGGCCTAGCTTATAACTTGGTAAATTGGGTTCTTAGGCTGTTCCATTATTACTTTAGACCTGTAGATGTGTAGTCCCTATGACTGATATGAAAATAGGAATAAATAGGGAAGGTTTATTTGATTGAATGCTTTATGAATGTTCTTTTATCTTTTTGCTAGTTGTAGCTAGGTCTTGCAGGTGAGGAATGAATGAGGGTTGATATTCTATTTATATCAATCCCTTTAGAATAATAAATTGCATTAAAACACTAGGCCAACAATTAGGATATGTTTCATTTGTAAATCATATGACTTTAGGGCATTGGACACTTGCATCGATGCTACTGTCAGCCCTAGACAGGGAATAAGAAAGCAGGTATAGTTCTAAATTTGTAGAGATAGAAGTTAAGTATATTTTAAGCATTATAGGCAAGATATAAGACCTAGGTCATCAACATAAGACTGGTTGGACTAAGGCATATAGGCCAAGGGGCATAAAGATAGAGTAGATGTGAGACTTGTGGAAGTAAGAAAGGTAAATGTTGATATTTTTATACCAAAAAGCTTGAAACACCTTGTGCCTTAGAGGAGACTTATAAATGTTTTTGAGAAAAGATTCAAAATGACCTAAACACCCTTTTCCAAGACCCAAGTAGAAATTTAAGATTTCTGTGCACCTTGCAACTTTGCAAAGTTGTAAAGTACACCTAAACCTACATTTTCCTACTTACTGAGTCCCTAATAGGGATTGAAACTCGCATTACAATTTACAAGTTTGAAAAGTTATAAAGTGTAATCCAAACTCCACTTTTTACTTTTCATTAAGACCAAGTGAAGACCAAAATTCTCACTACACTTTGCAACTTTGCAAAGTTATAGAGTGTAATCCAAACTTTTCTCCCCACTTCCTAAAGCATCTCTAACTACCAAAGCAAGTAGAAAGCATAGAATGGAGAACATATTACAAATTTACAAACTTGTAAACTTGCAAGGTGACTTTGCTAACCTTCTTTCTTGGCTATTTAGCCATATGCTAATGTTGTTTGCATACTTGGCATTAATTAGGGGTTTGTTAATATATAGTTAGGTTTTTTACATCATTTGTTTAAACATTGCAAACCAAAACTCCTCCAAGTGATATTATGAACCAAATTTCAAATCCAAGCAATGCCATGACTTGAACTAGACCTCCATCATAGAGTAATGCAAATCCTAGATATATCCATTGCCAAACCCTACATGTACATCCATGATATTCTCTTAGGTCACTTGCATTTTCCTTTAGTATACGCCTCCATAGTTTTTATCTACAAGTTTAATCATTTCCCAAATTATACTTAGGGTTAATCTCAGAGATTATTGAAAGCATCATTATTTGTTCATAATTTTCTAATTTTTACATTCCTATGTTAAAATCTTATTTTTATATTTGCCTAGGTGCTTGTTACCTTGCCTTAGGGTTTTTCCTAAATTTTTTCTAGATCTAGGTAGAGATTCCTCCTACCTTCTCAAACTGAAACCCCTCAAAAATTCTAACTGAGGAATCAAATAAAACTCCTATTTAGATCTAGGTGAATATCTCTTTTATTTTAGCACCCTGAGTTCCCATCATCTATCCAACTTGTAATTGAAAACCATAACCCCACTAGACCTTTGGTCAGACTTTGCAAGTGTAATTACAAATTGAAACTACTCTAGACCATTTGGTTAGACTTTACAACTATTATTTCACACTATATTCTGGGAAAGAAATACCCCTACAAAATCATAACTAAACTCTACCAAGATAAAAGTGGGAAAATAACCTACAATTGTAAACCCAAATATTGGCCAAATCTGTAGTTGGTTTTACTCACCCATTTTCCTAGTGTACATGTCTGGAAAAGAGATGAAGTTCAAGTCAAAGGGACCTAGTGTCCCTTCCAGGTTGGATTCAAACATCAATGAGATAAATGACATAGACCTAGCTAAATTTTGGACTAAAGTCAATGAAAAATTTAATAATGATTGGATTTAGAGCATCTATGATAGTGGTTTACCTCAGGATGCAACCTTCCCATTCTCAATGTAAAGCCCCAAGCTTATGATCACCATAGTTAAACATCATGATGCAGAGAAGAGAGAAGTAGTAAATTATAAGGGGTGAAATTATGAGCCTAGATTTGGATTTCATTGATACTATGTTTTTTATCCTAGAGTTTGAAAACTACATAGATATTACTCCTGACTCCTCTAAAAAATTCTATCAAGATAATAACTCATCATGTGCATGGATTTTAAATAAGCAATAGTTGAAGACCCCTAAATTTTCAGCCGCAAGAATGCATAAGAAACTAGCTAGGATAGAATTCAAGGATGAGGTAGGAGATATCATTGTACTCTTACATAGAGTTACAAGAAGCCTATATGCAAATAATTATCAAGATTGGATATACCAGTATATCTGGGTAATCCAAAAAAAATAATAATACATTCATTAGGCTTAGTTGATCAGTGACTCCATTCATATATAGTTGATGGAGGTTCAAATTATAAGCAAATTTTATATGACCTCCTACCTTGTTTATACTTTAGCAAAAGGGAAGGCATTCTTGAGATTAAACATAATGCCCATTCAAATTAACAAATTTTATAGCTACTATCTTGACCTCACTTTGGATGGGAGTAAACAAAAACTTAGAAGAGTCAATGATACTTTCATTTACTACATCATAACAATGTTTGAACAAGGTCTAGGGAGGATAAGGTTTTTTGATTATGAAATAACACAAATAGAAAATTGGGGATCATACTTCATCTAGTTCCCCACATTTTTTTACATTAGAGTTGGTGGATTTAGTGGGTGTCCTTGCACCCTTCCTAGATATGTTAGTGACAAGTGGGCCTTAATGGAGCTTATAAGATAACTAGTGGAAACCCACAAGTTCTTATTAAGCAGACATAAAACATGCATACACTTCCCTATCAACATAAGGAGATACACATGTCCTTCCTTATCTAAGGCCAAATGTGCAAAAGCAAAGACAAATTAAATGACTAAGAAATCTTAATGCTAGGCCTTGTTATGATGTTGTAGGTTATGTTTCCAATCTATTGGGTTCCTCATATTCTCACATTCCATTTTATGAAGATTATTAGGAGGATATGAAAGATGAGGTTAGATTGAGGTATTATTCTATAATGTCCCATGAAAAAATTAAAAACTATGATATGGAACCTATTCTAGAAGATTTGAAATATGAGGAACAACTAGTGGATAGGGTGTATTATGATAATCATATCTACTTCCAACCCCTTCCTCAAGTCAGGTAGTCTACACCTGAATCCTTCTTATTGGATAGGACTATCCTAGTTATTAATAAAATTTTAAATTGGTTAAGAAGTAAAGGGGTAAAAATAACAAAAGAGATATTGAATATCATAGATAGATTTAAAAAGGCAAAGGATAAGGGTGTAAAGTAAACATCAATAGAGGGTTCTAGTAGTATTACTCAAGAAGATCAGACAGTGGGGATAGTTATCTCACACAAAGGGAAACAAAAGTAGAAAGCCAAAAGGGCTAGTTTTAGTACCCAAGTACCGACTGCCCAACCACTAGATCTAACATTACCAGTTTATATAGGGGACACAACTACAATAACCCATCTTCATATTTCTACTATCCAACTAGTGTAAGTAATTACTCTTCCTATTTTTTACTAATCCACTAGTGTAAGTGATTCCCTTCGCAGTGAGCTAATCAATGCAATTGGTTATCCCAACTCCACCTTCACCTCCCTCTTCCATAATAACTTCCACCTCATTCCCTATATCTACTACTAACCCATTGATCACCAACACCATCTAAAAATACATGGCTACTAATTTAGTAATTTTAATTGTAGCTCTACTATCTATCATAACCATTGGGTTAGAAACAACTCCATATAAATATTTTATGACACTACCCACTACTTACACTTTGGCCATTCCTAGTACATTGCTAGATTATTTTGCTGTGTTAGATACCATCTTTCTACAAGTTCCCTTATTCCAACCACACATGCCTACCTCTCTACTTATGTCACTTACTTCTTTCACACCCATTGTAATCACATCCACTCAACCCATACATGTATCCTTGCCTTAATCCACTCTTATCTTGACCCAAACACCCATAAAAGAGGTGGAGATAAAGAAGCCTACTAGTACAACTGTGGCTAGTCAACCCACTAGAGGGGTATAGACATCTAAATCATCAGTTGAAGACTTAACAAAAATATTAATGGAAGACTCATAGGTAATAGTGGCTATTGGAATAGGAAAAGATTTATTGGTAGCCACTCCTAGTTAGCTCACACAATCAATGTCTAAGAAAAGGAAACATATGATATCTCCTAGCACCCTAGATTTTAGTTTATTGGAAGCATCTAAATGACCAAAGAAAGGACCCAAGATCATTTACTAATCTCTTATGATACAACATGGGAAAAATATGTGGAGATAATAGTGCCCCCACCTGACAAATGAGAAGAAGATTTAGTCGTGGGAGATTATCAGATATCTAAGGTACACCTTGGTTGTCCAACAAGAGGAGTGAAACATGATGTTCAGACAAGCATAAGTTCTCTCTTCGAGAAAATGGATAGTGGCAAGGTCACTAAGGATGAGCTAAAGAACAAGGTTGAGAAGTTGATGATTGCCTTAAGAAAGGTCATAGACCCAATAAATCCATTTGAATTTGCCCAGCTAACTCAAAATATCTCCTAGTTCCCTAATGAAGAAACATTTGATGCAATGATAGAGATTGGTATAATGGGTAGGGCTATAAAGGACTAGGCTGAATAACTAGTCACTACAGGGAACACGATGATAAGGTTAGCCATAGATTACTAAAAGACACTAAAGGATGACCTGGCATCTTGAAAGGTAGAAATCAATAAATATGAGGAAGAGGTTGAAATGCTAAAGCTTTACTTCCCCATATCATAGGCCATTGATCAGATAGAGAGTGATACCCTCATGTTTGAAAAGATAATAAAAAATCCTTTGGAGCATGATGAGTTAGAGAGGGAAACTAAATTCAGAATCAGAATACTTAGTGAAAATATTGATAAGGCCAAGATCACAAGTGACAAGGCCACATATGTAATGTATGATATTGAATATTCAATATGTAAATTATCATGTGAGGTAGTAGATTACTAGGATAAACCTCTTCCTATTTAGGTTGTCTAGGATAAATTCAAAGAGGTCATTAAGAAGGAGTCAACACATGACACAACTTTAAATTTGGATTCCATCCATCGGTTCATCAAGTATTGAAATACACTTGATAAGATGCGTAAGGATATCCAAGTCTACAGATCTTCTAGAGAGTTATCTAAAGTAACGATAGAGTGTGACATCGATAATCTATTTATAGTTGGTCCTGATGAAGAGTGCCTACAAGAAATATTTGACATCTTTGACATTTACATCAAGAAGATAAAATAAAAAAAGGACAAGGAATCCTTAGATGTCACTATCATTTATTATTTTTAAAAAAATATTTGAGAAGCAAACATTCTGTAAATTACAAATTTTATAAGCTACATTGTAAAATTGCAATTATCATTTTGACAACTCTTAGTTTTTAGTTAGAAAAGAGATCCTTGTAATTTTCAATTATCATTTTATCAAGTTTTAGTTGAAGAAGTACAACTTGTATTTGGCACTTTTATTTTTGACAAGTTGAATGACTTAAAAGTTGTAAAAACTCACGTTGTAATTTGCACGTTCCTTTTTATCAAGTGACTTATAATTTGTAAAAGTCTCAACTACAAATTAAAAGTTAGGTTTTACAAGTCATGTTTTTAAATGTTTAAATTTAAAAAAAAGGGTATTCAATGTTGTTAAAAATTGACCAAATCATGAAGTTCATTTTGGCACCCCATTTCTTGGTGAAAGACTTCTTCAATTGAGCTCAAGGAGAGATGGTTCAAATGGAAGAGTCTTACAACATTTTCTCCTTATTCAACAATTGGAAAATCACCCAACTACTTTCATAGTCCTTTTATTCTTTCTACACCACAAAAGATGCCTCTTCAAGCTATAATGAGGACATTTGTATGAGCACTCCCTGATTTGTTGCACCAAGAGGAAGTGTAAAGGTTTTTTGACTTCTCTCTCAAGGGAGTAGGTTTTTTGTATAAATATGGGTATCCTACATATCCCATATATCTTTTTTTCGATAGATAATTTTTTCTACTTTTGAGAAGTTTATATACATGCTATAACATGAAGAAAATTAATAGACTAAATTTTTGCCTTCCTTATCTGTGTTATCCTTGTGTATGTATGACATTTTGTTATATTTATGAAATATAGAATTCTTATTTTAGTCATATAGAATAATTTTTGGTATTTATTTTACCCTTTTCAAATCTTTTTGAGGAAAAATTGAGAACCTTGTTCCTTGTTTGTTTGATAAAATACCCAATATTACCTTTGATTTCATAGTCGTGTAAGTTTGTGCTTCAAGAAAATTTTCAATATATTATTGTTCAACAATGTTAAATCAAAGCAAGCAATAAGTTCCACTAGAATCCTTTAGTGCATCACCATTTTTGGTTTGAAATTTCCTTCTAAACTCTTTTCCTTACAATTTAAAACCTTAGTTAGGATCAAAATCATTAAGAAGTTAAACTAGTCATATATCAGTTGCACTAAGCTTAGTGAAGGGAGGTCAACCTTCTCCAGAGGTTCACTTCAATATGCCAAGGTCCTACATCTTAGAGGTGATCCCATTGTGTCATTATATTTTTATATACTACATTTCCTATAAAACACAATGGGTGCAAAATCTAATTGATAACATTTTCTCGAATGCTTAGTGGGACCCAAAGATCATATCTACGAAATTGGTACTATTTTTAGTAATTATTTTATGAACTTCATGAAAATATGAAGAGCACCTGGTGACTTCGGTGGTTTATGAGTTCAAAAAATTCATGTTTACATATGCCAAAGAACCAAACATGATCATCTATAAAAGGTAAGAAGATTGACTTGAAAGAATTGTCTTTTCCATATTAAAAAAATTCAAGATCAATTTTACTTAACCCTAGAGTAAATCCTACAAATCTATCTACACCTCCCACAAAGACCCACAATCATTTCATACCTCTCACTATGGCCTAGAGAAATCAAAATTTTGTACCATTTAATAGAGGTAGCCCACTTATGTTAGCCCAATATGATGATATACCCACCTTGGCTCTGAAAGGCCTTCCATATTTTACTAGTGAAACTTCCACCACACCCCAAAAACATAATCAATATGTTGCTAACAACTATTTAGTTCATAACATTGCATAAGAAAATGTTCTTATCAGACTTCTTGCCTCATCATTTAAGGGTAAGGCTCTATAGTGGTATAGGAGTCTACTTCCCAATTATATGCATGTTTGGGATGATCTAGGGTCTGCCCTATGCATACAGTTTGAGGATAAAAGTGACCACCTATCTCTAGTTGAGCAACTAACCACCATGAAATGGGATCCTCATGAGTTCATGAGTGATTTTAATTTTTTCTTCTAGAAGACATGGAATAGGATCCCAGTGTTAGTTAAAACATCTCCAAATAATGCTTTCTTGTACTATTTAAGAGCTATAAATAGTGATATAGTTATCATGATCTAATCCATGGGTGGTACCACACTCCCTGATGCATAAGACATTACAATAAAAGCCAAAAATTTCCTCATGCAAATTGTGAAAATCACTCAACCTCTAATGGCATTATTCCCAAAATTGCCTCCCACTAAACCTATTATATCCCCAATTTTGACAACAAGAAATCAACCAACTTTATCTCCTTTCCCTTATGATTATTTGCATGAAATTAAGTCTTTGCTTAAAATCTTTGGAAATGAGTTGGTAGCCATGAAAAGGTAACAATCCCAAAATTATAGGCCTTATCAACCACCTAACTAGGCATATCAACCCAATAAGCAGCCATACCAAGACAATTCACAACTTTAAAGCTAAATCATACAAGTAAAGCCCCCAAATATCAATGCTCTACCTATCCCAAGTACTTCTAAGGCCATTATTCCAGTCCAAAATAACTTGGCCTATGAATATGAGTGGTGTTATCCTTGTGGCCAACTGTATAATCAAAATTCTTTCCCTCATGGTGTCATTAGTCAAACCTTGATAGGACAAACCATATCAAACCCCTAAGTGCAGATAGAGGAAACTAATACTCAATAGGAAGAGGTAAAAATGCCTATTCAAAATGAGACCACTCTTTTGAATTGGCAAGAAGAGGATTTTTGTGGTGTAAACCAAGAGGAAACACTGACCAATGGTGGTAGTTTAGTGGTAAAAAATATGCACTCTAAAAAGAGGGAAATATAAGGTGATCAACCCCCAAGATTGATCAAGATACAAATTCTAGAGTTGTAAAAGAGGTTGTAAAATGCAACACAATTCAAGATCCACCCAATGTACTGATGGGTCAGTCGAAGCCAAAACTGCCAATCCCAAATCTCATAAAAGAAGATGTTGCTCCCATAAAGGCACCAACAAAGGTTGGTAGCATTCCTTTTAGTATTTTAGAATAAATGAAAAAGACTAACTTGAATGTTACCATATGGGAAGCACTGTCTATCGCAACACAAAGGGATTTGCTTTAGGAAACTTTAAAAAACTTCCAATAAAAAGAGAAGTCTTCAATTAAGGGACCCATTGCTGTAGTTAACTTATGTCAACCTCAAATGGAATTAAAAGTAAGCAAAAATGGTAAACCTCCCCTTTACATTTCTTTTATAGTTGAAAATAGTGTTGTCCATAATTTTATGATAGACTCTTGGGCTATCACCTCTATTATGCCAAAGAAAATAGCATACATGCTAGGATTTGAATACATGCCTATCACAAAAGGCATGGTTCAATTGGATCAAACTCCTCTCCAAATAGTTAGAGTTATTAGAGGTCTAAACCTTAGCATACATGCATGCCCAAGCTTATCCATATCCTAATACATATCATTAATTTACCTACCCCTTATTTTTCCATCTAACTTTCTCGTGACTTCACTATAAAAATAAGAGCGTACCTATCTACTGATTGGTCACATATGTTGCTCATGATAAGATATGGGACTAGAGTGACCATAAGAGCTAATATAATTATTAAATACCATACTAAACCATACGCTCCTATCTATATGGATATAAATTGCATAGTATAAGACCAAAAAGAGGAACTTGACCATAAAGTTGCAACACCTTTGGAAGAAGTCCTAGACACACACCTTGATGAATGGGGGTCAACTTTATAGTTTAATCCTTATGACTATGTCAAGGAAATAGGGTTGGGTACATATTGCAGCCATAAAAATGATGCAATCATCCCAAATCTTGTCAAACTAGCTGAAGATCACAAGGTAATGTGACATACTATACTTTGGGAGCAAGAATGGTGTGGGTGCTAGTATTATTTTGGTCTCTCCCCAAAAGGAGAGTTATTTTTAGTCCTTTAAACTTCAATTTAGCTATGCTAATAATGTGGTAAAATATGAAGCATTGATTAGAGGTTTCCAATTGGAAAAGGAAAGAGGGATTCAATCACTATAAGTGTTTGGTGATAGTGAATTAATTATTCACCATGTAAGATAAAGAAGTACAACCAAGAATAACTTGCTATGATCTTACAAACATAGAGTTTGGGACCTGTTTAAAATTTTTATTGATTTAAACATACACGCAATACCAAGAGCACAAAACAAGTATGTTTATCACATGGCTTTCGTGGGTTCTATATATAGTCTACCTGAGGAGATTAAGAAGGACAATAGTCAAAATGTAAAAATGATAGTGAGACCATCCATCCCTAACAATGTAACCAACTGGCATGTTTTTGATAATGATGAACAAATTATTAACTTTTTATGAGATGAGGCTAATTTTTTTGACAAAAATTAGTCAAATCTCCAAGAACATTATGGGGAGCAAATAAGTCAGTTGATGACTAACAAGCTATCCATAGGTATTTTTACTTTGGAAAGTATTTTTCATTCTAATGATCAGTTGAAAGGCGAGAAGAAAATTATCACAACCAAGGAAGAAGAATACAATCTAGTATCCATCTTAGAAGGCAAGGATTTGAAAATTAGAAAGGTATGTAACACCTCTAAAAAACAATATTTTGTTGAATTATGTCAAGAGTTTGATGATAATGTTGCTTGGAGTTACAAAGATCTAAGGGGTTTTGACCCTAGCCTAGCCCAACACACAATAGAGATTGACCCTAATACTAAGCCTGTTAGACAATAATAAAGGGAAATAAACCTAAAAAAAGAGCCTTTAATGAGAAGTGAGTTATCCAAGTTGATAGAAGCTAACATTATTTTCCCCATTAAGCACTCATGTTGGGTTGCTAACCTAGTCCCTGTTAGGAAAAAAGCATGGTAAAATTAGGAATTGTGTCAATTTTTGTGACTTTAACAAAGCATCCTTAAAGGATCATTATCCCCTTCCACCCATGAAGAAAATCCTCGAAACAATAGTCAGACTCGAAAGGTTGTCCCTTCTAGATGGTTATTTTAGATATAACCAAATCCTAGTACAAGAATCTGACCAGTTCAAGACCACTTTCACTACCAAATGGGGCACATACAATAAAATAAGATGCCTTTTGATCTAAATAATGCTGGCACTACCTTCCAAAGGGCCATGTATATGGATTCCAAGTGTTTAATCAATGAAATGATCTTAATTTATCTAGATGACATCATAATTTATTCAAAACATGCTGATGACTATCTAGATCACTTAAGGAAAGTTTTTAAAAGGTGTAGAGAGTTTGGAGTTTCCCTTAATCCAAAGATGTGTGTATTTGTAGTTCATGAAGGGAAACTATTGGGACACAGTTTCAAAAAAAGGCCTTGTAATATACCTAGAGAGAGTAAGTGATATCTTTTCACTAGCACTTCTAAGACACAAAAAGGGGTTATAAAGTTTCTTGGGGAAAATCAACTTTGTGAGGAGGTTTGTTCCAATTTTTTTGCCATGGACAAACCCCTTACCACTATGCTTAAAAAAGTCATCAAATTTAGCTAGACAAGGAAAGGAAAGGATATTTTGGAAGTCATTAAGTAGGCTATTTATGAAGCCCTAACTCTTGAAAGACCAACTATGAGAATGACTTCATCCTTTATGCTTTTAAAGTGAAAGGCAATGTATACACTTTTTTGACCCAACAAAACAAGGATCGGTTGGAAAAAATCATAGCCTTTTTCAGTCAATCTTTAAAGGATTATGAGGAAAGGTATAATTTTATTAAGAAGTAAGTGTATATAGTAATGAAAGCTCTCAAAAACTTTAGAAACATGCTCTCAAACAACAAGATTCATTTGATGGTTAATCATTATAACATAAAAGAGTTCCTTCTGAGTCAAGAAATAAATGAGAAGAGAGTGAGTGGGATCACAAAAGGCATAGAATATGATGTGATCATTAAAATAAATAAGATCTTAAGAGGAAAAGGCATATGTGAGCAACTTGATTATGATATTAAGGCTACTAATGTTTTATACATTCAATAGGCATTCCAACCTACCAATCTTCATCTACTTGATAGTTGGATCAATGGCATGACTATCTTCCTGTAAATTGACAAATACGTGCATGAGCTTCAATAGTCCATAAAAGGTACTTCAGGCTCAAATCTATTCCTTGTGCTCTCATTAATGGGATCTTATTTAGGAAAGATATTAATGGAGTTATGTTAAGGTGTATTAAGCATGATAAAATCCCCAAAGTACTCGAACAATTTCATGATGGCTCACCAGGTGGACATTTTTTTATAAGGACTACCACTATCAAAATAATGATGATAGGTTACTATTGGCCTAATTTGTTTAAAGATAGACATAGATGGGTGTAAAATTTTGAGAAATGTGCCTATTTTATAGGCAAGTAAAGATTAGAAACTCTTCCTTTCCAATTAATCCAAGCTAATCAATCATTTTGTCAGTGGGGATTGGATTTTATTGGCATAATCAATCTACCATCAAGTAGTAGCCACAAATGGGTCCTTATAGCGACTGATTATTTTACTAGATGGGCTGAAGCAGTTACATTGAAATATGGCATTGAAACATCTATCTTGGATTTCATGGACACTATTTTCACTATATTTGGTGTTCCTTACATGATTAACTTGAACAATGCCAAAGATTTTATGGGTACTTAATTTAGTGAGTGGGAAATGAAACATAATGTCTACTTGAAGACCTCATCTAATTATTACCCAAAAGTAATGGCTTGGCATAATCCACTAATAAAAATCTCATAAGGATTATTAAAAGGACAATAGAAGATAACTAGAGGACCTGGCACACTAAGATGAAATCAACACTTTGGGTTGCCATGATCACTCCCAAAAGAGCCACTAAAAATTCTAAATTTATGTTAGTATATGGAAGGGAAGCTAAAATTCCATTGTCAATAGAGTTACCATATCTAGAACTCGCTCTATAGTTGGAATTAATTAAAAATGATGTGATGACTATATGATTGGCATAACTCATGGAGTTGGAAGAGGTCAAGAACCAGTTAATACAAGTTATAAAAATAAGTCAGGCTCAAGTAAAGAGAAAATTTGACAAGAAAACATCTGATAGGATCTTCAATGAAGGAGACATGGTTCTAAACTGGGATGCTGAAAGGGCTAAGCTAGATAAGCATACAAAATTTGATGTAATATGGAATGGTACAAACATCATAACAATTTGAAAAGGATCTAATACATTCCTATTGTCCAGGCTTGATGGATTGGAGCTACCCATCCCAGTTAATGGAATATATCTCAAAGTATGCTTTTGAGGTTGGAATTCTTTCCAAAACTTTGTACATATTAGGATTAGTTGGTTTCCCACAAATAAGTGTTTTCACACACTCTACAACTCATTAGGTGTTTTTCTTCCTTGGTTTATTTTAGTTTTAGTTTTCCCTTTTTTGTTTCTTATTTAGGAAAATTCTAAGTTATTTTTATTCTCTAAGTAGGATGTGATAAACTTCAAATGACTCCATGCCCAATGAATTAGAAGGCTACAAAGAAAATATTGATTAGCAGGCAATCACCCCACAAAGGTCACCAAAAATGATGATATTTTTGTGCCAAAAACGTCAAAACACCTTTTGCCTTAGAGAAGGTCTATAATTTTTTTTGATAAAAGATTCAAAATGACATAAATACCCTTTTTTAATACCCAAGTAGAAATAAGAGATTTCTGTACACCTTGTAACTTTGTAAAGTTGTAAAGTGTACCTAA
The DNA here is from genome assembly GCA_037957365.1 of Torreya grandis. Classification (NCBI taxonomy): domain Eukaryota; kingdom Viridiplantae; phylum Streptophyta; class Pinopsida; order Cupressales; family Taxaceae; genus Torreya; species Torreya grandis. Next base: position 5,713,894 of record JARHVA010000249.1, read on the forward strand.
GCCTCTACTTTCCCACTTACCAAGTCCCTAGTGGGAATCAAAACTCGCATTATAATCTACAACTTTTCAAAGTTGCAAAGTGTAATTCAGACTCTAATTTTTGCTTTTCATTAAGACCAAGCAGAGACCAAAATTCTCACTACAATTTATAAATTTGCAAAGTTATTGTTGTCACCAAATATCATACCCTAGAAGAGGGTGTTCTATTCTCTTCCATATTTGGGCAACATGGGAACACTTCCAGGTATGTGGGTGTACCTATAGTGGAAGTGAGCCTCTAGATTATTAGGGCTAGCTCCCTGAATGTATCTTGAAGTGATTTCACCCATGCTAGTGCTTGGTTATGGGAAAAGAGTTAGAAGCAGCATGAAATAAACCTAATCTAAGGGGGTGATATACCAAGATGTATTCTATATGACCATCATACTTTCTTGCACTAAGAAACAAGACACACAAACTAATTTTTAAGTCCTATGGTTCCTAAAATGAGTATTTAAATATGGAGGTGATATGTATGAGATCTATCTAAGGTAAGTGAACCATAGGCTAATTGAAAACACTAAAGCTCATTGTACGACCATGCACTTGACAATACTTCATATGACCTGTTAGAATAGAACTCTTGCATAAACATGAAAGGATAAGTGGATAAAAGGATAGAGAGTAATCACTTTGCACCACCATACATCAATTGCACACTCATATAATTATCCAAAAACTAAAAAAATAGAAATGCATTAATGTTCAAAGGCACAATATGATGTCATTCTAGTAGGGTTTCACCATACATGGAGTGGAAATTTTTTACAATAACTCAAGAGCTATATTTATAGAAAAGGGAAGAAAGATAGAGGGATTTTGGCATCGAGAAAAAGAATCAAATGAGTACAAATCCCTTTGAAATTTTGTTACAACTACATTTACAAAATATGCTCATTCAGACCACTTGATTGATCCAGGTCACCTAGAGTGGTTGCACAGTTACATATTCCCTCCTTGATGTTCCCTAATGGTTACAAAAATGGTATCAATTTGTTTCAAGCTTTGTCCTAATTCTTAACCACTCACGAATGGTTTGTTGATGCATGCCAAAGTGGAAAGAAGGGTCCTTATCATGTAGTTGGTCATGGAGAAGGGAGTTTCCTTGTATGCCTTTGTGGTACCCATTAGAATACCAGCTCTCACTTAACCCAGATCATGATTAAACTAGTTATTTTCCTCATGGGTCCACTATAGATGGAAAATAAATCTTTGGCTATTGGTTTTCCTATTGTAATTATATTACTACAAGAGTTGAGGGTTTAATAGATGCATGGACCCTTATTTTAGAATGGTGAACACAATCACCAAACAATGTTAATTTAAAGATAGACCCTGTATGTAATAAATCTATAAACCAAAGGTTTATATTGATCTCCAGTGGCATCCCTAATGTTGTTTGTACCTAGCTACATCATATTAACTACTCCATGGCATTTGAATGAGCTTTAATGGCATCAAGAAGACCCTGTAAAACCTTGCTTTCATGGTCAAAAATAACCTTTCAACCCTCATCAAGAATCATGGGCTCACTATTGCTCTTGACCATGATTTTCATTAGTTGTCAATGCTTGACCCAGATCCTTGACTCATTGACCAACTTGCTCCATTGATTTAGATTAATATGAATTCCTGAGAACCATCGATCCTCTGTTAGTTGAGAACATCTTTGACACTTGTCATGCACACATTCACCCTTGAGATTCACTGATCCTTTGACCTTTCTACATCATTGGATTGAGATGTACGATGGAGCATAAAATATCAATCTTACTGGGACCCATTATTTGAAAGCCAATGGCAAGTCTATGATCTTAAAATTGATAGTCTACAAAACATCATTTGACATTCACATGACCATCACTGATGGTCACACGACTGTCAAATTTAAGCTTAAAAGGATAGTCTTATTCTGTCTTTAAATTTGATGTTCATATGACCGTCATTCATCATTCCACAAAACATGATTGACATATCATGGACCATCAAATTTAAACACATGTAGATTTTTTTCCAAGCTTTAACTTGATGTTCATGATAATGTCTTATGTTTTTGGACCAACTTTGAAATCTTGGATCTTGAAGTGGAAGAAACATGGAGGTCCTAAATTTGCAGGAGATGATCTTCTTGACAAGAAGGATGAACCCATTTGATGTGATGCTCTTGAAAGATTATTAGGTGAGGATATTCAAATTTCAATATGGTTGGTCCATAATTACTTCTACGTGACATCTTGGTGATGATCGAGCTCAAATGACTAAGTATGGGAAACTTAGTAAAATGCCTGGGAGCCCAACATTGCACATGTATAACTCTATTTACACTTTGGTGGAAGACCTTGGACTTGGCACATATCAACTTGGGACTAATGTGAATAAACCCATTGGGTCACTTTCCCTTGATTTATCCACATGTGCAAGATTTGACCTCAACAAACTACCAACTTAAACTTTATACCACTGGACCCAAAATGCCTAGGTGAACACAATGGAGAATTGGATGAATACCAGGAGCTTACTAAGTCATTAAAAACACTCTTAACATCCCGTAGAGTCTCTACAACATTCTCCATGACATTATGAAGGGCCCCCTATATAATATTTTGACTATAAGGGTTGACCCATTTTGGTTTATGGGAAAAATGGTCAACATTCTTAGCAATTTCTCAAGGGTTGCATGCCTACCTATGAAAAAAGAACCCAAACTAGTTGCTTAATCCTATCAATTGGGATATGGAGTCACATGTACAATAGGTTTGACATGTAAAACATCTTGAATGATACACAAAACATAAGGGAACACAAAAATAAGTAACACATAGGATGAGAAACAACATGTGCTTCATGATCACTTATTGAACATAACACAACAAGGAAACACACACCTAAAACATGGACAACCAAAAAATGTGATAGAAACAACACTTAGGGGAATTGAACATAACTAATCTAACATATTCAACCTAAAATCATGAGTACCTCTCCTCCTGGATCAAAAGGAAAGTTTGACAATTTTCTTGTATCATGAGATGAGGGATTGAATGAGATATGCAACTCCTTGACTATTGGTCTTGATGCTTGTTTCTTATTTATGTTATTTTCCAACTTCATTGGCATAATTTTCAATGATAACCAAGTAACTCTAAACATGATAGCTATGGAAATGAACTCTTCTTGCATCCAAGCAGCCTCAACTCTCTCATATGGTTCCTTAGCTATGACCTCCAATGGTGGTTAAACAAGGCTTTCCTTTTTGGTTTCCATAGTGTCCTCAATAATATTGGGTTTTTCTTTAGCTTCAAGTTATTCAAGATCATCTTGGAGCTTTACATAGTATACCTAATCTTTATCATTATCCTCCATGGAAAATTCCTTCCTTACCTTGTCAGGTACTTGGCTCTTGATATGCAAATTTGTGAATAAGACGGTCCTCTCAACCTTGTTCTCCTCATTGATAGAATGTACTTGAAATTTGAAAGTATCAATCTCTTATTATTCATGGTATAATAACTTTGGAAAGGTTTTAACCTTAGATAGAGCTCATGACTATCCTTAAGGAATCTCAAATTTTGCCTTGACTTCATCCTCCAGGTTCGTAACTTCTTGGGAAAAAACTACATCAAATTCCTTTATGACTGCAGGTTCATGATCAATAGAAAGACATTCACCTTCATGTTTAATTGAAAACTCAAGATCATGTTTATTAGGCTCATCAACAAACCTATAATTAGATATGCAATATTTTTGAGGAGGAGTTTTACCCAACCTGTCAAATTCCTTGCATTGAACCTCTACCATTAATCTTTTTCCTCATGAATGTTATCTTCAAGATCTATTTCATCTACCTTAGTCTCTTAAGACTCTCTTAGGACTAGAGTTTCTTGAGGAGTGACTTGGTATTACTCCTTTATAGTATTCTCCACTTCATTCTTGAGATGGTCATCCATAACTTCATGATTAGACATGGAGTCTTCTTTAAATGCCTCTCTCTTCAAGTCTTGGCCACATTCCTCATGGATAACTACAATAGAATATTCAATATGTTTCTTTTCATCTAAGAAGGTAGGATTACAGCTATGGGCATAGAGGGGATACCCTATGGTTATTTCCTCTTCATGGTCACTCTTGACATCCTCTTGGTCAGCCTCAGCTTGGATATGCTCCTCTTCACTTGATTTTCTCAAGATGGGCTCATGTGAAGGAGCTAGAATATGAGATGTAGTGTAAGGATGTGATGTGATTGGGGGATGATGAATTTGGGATGGAGTGTGATGGGTAGGATAGGGCTTATTAGTGTATTTTGGAAAGAGGAATGTACTAATAAGCTCATAGGGGAGTTATTTCTTGGGCTGGTTAGAAGAGTAAACATCTACATAAGCAGGAGTTAAATCTTGGAATAGCTTTTTTGAAACTCTTCAACAACAACATCTTTATTTTTGAGATCTTTATCCTTCCACATACTTAGCCTATATATTGAGCATTGAAGGCACTTCTTTGATAAGTCCATTTGTTCCATGATCTCCCATTTAGTTCCTTATAGTTCTTCAAACATATTCAAAGTTTGTATATTAATTTGGACAATATTTCTCAACCATTCCATGAGATGATTAGGGAGTATATCATACTCATCATCCCATGTTATCATTTCATCCTCAAGAACTAGTAAATGTGATATGAATGCCAATAAAGATTTGATATAAGATGGAAAAAGAGGAGGAGGGTAATGATGAGGATCAAGACCAACTTCAACTTGTTGCATTCTAGATTGCTAGAATATATATCTTGCCTTGTAATACTTTGATATAGATTCCATAAAAATGTCTTTTTCCTCAGGACAAGACTCATAGGAGTACTCTTGAGGTTCATAAGTATCATGGTATGGTTGATAGGATTCATATTGGGACTGATAATGGGGCATTTATTGATAGGTATTTTGGTAGCCTTCCTCATAAGGTTATCTAATAACATGGTGTCTGTATGTTGTGGGGGGAAATGGAGGATTATAGGGCTGCCATGGCTCATAAGACTGATAGCCATTTTGATAGGACTGCTGGGGAGTATACTGTGGTTCATACAAGGCTGATAAAGAGGTTCATGGTAGGGATATTCACCATGGATGTTCATGTCAACCTCATGTATCCAAAGAAATATAAAAACTGATTAAAACTTTAATGAGATATACTTGGGCTGCTTACAACCAAAATTTATCATTCAGAGTCACCATTAGTGTTAGGTTGGTTGTTTCCAAAAGCTGATAGAGGAAAGATACACCAACAATCTTCCCACTCTCTTGGACCTCCATCCCACCAGGCATGCTAGAAATGTTGTCACCAAATCTTTCACCCTATAAGAGGGTGTTTAATCCTCTTCCAAATTTGGGCAACATGGGAACACTTCCAGGTATGTAGGTTTACCTATAGTGGAAGTGGGCCTCTATATTTTAAGGGCTAGCTCCCTAAATGTATCTTGAAGTGTTTTCACCTATGCTAATGATTATTTATGGGAAAAGAGTTAGAAGTTGCATGAAATAAACCTAATCTAAGGGGGTGATACACCAAGATATATTCCATATGACCATCATACTTTCCTGCACTAAGAAACAAGACACACAAATTAACTTCTAAGTCTTATGGGTCCTAACATGAGTATTTCAATATGGAGGTGAGATGTATGAGATATATCCAAGGTAAGTGAATCATAGGTTGATTGAAAACACTAAGCCTCATCATATGCTTGAAAGATAAGACCATACACTTGACAACACTTCATATGAGCTATTAGAATAAAACTCTCACACAAACATGAAAAGATAAGGGGAGAAAAAGGATAGAAAGTAATCACTTTTTACTACCATACATCACTTTCACACTCAGACAATTGTATAGAAACTAAAAAAATGAAAAATGCATTAATGTTTAAAGGCACAATATGATGTCATTTCAGCAGGGTTTCACCATACATGGAGTGGAACTTTTTTACAATAACTCAAGAGCTATATTTATAGAAAATGGGAGAAAGAAATGGATTTTGGCACTAAGAAAAGGAATCGAATGAGTACAACTCCTTTTGAAACACCATTACAATTGCCTTGGAAAAATATGCTCATTCAGACCACTTAATTGATCTAGGTCACCTAGAGTGGTTGTATAGTTACATATTCCCTCCTTGATGCTCCCTAAAGGTTATAATGGTAGTATCAAGTTGTTTTGAGCTTTGTCCTAATGCTAAACTGCTCATGACTAGTTTTTTGATGTGTACTAAAGTGGAACGAAGGGTCATTTTCATCTAGTTGGTACTAGAGAAGAGACCATTGGGGCCTATGTGTATGCCTTCATGGCACCCATCAAATTACCAATTTTTGCTTCACCAAAATCATGCTCAAACTAGTTCTTCTACTCATAGGTCCACTATATATGGAAAACCAATCTCAGACTATTAGTTTTCCTATAGTTATTATATTAATGTAGGATTCGAGGGTTTAATAGATGCATGGACATTTATTTTAGAATGGAAAACATAATCACCAGATAATGATACTTAAAAGATGGACCCTGTATATAATAAATCTATGAACTAAAGGTTCATGTTGATTTACAGTATTATCCTTAATGTTATTTGTACCTGACTTGATCATATTAACCACTCCATGGAATTTGAATGAGATTCAATGGCGTTGGGAAGACCTTGCAAAACCTTGCTTTCATGGTCAAAAATAACCTTTCAACTCTCATCAAGAATTTTGGGCTCATCATTGCTCTAGACCTTGATTTTCATTAGTTGTTGATGCTTAATCTAGATCCTTGACTCATTGACCAACTCACTTTGTCAATTTGGATCAGTACGAATGCTTGAGAATCATCGATCCTCTACCAGTTGAGTACATCATTGACACTTATCATACACACATTCACCCTTAAGATTCATCAACCCTTTGACCTCTGCCCACCATTGGATTGAGATGTATGATCGAATGTAAACCATTAATCTTACTGGGACCCATTGTTTGAAAGCTAATGACTAGTCCATGATCTTAAAATTGATAGTCTGTGGGATGTCATTTGACATTTGTATGACTATCAAATTTAAGCTTAAAAGGATTGTCTTATTCTGTCTTTAAATTTAACGTTCACATGACTACCATTCATCATTTTATAGAATGTGATTGACATCCTATAGACCATCAAATTTAAACATAGGTAGATTTTTTCTTGAGCTTTAACTTGATGTTTGTGCTAACATCTTATGTTTTTTGACCAACTTTAAAAGCTTAGATCTTGAAGCATGAGAAACATGGAGGTCCCAAATTTGTAGGAGATGCTCTTCTTACCAAGAAGGATGGACCTATTTGATACGATGGTCTTAGGAGCTTCTCAGGTGAATATATTTAAAGTTTAAGATGGTTGGTCCTTAAATGCTTTTGTGTGATATCCTAGTGACAGTCGAGCTCAAATGACTAAGTATGGGAAACTTAGTAGAAATACTTGGGAGCCCAACTTTACACGTGTATAACTCCATTTATGCTTTGACGGAGGACCTCAAACTTGGCACATAACATCTTGGGACCAATGTGAACAAACCCATGTGGTCACTTTCCATTGATTTATCCACATATGTGAGATTTGACCTTAACAAATTGCCCACTTGTACTTTTTACCATTGGACCCAAAATTCCTAGGTGAACACAATGAAGAATCAGATGAGTACTAAGAGCTTACTAAGTCATTCTAAGCACTATTAACATCCCATAGGGTCTCTAAAACATTCTCCATGACATTATAAAGGCCCCCTATACAAGATTTTGACTATAAGGGGTTGACCCATTTTGGCCTATGGGGAAAAATGGTCAACAGTTACAAAATGTAATCTGAACTCTGCTTCCCAATTCTTAAAGCATATCCAACTACCAAAGAAGTGGAAAGTTTATAATGGAGAACATATTATAAATTTTCAAACTTGTAAACTTACAAGGTGACTATGTTGACCTACTTTCCTACTTATTTATCCATCTACCACCATTGTTTATGTGCTTGGCATTAATTAGGGGTTTATTAATACATAATTAGGATTTTTACATCATTTGTTTAAACATTAAAAACCAAAACTCCTCAAAGCAATATTGAAAACTAGAGCTTGTATCTAAGTGATGCCACAAACCCAACCAAACCTCCATCATCAAGCAATAAAAACACTATATCTATCTATTGCCAAACCCTATGTGTCATCCATGATATTCTCCTAAGTCACCTGCATTTTCCTTCAGTATACGCCTCCATAGTTTTTTCCTATAAGTTTCATCATTTCCCGAATCCTGCTTAGGGTTTTTCTTAGAGATTATCAAAATCATCATTATTTATTCATAATTTTCCAACTTTTACATTCTTATTGTAAAATCTTTTTATTAGATTTTACTAGGTGCTTATTACCTTGCCTTAGGGTTTTTCCTAAAATTTGTCTAGATCTAGGCAAAGATTCACATTTTCAAATTGAAATGCCACAAAAATTCTAACTAAAGAAACACATAAAAATCCCTTTCAAATCTAGGTGGATATATCCTTTGTTTTATTACCCTTAGTTCCCATCAGATATTTGACTTGTAATTGTAAACCATAACCCCACCAGACCTTTGGTCAAACTTTGTAAGTGCAATTACAAATTGAAACCCCACCAGACTATTTGGTTGGACTTTATAACTGCTATTTCACACTATATTCCCAGTGGAAAAATACACCTACAAAAGCATAACTAAACTCTTCCAAGATAAAAATGGGAAAATAACCTACAATTGTAAACCCAAACTCGACCAACTCTATAGTTGGTTTTTCTCACCCATTTTCCTAGTGTACATGTCTAAAAAAGAGATGAAGTTCAAGTCAAAAGGCCCTGGTGTCCCTTCCAAATTGGATTTAAAAAATAATTGAGATAACTAACATAGACCTAGGTCACAAAGATGTAACTCACTTTTGGACTAGAGTCAATGCATAATTTAAGAATGATTATATTCAAAGCATATATGATAGTGGTTTGCCTTAGGCTAAAACCTTCCCATTCTTTGTACAAATCCCTATTCTTGTGCTCACAATGGTCAAACATTATGATGCAGAGAAGAGAGAAGTAGTAAATGTTAAGGGGGATAAAATTGTGAGCCTAAATCCAGATTTCATTGATACTATGTTTTTGATCCTAGAGTTTGAAAGCTACATAGATATTACTCCTGACTCCTCCAAGAAATTCTATCAAGACAATAACTTAGCCTGTGCATAGATTTTAAATAAGTAGTGGTTGAAGACCCCTAAATATTTAGACATAAGAATGCCTAAGAAGCTAGCTAGGATGGAATTCAAGGATGAGGTAGGAGATATCATTGTACTCTTACATAGAATTATAGGAAGCCCAAATGAAAATAATTATCAAGATTGGATGTACTATTATATCTAGGTAATCCAAAAAAATAAACAATACATTCATTAGGCTCAGTTGATCAGTGAATCCATTCATAGATAGGTTATGAAGGTTCAAACTATAGGAAAAATTTATATGACCACCTACCTTATTTATGCTTTAGCAAAAGGGAGGGCATTCCCAAGATTAAACATAGTGCCCGATCAGATTAACAAAGCTTATAGCTACTAGCTTGACCTCAATTTGGAGGGGAGTAAATAATAATTTAGAAGAGTCAATGATGCCTTCATCTACTACATCATAACCATGTTTGAACAAGATCTAGGGAGGACAAGGTTTTTTGATGTTGCAATAATAAAAATAGCAAATTGGGGATCATACTTCATCCAGTTCCTCACATTTTCCTACATTAGAGTTGATGGATTTAGTGGGTGTCCTTATACCCTTCCTAGATATGTTAGTGACAAGTGGGCCTTAATGGATCTTGTAAGACAACTAGTAGAAACCCACAAGTTATTATAAAGCAGACACAAAATAGACATATATTTCCCTATCAACATAGGGAGATACACATGCCCCTCCTTGTCTAAGGCCAAATGTGTAGAAATAGAGATGACTCAAATGACTTTGAGAACTCTCAATGTTAGGCCTTGTTATGATGTTATAGGTTATGCTGCCAGTCTATTGGGTTCTTAATATTCTCACATTCCCTTTTATGAAGATTATTGGGAGGATATGTAGGATGAGGAAGAGGTTCGATTGAAGGATTATTCTAGAATGACACTTGAACAAATTAAGAACTATGATATGGTACCTATTCTAGAATATTTGAAAGATGAGGAACAACTAGTGGATAGGGTGTATTATGATAATCATATTTACCTCCAACCCCTTCTTCAAGTCAGGTGGTCTACACCTAAATTCTTCTTCTTATTAGATAAGACTACCCTAATTATTAATAGGAATTTTAATTGGTTAAGAAGTAAAGGGGTAAAAATAAAAAAAGAGAGTCTAAATGCCATAGAGAGATTTAAAAAGGCAAAGGATAAGGGTGTAGAGGCAACAAAAATAAAGGGTTCCAATAGTGGTACTCAATTAGATCAGGTAGTGGGGCCAGTTGTCTCGTATAAAAGGAAAGAGAAATAGAAAGCCAAAAGGGCTAGTTATAGCACCCAAGTGCCAACAACCCAACCATTTGATCCAACATTACCAGTTTTTATAAGGGACAACTATAGTGACCCCTTTTCCTATTTCTACTGCCCAACTAGTGCAATACTCTTCCTGTTTCTACTAGTCCACCAGTGCAAGTGATTCCCTTGGTAGTGATCTAATCAATGTAATTGGTTATCCTAATTCCACCTTCACTTCCCTCTTCTTTAATCACTTCCACCTCATTCTCTATATCCACTACCACCCCATTGGTCACAAACACCACCCAATAATACATGGTTGCTAATTCAATCATTCTGACTGTAGCCCCACTATCTATCACAACCACTGGGTTGGAAACATCTCCATTTTCATCTTTGATCACACAACCCACTACTTGCACTCTAGCCATTCTCACTACATTACGAGATTATTTTGCTACATTGGACACCATCCTTTCACAAGTTCCATTTTTCTAACCACACATGCCTACCTTTCTACTTGTGTCACTTCCAGATTTCACACCCTTTGTAAGCACATCCACTCAACTCATCTAAGTATCCTTGCCTTCTTCCACTCTTATCTGACCCAAATTCCCACCAAGGAGGTGGAGATAGAGAAGCCCACTGGCAAAATTGTGGCTAATCAACCCACTATAGGGGTAGAGACAACCAAATCATTAGCTGAAGACTCAATGACAATATCAGTGGTAGTTATGGCACTTTTTATAATAACCACCAGTGTGGTAGCTTCAGCCATAGACTCATAGGTAATAGTGGCCATTGGAATAGGACAAGATTTATTGGTAGCCTTTCCTAGTTGAATCGCATAATCAGTGTCTAAGAAGAGGAAATGGATGATATCTCCTAGTACCCTAGATTTTGGTCTATTGGAACCATCCAAATGACCAAAGAAAGTCCCCAAGATCATTTATAGAATATCTTATAATGTAAAAGGGGAGAAACATGTGGAGATAGAAGTGCCCCCACCTAACAAAAAAAAAGAATATTTAGTGGTGGGGGATTATCAGATATCTAAGGTACACATTGGTCATCTAACAAGAGAGGAATTGAAACATGATGTTTAGACAAGCATAAGTTCTCTCTTCAAGAAAATAGACAGTGACAAGGTCACTAAGGATAAATTTAAGAACAAGGCTGAGAAATTGATGACTACCTTAAGGAAGGTCATAGACCTAACAAATCCATTTGAATCTACCCAACCAACTCAAACTCACACTCAGTTCCTTGATAAAGAAACATTTGATGCAATGATCAAGATTAGTATAATGGGTAGGGCTATAAAGGACTGGGCTAAAGAACTAGTCACCAAAGGGAACATAGTGGTAGGGTTGGCCATATATTATTAAAATACACTAAAGGATGACCTAACATCTCCAAAGGATGAAATCAATAAATATGAATAAGAGGTTGAAAGGCTAAAACTCTACTTCCCCAAGTTTTAGGCCATTTATTAGATAGAGAGTGATACCCTCATGTCTGAAAAGATAATACAAAATCCTTTAAATCATGATGAGTTGGATAGGGAATCTAAATTTAGAATCAAAATACTTAGCAAAAATATTGATAAGGCCAAGATCACAAGTGACAAGGCCAAAAATTTAATGTATGGTATTGAAGATTCAATATGTAAATTATAATGTGAGGTAGTAGATTACCAAGATAAACCTCTTCCTATTCAAGTCATTTAGGATAAATTCAAAGAGGTCATTAAGAAGGAATCAACACATGACACAACTTTTAATTTGGATTCCATCCACCAGTTCATCAAGTATCATAATACACTTGATCATATGGGTAAGGATATTCAAGTCTATAGAGCGTCTAATAGAGAGTTATTTGAAGTAATGATAGAGTATGACATCAATAATCTGTACATAGTTTATCCTAATAAAGAGCACCTACAATAAATATTTGATAAATTCAATGATTACATTGAGAAGATACAAACAAAAAAGGACAAAGAATCCTTAGATGTCACTGTCGATTAATTTTTTAAAATTATTTGAGAAGCAAACATTGTGTAAATTATAAATTTTATAAGATACATTGTAAATTTGTAAGTTGTAAATTATAACTGTCATTTTGATAGCTCTTATATTTTAGTTGAAAAAGATATCCTTGTAATTTTCAATTATGATTTTGTCAAGTTTTAGTTGAAGAAGTGTAACTTGTATTTCACACTTTTCTTTTTGGAAAGTTGAATGACTTGAAAATTATAAAATCTCATGCTGTAATTTGCATGTTCCTTTTCTTCAAGTGACTTATAAGTTGTAAAAATCAACTACAAATTACAAGTTAGGATTTGCGAGTCATGTTTTAAAATTTTCAAAAAAAAAAAAGGATATTCAATGTTGTTAAAATATTGACCAAGTCATGAAGTCCATTTTGGTGCCCCATTTCTTGGTGAAAGACTTCTTCAACTGAGCTCAAGGAAAGATGGCTCAAATGGAAGAATATTACAACATTTTCTCCTTCTTCAACACTTGGAAAAGTACCTAGCTACTTGTAGAGTCCTTTTCTTCTTTCTACACCACCAAAGACACCTCTTCAAGCTACAATGAGGACATTTTTATGAGCACTCCCTGATTTCCTGAACCATGAGGAAGTGTAAAGGTTTTTGACTTCTCTCTCAAGGGAGTAGATTTTTTGTATAAATATGGGTCTCCTATGTATCCCATGGATATTTTTACTGATAGTCAAATTTTTATGCTTTTGATAAGTTTATCTACATGCTATAACCTAGAGTATTAATAGATTGAAGTTTTGCCTTCCTTATATTATGTTATCCTTGTGTATGTACAACATTTTGTTACATTTGTGAATGATATAATTCTTGTTTCAATCATATAGAATCATTTGTGGTATTTATTTTGCCGTTACGAAATCTTGTTGAGAAAAAATTGAGAACCTTATTCCTTGTTTGATAAAATACCCAATATTACCTTTGATTTCATATTCATGTAAGTTTGTGCTTCAATAAATTTTGATATATTATTGTACAACTGTATTAAATCATAGAAATCAATAATTTAAACTATAATCCTTTGGTGCATCACCATTTCTACTTTTAAAATTCTTTCTAAATTCATTTCCTTATAAGTTAGAACCCTAGTTAGGAGCAAAATCATTAAGAGGCTGAACTGGTCATATATCAATTGCACTAAGCTTAGTGAAAGGAAGTCAACCTTATCTAGAGGTTTGCCTTAATTTTTCAAAGTCCCATGTCTTGGAGGTGATCCCATTATGTCATTAGGTTTCTATATACTACACTTCCTAAAAAACACGACGGGTGCAAAATCTAATTGATAACAATAAAAAATGAAGAGGAATAACCAAATTCTAAATTTTTCAAGTGTACAAGATTGAGGTGCCATATAATCATAAAATATGATCTACATTTCCCCCCTTTAATATAGTATTGAAATTACTTGTTTAAAAGAAAAGAATGCTTTCCTGGTTGTGTATGCACACCTTGTTTTTGCATGTGCCCAACTTGAGTGCTTTGTTGGTGATGACCTACAACCAGGAACATGTTACAGTATAAAATCAATGCACATAATTTGGGTTGAAATTACTTAAAATATATTGAAATTTAAAGATTAAAGTTTGGGAGTACATATGTGTTTTGATGTAATCACCTTGCCAATTGGGAAGATATTTAAAAAAGGATGTATCATGGTAAGGCTTATAAACTGAGATTAGGAGAAATATAGCTAAATATTTAAAGTGCATATATATATATATATATATATATATATATATATATATATATATATATATATATATATATATATATATATATATATATATATATATATATATATATATATATAGAGAGAGAGAGAGAGAGAGAGAGAGAGAGAGAGAGAGAGAGATGCCCCCAACTTTGGAGCAAAAATGAGTTGCCACCTAATGGTTGAGATTAGCTCAATTGTGTAACCCAATGATAGTTATAACCTGGTGAGGTTGGATGATCAAGTCCAACATAAAAACTTGACAAGAGTGAGTGATTTGATCACCTCAACCATATCAAAAGTAAACCAACTACTAAAATATATTGACGCAATAAAAATTTGTAAAAGTTTGTGGGGTATCAATATGAAAAAGTTTGTGATATAGTAACCGTCTATAAAAGAGATTTAGAATCTGAAACTAATTTGGATTTTGTAATAGTAGGCACATGTTGCATAGCATATACATCTTAGATATGTCTCATGTCAAGACCTTGTATACAATAATACTAATGTATATAATTATGACATAATTATGAATCTAAAATCATATACATGTGTGCTTTGGCCAATTCAAAAAATTGTGTAAGTGTGGAGAAAATGCTTCTAATGCATGCCCTCATTATATATGGATAAATATAAAAACTTAAAGTTTTTAGGAATGTGGAGGATATGTTTATAAAACATGCCCCCACTATAATTGGAGATGTTAAATACTGAATAGGTGTGGAGAACATGCTTCCAAAGCATGCCCCACTGAATCTGGGAACTGTGAATGTGTAGAAGTCATGCCCCCATTGAATCTAAAAATTGGTATAAGTACCACATATTTAATGAGTGTGGAGAACATGCTTCCAAAGCATTCCCCCACTAAATTTTAAAAATGTACCAAGTATGGAGAATATGCCTCTATGACATGCCCCAACTAATATGTCCCACCTTTGAGGTGAGGGAAAGATAAGAACTAGTAGTTACCTCACCTCAAAAGGATAAGACAACTATATAATTTGTGAATGAAACCATGTAACATATAAAAGGGGACATGTGTAGGTAAATGTATCATTAAAGCACTGAGAACTAATGTGATCATATGTAGGCCTAATATGAATGATAAATATCATGGAAATGTTTAGATAGTAACATTACAAGATCAATAAGAAAACAATTGCACACAAAAGAGCATTCAAAAGCAAGTCAAAAAGAAATAGTCCAAGGTTACCACAAATAAGAGGCATGTTCAAATGTCACACAATCAAAGGGACATGACTTAGTCGAATGTTCATAAAAGAAAGAATGACATTAAAATTTCCATATGATAAATAATGGCATATGCAATTGTCATAATGAAAGAATACATAAGCAAGAGGATGGAAGCAAAGGAGTATATTCAAATTATCAAATAAGGAATCTAATAATAAGGCAAGACAATCAAAGAAGTGCATAAAGTAAAGTGTAATCACTTAAAAGTGGTATTTTAGTGTTAAGAGTGATACTTAAGACAATTTATTCCTAACTTAACCTAGACCTATCCTAGAGTCTTTTATCACACTTTTCTAGCCTTTATGTGGACCACAAATGTCCCTAATTAGCTAAAACACTATCTGAGACCTTGACTCCCAGACTTTGGCCCCTCATGCCCAACAACATACCATTTGGACACTAGCACCACATTAAGGATACTAGAGCCATATGGCACTAATGTCCCCAACATGGCGATAGTATCCCCAACATGGTGCTAGTCTCCCTTACCCTAACTCTCTCAAAAAGATATATTTTCAAAAGTTAAATCCTCTTAAGGTCAACCTAAACATATTTTATTATCTATATAAGCTATATAACACTATAAATACATAACTTTTAGACTTCTATCTGCTAGATGGAAAATATATGCAAAAGGCCTATTCAAACATGAAACATGTTGAGCAAAATCAAGGTTATTAATCCCTATTTTGCCCTACTTATGTATACTAACATCTAAAATTACCCCAAGCTTATATTTTCAAGATTTCCAATCTCAAGCACACTCAAGGCATTTAAGATCACTATCATTCTAGCATCACTTTCACTTGCACCATCACTTAAGTGAGGAGAACTACATCGGTCTTGATCCCTCCTTAGAGTATTGGTATTTAGGCAACTCTATTCATAGCAGGGTGTTGAGGATGTCCAGTCTATCTTACTAACAAACATATATTTTTAGCTCATTCCTTATAATAAAGATTAAGATTTTCATTATAAATAAACTATTATAGGCACAATACAGAGTTTCAAACTTCATGCATACAAGAACAAAACCCTAAAACATAGGCATAGGTGCACCCAAAATTTAAGTACAGTCCTACACAAAAGACACTAATGCCATTTTAAAGATACTATAGCCACATGGTGCTACTATCAAAGTGTGGCACTACTATCTAGGAGAGGATCTAACATAGGGATCCTATTGATGACACTTAAACCTGTTCATATCCCAATTTTAAGCACTCAGATCCTACACATTAGTTATTTTCTAGACTAGTCTTTATTTGCACATATTTATTACTATTTTTATAAAGTCAAAACAAGTCAAAACATATAACAAATTAGTGGTTATTTATTACATATTATTTCACCAATTTAGACTACTCAGCGCTTTAATCAAACATAAGATTTACATTAATAAAAACCTAAAAATTTAAAACATTTGGTGAATTGACTTACTTTGA
This sequence comes from Torreya grandis, assembly GCA_037957365.1. NCBI lineage: Eukaryota > Viridiplantae > Streptophyta > Pinopsida > Cupressales > Taxaceae > Torreya > Torreya grandis. Next base: position 5,730,940 of record JARHVA010000249.1, read on the forward strand.
ATATTGCTAAAACCCTAGTTTACCTTCTCCAAATCTTGGTGCACTAAATTAGGGTTACATAATTCTATTTTTTTGATTTTTTGCATAATCTAGCTCATTAAATCAATCTCACATTAGGGTTTCATTTATTTAAATATAATTTAAATCTTTGTAAAGCAACCTAATTTAAAAAAACCTAAACCCTAGATTACCCTAGGGTCCACATTTCCAACATTTACTTAGTCTTAATTTATAGCTTATTACCATGACTATCAAGACATAAGACATATTTCACTTCATGGTACAAAGTATTGTACTTTGATTATCATGTTTATTACTAAATATTTGTAGAAAAGTACACATGTATGTTACTCCTATCATGAATTTGGTTAGAGCTAAGCTTATTTTACACATTGGTCCTCCATCATGTGAGTGCCATTTTTCTATGGATCATTGCTATATGGATCAATTTGAGTTACCTCCAGTTAATACTAAATGAAAAAGGGCTCAAAGGACTCCTTTTGATCCACCTCCACCTAGATTACTTGATTATCTACACTTCCATCCCACTTATATTACTTGCCCATAATAAATATTAGATCTTATGGTCCAAGATATTACTAGGCAAAACAAGGTGCCTCCTCATCCTATATAAGAGTAACATAACCATATCATCCCTCCTCATCCTCAACACACTAAAATAGGACCTAGATATCAACAAAGATAATTTGATATAATGGATTAGTTGATAAATACACCATCCAAAATATCTATATTAGAATAAAAAATCAACAATTTTCAAAAATATTATTTTTCAAACACTTAATCACATAAACATGCCTCATGATACCGAGCCATCTTATTTTGCATCTATCATGAACACTATAAAGGATGTAGAGGATGTGATATATTTTTCTAATGAATACTTGCCTTCACATTCAATAATTGATCACAATTTACCACTTTTAATTCAATCTCAAATCAATAACACAACTTTCAAATGAGTTTTCATCAACTGTGGCTCAAGACTCAATATATGTAACCTCACACTTATAAAAAATATGAGGGTTGATATAACATATATTCAAAAGACATATAAGAATATTTGAGGGTCTGATGACATTCCTAGATAAACATTGGATTCAATTACATTGGACACCATAGTGGGACCAAAAACATTACCTACACACTTTTAGGTGATGCCAAATCTTTTGCATTATAACTTGATACTCGAGAGACCTTGGATACATGTTATAGAGGCTATACCTTTTAATTTTCATAGATGCATCAAATTCTTGCATGATGGGTAAGTATACACATGTCCAATAGATAATCAACCATTTAGATATTACAGACTCATTGAGCCTCCTACCTTGAGTCCATCATCAAATGAGACATCTCATGTTCTCATCAAATCCTCACCTTATAAGATTCCCATTAAGAAAATGCATACATATGAGGTGGGGGAGTCTAGAAATACTATTCATATACCATTGCCATAACTTTATACAACACAATTACCCTCATTGATAATAGAGAAACAACCTTTCATATTATAGACATCGTCACCTAGGGTAGATGATGAGATTCTTATAACACAATTACCACTACTTGTTAATTTAGATTAGGCTTACATTCATAATTGTGACACATATTCACATGCCATTACAAGGAGGATCAACCACCTATAAATATCAATGGTTATTTACATGGATTAGGTTTTACACCAATGGGTCCAAGAGAATACATAGATGATTCAAAGGCACTTATACCTCACCCTACACTAGTAGTATCATTTTTTTGGGATCCTATAGCCACATGTTCCCATACTCAACTATAATTAGTAGCAGATCCCTTGATCCATTCAATATATATGGTTACATACATGGATATCAATTCATTCATATAGATTTCGGTAGGGAGTTCATAATATAGACCACAACAAATCTTGTAAATACTACTTGATAGAGGATTAATGATGTTACCCATAATTTGACATAGATTAGTCAGTACATTATCACCACAAGAAGGTCAACCCTTTTTCCACTTTCATAGACTCACATGATATGATACAAATAAATGCTTAGCATTAAAACATACACGAAATAAATTTAAGGCTAAAGGCATTATCTAAATCATAAATACTCCATCTTCATAGACATGACCACCATAATTGATATGAGCTCTTCCATAGATATGAGCACCATGATAGAGTCATCACTGGCATAGAAATTCACATAATGATCCGTTGACTATACAAAATTTTATGGTAGATAGATACATTCCCCATGTGGCTATAGATGCAGATTTTGATCCTAACACTTTCACTTTAGCAATTTTACACCACATTGGTTATCAAGAGAGTGAGCTATAACATGTTATACACTATCAGGATTCTATTGGACATATTACACTACCAATTGCATGTGGCCCCAAGGTGGCCAATACATTATTTTATATTTTGAGTAGGGACACTCATCTATAGGTTACACTTAGTATTACATGATTACAAGTGATGAATGTTATAGTTGATTGGTTAGATAGATGCTTGACATTCACTCATGATGGAAAATGGTTCACATCTTACATGATGACATAGATTAAACCACATGTTTCATATAGATAATCCATAGTATAATATGGCTTACCTTGAGACCATGTCAGAGGCATATTACATAGTTGAGAAACATGCCATTCAGATACATAGACTCCAGACTCATGCCAAGGATAAGGCTCCACTGATATATACAGATTTGTACAATGACCATAATGATGATGACTTATTTGAGTTTGGATAGATTTAGTATTTGACACTAGATGGCCTTCCACCATATCCACCATTTGATTATTTACATCCCATAGATGTGCTCTTGGGTCTATAGAGACATTACATTTTGCTTGTATATTGTTTCATTTACATTTATAACATTTAATTACACATACTTTTCTTCTCTCTTGCTCCTTGTACATAGTTTATTTTCATTTGATTATACATAGCTTATATCTAGAAAATACAAAAATAATATAACATGCCAAAACATAAAAACATTGAAATATTACTCAAAAAACACAAAACTTACAAATTGTATGCATTGATCTATTTACATTTCTTATATTTTCTAGGCACTACATATTCTAGCTATATTAGTATAGTCAGTTTTATCATACATATATTCTTCACTTGTTCTTATCAAGTGCTTGCAAATTACTTACATGACTCAGGTCCACTACACTAATCTAGACTTGCTATCATCTACCCACTTGGGGGCATCTTATACATAGTTTTTATTACTAGGTTCTATCCTTACATTATTTACATTCTAGTTTTATCATTGTTATATCTTGATATTGATAATTTCTACTCATACTTAGATTTTTTTTTTACTATCACTACTTTAGACTCAAAATATGTACATCGTAGCTCTTATATATATATATATATATATATATATATATATATATATATATATATATATATATATATATATATATGTATGTATGTATTACATTCATGTATGTTTTCATTTATCACTTTCTTAGTTTAGACTTAATTGTATTTTCTATGCTTCTTCTATTCAAGGGCATTTGAATATGCCATTACTCCTTGGATCTACACCACTTCTATTCATGTATGCCTTGGACATGTGCCCATATCCCTTGTGTGTGCTTTTCTGATTGTGTATGCATAAATTTAAACATGTCCTTCTATGTGGCTCTAAGCCAACTTGCTTATTGCTTGTGTATGCAGACATTTAAACATGTCCTTGTATGTATTTTTTTATAAAATTTAGTAATATGTGCCCATGTCCTTTGTATTGTGGCCCCTTTGCCTATTTTTCATGCCTCATGTATTTTATATGCTTTCTTGTATGTGTCATGGCCATGACACCAATATTTGCTTGTTACACACACTAGCTTTCAATGCCATGAGGGACCTCGTGCATCTACCCTTCCTACTTGGGTGTCATGATGGACATCATGCCCCATCCCCCTAGGTAGCTACTCAATTTTTTTATTATACACATTGATTACTTTTATATTGACACCCCTGTGTAATGCTAGACACAACATACATCTTAAATTACATAATTATGCTCAAATTATCCTACATTCTAATGCTATGTTTGCACAATGTATTAGATTATCAAGTAGTTATCATATATGCTCTAACTAACACACATTTTACAAAGCTATTTCTTTTGAGGATTGATTTGGCACAGGTTCACCAAATAATCTAAAAAAAGGGGACATTCACATGGGTTTGTCATAGAGATGAGGTTGTTATATTGCATTCATAAAACATTTTTTAGCACACATGCTCAGTTTTATAAAATTAGACATAAATAAAGCACAAGAAAAACAAAGAATAAAAAATCAATACAATTACTCAGATTTCAGACTAGACAAACATTAGCACCCAAATAGAGACACTAAAACCACATGGTGATACTATCCAATACATGGTGCTACTATCCAGTAGCCCCAATTTTAGGGTAGTTAAAACTAGATAGAACACCACACCAAGTACAATATAGGTTTGCATAGATATAGCTATAGATTTGATAATTATGCTTAGATTTTACTCATATTCACACTAGTTTAACTTAAATTCATATCAATTATTCAAATTGGGGTCATCATGCATGACATGATCATTTCCATATTCAATTAAAATTCTTAGATATAGTTATTACAACTTAGTATAGAATCAATATACTCAGATATCATATTAGGGGCATGTGCATGGCACATTATTTCCATATACTTAGTATACACATGTTGTTAAGATGGAATGGCAAACTCCATGTCATTCTCTACATTATATACACTTGACATCATATTCTAGGTTATCACCAATTTCATGCCTTACTTGATCTATAATGGTTAGCATTCCTGAGTCGGCCAATATACCTAGTGGTCACAAAGTTGACATACATAGTTAGATATACCTAATTAGATATTTCTAATACTTTGCATAGTTTAGTTTTAGATGCATCTACTACACATGGGTGGGAAATGATGGAGTCATAACCTACTTGATTTATTGAGCCACCCACATAAGAGGGTTAGAAACACTTCCAATCTAATCTAAGCTAGTCATAGGTCATGATCCACCAAGCAACAATGATGGAGTCAAAATTGGATTGAGTTCTTAAGCAACCCACTTATGAGGATTGAGCAAGATATCAACTCAATCCAAAATATTCAATGATTTGATCACTATGTACACACACACATGTTATCACTATGTTCATGCATTGGTTCACATACCTAATGAGGTGTATTCATTTCTTTCCTCTTTCTCATCTCTTTACTCTACTTTATTTAGTTATTTATTTAACATAGTAATTTGATTTTGATATATCTTAAGTAAGAATTGATTCATGCACAGTTCATTATAGGTCATGCTTTGGATAATGCTTCACATCTGTAGACCCAAATTCATATACTCAGACTCAGGCACATGGGTTTCACTTCCTAGGTAAGTTTAGGTATGATTCTTTTTCATTTTTATTAGTCATTTCACTTTACTAAATTTTTATCATAAGGGGGTGGAATGTAATCACCTAGAATTGGTATTTAAGTGCTAAGAGTGCTAATTGAGACAACCTATTCCTAATTTATCCATAAACCTATCCTAGAGTCTTTTATCACACTTTTCTAGCCTTTGTGTAGACCACATACATCCTTAGTTAGAACACAATCTTAGACCTTCATTCCTAGACCCTAGCCCCTCATGCCCAATAACCTGCTAGGTGGATGCTAACACCACATTAAAGACACTAGAGCTACATGGTGCTAGTGTCCCTTACCCTAACTCTCTTGAACAAATATATTTTCAAAAGTTAGACCCTCCTAAGGTTGGCCTAAGCATTTTTTATTTTCTACACAAGTTATAAAACATTATAAATACATGAATTTTAGACCTCTATCCACTAGACAAAGAATAGATGCAAAAAGCCTATTCAAACATAAAACAAGTTGAGCAAAATCAAGGTTATTAATTCCTATTTTTCCCTACTTCTACATACTACTATTTACAACTTCCCTAAGCCTAGATTTTCAAGATTTCTAATCTCAAACACACTCAACACATTCAAGACCACTATCATTCTAGCATCACTTGCACTTGTACCAACACTTAGGTGGGGAGAAATACATCGGTCTTGATCCCTCTTTAGAGTATTGGTATGTAAGCAACTCTTTTCACAGTGGGGTGTTGAGGATATCCAACCTATCCTACCAATGAACACACTTTTTTAGCTCATGCCTTACTTGTAAGGAGGATTAGAGTTTGTATTATAAATCAACTATTATAGGCATAATACAAAGTTTCAAACTTTTTGTGTGCAGGAATAAAACCTAGAAACATAGGCTTAGGTGCACCCAAAATTTAGGAATAGTCTTGTACAAAGGACACTAACACCATTTTTAGGACACTAGAGCCGCATGGCACTACTATCCAAGTGTGGTGATATTTTTCAAGAGAGGATATAACATAGGGATCCTATTGATAATACTTAGACATGTTTATATCCTATTTTTTATCACTTAGATCCTCTATGTCAGTTATTTTCTAGATAAGTCTTTATTTACACATATTTATTATTATTTTTAGAAGGTCAAAGTAAGTTAAAATCTGTAACAAATTAATGTTTATTTATTGTATATTATTTCACTAATTTATACCACTCAACCCTTTAATCAAACATAGGATTTACATTAGTAAAATCCTAAAAGGTTAAAACATAAAGCATAAGCAACCATCATAAATATGTCATAGTAACCCATGGATCCAAGGTGTTAGGAAAATATGTCAAGTATATAGCATATCAAGTACCCTGTGTAAGATATAATCATGGATAATAGGCATATATAAGTCCACATGTAAAGCTCAAACATGATAATGTAGAGTGACCATTGAATCATATAACCTGTGTGTATCAAGATCAAAAAAGTGGATGCCCCCAATGTCTATATGACATGAGTAGAGGGAAAACCCAAAATCTGAAATAAGAACGTATCATGTGTTTATGTATTCATGTATCACACTTAGGTAGAAATGTGACACATATGTGTATGTATAAGTAAATAAGTATGTCATCTATCAACATGGAACTAACACATAGATGCCAAGTAGCCAATATAACATGTAAGTGCTGGAAGTTTATTTGGATTTTTGACTGTTTTTGATTTTTTATAGTGTATTTAAAGTTTTTGAAGAGGAAATACCATCCTATGATGCCATCCAATGGATGGTCATATATATCTCCTCACTATGAACCTCACAACTTTAAGTTGGATATTTTACATTATTTGCATCATGATTGGATAGGTTGAAAAGTTACATAGCATGATCCTCATCATGTTTTACATGTGTGGTATAAAAATTAATGCTATCATTTGAAATATGTATTAATTTTTCTTCATAAGGAAATGAAATACCTTGCTAGTTTGGATCAATTATTGCTTCCATTTGGTATAGCCGAAGAGTTCCTAGTGTAAGTTCTTATGGAGATGTGGTAGGCATAACCCAAACTCATGTTTTAATTACTTTAGGACCATAAGCAATTAGTATTAGTATGTTGGCCAAAGAGTCTTTCTAATTGACCTTCTTTTTCAAGTCTTGTAGTCAAAAACCAAGCTGCTAAAAATGTTTTATATCGTAAGTGGTTTTTATTTGTGTAGGATAAATATGGTTATAAGAAAAATAAGCACACCCATGTATAATGTAATTGTTAAATATTATTGGCATGGATGTTTTTTGAGTTGTTGTGAACCTACTTCCTTTAGAGGATCCTTAAATTTAAGCTTTTGGTCATCAATAAGAGCTTAGATCATGTGCTTCAAGGTAAAGTAATAGTTCATAGAATGCTTAGGTCCTTAATGATAGCGATAAGAAACATTGCATCATATCCTTTGGATAGAAGTTAACTCATATCATCCTAGATAGGATGAGGGAGAGATATAAACTCATACTCTATTAACTACAAGAGTAATGAAGTCAAAGACTCAGGGAATTGTTTAAATTATCCTTTCAATACCTTGGATAACATAGTCTAATTAGGTTCTTGTACTAGTATGTCAAATTTGGACTCATATTCAGAGTATTTTGTTTTAGGATTATCTATTTATTGGACCATTATATAATGCTTGAAGGGATTAAGATCTGTTAGACATGTGTAAAAGATTCCTTGATGACAAAATTTTAATAGGGCATGCAATGTAGAGGGAACCACATACATTTTATGTATCTAAGACCATCCCAATATAATGTTATAGTTCAAATTATTTAGCATAACTTGGCACAAAGTGGGCAATGTATAGGGACCCATGGTAATACTCAATGTAATTTGACCAACCACGGGGCTTTGTTTATTATCAAATCTTTTTATTTGTATAATTATTTTTTGAATAAGATTTGGGTTAACAACCATGGTGTTTAGGAATTGTATGCTATAAATTTTTAGGTTTATCCATTATCAATGAACACTTTTTTGATACATTTATTTTGTATTTTCACTTGTATGAATAAAGGCAAATTTTGGTCAATAATGTATTTGGATGGAAAATTTATTGGATCAAAGGTAATGAGTTTGTTATAGTTCTTGAGATATTTTATGATATCCTTAAAATAAGTAGGCTCAATATCACTTGAAACATGTGTCTTATGCCATGCCTCGTATAGGATATCCTTATAGACATTAGATTACTTTAAGATCTCAAGGATTGAAATTTTTGCATGTGTATTACTCAATTTGTTAATAATGTCATATCCCTTAAATTTTTGTTCTATGGTATTGTAAAAGATATTTTGAAGAGGGAACAAGTGTTTATTTCTATTTAAAACCCTCTTATTGTAAACATTACAATGGGGAGGATCTTGTAGGAATGTAGGTTTTGAATCCCTTATAGATCAGAATGAGTTAATAAGGCATGAGATATAATAAGTAATAACCACTATAAGGTATTGGACCATGAAATAATTAACAAAAATATCCATGGAAAACATGATTGTAAAATTTATAATAATTTAGGGATCTATAATAGAAAAAATTAGAAAACCCCAAGTGACCTAGGGTTTGAGGTTCAAAGATCGGGTTCACCAAAATTTTAATCCTAAAATGGAAATATAAGTTTGTTGGAGTTGGCCTTAGAAGGACTATTTTGAATAATTTGGACTTATACGCACTAAAGTAGAGTGGAGAAAATTTTCTCCAAAAATATTTTTTCTATATTCCAAATAAATTGGACTATCTAAGACCATTTGGGCATAGATCATTTCGAATAAATTGGATTATTTGAAATAATTTAGACTTATACCCACTAAAGTGAAGTGGAGAAATTTTTCTCAAAATATAATTTTTCTATATTCCAAATAAATTGGACTATTTCAAACCATTTGGACACATATCATTTTGAATAAATTGGACTATTTCAAATAATTTAGACCTATACACCCTTTAGTGGACTAGAGAAAATTTTCTCCAGGAATAATTTTTCTAAATTCCATATAAATTGGTCTATTTCAAACCATTTGGGCACAGATCATTTTAATTATTTGGAATATTTAGAATATTTTAGATTTATTCTATATTCTATTTAAATTGGATTATTACAAACCATTTGGAAAAATATTGTTTCAAATAATTTGAACTATTCTGAATAATTTGTGCTATTTCGAATAATTTGGACTTATACCCACTAAAGTGGAGTGGTGAAATTTTTCTTTAAAAATATTTTTTTGATATTCCAAATAAATTGGGCTATTTCAAACCATTTAGGCATATATCATTTTGAATAAATTAGACTATAAATAAATGATATTGTGATGCTAATTATCATCATTATGACACTGACATCCAAAATGCAAGTCCTTAAAAGGAGAGTAATAAAAATTGAGGGATAACTTAGGAGACAAAATTGAAATAAGAAACATACATCACAAAGAACAATCTAACAAAACATTACATTTCAAGGATGAATTTAAATCATGTTACTTTGCATGTAGGTCCACGATTGCTAGTCACTGAGCCATTACTTTTACTGGGTCTATATACACTTTGGCCTTGCAATGACCACCACCTTGTGCCTTAACATTTTTTGCATCCAAAGAATCAACTACACCTTGAGTTGAATATAAACCAACCAAATAACAAGTTATTGATACGAGGGCATCCAAGTCAAATTTGTTGATGAAGTGGAGTAGAGATGGTAACAATTTCAGCTAGGAATACATAGAAGGGGTAGCAACTAGGAATACACAAAAGGGGCAGTAGCCTGTGTACCCTCCACCATAACCATGTAATGATCATGTAGGTGAACATAATAAACTTTCAACTCCCAAAAGACACTTAGAGGAACTGAACCAATCTAGTGCAAACTAAAAAAGGTAGAACATGCCTAGTTATTGCCTCAAAGCTAGTCAACTTACTAATGAGGCCACCCCAAAATTCCTTCCATAATAAGGCCTCTACCACTTGATGAGATTCATACCTATTTTAGACCACCCAAATGAGGTTACTAATAAATCATGATGCCACATCCACATTGGTTTTGTTATGCTAGATAATATGAAGGTAATCCTCACCAATAATAGTCTGAATTGCCTCCAAAACCTCCACTTTTAGAAGCCAAAAAATTAGATAGATTCTACGATCTAAGACACTATCACAAAAATTAATTTCATGATTCTCTACATGAAGTGAAAAAATAGGGGTGGTAGTGACCAATCTTGACATTGCATAATACATCGTCACAATAGAGGCAATCCAATTAGGGGAAAAACTAAGAATGAATGTGACAAGTAGAGATAAATGCTGGTAGTTCATCATTTTGAGTGAGTTGTCACCTATCATGACAAAATTCTTTACACCTAAGGAATTAATGTGCAACCATGAAGTGAAAATCCATTTACACATGTTAAATCTCTAGTATGCCCAAAATTGAATGCAAAAAGTCTAACAAAATTTTAGAAAGTCCCATTAATCATATGTGAGATTATTGGAACACAACTATCTACTAAGAGAGGTGTGAATCAATAGATTGATTAAAATTAGTCCTTTAATACTTTTAATGCAAATTAAAAAGTATATGTAGAAATCACACACATAAATAGACACAACACTCAGTGTACGTGAAAAACCCAATATGGGAAAAACCATGGTGAGAATAGCTACTAGAATCTACTATTCTAATCTAGCCTCACAATCAAAATCTCATTGGTTACAATGTTTAAGGGCACTAAGCCTAAGGAGACACCAATTCCCTGATTTAAGAGCACCTAATCTAAGGAAGCACCTACTCCCTAACTAAGCACCAAATAAGCTCTTTTGATGGCACCTACCAATCAAATCTATTATGGAGCTACAACTCTAGATTATAAAATTAATTAAAAAATAAATCCAGTTCTATGTTATAGATCTATTCTATAAATACTCATACTCTACACTTCTTCTATCTTCCTCTCTACCTCTCTACCCCTCAATTAAACTTCATTCCACACTTAGTGTGTATCCTAGATGACATTTATATATGCATTAGATCTATGTCTCACATCTTCTCTATGTTCACACTTAGTCATTAACACATCATGTTCCATTCTTAAACTCAGTTCATTTTTCTTTAATGACAGGTTTTCCACTTCTTTAATTCACAAACCACCACCATAATTCTCTATATTTTACTATATTTAGCATATATCAGGATCTTATTTTGATGCACATGTCATATTACACAATTTTGATTGATCACAGTGATCTATATCATTTTTTGTGTCATATAATGCATCTTTCTTGAGTATTCTATCACTTGACCATTGAGATGAAGAAATATTTAAATATTGACCATTGATCTTTAATTTTCATGCCATGATCTGATGCTCATCAGTTAATTAAATCAACTTTAAAATGCAATTGTTAGATCAAACTTTGATAGGCTCATGCACTCTATTAGATCTTTATGAGCTTCTAAACTTTAACATTTCATATATGAAATTCATTTGTTTATCTTTGATTTGAGTTCCCATGTGCCAATATATATTCTAAAGTATCATGGAATTTATCTCTATTTAACATTAAACATTGAGCACTTGATCTCATCTCATTGCTTCTTGAGACTTTGGAACACATACACACCATCGATCTCCTTATAGTAGATTGGTTTTTAACTCACTATACATCAAAAAATTTGAACTATTTGAATCCATGTGCTCTATTAATCTTCATTGCATGATCACATGCTCATCATTATATCCTTTGACATATTAATACACTCATTATATCTCTATTTGATAAGCTCATGTGAATGTGACACATGTCACTAGCATGTTCACTCTCAGGTACCTTTGACATATTGACTTTATTGTCATTATTGGATCTACATCATGTGATTAAGTGCTGTCTATCAATCTCAAAAAAATATTAAGTCAAAGACTTAAGAAATATTAAAGTCTTTGATCACTACTCCAAGTTGGTAATAACTAGGTTAAAGGGGCTGGTTGCATAATGATGAGGAAGGATTAAGTTATAACCTAAGAGACTAGTTCCTACCTATATCCAGTCAACATAAAAATATAAATACCTATGAACACTATGAATAAACCTAGAGGATTTTACTAAGAAACCCTAGTAATCGCTGAGAGCTAAAATAAATCATTTCTAGGCTCATTTCTCTTCATCTAAACATGTGGACCATATATATGAGATGTACTTGAAAACCCATAACAAAAGTTATATCTATTTCCTCTACAAACCTCCATAAATGGTCTTTGTAAAATAATGCTAACTTTATATGACAATATTGCAACTTATACTTCTCAATTGGAAAACATGCTCTTCTCTCCATCAATCTTGCCTGATCATCTAACATCAATGGCATCCATAAAGCTAATAATCTCTCTTTTGACATTAATGATAATCATATTGACAAAAATCTCCCCCTTTTTCATTAATGGAAAAATAAATGCTCTAATATTGTAATGCATGCTCTGCTCCTTCTTTGAGATTGACTGTACTTGCAATGTTTGCATTGGCTTTTGATGAACGTGAGATAAAGTTATTCATATCAAACTTTCTCCCCCTTAGGTAATGGAACATTTGACAAAACTCAAATTAGACACTTGATAAAACAAAACTTGAACATATTCTCTAGATAAACATAAAGCATTTGGCAAACTTTTATAGAAAACATTTGCACTTTTTCTCCCCCTTTGACATCAATGGTAAAGGGAATCCAACTTTCTCATTGTTTGTCCAAAATTTTCTCCCCCTTTATCAAATAAAGGAGTTTGTACAAGAATCTACAACCATCAACTCATTATAAATATATAAAAATATGCATACCTAAGTTTCCTTTTCTCTCTTCTTCCAGGGATTAACAAAGCTTCCATGATCCTCCCCCTGGATTCATGCCCTATTACTAAGATCTAGTGATGTGATGTAGGAGCCACCACTCCTAATTTCTATCTTAGATACTCAAATTATTCATTCGGAAGAGGTTTGGTGAATATGTATGAAATTTGATCCTATGTTGGAACATATTCCATTGTGACCTCTTGATCTGCAACCTTTTCTCTTAAGAAGTGATACTTGATTGATATGTGCTTAATTTTGAAATGAATCACTAGATTCATTGATATATTAATAGCACTTGAACTGTCATAAATAATAGAGATAGGTGATTTGTATTTTACCTTGATGTTTTTGAGTGTTTTCTTCATCCACAAGACTTATATGCAACATGCCACTACTACAACATACTCTGCTTCTATTGTAGAAAGAGTAACTGACTGTTGCTTTTTGCTCAACCATGAAACAAGTTTGTTTCTAAGGAAAAATGCACCACCACTAGTGTTTCTTCTATCATCCATAATTCCTTCCCAATCAACATCTATATATGTTGTCAAAGTGAAATATTCATCTTTAGGATACCATAGGCCATAATCAATTATACTCTTGATATATCTAAAAATTATTTTCATTACATTGAAATGTGACTCTTTAGGAACAACTTGAAATTTTACAACCATGCACACTACTTGCATGATATTAGGTCTTGATGTAGTTAGGTATAAAAAAATACCTATCCTTGTTCTATACAAAGTCTAATTTGCATCAAGGGATTCATCCTTTTTGCTCAACTTACATCCAATTATCATGTGAGTACTTACTAGTTTGGTGTCTTCCATTCCAAACTTATTGATCATTTCCTTAGCATACTTGGTTTGGGATATAAATATCCCTCCATCAATTTGTGCTATTTATATACCAAGGAATAAAGAAATTTCTCCAAGCATAGACATCTCAAACTCATTTAACATTTGAGTAGAAATTTTTTTGCACATTCTATTGTTACTACCACCAAAAATGATATCATCTACATATATAACAATAATTAACATATGCTCACCTTTTGATTTGAAGTATAGATTTCTGTTTTCACATCCTTTATTAAATCCTTATTATTGTAGGTACTAGTATAATCTTGAATACCATGCTCTTGGTACCTATTTTAGACCATAAATAGCTTTCTTCAATATGTAAACATAATCTTCTTCTTCTGATAGCTGAAAACCTTCAAGTTGTTCTATGTAGACTTCCTCTTCTAGGTTCTCATTAAAGAAAGCAAACTTAACATCCATTTGATAGACTTTGAATTTATTATAAATAGAGAATGCTAGAAACATTCTTATAGCTTCCAATCTAGCAACTGGAGTAAATGTTTCCTCAAAATCTATGCCTTCAACTTGCATATATCCTTTGCACACCAATATGGCCTTATTTCTTATAATAGTTCCATCCTCATTGAGTTTGTTTCTAAAGACCCACTTTGTACCTATTACATTCTTGTTTGAAGGTCTAGGAACTAATTCCCAACTTTTTTTCTTCTCAATTTGGCTTAGTTATTCTTCCATGGATTTTAGCCATTTTCATCCTTGCTAGCTTCAACATAGTTCTTCGGCTCAATTTTAGATATTAGAGCAAAAATTACTTGCTTCTTATTCACTAAAACTCTTCTCCTTATCTGAACTCCTTCATTTTTATTACCAATGATATGCTCTATAGGATGATCCTTTTGAACAAATCTTGTAGGTGACTTTTCATTTATTTTCTCAGGTTATTCATTAGCTACTTCTTTAGAATCTGATTCTTCTTTATAGATTTATCTGTCAGGTTCAACATATTTCAAGCCTTCTTAAACCTTGACATTGATACTCTCTAAAATATTTTGTTGCCTTTTACTGTAGCATATGTAGGCTTAACTTTGGGTGGAGTAACCAAGAAATATTCCTTTATCACATCTTGATTAAAATCTTCTCAAGTTGTCTTCTTTTCTCCTGATGTAGCATTTGATACTAAACACTCTGAAATACTTAACAGAGGTAGGTCTTTCATACCATATTTCATAGGGGGTTTTATCACTATTTACCCTCAGTTGAACTTTATCCAAGATATATACTACTTCTCTCCAGTATCCATCAGGCAACTTGGTCTCTTTTAGCATTATTTTGGCCATCTCCTTGACTATTCTATTCTTTCTTTCAATAACTCCATTATGTTGTGGAGTCCTTTCTACAAAGTAATGCATTTTAATTAAATAATTCTCATAATATTCTATGAACTCATTTGAGGTGAATTCTCCACCTATTTTAGATCTTAAGCATTTGATTTTTCATCCAATCTCATTCTCTACCATGGCCCTAAAGATTTTGAATCTTTCACATGCCCGAGACTTATCCTTTAAAAAGGTTACCCATGTCATTCTTGAGTAATAATATATTAGCAACATGAAGTAGATTTCTCCTTTAAATCCTCTTGTCTTAGTAGGACCACAAAGATCAATATGAATTAATTCTAAAGGATTTGTAGTTGCATACTCCTTTGTTTGAAATTTGACCTTGGTTTGCTTGCCTTGTTGACATTCCTTACAAGTAGTGTCTACAGGTTTGGTTATCTTAGGTAGTTGTCTATCATACTTATTTGAGATCACTTTTACTAGGTTATCAAAGTTGACATGACCTATTCTTATATGCCATAATCAACTCTCATCAACCTTTCCTATTAGACAACTATTACCATTCACTTCATTAAGATTATAAATTTTACTTTCAATTTTTTTCCCTTCTAGAACTAATCTCCATATCTCCTTATCTTACAACCTTCTACATTAAATGTGACCTTATATCCATTGTCATACAATTGGCTAACATTTAGCAAATTATGTTTCAATCCTTCAATATAAAGGACACCATGTGTAGGCAATTTTCCATCTATGTTCAAGGTTCTTTTACCACATGTTTTTATTACAATATTATCTCCCAAGCTTATATATCCTTCCTTAAATTTATTCAATTTGATGTCCTTGATTTTGTCATCAGTCATGTGTTTTGAGCAGCCACTATCTATTACCCACAAATTCTATTCCTGAACATGAAGTGTAATTTGAGCAATCATAGATTGTACAACTTTTTGATTTTTTACTTTCCACAAATCCTTAGGTTTCTCATTTGACTTAGTTTTCCATTTTTTAGTGACTTGTGAACCTTTGTTCACAATGGGAGGCATGCCTTTATTTTTACTTTATATTTTTGGTCTTACAAAATTTGTTCTACATTGTTTAGCTATGTGACTAAAATTATTGCAATTATAACATATTACATTTGTATCTAATAAGGGGTCAAATTAATTTTTGCTTACAAAGTTTGTTATCCTTTTAAGTATAACCCTACATTCACTAGCCCTATGACCAAATTGATTACAGGTATAAAAATTACCATAAAAAAATGAGGAATACCTAATCATAACATTTAATTGTGTAGGATGAGGAGGTCTTCTTAACTCTGGCTTCTTCAAGTCTCTCACCCTTATGTAACCATTTGCATCAACTACATTTGTGTTCTACATCTTCCTTGAGTTTGTAGAGATTGATCATTATTATTCTTTTTCCTTTAGGCTTATTTTCTCCTTCAACTTTATTTACATCAACAGTGCTTGTGTTTGTCTTTGAATCTCTAGAGGCATTCTTACAAGCTTTTTCATTATTTGTTCCTGATTCTCCTTCTGCTTTGAAGTTGTCATCTAAGTTTGTAGATGTACTAGTTATGGGACTTTTCCATTTTTCAAAACCAAGAACAAATTTCTCTTTCGATGGCTTTTGAAAGTTGACCAATTCATTAAGAATTTCTAAACCTCCTATCAGCTTCAGACCTTTGTCTATTTATTCTTTAGCTTTTTCAAGTTCTTTTCTCAAAGCCACTATTTATGTTTCTAACATCATGCATTCATTAGATTTAGATTGTAGTTCAAATTTGACTACATATTCTATTATTTTAGCCTCTTCAACTTGTGTCTTTAGGCTAACTACCATCTGATCATATTTTTAAAGACTTTTAGATACTTTTCCAATCTCTTTTTGTGCCTACTTCTTCTACTTTGAGTTCTCTTTTCTCAAATTTTTAATTTCATCTAGAGCACAAATGAGTTCACCCTCTAAATCCACTTCTCCTTCCTCTTCATCATCTGAGTCTTCAACATCTTCTTTTTCTTAATCCATAGAAGTTGATTCTAATGTCATGAATAGGAGTTCATTTCGCTCAACCACAAAGGCAAAATTATGGTCATCTTCTGAACTATTACTATCTTCCAATGAATCACTATCTTCTCTTGTGTATAGGTCCTTATTTTTAAGTAAGTTCTTCTTCTTGGAGTAGTGAGGTTTTATAATTTTACTATCCTCTTCTTGCTCAAAATAATCCTTTTTGTTATAAGATCATTTAGTAGCAAAATGTCTTACCTTACCATAATTAAAGCATTTAAAGGGTAACTTACCTTTGTATTTTCTAGACCCTCTTCTTAATTTTTTGACAAAGTTAGCTTCTTCTTCATCAGTCTCTTCAGATCTAGATGTAGGTGCTTCTAATTTTACTTGTTTATATGCTTTGAATACAACTTCTCTCTTGAAAGTATCTATTTCTCCCATTCTCATCTCATAGGCTGTGAAGGTTCCATGCAACTCATCTACAATGAGATTATCTAGATCTCTTGCTTCCTCTATTGTAGATATTTTAGAATCATACCTGGATGGTAGAGATCTTAGGACCTTTTTATAATGATTTAATCTTTCATCTCTTCTCCAATGCCTCTAATTACATTGACTATTTCATCTACTCCGATGAGGTAGTTTGTAATTTTTTCTTCTTCATTCATTTTAAGACTTTCAAACTTGCCTTTGTATGTTTGTAACTTGGCCTAGTTTACCTTATCATCACCTTAATGGATGCTCTTCATCTTATTCCAAACATCATGTGTAGTTTGACAATGCATTACTTTAACAAACTCTAAATTAGACAATCCATAAAGGATAGCTTTCTTTGCCTTGGAATTGCTCTTATATGCTTTCTTGGAAACATGATCAGTAGGAGTTATAGCAAGAATTGCATATCCATTTACAATATACATCTATACATCAAACCCTAATGAAGCTAAATATGCTTCCATTCTAATGTTCTAAAATTTATAGTTTGATCCATCAAAGAGAGGTGCTATGTTTGAGGAAGAGCCTTCTTGACTAGCCATTTGTGTTCACTATCCAAGATCTACCTGAGCTGATTAAGCTTCTTCTAAAGAACTAAGGCTCTGATACTAATTATTGGAACACAACTATCTACTAAGAGAGGAGTGAATAAGTAAATTGATTAAAATTAGTCCTTTAATACTTTTAATGCAAATTAAAAAGTATATGTAGAGATAACACACACACAAATAAACACAACACTCAGAGTATGTGGAAAACCCAATATGGGAAAAACCATGATGAGAATAGTTGCTAGAACCTAATTTTTAAATCCAGCCTCGTAATCAAAACCTCACTGGTTACAATGTTTAAGGGCATTGACCCTAAGGAGACACTGATACCTTGATTTAAGAGCACCTACTCTAAGGAAGATCCTACTCCCTAACTGAACACCAACTCATCTCTTTTGATGACACCTACCAATCGGATCTATTATGGAGTTATAATTCCAAATTATAAAATTGATTTAAAAATGAATCCAATTCTATGTTATATACCTTTTCTATAACTGATCATACTCTTCACTTCTTATCTCTCCCTCTCTACCTCTCTACCCCTTAATTCTAATTCATTACACACTTAGTGTGTATCCTAGATAATGCACACATATATATGCATTATATCTAGGTCTCACATCTTCTTTATGTTCACACTTAGTCGTTAACACATCATTCTCCATTTTTGGACTCATTTCATATTTATTTAATGATAGTTTTTTGCTTCTTGAATTCATACACCATCATCATAATTATCTATCTTTTACTATATTTATCATATATCAGGATCTAGTTTTGATGAACATGACATATTACACAATTTAGATTGATCACAATGATCCTGCATCTTTCCTAAGTGTTCCATTGCTTGACCATTGAGATGAAAAAATATTTAAATACTAACCATTGATATTTAAGTTTTATGTCATGATCCGATGATCATAATTCAATTGAATCAACTTTAAAATGTAACCATTAGATCAAAATATGATAGGCTCATGCAATCTGTTAGATCTTTATGAGCTTCTAAACTTTAACATTTCAACTTTAAAATGCATCTATTATTCTTTGATCTAAGCTCCTGTATGCCATAATATCTTCAAAAGTAGCATAAAATTTACCTCTATTTATCATTAAACATCAAACACTTAATCTCATCTCATTGCTTCTTGATACTTTAGAACATATACGCACTATCGATCTACTCAAAGTAACTCAGTCTTTAACTCACTATACATCAGATACTTTGACCTCTTTAACTCCACATGCTCCATTGATCTTCATTACACGATCACACACTCATCATTAGATCCTATGATAGATTAATACACTCATTAGATCTCTATTTGATGAGCTCCCATGAATGTGACATATATCACTAGTGCATTTACTCTCAGGTACCTTTGACATATTGACTTCACTGGACGTCATTAGATCTACACCATATGATTAAGTGTTAACCATTGATCAAGATAAAATAAATATGAAGTTGATAACTTGGGAAATATTAAAGTCTTTGATCACTACTCCAATCCAATAATCACTAAGTCAAAGGGGCCAGTTGTATAATAATTAAGCAGGCTTAATTTATAACTTAAGCGACTGGTTCCTACCTATATCTAGTCAACATAAAAATAGAAATACCTATGAATGCTATGACTAAAACCCATAGGGTTTTATTGAGAAACCCTAGTAATGGCTGAGAGATAAAATAAATAATTTCTTGGCTCATTTCTCTTCATTTGAACCTATAGACCATACATATGAGATATACTTGAAAAACCCATAACAAATCTATCTATTTCCTCCACAAATCTCTAGAAATGGTCTCTATAAAAGTATGACAACTTTATATGATAATATTTAAAATTATATTATGCAATTTTAAAACATGCTCTTTTTTCCATCAATCCTACCTGATCCTCTAACATTAATGACATACATAATGCCAATAATCTCCCTTTTGACATCAATGACAATCATATTGCCAACAGACATCATAGGTCCTCAAAATCAAGTCCCATCCACCAATCATATACATTATCCATCACTATATCATCACTTGGTCCCCCATAATTCATAAAAAAATATACTTATTTATTATCTTCCCTAAATCGATGTGACACTAACCAAGATTCCATTTCATCTAAAGAGGCCAAATCAGGTGGAGGATATTATTGAGTCACCAATCCTTAGCATGTCGATTATGAATTACCTCCATTATGAGATTGGAATGTATTTCAATTATCAAGTATTTAATTTTGCATTATCTTGTAAGTTGTATGCCTAAGACATCTTCCTGGGATTCAAATTAATTGTTGGTTTTATCTGGTAGGTTCACTTAGGTAGCACAAGTGAGAGAACTAGAGAAGTCCTGAATACTGCATCCCATTCCTGAGGCTTCTATATTTCCCTATGCTATTCCATCAAAATTTAATTTAAAGAAAATAGTAGGGGGAGTCCAAGGAGACCTATCACATGGATGAGATAAACCACTATATACCCTTAACCCATTAACGGGTCATCAAGAAACAAATTTAATGAGAGAGAGACTCTAGAATTATTTAATGTTCATTGTGAAGATCTTCATGAGCATGTGTCAATATACTAATGGATCAAGTTGGGTAATTTCAAGTTAAACTGATGGAGTATCCACTTCTTAGGGGATTAACTTTCAAACTTGGACCTAATTCAATATTTTCAAGGTATCTCAAACTATAAATCAAATTGCATGAAATGAGACCCAAGTATTACTAAATTAAGATCCATAAATTTGAAAAAAATTGGATTACATTTGAAATATTTTAGTTTTG
The DNA here is from genome assembly GCA_037957365.1 of Torreya grandis. NCBI lineage: Eukaryota > Viridiplantae > Streptophyta > Pinopsida > Cupressales > Taxaceae > Torreya > Torreya grandis. Next base: position 5,752,301 of record JARHVA010000249.1, read on the forward strand.
ATTTGTATGAAATTAATGATAATGTTACTAAAATTATAGTTTACAATCAATAAGTACACTTAAAATAATCATATGGCAAAGTTACATTCTTCTAAATAATGTTTTACAGCTGATGGCATGGGATTTTTGGTTTCTCCCAAGAATGTGATGATAGATGTCATTTTGATTATTCAACCCCTTTAGTATTTCTAACTTCCATTTCCATTATATCTACTTACCATAACATAACTCATTTGTAATTTTTTTTTGTAACACATTTTCAATAATTACAATCAATGAACACTATGTTAATAATTGAAAAATTGTCTCCAAAGGTCCCTTTAAAAATAACTTCAACCAATTTATCTATATTTATATTGAAGGGCTTAGAATAGTTTTTCTCCCAAACAAACATGAAATTTGAACTTGTGTAATCCATGACTTGAAGGAGTAGCCTTAAATGATTGTCCTCTATCATTGACCAAAGGCCAACGTGAGTAAAATACTATAGTACCACCTTCAAATTTTCTTTGGAATGATCTCAAATGTAGTATGACATATTTACTATTATACAATCTTCTTTTCTTCCTATAGCATTCATTTGCATATATTTTATTTTGTGCACAACAAATAATAAGTCATTCAACTCGAAAATCAATAGTTTTTTAGAATTCAATTTTAGCTCCTCTTTTGAAACGTCTGTAATTTAAAAAAAAAGAAAGCAATCATTTATTAACAATATTATATTAGGCCATCTCATGGGAAAAAGTGTGTCTTCCAAAATCTCATGGTGGACTTAATATTAGGTCCATCAGGAACATGAACAAGGCCCTTCTCTCAAAAGTTAGTTGGAACCTAATCCATAAAAACAATGATTGGGGAGAAATAATGTATGCCAAATACATGCATAACATTGATGATTCCAACTTTCTTCAACAGACAGGATTACCCTAGGGATCTGTGATATGGAATAAAGTGCTAAATGGAATAAAGTGCTAAAAAGTAGAAGCCTTCTCAAATAGGGAATTAGATGGAAACTTGGAAATGGCTGGCATATTAAATTTTGGGATGATATCTGGTTAAAGGACAAGGCTCTCATCACACAGGGAAACTATGGAGAGATTGCTGACTTGACTACCCAATTTTTTGGAGATAGGGTCAGTGATTATATGGAAAATAACAATGTGATGAGGAACTGGAAAAATCTTTTGGATTGCTGTGTGCACTGGCCTGAGATTTTCTCAAGAGTTTAAGAGATCCAGTAGTGCATTCAGGAGATCAAAATCCCTCTCTTTCCTTAGGAGGATGAACAATACTATTGGCTAGACAAGAACGGATCATTCTTTGTCAAATCTGCTTACCATCTACTCATTCCTAAAGCTCAGAATAAAGATGTATGGAAAAAGGTTTGGAATCATAAACTTATTCCAAAAATTAACATGTTTTGGTGGGCTGATGCTCATAAAAAAATCCTTACTCAGGATAACCTTCAAAAGAGAGGGTTTACTTTGGTTAATAGATGTTTCCTGTGTGGTTCAAAAGAGGAATCAGTTTCACACCTCTTTATCCACTGTGAGTTTTCTTAGGAATTATGGGGCACAATACTTAACAACTTTGGTATTGAATGGGTTTGCAATTCTGACCTTAAAGAAGTAATTCTCAGCTGGAACCCAACCTTCACACATCCCTAGCTTATGGAATTATGGAAGCAAGCTCTGCCATGTTTGAGTTGGAATTTATGGAAAGAGTGCAATCACAAAATTTTTAGGGTCACTGCTAGAAATGCTTCTTAGGTGTTTAACTCCTTTGCTAAGACCATTATGGAAAGTGTTACAAAAACTCATATTCGTGTTGCAGAGAAACCCCTATCTCAAATTGAAAGCCAAATTGCAGCCAAATGGAAGGTTTTAAACTAGATCCCTGGGTATAATAACTCTAAAATACTACAGAGACTTAATACTAAATGGATCCCCCCTAAACCTAACTGGATGAAACTCAACTTTGATGGGGCATCCAAGTTGGATGGTAAAGCTAGTGGAGGAGGAATTATAAGGAATGATAAAGGATGGATGTCTGTTGTCTATGCTGGTGGAATTGGGTGCCAGAGCAACAACTATGCTGAAGCAATGGCTTTACTATGGGGATTAAAGTTAGCTATATCCCTAGAAATAAGGAAATTGAATATATAAGGAGACTCTAAGATGGTCATAGATGCCATTAATAAAGCTTTAAATGTGGGAATCAAGTTAAAAGACATCATTACTGATATCCAATTTTTTTTACAAAAGTTTTACGAAGTTGAGATTTCCCATACCTACAGAGAAGGCAATAGGGTCGCTGATGCTTGTTCCAACTTTGGGCAACAATTTTCAAGTTGGAGGGTGTGGCGACAAGGTGTTCATATTCCCTTAAACATTAGGGAGAACATTCAAAAGGAGATGACTTGTTAGGAATGAGGTGTATTGATGAACCTGAAAAGACCCCTGTTAATACCCCTGGCTCCTTTGTGAGCAAGAAGGGTAAGAAGAGAAAGGTTGATGAAGAGGAAGAAAATATTAAAGAGACTACGGAAGGGACCCACAGGAATCCAGGCAGGGCCACGGGGGGCCAAGGTGGAAAATCTCACAAGCCTTCCAAAATTAATAAGGATTCCCCTCTGGAGTGTGAAGGTCGGGGCAGATTGCTGGTAAACTAGCCCCGAAGGCCAGACTGATTGATTATTCAGAAAGTGCTTCAGAAGAAGCAACCCAGGAGGAAGAGTCTGAGGAGCTAGAAATCTAGGAAATTTCAGAGGACACTGGAGGGAAGCAGGCTACTAGAGACTTTGAGGTTACTGAGGAGCAGGGTGCTGACACTATGGGAACTACTGACAATAAGGGGAAAATGTATGTTGAGGAAGCTGGTGAGGGCACTGAGAATGAGACTAATTGGAACTAAAATTGGGGCCCTAAAGGACCACATTTAGAAGCTAGAGAAGGTCTTTGCCAAAGGGCTTCATAATACAATTCTGTTGAACATGTCTATGCTGGAAGTGGTGGGTAATACTGGGTATGCTGACAATTTAGAGAATGAGAAACTTAATGATCTTATCAAATCAATAGTTATGTAAGGGGAGACCTCTCTAACTCTGGTCTTCCCATGGCCTATGTTTTGTTTCTATCTATTGTTCTCAATTGTGCCGTCGTCTCTCTGAAGCCATTTTTTGTTTGTTTGCCTTCTTATCTTTTTTGACTGTATAGGGTTCGGCCCCTGGTTTGCCGCCTTACTTAATCAAAAACAATATTATATTATAAGAAATTTAACATGGAAATTTTCTAAATTTTTTTTACATGTTAGATTGATCATTGATGCACTTTTGATTTACACTCTGTGTTGTAACATATAAACATCTTACATTTCATTTGATGCATTTTTTATTTACATTTCCTTAAATCTTATAAAGATTCAGATAAACATATACAAAAATATATACATGTTGAGGCACATGTAACTATACTCATTATACAAAAATGTATAATTTCTATTATCAGTTTTATAGAAAACACACGCATGTACATATTTATAATGAATCCTCATAACTTGATCATAATAGACACTTTCTATGCATTTGCTAAAATAGATGTAACTCATATTTTGAAAAAAAAAATATGATTACTTCTACAATTTGTTTATGCCATTTAACATATGCACTATATATAAGCCCTTTTTCATCAAAATATTCTTAATAAAGATCATGTATACTCTGAAGAAAATTTATTGTCTTCAAGACATAGTATATCACATATTAAGTTATTTTAAATAGGGTAAATTCAACATTTAAACAACATTTAAATGGGTAAATATAACCACATTCAAGTCAACACAATAATAAAATGAACCTAGAATTCTAAATCCCAAGCTGAGCACTATATTTTATTATCTTCTACTCTCTCTTATCGATAAAGAAAAATTCAATTGTAATGTGTTTAAATAAATAAAGATAATTTATATATTCTAGTATATGAATACACATTCATTTAAAGGAGTTTTCATCTTTGTTTTACCTTTTTTGGAGTTTGTCCAATTGCACTCTTTCATTGAACCTTTTATTTTTTATACCTTGCAAGGTATTATGTAATGTATTAGCTAAGAATTCTCATCATCATTGAATTTGATATTTGTAGTTAAAAAAAGTGTTTTGTTTTAGAGTTTTACCTTGTGTTGTTTTCGTAGAGGCTTGAAACTATAGATCTATGTCTTGGGTTGTTTTGTTTGAGGCATAAAGTTGTAGAGATGTGTTGTGAACTATTTTAATTTGAGACATAAATAGACAAAAAAATATTTTGTCTGTATTATAAATAAAAAATTCTATAATTGTAAAAATATGCATGATCTTATCTTACCTTCTTCAACTAGTAATTTTTCATATTCATTGATTTGATTTTTCCATTATTATTGTTTCTTCACTTTCATTCAATGCCATATTTGCTACACACCAAATGATTGATAAGTTGTTAGGTTTGAAAAATAAAGTATACACACTGAAATATTGTTAAGATGTTTTATTTAAAAAATAAAACATGATTATAAAATAAATTAAAAATTTTATGCACATGGTAGTGATCAAAGCGGTTATTTTGGTATTCGTTGCCATGAATCTATCAAATATTTTTGAAATTCAACATTAAGAATTGTTTGTTCTTCAGTTTCTATAATGTAAGATAAATTCCTTTACATTTGCATATAATCACACACCAATGTAGCTCCTATATATACCCCTAGCACATCACATGTGTATGAATTGTTGAAAGTAGAGATAAGTCTCTCCCAAAAAAAGTTATCGAATTCATTTTTGAATGGCCTTCCTATTTTGTGTGAGCCAATCAATTGAAATGTTGGTACGTCTTTACTAATGTCAACACCTTCCTCTAATTTACTTTGTTGTGAATGGATGATGAAATATTCAACATAAAAATTAGTAGAACCTTGAGAAAAATTGATACCTATAATATGAGTCTAATTGAATCCATCACTTTTTGGACCTCAAAGTATGACACCCATATTTTTCATATAATGAAAAGGACCAACACACAACTTTCTGAGAGAGTTCTTAATGCTAGATAAATGATCAAGTTTATGAATGATGAATACATTGAAATCCCAAATAATAAATTTATCAATCAATTCTTGAAGAAATAGGCTAAGATGTTCTTCTTTAAAATCTTCAATGACATTTAGAAGATCAATAATTATCAAATCAACATTCACATCAACAATGAACATTACATTGAAATCTTCTAAAATGCTTGGAAATAATAAGAGGGGCCATAATGGGAACTAAATATTTTTGTATCTATCTTGGGAAGCTAACCTTTAACACTATCTATATATTTTCTCAATATGCTTATTGAATTTGGAGATAGTGCTTCCTAGCCTTTTTTTAATTTTTGAAATAATTTCATTCAGGACACATAAATCTTCAAACTTTTTCACATAAATTATATAATGCTCCATTAATTATTTAGGGGTGATTATTTTTTCTACTTGAAGATTTAGATCATGATTGGTGAAATAATATACAATTTTTGATAATATGATACTTTTCAGTTTCATGTTTTTGCACCAAGTGTCCATGATGTTGCACCTAGGGGATTTTAAGAAGGAAATAAACTCTTTTTCCAATAAATTTGTTAGTTCTATTTTTTATTCGTCTGAAAGGCCTTGAATATTTCTTAGTATTTTTATACTAGTCAAATTTAAATCTTGTTTATTTGAACCTATTAAAGTACCACTTTCAAACACCTTATCAAAACAATCCCAAATGGGTTGTTTCATGAAAAGAAAGCATTTTCTCTCCTACAGTTGTTGGCATTTTCTCTCCTACAGTTGTTATATTGAGTAGTTCATTTGTGTGAACAAGTGTCTATCTTATTTATGTATTTCTTCCATCTTATTTCCCCCTAATTCAAGATTATTTCAACTTCTTAGTTAGATAAGGTCCGTGTAGATCAAACTCTTTCTATTAATAAAGCCTTATAAATTACTTCATTTGCTTCATTATATTAGTTACATATTTTGTGAACAATATGGAATAGATTAATTATTTTTATAAATCTTGCCTTTCTAACAAAACATTTTTTTCTCAGTGATAGTGAATTGTATTCCTTGTTTGAAGTAATTCTATGTTGTGCTATAATTATGTGTTGGCCATCTATAATTTTGAATCTTACTTTTTTTTCTCCATCATATCTTCAAGGGCTTATTTTGATTCAATAATAAATTGAGGATTATTTGGATCAAAATAAATTAACAAAGCATCCTTCATTAGAACCTCATTATGATTTAAAAATGAAATAATTATAGCATTCAACCCTCTTTCATTCATATTTCTTATTTTGATATTAGCATCCCCTAATTCACATATCTCTACATGAATGTTCAAGGTATAATTGTAAGAGGTAATATACCATGTACAAAATTCACTGTGTTTGATTAGAACTTTATGCCAAAAAAAGTGTATCAACCTTCTATTCAATATTATATTTCTCCACTAGTGTGAGGAATTATATAGCTATTTTCAAATCTGCATACAAATATTTTGCCCTTACTTGTCTTATTTTATTCAATATTTTTTCTAATATGATTGCAGGGTATTATAAATGCATATTTACATGGTGGTAAGTAGAAGAAGTTGGTGCCCCTTGTTCATGTTTTTATTTCAACATATTTTGTATTCTAAGGACCAAATTATCTCTATCTATCAACACAAATATTTCAAGGTTATCATAGCTATTCAAATGAAACCCAAAAATTTTACAAGAAGGAGAAACATTTATTTTTTTTGATTCCATTTTATTGGGTGTAAATTTATTAAAATTATCTGTAGTATGATGGAGAATACACTCTTATCCATTCCACACTTTGAATTGGAATTGAATGGAATATTTAAGTCCATCCTTATCAAAGGCAAATATTACTCTAATTTGAGAAGATTCTTTTCCAGATACAGTGCTAAACAAATAAATATTTGCATGCATATTTGTTGAACTAAATAACTCAAAATACTAATCAACAAGAGGAATTTTTTTTCCACCATAAAATGGAAGATGGTGATGTGGATTTAATTTTAGTTTTGGTAGTTTAAATGGTAATATATTTAAATTTTCATTGATTGAAGACTTATTTTGCCTTTTAAGTGAAGGGTTTTCTTTCTTGCTTGAAGACATTCTATAAAATAATTGAATTGATTTAATTATTGATATTTTTTAAAATCTAAGTTGCATATTGTATAATTTACAAAATTATGTATGATTAACTAGCGACTATTTGTATATCAACAAATGTGAATTCTAATCTACAATATAAAATATATATTAAATCTTCATAATATATACACTAACTTAGACATAAAAAAAAATATATGACCAAACTAAAAATATATTTTATAGAGAGAAATGTAAAACTCATTCAAAGGGGATTGCCTAATAGTTGACTGTGCATTTATAACATATTAGGCACTTACTAAGCATATCCTAAATGTATAAAAACATACTTACTTAGGGTTGTAACTCAGTGAGCTAGATGTACTTTGTAAAAATAGTCACTTTTGAGCTATCCTTTTCACTAATAAGCATGTTGAAGGTATCTCCTAGGAGATACCTTCAATGTTCAATTGAATATATGACAAGGCTCTCAAAGGAATATCATAGCCAAAGGAGGACTAACCAGAGGAAAGTCAAGGAAATTTTAAATACATGTATTAAGTGTGTCAAAGATTATAAGTAAATAAAAGCACCAACCAATATAAATTGATAAGTAAAGGAATCTACAAACATTTATTTTGAAGGAGAAAGAAGAGGGGGAAGTATGTTTCAAATATTCAACTTAAGGGGTCTAAGGTGAGGTGTTAAAACATTAGAAAAATGTGGATTATCTATCGTCTAAGGCTTCATCATTATTATAAAAAGATAAGTCACCTCTTGCATGTGGGATGAGGCATCAACACTCATCATGACCAATGATATGATGTACAGATCCTGAAGTATGATGCATATCAATTAACACCAAATTCTTACACACATTACAAACCATGGGAAGCTCTAGGACATTTCATTCAATAACTACCCAAAATTTGACAATAAGATTGAAAAGGTTGACTATATTACAATGTTTTATGACTTGGATAAGTTTACAAAAACTATCACAACCACTACCAAGGCCTAGGAATACAAACACTACAAAAATAAAAAATCTTACAATTATTCTTGTATCATAATTTTAGATGATTTGGTGTCATCCTTAAACTTGGAGCAATTATCTTCCACTACAGGACATTTAATCAAAGCCATACATGCTTTCACAACATTAAACTACTGAAGTACCTTTAATTTAAACCAAAAAAGGCCCCTTATATGAAAGGGTCTCAATGAGCCATTAAGTGAGGTTTAATGTACCTAGAGAAAGTGAAATAAACCTTGGGGAAGTGACCTCACCCATTCTTTGTAGGAGTGGGTGGGAAATATTTCTTTCAAAAGAGGCTTATAATGGACTAAAACTCTCAAACCTAGCCTACAGTTGATTATTGTGTCAAAACTCCCATCAATAGGTACCTTCAAGGTATTTCTTAGGAGATACCTTTGAAACTGTTAGGATCCTACTACTTAAGAGCACAATTGATTACCTTTATATAAGCAACTAAACATAGAATTTAACCAGAAGTAATATGTAACTAGAATTTAGAAATAACACAGAATATGAGAGATAATATAATCTTGTATTAACACTCTTCCAAAAGGAAATACAATGAAGAAATCACACTCTTTCCACACCTCTTGGGCGTACAGTAATTCTCCCTCAAGAGTTCTCTCTCTCTCAATTACAAACAAACTCAAACACATAGTTGTTCCCTCCACCAGTCAGTGACAATCAACCCAATGGTTGTTGTTGCCTACTACCAGTCCACCAAGTACTCCAAGTACTCCAAGTAGATCTCCTTGTTTTTGCACACCTGCAGATCTAATTGATCTCACTTACCATGTAGATCTCCCTGATCTTGCACAACCTACAGATCAACTGATCTTACACACCTTGAGACAACCAACCCAATTGTTATTCTTGCCTTCAAGTTGAGGATCTTGTTAGGTTGTGGAGCGAAAAGCTTCACTAATGTAAACATGGAGGAGGTTGCTGAGTTGTAGAGAAACTACCGTCAGTCTGATCAACTGACGTCGGTCATATCTAATGAGTAGAGCAACCGACATCAGTCAGGTATCAGCCAACATTGGTCATCTCCAGCTAGACAAGGATTAATGTCAGTTACTTGTGCAGTTCCAAAACTGCTAGTTGATGAACAATTAGTTTGATGAATCAGTTGTTTGCATGTTAAAGGCTAATTTTAGTCTTAAGCTGCGGATCTAATTATTTTAATTAGATGTCTAATTATTATTTGCATGGGATCTATATATTAGACTCATGGGATATATTGTAAAGTGTGCTAGATAGAGAGAGCAAGGTTAGCTCCTCATAGTGCCATAGTGCCAAGTGTGTATGATCAAGTAGATCTGTGGGAGAGCAAGATCCGGTAGAAGATCCACATGGGTGCTGGTATGGAGAATCATAGGGACTTGGTGAGGTAAGGACAAGGGTTCTTCTGAGTATGTAAGATTAGGTTGATCTGCAAGTTGTTGCAAGATCAGGTAGAAGATCTACATGGGTAAGTAAGGTTGGTTGATCTGCAGGTGTGTGTGCGAGGTCAAAAGAGATCTACGGGGTAGAAAGATCAAAGGTGACATCAACACATCAAGGAGCAAGATTAGGTGAGATCTACTTGGAGTACGTTGCATACTTGGAGTATGTGTGTATACTCGATTGTATTGGCAGTATTGATACTGATTGGTTGGAGGTGAACAACTCTGTGTCTGAGTTGTTGTTGTGACCATAGTTGAGAGAGTGAGCTCTTGAGGGAAGATTACTAGTATGCCCAAGAGGTGTGGGAAGAGTGTGTGATCTCTTTATTGTAATTTCCTTTTAGAAGAGTATTAATATAATTGGGTATTATCTCTCATATTCTGTGTTATTTCTAAATTCTAGTTACTATTTACTTCTGGTTAAATTCCACGTTTAGTTGCTTGGTAATCAATTATGCTTTCGGGTCCTAACAAATCTAATCCTTGTCCTTTATTACAATACAGCCCCATGGGTCTATTAAATAGATCTCAAAACAAACAATAATTAGAAACACAAACTCAAGACTAAAATTAGTCTTTACATGCAAATTAACTGTCTGTCTAAAATTAGACCAGTTCTAAAAATGCATGCAAACACACACACACAGGTTACTGACATCAGTTCCTATCTGACTGATGCTGACCAAACCGTAACCGATGTCAGTTACTATGTAATTGAATATGACCAATGTTGGTTGATCAGATCGATGTCAGTTACTTTAACACTCAACAACCTCCACCATTTGCATTAGTGAAGCTTTTAGGTCCACAACTTAACAATCTCCCACTTAGAGATAAATAGCTGCACCTGTACTTGTACCTGTACATCTTCTAATTTTGTTTCCTAGCTTGTATCCCTCTTCAAGTTTAATATTGAAGACCAACATAAGTTGAATGAAGATTCAACTTCTCCTTTATTCCTGGCTTTGTTAACATTTCCACAGGGTTCTTATCCTTGCTAGCCTCTGTGACTGCAACAACCTTCTGCATCTCTAAAATCTAGCTAACCACTGTACCACCAATAGTGAACACATATCCTATGGTGCTTTTCTTATCATCCAAGTCACCTGCCATATTCGAATCTACATACCCATGTAGAGAAGTGCTTGACCCTACATAGCATAAATACTTGCTACTGGTCCCTCTCAGATACCTGAGAATCCATTGAATTGCTTTCTATTGCTCCTTTCCTAGATTGGCCATTAACTTGCTAACAACTCCCACTGCTTGGGTAATATTAGGTCTAGTACTCATGTACTCAACCTCATCATGTGATTTAGGACACTGTTCTGTGAACTGTCCAACCATAGGTGTGCTAACCAGTTCTACATCCTGCATATTGAACCTCTCCACTACCTTATTCACATAATCCTTTGGAGACAAAATCAACCTATGACTTTCCCTATCTCTAGAAATACTCATGCCAAGGATTTTCTTTGCTGCTTCCAAATCCTTCATGGCAAACCTATGAACTAATTTTACCTTTAGCTCAGCAATCTCCTGCATGTGTGACCCTGCAATAAGCATATACACTACATACAGTAACATGATAATGTAGCTAATATTATCCAACCTGGTAAAATACACACAATGGTCACATTGACATTGGCTAAAACCATGCTTTGTCATACACCTATCAAACCTTAAACACCATTGTCCTGCAGTTTGCTCAAGACCATATAACCTAGCCTTCTGTCTCACCTATCCATTCTCTCCTTTCTTTAACCTATAAATCCATTCATCTTTTAGTGCTTTCATCCTGGCTGGCAACTCTACCAAATCTCTCGTTTGGTTCTCTTCTAAGGAATCAATTTCCTTATTCATGCCATGCTCCCACTATTTCTTGGATTCTACCTACATTGCCTCTTCAAAACTTCTTGGTTCTTGACCATCAGTGAGCAACAAGTAGTGTAAAGAAGGGGAATAATGAATTTGAGGCTTACTTACCCTTTTAGTCCTCCACATGGACATTTAAGACTCCTTGACAACTTGCTATCCACCCAAAATTCATTTTGATAGTGACCGATCTCGATCACCTTTGGCCGACCTCAGTCTGCACCCGACTGATGTCAATTCCTCCTAATCACCGACGTCAGTTCCTTAACTGACATTGGTGTCTACCTGCCTGACATCACCAACTTTAGTTTGCACATGACCGACATCAGTTTTTGCCTGATCGATGTTAGTTTTCACCTGACTGATGTCAGTAACTATGTTTTCTAGTGAGTGATGATTTTTACCCGTGAGCTCCTTTTAGATCATAACGTTGTCCAAATCAACACTACCCTGCTCAAAATTATTTAGCCTCTTGAGCTGATCTCTATCCATCATCTTCTCCTTGAAAACTAAGGCTTTCCTATTCTTGTCATTGTCAAAAACATTAGATTTCCTCTTTATGCAATACTATGATCCTCCAATAGAAGCTCCCTTTTTTGTTGACCTAGTTTCAAGAAACCTCACTTTCTTCTATTGCTTACAAAAATCTTGATCTATGCTTTTCAAACCTGAAAGCTTACCATTTGACTTAAGAACATCCATTCCCTTCTCACTCATGTGACCAAGCCTACAGTGCCACATCTTTGCATCTACATCTGAAGTAGATAAAATAGAAGGAGAATTAGTAATACAAGTAGATAGATAAAGTGTACCTACTTTCTTACCTCTTGATAAAACAAGTGCACCCTTGGAAAATTTCCAAGATTCTGCTATGAGAGTTACTATGCAACCCTCATCACCCAACTTTCCTACAAAAATCAAATTCTGCTTCAGGACTGGGACATGCATGACATCCTTCAACACCCATGTGTTGCCATTCTACAATTTCAGTTGCACTTCCCCTTTGCCAACCATTTGACAAGGCTTACCATCCCCTAAATAATTTTTTTCAAAGTCTCCATGGACATAATCATGAAAAAATTCTCTATTTGGGGTTGCATGAAAAGAGGCAGCAGAATCTAAAATCCAAGATTCCACTTTATCCATGGAACATACAAGAGCATCCTGTGTAACAATACCTGCATCTTTTGCTTCTTCATTTCCTTCATGCTGATCTTCTTTCAACCAACAATCTTTCTTTACATGCCCTTTCTTTCCACAGTTCTAGCAGGTTATACCTCCATTTCTGGATTTGGATCTACTACCTATCTTTGACCTTGATTTCCTTTGCTTACTCTTCTCTCTTTGCCTTCCCCTACTTTCAACACTTAAAGCATTACCTAATAATCCCCTTGTGCTTTTCCTGTGAATTTCTTCATTCAAGATTACACTAACAACATCATCAACTTTCAAGATATTTGAAGCAGACACAATATTACTAACTGCCATTACCAAACTATCCCAACTTTCAGGTAAAAAGCATAAGATTAAGAGAGACTTAATTTCATCATCAAAAACTATATTGATTGAAATTAACTGATTTACTAATCCATGGAAATCACTAAGATGACTATGTACCGATCCACCTTCCTGCATTTGCAAATTAAATAATTACTTCATAAGAAATACCTTATTTGAAGCTGAGAGTTTTTCATATAAATTTGCCAAAGATTCTATTAACTCTACCGTTGTCTTTCCCTGTGATAAGTTGGAAATCATAGATGATGCCAGGCTCAACCTTATAGATCCCAAAGCCTTTCGATCAAGAACATTCCATTCTTCATCTTTCATATCTATGGGCTTGCATGCAACCCCACCCAATGGTAAGTATAGATCTTTTTGATACAGATCATCTTCTATCTGCATCCTCCATAATTGATAATTCTTGCCATTGAATTTCTCCATTCTTAGCTTACTTTCTTTTGCCATTGCTTTACTCCCACTCAAACAAAAACCCCTGTGAGTGACCTATAATCAATAAACACTAACTTGCTCTGAACCAAGCTCTGATACCACTTGTTAGGATCTGCACACACAAAGCTCTAATACCACTTGTTAGGATCCTACTCCTTAAGAGCACAATTGATTACCTTTGTATAAGCAACTAAACACAGAATTTAACCAAAAGTAATATGTAACTAGAATTCAAAAACAACACAGAATATGAGAGATAATACAATCTTGTATTAACACTCTTCTAGAAGGAAATAAAATGAAGAAATCACACTCTTCCCACACCTCTTGGGCATACAGTAATTCTCCCTCAAGATTTCTCTCTCTCAATTACAAACCAACTCAAACACAGAGTTGTTCCTTCCACCAGTCAGTGACAATCAACCCAATGGTTGTTGTTGCCTACTGCCAGTCCACCAAGTACTCCAAGTTGATCTCCTTGATCTTGCACACCTACAGATCTAACTGATCTTACTTACCATGTAGATCTCCCTGATCTTGCATAACCTGTAGATCAACTGATCTTACACACCTTGAGACAACTGACCCAATCATTGTTCTCACTTTCAAGTTGAGGATCTAATCCTTATCCTTTATAACAATACAACCCCATGGGTCTATTAAATAGATCCTAAAACAAATAATAATTAGAAATGTAGACTCAAAACTAAAATTAGTCTTTACATGCAAACTAACTATTCGTCTAAAATTAGACTAGTTCTAAAAACGCATGCAAACGCACACACATAAGTTTTCAACATCGGTTCCTATCTGACTGATACTGGTTGACCCTTAACCGATGTTGGTTACTGTGTAACTGAATATGATTGACGTCGATTGATCAAATTGATGTTGGTTACTTTAACACTCAACAACTTTGACCATTTGCATCAGTGAAGATTTTAGCTCCACAACTTAACACAAACATGCACAAGAGTGAATTTTTTCTTCAATGTATCTCCTATGAGATAAATTAAAGTTACCCATAAAGTTATTACAAGGGTATTTCAAGGCCCTTTATGGAATCTCATAGGAGATTCCTCTAAGGACATTGTTAATGGTCATACATTCACTAAGATGTTGAATGCATATCCCAGTAGCTACCTTCAACATGAACACAAGTAGTATTTTACTTCACGTTGAAAGCACTACCTGAAGGGCCTTGTAATACCTTCAAGGGTACCTTCAAAGTATCTCCTAGGAAATATCTTCAAGTTATCCATGAAGGTATTATAGAGGTTTCAAACATTCTTTGATAAAGTTAAAAGGCTCTGCACCCCATATATTGATTCTCTCAAATCCATAAAAGTATGACACTTAGAATCCATTAGTTAAAATAGGCTCATGGAAGATAACTCGAAAGGAGTTTTCATACATTTTAGGGGATGTTAAAGGTATCTCTTAGGAGATACCTCTAACATGCACATAAGTGGAATTTTACTTCACCTTGAAGGCATTAATGGGTGATACTTTTAATGGCCTTGTAATACCTTCAAGGTATCTCCTAGGAGATACCTTTTAAAAATGTGAAATAGTGGATTAAAGGTACATATATTAAGAGATACTTACAAGTTACCCATGAAGGTATTACAAGGCAACAAAAGTTTTAAGTGTTCTATGCTCCTACGATCTTGGGACCTATAAGATGGCACTCCCTTGATAATTTTGTTTGGTAATTTTACTCGACAAATCCCTCTGATGAATTTTGGTCTTCAGTACCTTACACTCTACATATCCTATAGGAATTTAGTTCTTCAATGTTTTCCTCTAGAATTTTTTTTGGAATAGAGTATTCAAAAATTTAGGGTATGGGACCTGAAGCTGCACATTTTGGTATTCAGTAAAATGTTCAAAACTTGTGTTCAAGTTGCTCAAAAATAGTTTTATAACCTAACTCTTGACTTCCAACCACCAAAAGATTCATTACTCAATAAACTAAATTCTAAGAAGTGATGAAATGGTACTTGGTAGAGGCCAATGATGTGGCACTCCTACTAAATGTCAACATTGCCTACATAGCATATCCACCAAAATGAGGTGGTAAAGTTCATATTAAACAAATAAAATGAGGTTATAGGCATTGGAAATTAATTTCACATGAATTAGAAATAAATTCCAAATTTATATCAAAGTAGTTTGAATGATGACATGCCCATTCAATCTCGAGCTAACTTATGAGTTCATTTACTCTCCTAAGATAGAGCCCTAGCCACCAATGTCTTAAACTTAACAACATACTTAGGATTTTTTTCTACCAATTAACAATGACCTCTTCATCTAAAACATTTAGAGGAGTTTTTACACCATCCCAATTCTCAATTAAGGACTCCATCGAGTACACTAATACTATTTTTAACTCTAATATTTTAAACAATAAATACACTAATTATTCAACTCTATGAGATGCCATTGATGAAGTTGAAAACCATAATCAAGAAGAGAGAATAACACTAGCACAAAAAAAAATGGTTATAGATCTACTTCCTCTCAAGTGATAAGGGCTACACTTCATGATGGCCATGCCCAAAGTGATGCCATACATATACCTATTGAGGGACCTCTTCTTCACTGGCAAGGTGATAGGGGGCACCTACTTGCACCATTTAGAACACAATACCATCATGTCTTGCATCTTGGGAGATGCATCTCAAAGGTATTTATCTTTTACAATTGTATATGCTACTTATGATTTGTATATGGGGATAGAAAGAGAACAATTCAATCAACAAAACACTAAGTGGCTTATCCCTGGGGAGATTATCATCCTAAAGGATAATGACCTTATAACTATCACCAAGTTCAAGATGGGGTTTTGCATTAGGATGGCCCTCCTAAACAGGATTTA
This sequence comes from Torreya grandis, assembly GCA_037957365.1. Classification (NCBI taxonomy): domain Eukaryota; kingdom Viridiplantae; phylum Streptophyta; class Pinopsida; order Cupressales; family Taxaceae; genus Torreya; species Torreya grandis. Next base: position 5,768,657 of record JARHVA010000249.1, read on the forward strand.
TGGTTTTCCAAGCATACATTTTCTCTACCTAGAATGGGTTATACTTTTATATAGGATTATGACCTTAGACATAACCTTTGGCTTGGGGGAGATAATTAGCATCAGGTTGTAAGAACAAGTTTTACACAAGGATAAGTAGCATGCTAGTGGCCACTTTTATATGATGTTTTACCACTTAAATGTTGTGATGGGAACAATATACATGTATTATGGGTCACTCTAGGACCCAAATCCAGATTATATCAAAAATTTCATTTGTGATTATTATTCAATCATGTATCTATATGTATTTGCTAAAAACATCACTCACATTGTAGAGAATTTGTACCCCTAGGTATGGAAGGCTATTCCTGAATTCCCATTGTCTAGGGTATCCAAATAAGTTATAGAATCATTGGAACCATGGGGTGACTATTGGTTATATCCAGACTACATGGTGATTATGGTCACTAGTAATAAGGTCAACCCCTTACACCTTCCCAAGTACATGCTAGATAAGTTTGTGGAATAAGAAATAATATTTTAACTATGGTGGAGTGTAGATGAGGATGTAACAAATAAGAATAAGACAACATTCTATGTCTCTCACCTAATGATAGGTTGAATGTTCTACATAATTTGAAGGCACTTTAGAGAAGTGGGCAAAATGAGGGCATACTATTCATTACCCACCTTGCCTCATAGGGATTGGGATCCTCATGGAAAAATTAAAAGTATATCAATGGCTTATGTATTCTATACCAATAGGATCCTTATGATCATGACTTTTGGTTCTTAAATGCTAAGGATGATACCCAGGTCTTGGAAAGGGCACAAATGACAAAATTAAGGGAAAAACATTTAAAAATCATCCAAAGAGAGCATTATATATTAATTATAGATGTAAACCTTAGGTTCCCACCCCTAGGTGGATGGGCTACTTCAAATTTTTTGATCAACAGGCCTCCACATCTATCATCAAAATAAGGAGAGCTAACTCAAGAAGCTCCCCAAGCATTGAAAGCCATCAAGAAGGAGCCTGATACAACTAGAGCTAAACTTGAATGAGCTCAAGGAAATCCAATTTGCCTTAAATCCTTAGATTCAAATGGCCTAAACAATTAAACTACTACACCCATGAAATAACCTACAAGCATGTATTTTTCAGCTATGCCAACGTGAGAAGACTCACTTATAGCTCAAAGGGTTATAATTTGTTACAAGGGGAAACCCCGAGCTCATACCCTTAAGAATCCAATTGTTGAGGAATAACCATTAGGTGTACCTTAAATTTAGTAGTAGTCCACTAAAGGTAAGCATATAAATGAAGAAATGGAGTTGGATGAAGAGGAGTTGTAGAGAGAAAAATACCTTAGCCTCTAGGATATTAAAGGAAGGACATCTCTGAGTGTCAATAAATCAGGTAAGAAGGTAACTTATTTTGTCTCTTATACTCTAGTTTTCTCTTTTATTTCCCTTTTTTGTAGTTGGCTCATTTGATTCAATTTCACTTGATTCTAGTTCTCAACCATCCCTAGTCACTCCTAAGGTAGAGGATGTCTCCACTTTCCTAATTATTTCTACTCCACCAACTGTATTCACATATTTAATTTCCTCCATTACTTCTATAGTTACTTATACCACTACCCCAACACCCCTTAAAATCAAAATAAAGGCTTCCAAGAAAATTAGGGGAACATTGGCAAGTTCCTAACTCCATGTGTCATCAACTCAAATAGACTATCTAATGCCTTCCTCCATCTCTTCTCAATGCAACACTATGACATCTTCAGAGAAAGTTGGAAAGAATAAACCAATATACACATTCCACCCACTACATCAATATGAGGGTGTGGATTGGTTGAAAATCATATGGCCTTCCCTTCTTGACCCATTACTTAAAGAGGATTTAAAACAAGCATCAAAAGATATATTGGTTGAGACTATAGTCTAAGACACTCTATATGCAATCAAAAATGCATCATGTCTATAAATCAATCTTAACTTAGAGAAGATAGATCATATCATACACTTTCAATTGGGGATACATTAGATAATCAAGAACATGAATAATATGGGGATCTACTAGATCTAATTAGGGGATCTTTTATCACATTATATAATGCTAGGGAGTGTTACAAAGCCTTCAATCAATCATAATCATGCAATAACCCTAAGGGAGTCCTATGTTTTCATATATCTCACTAAAATAATAACAAGTAAATTATAGTATAATCTAGTGGTCAACAAATCTTGTGGTATAAAGTGGTGGTTAGAAATAATAGAACTAAACATGTATAGAATACATATACTCAATTTAATGTATACATAATCTTAATGCATGGAAGAGAAGTACAAATGCATATTTATCTACTCTTACAAAGGAGAAAAAAAGTTAGGAATACTTACCTTTGAATATGAATCCATCAAGCCTCAATCTCTCCCTTGGCCAAGGTGCTTCTCAATAGGTTGTTGTGGTATATAAGGATGACAAAGACAAATTATGTCTAGGCTACACAACCTATCAATGCATCTAAAAGATTTCTCTAGAAGACAAGATCCATATCTCTAAAGAAAGTATGAAACCCTAAACTTACTAATTAATTATAATGGTGGATAAGCAAATGCGAATAGCTCTTACTTCTTCTTTTCTCTAAATAATGATGAAATGATTTTTTATATATAGGTAGATTTAACCCTAATCCCTTATGAAACTTTCGATCGACAGGGTCGACCTAGTCGACCTAGTACAATTAAGGACAAAAATTCACTAGCTCATGGGCGAGGTTGGATAAGATTTGACCTAGATCCTAAGTGAATTTTACCCAAAACTATATAGGTTCGACCCAGTTGACCTAGTATAATTGATAGTCAAAAAGGGTTAAGGTTAGAAAAAGGATAATAAAAAGTGGTAAATGATTAGAGAGTGTGTAATAGAGAATAACAAGCTTAAGGATAAGGTTTTTAGGACACAAGTGTGTATATAACAAGTTGAAAAAGGGATAACAATCCTATAAAGCACCAATGGTCTACCCAACCCTTTCTTGGTGCACCCCTTATGGTGTGCACTTAGAGAGATTGAGACTCGATGGGTTCTTAAAAGATAAAAAGTGTTAGTAAGTGATAAAAGTTTGAAAATATTATGTGTATACATATGCCCCACTTGAAGCTCATCATATGTCATGTGAGTGCAAAATGGGATGGTGATTTGAGAATATAACATGATAACACATAACATTGATGCTAAATAAAATGTAGTAAGCAACAAATAACATAAATGAAAGGACATAATTGAAAAACACATACCTTAGTGCTGTAGATAAAGAATTATATTGTGAGAGAAGTGAAGGCATCTAAATATTATGAACATTAGGTGAACTTGTAGAAGTTAGTGCAAAAAATAGCCAAAAATCAAAAGTTTTGGAAGATATGCATATAGTAGTTAAAAATGAGTTAGTAGAGACAAAGATTTGAGGGTATTTAGGAAAATCGGCAAATTAGGATTGTTTAAGGCAAGGTTAGAACATAAATATTGATGGAAAATGAATGAAAAAATGATGGAAAATGAATGACAAAATTATGGAAAATGAACACAATAAATCATATTGGAAAGCATGTAAAACATAAATGGAAGAAAGAAATGTAGAACATACTAAATCATGTTGGGAAACATGTAAAATATAAATTGAAAAAATGAATGTAAAACATACTAAATCATGGTAGGAAGCATGTAAAATATGAATGAAAAATGAAATATCAATGCAAGAAAACTTGAACAAAGATATGGAAGCAAGTGAAAAGTAACCCCCATGTAAGATAAGCATGTTGAATAAAACAAAAAGAAAAGCATGAAAGACTAAAAATGAAATGTAAGTCAAGATGTGAGACAAATATGAAGAAGACATACATATAGAGAAACATGTAAGATTGCCAAATGTCATATGTAAGATAAGTTAAGTCCACATAAATCAAATACGAACATGATAGATAAATGAAAATTAAAATTTCTAAAGGATGAAAACTCAAACTTATAGCTTGTTCTAAGATGAAATATAATAAAACACAATCAAATAATGACATGACTAGTATGATAATGAAATAGTGTGGTAATAAAATTGTGTAAGGGTGTTTGTGATAAAGGTTGAGTCCTATCCAAGGTATGACAATGCAACTCACAAACCATAAACCAAGAGGCATGATAAGGTGGATGTGATCAGATAAAAGTAATATCCAATAAAGGAAATATAAGTAAAAATATGATGTAAATAAGGATTGTGCGGCACCACATGGGTGATGTGAACATCCTTAGCAAGAATGAGACACACTAGGCAAGTGAGAAAGGCTAAGAACTATCAACACCAAGGACTTAGGACATTTTGACTAATGAACACAAAGCTTGGGTTAGTAAGTTAAGTATGTATATCATCCCAAGAAAGCTATATACATGAAAATTAAAATGGACCTACCTTCCCACAATGTGTTCCCCATTCCTTAGGACCCCTTACAGATCTGTTGGTCTACTACAAAGATTAGGTGCTTGTGTGAGAAAGTAGGTAGCACTAAAAGATTTTTTTATTCTCTTTTTCTAATTTACTAGCCTTCCACACCCTAATGGATCTCGGCTCTATCATGAGGCCAAATATGGAGTTTGAACTTCAAATAGAAGAAGGAGATGTGATTAAAATCATGTTTTTTAGTGTGATTTGACTTTTAAGAATTTTAAATGTTACCTTTTGGATCATTTCATTTTGTTTGTATTTTATGATTTGGATTTTAACTTTTTTTATATTTTTCTATGCCTCCTCCATAAAAATTTGGAAAACCAAACATGGGTGTTAAAAATGACAAATACATAAGAGCTTACACTTGGTCACTAGAGAAAAGGATCTAAAGACCAAGGTGTCTAAAGACTCCTAGACTTTCCCATAAGTAACAATCTTAAAATTGATCGATGTAAACCTCAAATGAAAGGAAATAAGGGAAATATGGGGATCATGAGAGATCTATCTATGTAATAAGTGATATAATGATGAATATGCTCATAGATGATCACAAGGAGGTAAAATAGTGATATGAAAGGGATATGGCTATGCTATGTTAGTCATGCCACTAGAGAAGCCATACTAATCTATAATGGATCTAGCACAAGCACCAATGAAAGTAGTAGTCATCCCAAAAAGTGGTTTTAAAGATGTTTTAATGTGATAATTTGTGAGGAAGGCCAAGTCCTATCCATGGTCTTACATTGCAACTCACAAGGTGAACACCAATGAGGTGAAATGCTAAATAAGGGGAAAAATAATCATAAATATACTAAGGCAAAAAATGGCATAAAAATACAAAAATGAAAGAGATATATAAATACCAAAAAGGAAAATAAATGCAAAATGTAATGTGTAAGAAAAACCAAAAAAATGTAAAGGAAAACAATGATTCTTAGTAAAGTGTGATTAAAAGAAATAAAATACATAAAACCAAAGAAACATGAGACAAAAAATAACAATTAAGATATATGCTAACATCTATATCAAAGATGAGCATGTGAAATACAAGTCTATAAGTCTTAAAAGGTTTCTTGAAGCTAAATTTAGTTGTTATTATGCATTGTAAAATAAGAGTGGACATCATAAGATGCCCCAATGGATAAGTGAATGTAGGGATGGGCATCACAAGATGCCCCAACATGTGAGGTGAAGTGAGGTAACATTGAACCATTAAAATTATTTGCATTGGGTTGGTAGGTACATTTGGAGATAGGTAAATGTGTTGGTTTGTTAGATTTCAAGGATGTTGAATGTGACATAAGATGTGTTGGAGAGGTATGAGGAGGTAAACGAGGACCATGTATGATATAATTTGGAGTAGGCATTTGAATTATGTACTCCTTTAGTTCATGTGATCTAAAAGGGGTTGAGGTTCAATGGATGAAATGATATGTTTAAAGTTGTTCATGTTATCTATCCTTTCCTTATTGGTGTAGGAAGAAGGATCAACTATGGTTCAAATAAAATTAGTGGATGAGGTGTAGGTATGGTATAATTATTGTTGATCATTAGGTAGTTGATGTTGATGTGATTTTGGTTCTTGAGATTGAATTTGAGAAGCTTGAATATATTCTTGATAACATTGTTTTATGAGAGTTTCAAGATTGAAATGTGGACTAAGTAAGGAAAAAATAATAAATTGGTGCAATTCATGATAAGACTCATGTGAATGACCTATAATATCATGTAAAAAATAAAATTTATTAGGATTGTACCATTTTGGAGGAGGTTTAGAAGGATCAAAGATCATGGGTTTAGAGGGTGGCAATTTCTTCTTAGGTTGTTCTAGACTTAAGGGATGGTGGGTTGGGTTAAAATTGGTTGAATTAGATGCTCCATTTTGAGGTTGGGGAGGCTTGGATGAATCAATGTTATGAAAAAATGATTGAAAAGGTTATTTAGTAGTTATTTGAGGTGTTTCAAATTGAGTCATAAGAAAGTCTTGCCTTTTTTCTTGATCTAAGGCTTCTTATAAAGTTTTAGGTGAAAAGATTCAAACTTTGTATTGAAGGGGAGAATTTAGAGTAGTAATGAAGAGTTTTAAAAGAGTATCATCATTCATGTAATGGTCCAATTTATGAGATAGAAATTTCCATCATTTGATGAAAGTGTGAGTAGATTCATTAGGAATTTGCTTTGCATTGATGACATGGTTAAGGTAATTTTCAGGAAGGTCATCATGTTGGAATTCCTTCACTATAGAATTGACTAAATCCTCTAGTTATGAGATGGAATGTCTAGGAAGTTGGTTGTGACATTCAAGTGCATCACCAACAAAGGTTTTAGATAAGATCTTGGTGGTAGCAAAGGTGTTAGTTTGGACCCATTCCTTATAAATATTACCAAAAGACTTAAGAAAGAAGGTAGGGTCCTTAGTCCTATTATATGTGATAGTTGGAGAAATGTTTCCAATATCTATGGATGTAATGAATAGGGATAAAGGTTCATTTTGAAGATGTTGAATCATTTTGTGATTCATTGGAGGTTGAGGGATGATATTCCCATTGGAATATCTAAGAGGAGAAGGGAAAAAATTTTGATTTGGTTGAGACATGATGACTTGAGGTGGTTGACAAGTCATGTTTAATAAATATTGTTGCATGTTCATCATTTGAGAATGATTAGTTATTTGCATGATGTTCATTTGTTAAACTACGTGTGTAAGAATTTGAGTTGTGTTAATTTGTGCATTAGTACTTGAAGGTGGGGTATTAGTGTTGGTGGGAGGGGGATTATTTGGTGGAGGATTCCCAACATTGGTATTGGGAGGAGGATTATGATGAAGAACCTCAACTACATTACATTATGTAGTGATTAGTTTTGGATTAGGAGAAGATGATGGAAGAAAGTGAATAGTTTCATCTGAAGTAATAAAATAAGTGAGGTTATGATCTAAATCCTTGATTATGTAATGTTATTGACTAAGAGAAGGCTGAAAAGATGTCATCATTATGAAATAAGACTAGATAACCACACAAGAAATAGATGAAAAATCAAAGAGACATCAAGAGATAGATAAGAGTATAAAGTTGACTGGGTCGACCTAGTACATGAAATTGAGGCTAAAAACTATACAAAGTTGATAGTGTTACCCTAGTATAGGAAATTGAGGCTAAAAATTATACAGAGTAGATAGTATTGACCTATTATAATGAACATGGGTTAAAACTATACATAATTGATAGTGTCAACCTATTATAGTGAATAAGAGCTAGAAAAGTGTATAGAGTCAATAGGGTTGACCTAGTATAGGAAATAGGGGCTAAAAAAGTGTACAAATTTGATAGGGTTGACCTAGTATTGTAGGTAGGGGAAAATAGATAGTCTATAAGAGACTGTGTCTAGTAGAATAACTATGTATTAAAATAAGAGTTTTTTTACAATGTACTTTAAAAGCAAAAAATGAAAGGAAACACATAATTAATTAGGTCAATGAAGTTGATCCAATTGTGGCACACATCACAAAACCTTACACTAACACTGGTTAATGCAAGTTATTACAATATAATATACAATTGAGCAAAAAGAAAGCAATCAACATAGAAAGTAAAAGCTAACTAAGTGGTCATACTGAATGTTGTTAGATTATTAAAATATAATTTTAGATATGATAAGAGGTTGGCTAAAAGTAAGGAACTAGAAATCAATCTATGGATGGTTTCAAGATGTTTAGGTTGAAAGGGATCTATATTGGTGATGGTACTAGCTTGGTATTGAGGCCTACCCCTCAATTCACACACTATAGCAATAAGGGTGTCGGGTGTTTATCCAATATATACCATTAACCACATGTTTATACTTGGCTAGAAAATCAAGTTAGCTTCCCCCTTGGTGATGAAAATTAAGTAGGTAGGCCTTAGGTAGACAATTGTCAAAATGCTTTTTAAGATTTTGTGATTTGGTAGTGTGTGCATAAAAGAGAAAATAGTGAAACTAAATAGTATATTTAAAAACCACCTAATTATACTATGTGATTTATTCGAAGCATGCAATCAACGAGAAATGAAAGTGTGAGATAATTACTAGCATATAAATGTTAATTATAGCTTTGAAACATAGTACAATATCGATTCAAATGATAGTGTATGCATAGATTACATAATAGAGTTGACAATATCGCTACTATACTATAGAAATAAGGGTCTAAAAAAGAACTACATTGATAGTGTCATCTTAGTTTTCTATATAGAAGATATAATATAGAACTATGTTGACAGTGTCGACCTAGTTTACTGTATAGGGGAAAATTTAAAGACTACAAATTATGAAAAACAAAATTGTAATGGATAATAGAAATGAAAGTGAAAGAGAGAAAGGAATCTTGGTGGGATTGAAGATGCTTAGAATTGATTTTTTTTGTTTAAACTACTTGAAAGTTGTACCAACTAAGTTGATTGGGTCAACTTAGTTCTGTAAAACCCTACTGCTAAAGCCTATCAAAATAAGTGCATCGACAATGTCAACCTAGTTTGTTTTTTAGAAGTCTAAAAGTGTACTGTGTTGATTGGGTCAACCTAATAGCCTAATTTAGAAGTATAAAAATGTACTAGGTTAACAAAGTTGACCTAATAGACTGTACCTAATGAAAAATTTGCATAGATAGAATATAGTCATATTGATGTGACTGTGTGTTAAACCTACACACAGAAGTTAGAGCTATATTGACATTGTCAACCTAATATCACAAATATGGAGAAATAAAAAGATAAAATAATGAAAAACATGAAATAAAACCTTCAAGGGTTAGATTCATGTTAGGTTCACTAGAATGTATGCAATCAGAAATGCATCATGTCTATAAATCAATTGGAAATCAGAGAAGATAGATCATACCATACACTTCCAATTGGGGATACATTATATAATAAAAAGCATGAACAATATGGGGATCCACTAGACCTTATTAGGGGATATCTTATCATAATACATAATGCTAGGGATGGTTCCAAATCCTCCAGTCAAACATAATCATGCAATAACCCTAAGGGAGTCCTATGCTTTCATACATCTCACTAAACTAATAACAAGTAAAGTAAAGTCTAATCTAGTGCTCACCAAAGCTTGTGGCATAAAGTGGGGGTTATAAACAATAAGATTAAACATGCATAGAAGAAATAAAATCACATCAATGTATACAAAATCCTAATGCATGGAAGATAAGTACAAATACATATCTATCTACTCTTAAAAAGGAGAAATAAAGTTAGGAATACTTACATTTGAAGATGAACGCATTGAGCCTCAATCTCTCCCTTGGCCAAGGTCATTTACAATAAGTTATTATGGTATGTAAGAATGAAAAAGACAAATCGGATCTAGGCTACACAATTTATTAATACATCCAAAAGACTTCTCCACAAGACAAGATCCATATCTCTAAAGAAAGTATGAAACCCTAAGCTCGCTCCTCAAGTAGAATGGTAGATAAGAAAATGCTTAATAACTCTTACTTCTTATTCTCTTCTCTATATAATAATGAAATGATCTTGTATATATAGGTAGATTTAACTCTAAGCCCTTTCAAAAGTTTTGGCTGATAGGGTCGACCCAATCAACCTAGTATAATTAAGGACAAAAATTCACTAGGTCATGGGCTAAGTTGGCTAAGAGCTGACCTATACCCTAAGTGAATTTACCCAAAACTATATAGGTCGACCCAATTGACCTAGCATAGCCAATAGTCAAAAAGGGGCTAAGGTTAGGAAAAGGAGGATAAAAGGTGGCAAATGACTGGAGAGTGGTGAATAGAGAAGAACAAGCTTAGGGATAAAGTTTTTAGGAGACAAGTGTGTAGATAACAAGTGGTAAAGGGACAAAAATTATACAAAGCACCAATGGTCTACCCACCCCTTTCCCAATACACCCTTTAGGGCATGCACTCAAAGAGATTGAGAGTTGATGGGTTCCTATAAGATATAAAGTGTCAATAAGTAATAAAAGTTTGAAAATATTATGTGTATACACACTCAACCAATGAAATCAACCTAATTGGTCATCCCATAGTGGGCAACTAATTTAGGGTCAAAGGCTTATTAGAAGCCAAATCTCACAATCATAGAGCTACCCACAGTAAGTTCTATATTTGATAAATACATAGGGAATGTCCAAAGGATAAGGAAGAGAAAATTAGTAGTTGATACTGGAAAAGGGATCATTATAGAAGAGAGACAATATGTTTTTACCTTGTCCAAACAAAAGAACATGAAATTAAGGTAGTACCCATACATAGAGGGCTATAATTCCTATCTTGAGACATAAAGGATGGCTTGATAAAACTACATGAAATAACAAAAAATAACAAGGCAAGAACTTGAGCAGGAATTGGATCAAGTAAAACAAAAACAATGAACTATTTTGGAGTAAATAAAGGAACAACAACAAATGATTCATATTCCTTTAGATATTGAGATTGAGGTCTAGAATATTGTGTCTAGGTTATATAATATTATCGAATCCATTGCTTCAATGAGGGAAAAGTTGACCCCTCATTTGATTGAAACTCACAAATTATTTAATTATTTAAAACAAGATAGACAAATTGAATTTACTTATTCTTTACATAACTAATAAGGCATATAACCACCTTAACCTGATGGCCTAATTAGAGACTTCAAATATTCTCAACTTGGTGGTCATTAGGACTCAAGAGGCTAGGGAATGGATCATAACAACTGAGGTAGTAGTGCCTAAGTATGTAAAACATGAAACTCTCATTTTGTAGATCCTGGAAGAATTAAATATCTCACAAGCAAAAGATTCAAAGGGTAGGCTCATAAGTAGAATCAATTTTGATCAGATTCTTTAGGAGACTTTTGCCAACTTCAAGCAAAGTCTTCATGAACTTTCATTGGAAGATATTGAGGTTGAGCTAAGATTTTTAAGGAAAAAGGTGACTAAGGTGGATATCTTTGGAATAAGTTTTTTAAATACAAAAACTGAGCATACAAGGCTCTTAGAACAAGTAAAAAGGGTGCATAGACCTCTATTATTGAATATGGATATTATCTGGTAGTAGCATGACATTAGCACAAACATTTTCAATTTTTGGAAGTGAAGAAAAAAATGGTGCTTCAACTTCCATTTTAGTCCCAACACCCACTTTGATGCCTCTAATAGTTAGTAGTGCCATGCAAACACCTAGTCAACCTTGAGTTGAAGGATTATTTTGTACGTACACATGTAAAAGGTACTAATTCTTGTAATCATAGTTTACTTATATTTAATAGTCTAATGTAAAATTTACCTAAACTATCTGTGAGTATGCACATGTTACATCACATTATACTGGTTAGCTTATTTTTAGACATAGTGGTAATTAATTATGAACATGCATACATGCAGTTTTGATATTAAGATTAGAATTTAGGTTCTAATTATGTAATGTAACTATGAGTTTGCATGAAGTTGGAGGATGAGGAAACCATTCACTATTTCTATTTATACATATATAACCCTAATAAAGGAAGAGGGGGGATTTTTTTTTATTAATATAGAAAGAAACCAGTTTTGATTGTCATACAACTAGGTTGGTGATTTTTTTTCCATCTCTATGCTATTAAGGTTTTGTTTTCTTGGTTATGTTAAATCAATAATTTTAAGTGTACATAAGCTATAGATTAGTTATCACCCATCCATCTCACCCACTTAGGTTTGATTTGTCCACTAGGATTCATTTCAATATAAGTGAACCCAGTTAATTACCTACATACTCTACTTGTTATTCCACCACAAGGTTATTTAACCCATACTTGAAACTCATACCTTGGAGTGGAGTTCACCTCCACTGAGATCCTAAAATGTTAGAGGTTATCTCATTTAAAATTTAGTTGGTTTACAAGACCCATATCAATAAAAAGTGGAATTTTCTTTCACCTTGAAGGCACTACTTGAAGGTCCTTGAAATACCTTCAAGAGTACCTTCAAAGTATCTCCTAGGAGATACCTTCAAGTTACCCATGAAGGTATTATATAGGTTTCAAACATTCTCTAATAAAGTTAAAAATATTTTCACCTCATATTTTGATTCTCTTAGATCCCCAAAAATATGACACTTGGCATCCCTTCATTAAAACATGCTTATGGAAGATACCTCAAAGGTCATTGTCATACATTCCAAGGGATGTTGAAGGTATCTCCTAGGAGATACCTTAAACATGCACATGAGTGGAATTTTCCTTTGCTTTGAAGGCACTGATGGGTGATACCTTGAATCACCTTATAATACCTTCAAATATACCTTCAATGTATCTCTTAGGAGATACCTTTCAAAAATGTGCAATAGTGGATTCAAGGTAGATCTCTTAAGAGATACCTTCAAGTTATACATGAAGGTATTCTAAGGTAGCAAAAGTTTAAAGGGTTTTTCACTCCTACACTATGGGGACCTACTAGGTGGCACTCCCTCAAAAATTTTGTTTGGTGATTTTACTTGATGAATCCCTTCGATGTATTATGGTCTTCGTCACTTCACACTCTACATATCCTGTGGGAATTTAGTTCTACGGCATATTATTTTAGAGGATTTATTAAAAATAGAGTATTCATGAATTTAGGGTATATGAATCAAAGCTATATTTTCTAAGAATTATAATTTTTCAAAACTTACTCTTCAACCACTATTCTTCAAGAACCATGTCTCTAATTTTACACTTTAATTTTTTTGGGTCTTTAGAAAGTTTTTTTTGTAATTTTTCTCAGTGAAAGAGTTATACACATTTTTGGTGTTCATCAAAAATGTTAAAAAATTTTGTTCAAGATGCTTGAAAATAGTGTTATACCCTGACTCCCAAATTTTGACCACTAAAAGATTCATTACTTATTAAACTAAAGCCGAAGAAGTAACAAAATGACACTTAGTAGAGGGAAATGATGTGGCACTCCTAATAAATGTCAATAATGCTTTGTAATAACTTTAAGGTATCTCTTAGGAGATACCTTTTAAAAATGCACAATAGTGGATTCAAGGTATCTCCTAAGAGATACCTCCAAGTTACCCATGAAAGTATTATGAGGCAACCAAAGTTTTAAGTATTTTGTAAGGTATTACAGAGACACAAAGTTTTTATTAGTTCATCAGTAGGGTTTAAAGTTAAAAGAATTTTCACCTCATATTTTGGTACCCCCAAATCCCCAAACATATGAAACTTGGAATTCCTTCATTAAAATGGGCTTATAAAAGATTAAATAGTTATTTAGTCTATGGTCTAATGCCCCAAAATTCTATCATCTCTAGATCTCCAAGATCTCAACACATGATGTTATCTCATTAACTCACAACCATGAAAGGTTCAAGCGAAGTGAAAATTATGAAGTTACAAATTAATTAGAAATTGACACCTATCATCATCTAGAGGAATTGACCTGAGTGTGTGGTAATCATCATTGACAATTGCCTTGATGTCAATGACTGAACATTCAGAGTTAACAAAGGTTTTCCATATGATAGGTAATTAAACCCACTAAAATTGATTGGAATTTTCATAATGAAACAAACATTTAAACTAAAATTTTGTATCTCCATTAATGGCACATGAGTACATTCAATTTTCAAATCTTGTGAATGATATATATATAGAATTTATGCCAAAGGGGAATTCACTCAGTCATTATTCTACAACAAACACTGCATATTCTAACTCTCATACATTCAAAAGCCTTAATTTGTTAGAGGCGTTTGCAAATTTGAACCAATATTTTTGACATAAATAGATGCATACATCTAGTTTAGTAATGGTATCAACTTAAAAACAATCCAATATCCCTTCTCTATATGCCTTCTTTGGTGTGAATGAGTATACCAGTATAGTGTTAAAGAAAAGTGATTTAGATTTCATATTCCACTATTATTTTACACTATGGGATGAGGTAGGATTAGTAATGCTATACTCAGCTTAGGATAAAATTATACCAGGCCAAAAATAATAAATTGATGATTTTTTTCCCATCAAGGCATGGGGTCTTCATCAAGTAGCTTCGAAATTAGAGGTAATGTCATGCATAGACCTTCTCAGAGATTTGTTTTTTAATGACACTTTTGCTTGCAATTACTTATTTATTAGGAAAAATAAGAAAGTGGCTGTGTATATTTTGGGTAGGGATTTTGAGAGGTATATTAGGTTACCTTCCCTTGAAATAACCTATAATCAAAACTTGACAAATGTCTAGATTGAACAAAACACTATGAAGGGGAAATTAAAAGAGTGGCTTATTGAGGGCTAGAAATTGAATTACAAAGGGGACATTAAATCTAATTACATAATTAAATTTAGGATTGCGGTTAGGATAGAAATGAATCTATTGAATAAATTGTATGGATTTTTGAGTATTACATATGTTCAGGTTGAGTGGGTTCTATTATTGGACATTTTTTTGACCTCTGATCAATTAGTTACACTGGAAGAAATTATTTATGCCAAATTAAATTCCCAAATGTTCTATCTAGACCAAAGGCCATTTATTGATAGTTTTTATATGATGTCCTATTTATTGGATGCCATTATGAGAACTATTTATAAAAGCTATAGTGAGTTGTGTCAACCCTTAGAAGAATATGTGGCTAACAGAATTGGTGAAGATCATTTGTTTATGTTTGTTCACATATATAGGTATGAAATTGAAAAAATATGAAATGAAGTTTACCCTTAGATATATCATGAAATCCATGGGAAAGCCATGCCTAGGTTATCTGAGAACATTATAAGGAACTCCATAAATGGGGAGACTACTGGTTCTATCCAAATGTTACCATCATTTATATTGAAGGGACAATGAATTATCCCTTATTGATATCACACCATGTTTTGGATAAGATTGATGAACAAGAAATAGATTTTTAGATTTATAACATTATTGATGAGGAACTAGGTCAAAAACATTTAGCTTATTATTTTAAGACTCCCATGAACATTAACTAAATGCAGTATGTGGTCAAATCACATTTTAACTAGGCTAGAAAAAATAGGGCCAATTACTATCTAGAATTGGCACCATTCAAAGAATGTGATCCAAAGAAAAGGGTTAGTGGATACCTTTAATAGCTTCAGGAGAAGAAGAAGATGCATATTTCTTATGGGCATGTGGAGTATGACCATGATCCCATCTTCTGAGATGCATCTAATAATTCAACCATATGGGAAAATATGAAGGATAAGTCTATGTCCATGGTATGGGTTCAGGCGTTATAGTATAATCCTCAAGCCACTAAAGAAGAATATGAGAGGACACTAAAACACCAATGGCTACCATCCCAGCCTCATGTCTCTTAGTAACATGATCAACCTCCTTCTCCTCAATAAGAGCCTACAAATGAGCAGCCAACTGACTCTGATTTCTAAAGATAATCTAATCTTCAGCTTAGAAGGGATATTATGAGGGGTCTTCCAAGTACCTAGGTCCCTTCCTCAACAATATCTCCTAACACCTAATTTTTGGGCACACCAACTATAATATATATGTTGGTAGCTTTTCTAGGTGAAGAAAGGAAAAACAATTTTGTGATGATTCTTTTACCCCCCTTAACAAATATGACCTAGGTGAGTCTTCCAACTTCTTTTTCTCTTCCATTCCAACTATTCTTGAATTTCCCACATCTAATATGAATAGCCAATCATCAATTACATCCATTGGTGAGGATACATTTAATCATGGTACCTATACCATTTCACATCTAAACACCTTTCATCCCATCTCCATGTTTCAAATAATTTTAGATTATATTCCAAGGAAGGAAGAAGAAAGAAACTAGATATGGGTATGGTTGAAAAACCTATTTATTTGTGTGCACATTGAATTAGGTGATTTTAGAGTGCTCGTATTTGACTTGGGAGGAATGACCTACAAATAAGATAACACTAAAGAAAATGGTTAGTTAGATAAATAGCTAGGTGGATTTCCTAGCACTAGCTAGATTCAAGAAGCTATAGCTTCCTCAAGGGATATCAATCCATGATTTTTAAACAATTAAGTTCTTAAATCAAAAGACAAAATACTTACATAAATCACAAAATATGGTGAAATTGAATATAAGAAATGATTGATAAAGAAATAAATTAAATTAACTAACTATAACAATAAGTGGGTCAATACTAATGATAAATAATTTGGGTTTGGTTCAAAAATTAGGTTGGGGCTATGTTAACAGGCCAAGGAAAAGAAAGTTGGATTTGGTTGAGGGTAAGTGGGTGAAAATAACTTGCTATTATTTTGTGCCACAATGATTGGTGATGGTTGAGGCAACCGTTAGCAATTGGGACAGACTGTCGGTGGTTAGGGTGACCATTGATGGTTACTATGGCTTAGATTTGAGTAATAAAAGGTTGAGTGATGAGGTTATAGAATAAGATTTTAAGAGATTGGTTTGGGTTGGACTAGTTATGAAATATAAACAAAGTGACTAAATAATAAAAAATAGATACTTAGTTTGTCAATGGTTGATCAGATGAATGGTTGAGGTGATGGAGCCTGAGGTAATTTTGGTAGAGTAATGGTACTTGACTATTGACTGATGGATGGTAACACTTCATCTCTCTATCATGATGGCTAGATCATTGGATTGCTGAAAGAACACCTATAAAAAAAACTATGGATACAAAAGATCTTGATAGTTGTGAGATCCCCTTTTTCACCTGTTGCTTCTCTCTTCTTATAGGAAGGAAGGAGAGGTGCAATAAGATGTTAACAAGAAGTCCAAATTTTTGTTTAATTTTATCTTCAACATGCATGGGTCCATATATGAATTAGATAGTTTAATTATAAAAAATAAAGTCAGAGTGAAAGTGGTAGTTAGGTGGTTTAGATAATCTAACTTGACCTTTAATGGTTAGGGTGACCATCAACGGTTAGGGTAAGCATGGATAATCGAAGGCCAGGGTCAAATTAAGTTAAAAAGGTGGGTTTAGATAGTAGGTATAACTAACTAGAGTTAGGTGGGTTTGTATTCAAAAGGCCAAGGTTGGGATTAAGGGGGTCTTGAGGTGGTTCATGGGAGTTATGACATTTAGGACTATCATGTGTAGATTTTTGGTATCTATATTTTCCCCTTTTTATTATGTAGTTTGTATCTACAAATGACAAAACAAAAATAAATTGTTGGTCAAAGGTTTGGTTGCCTCAATCATGGGAGGAGGTGTTCCCCCTCAAACTAGGAGTCAATGGGGTGAAACAAAATTGGGTTTAGGTTTGATAAGTGGTGAAGGTGGTGAGAAAAGGTGTGTGATAGGTTGGGCATTCAAGCATGAACACACACATAAAGTATGACAACAATGTGATAACCAAGATTGCACATTGACTAGGTTGCCATAGTTGGTAAAAATTAAGGTCAGTGTTAGAAGGATAAGTGACAAGTGGACCATGTGATCATATTTGGGTATGGTGGTTGGGAACACTCATAAACACAAATATCTTAGGAAAGGTTAGTGATTTTATGGTATTCAAGGTAGGAAGTGCTCCTAGGAAAACATAACTAGTTTGGTGAAGTTGTGGGTATTCAAGGTAAGAAGTGATCTTGAGAAGACATAAGTTGGTCAGGTATGTGCAAGGTATCATAAATTCAAAAGTTGTTCAACATGGTAACTACTGTCATTGTGGTCAAAAGGACCAAGCAAGGGTCATAAAAAAATGCACTAGATTAGGCTAAAAATGGCCAGTAGTGAGGTGATGAGGTCAATGGTTAAGGTGGGCAAAGGAGGCAATCTCTATGGGTGGGTGCTTAATTAGGGGTTGTGCTATTTTTTTTGAAAAAGTGGTTGGTTTGGGAGGAAAACCAAATCCCTATAGCTTAACCATTGATAATTAGGTCTCATTGGGTAGAGCATCGGTAGTCACCCTGATCATGAGTGGTTAGGAAAAAACCCTAAAAGTGTGTAAATAAAAGCATCATAATGAGTCAGTATCACTCATTTTATTTTATGAATTTAGCATCTAGTGCTTTTTTGGTGTATTGGGTGAAGTTTTTGATGAGGCATTTGTTGAGCAGGTGATTGATTGGTTGAGTTGATCGAGTAGCCAAGTGGACTGGTGAGGATGTAGGGTAGATGTGGACAAGTATGTGGTCGGGCAGTGGGTTCCTGAATTCCTCCTTAATGATAGTCAAGGAATGAGGTAGGGGTTATACTAAATTGGTATAATAGCTTGTAATTTGTGAAAATGCAAATGCATTTGAATTTAGTTTGTGGTTGATTTATTAGGAGGGTAGACTTGGGTTTGTTTTTGTGTTTGACCTAGTTATAGGGTTTTATTTAGATTTTAGTGGGATTAATGGTTACAGGCTCAAATTAGGAGTAATAGGTTAGTTTGGGGTAGGTAGGGGTAGGGGATGGGTAGGAATTTATATAAATTTAACTACTTTGAGAAGGTTTTTAGGTGGGTTAGGGTTGGGATGCTCCACCAGTGGTCATGCATAGTGAACATTGGTGTTCATTTTGACCATTGATGATCGATGACCATAAGCAAAATGGTCACTTGACAATCAACAGTAATCGTGACCATCAGTGGTCATGCCAAATGGTGAAAAATCTAATTTTAAGTTTATGTATTTTGATAGTTTTGAATGGTAGCTTCGCACATTATGCTAATGATTGATGGGTAGGGGGTTTTGATTAGGGTATAGGTGATGCTTGATAAGATTGTAGGGTAAAAATAAGATATGTTAAATATTTGGTATAGGAGGCAAGCTATAGGTATAGGTTATAGGAGGTGAAGTTTATAGGTAAAAAATAATATACATGACTAATTTTGTTTACTAATGAACCTTGTAAGCATGGGAGTAGATCTAGATATGGGATCGAGTACCTTGCATCTTTTCAAAGATCCATCAAGGGATAACCATAGTATATTGGGATCACATGGAGGAGGTGGGCCTTGGAGTGATGTTGCACTATCAATATGTGCTACGAGATGTGATAATGATCATGGCCCTCATCAAGAGATAGGATCTGGCCATGAACACCTTCTTACTACCCACTGGTGAGATGATGATCTTACCAAAGGATGTGCATAGGATCACATAACTACCCATTCAGGGTGAGCTGATTTATGATATTGAGAGAGAGAGGAGAGGGATGACCTCATGGAGCTACTATATAGAGATGATCATGACTAAGTGAGGTGGCACACTAGAGGTTTTAGTTACACTTCACTATATTAGAGGGCCAAAGATGATAGGAGGCTAATGACCATGATGATGATGGTGGTATCATGATTTTTTTACCTGATTTATGTAGTGAGAGGTTTCCCTATCTAATACTAGGTGTGTTGGTTGAGATGTTGTTGGGCTACACATTATTTAGTTGGGTGCTTTGCTACTGGTTCAAATATATAGGGAGATATGGGGTTTCAAAACTCATAGGAGATACAATATCAACATAAAATTTGTTCTACACTACTGGGCATATGAACACATCTAGGTGCTGAGGTTGATGGTGCTATCATGGGAGGGGTATGCCCAGATGGACTTTAGAGTCAGTTTCATGTGGTGGAGAGCTAATTTTGACCTCTCAAGAGTAGAAGGTGGGGTGCATGATATAGATTAGTTTTCAACTACACTAGATGCCTTGGTCATTGATGACATGATTTAGAGACCCTATGTTAGGTTTCTAGAGTGGGATAGATATAGGAGACATACACTATCCCTGTATAACTACAAGTGGATCTTCAATAGGAGGGATGGTGAGATAGAGCTTATCCCATTTGATAGGGTGAGGTGATAGTTTAGTGTGGTATAAGGTATCCCAAGTCCTTTCTTGAGGTAGAAGTAGGAAGATGTAGAGATTATAAATCCTGAGCTACAACCCGTATATGTTTTAATTGATCATGAGTTATCAATTAGGGCTAAGATAGATGATGCAGGGTTTATAGATGGGTACCTTGCATGGTACTAGACACTATATATAATGGTCAATTATGGGGGTGATGATGGTGGTAAGCTACCAATAGATGTTGACCCAAATGGTAGAGGTTAGTGGGCATAGGTACAGGTGGCTACCCTAGATGTATATATAGTGACTATGAAGAGAGACTAGGCTTGAGTGGTACTAACTACAACACAAGTTATTGTGGCAACACTACAAGGTTAGTTGTAAGTGACATAAGGTTAGGTAGTTATAGTGATACGAGAGAGGGAATAGGCTAAAGATACATTATCCTTGGTTTTCCAAGAGAGAGTTTCTTTGATACAAGCCAAAGGAAGAGCCACAACACCTATAGGACCACTGAGCACTATTCCCATGGCATGATATCTAGACACAGTGGAGGAGATATGCTACTATGAGGCCATAATCCTAAGATATTATCCTTATAAGCCCTGATGGGGTGAATATAAATCTAGTTTGGTAGGTGGTGCTAGCATAACAACACCAGGTTAGTGGGCTACTTCTGTAGGTGGATAGGCAAGTACCTTGGGAGGATAGGCATCAAGAGGCAGTGGTACCTTAGGAGATAGTGGTTTGTTAGGGGCATAGTTATGAGATATTACATTTTGTTGTATATCATTTTGATATTGGCCTACAAGTTGATGGGATGAGATTTATATTTTTAGAGAAAGACATGTCTATTATTGTATACATTATGATGTTATTGATGACATACTCACCATTTATAGATATGCTCCTTGTATGTTGCTCATGGTTTACTTTTATGTTTATGATGTGATGTTCATATTGATGATCCTATATTTATTATGGCTGTGATGTGGATATTGATAGGCTCATGATGGCATTGATATGGATTTATCATAGCTAGGTATGTGATGAGGTGTATTTTGTTTATGTTCATGATGATGCTTATGATATTTATGATTATGATGATGTTTTTTCATGCTAAAAATTGATGAGTATATGCTTCCTTATTTAGATTTAGACATGTGGTGGAAATGGTTTATTGTTCTATTATTCATGGATGGTATGTTGTTAATATGATGTTGATAGTTATGTTTATGCTTATGGATATAGTTTATGCTAATGATGACTATTTTTGTTCATGACATATGATGTGATATGGGTATGATTTCATGTTTGATATGACCACTAATATGATGATGTTCATGCTAAAAGTAAATGAGTAGATGCTTCCTTATTTAGATTTAGACATGTGAAAATGGCTTTTTTGCTTATTTGCTCATAGATGCTATGATTTTGATATGATGATGGATATACTAATCATGTGTGATTTTGATTATGATATATGTTGATATGATGTTATGTGGTCATGATTATGGTTATGTTTCTGAAGGTACAACACATAAAGTAAGTTGAATAACAACACTAGATGCAAGAAAAAAATAATAATCAAGAGACAAATATCCTAGTGATTATATCAACCAGTTATGATAGGATAAGAAGAGGGCATGATGCTTCTTATTTGGTAAAGAATAATACAAAACCAAATTTGGATTGGTTTAAGAACATAATCCCTTTGAATGATTCACATTAACATTTGTTAGTTGGTTAGAAAGGTGTCTTGTTCACATGATGTCAAGTGAGCTCAAAATCCCTTGCTTATTGTGTATAAAGGGAGATGGATGAAAATGGGACCTTCTTGTGAGACTAACATACCTCTTATAGGAGTTACCAAAGAGTCAGTATAAATAAGTCTATGTCATATAAGGTTGAGACTAATCAATGTAGGAAGTCTACTTATGAGAGCTGATTATGAATTTCAAAATTATTTTGCCATTTTGGGTGCTTGACAATGGGTATCTTGCTTATTTTGTTATTTCTTGAGGGTGTTGGGGAAGCTGATATATGCAAGAAGCTTCTAATAAATTTCCATGCTATGACAAATGCTTTACTTAGCCATCCTTCAAAGGAGTGGCCTAAGTTTGTGTGTGTTACTTAATGCCTTTGATAGTTGTCCTTCAAAAGAGCAGTCTACCTCATTTTGAGAAATTTTGATATGTATCTATCATCTGTCCTTCTAGGGAGAATTCTATGAATGCTAGGAATTACCCATGATTGTTTTTGGTTATGACATTGCCTTTTATTGTTTGATTTTTTGCTTGACATAGAGTTGCTTATATAGGCTTAAAGGTTGACCTTTATGAAGGAAAAACAAAAATCACAAGAAGGTTGATTAGGTGTAAAGAGGTTTAGGTGATAATGATCATGGGGATTCATCCTATAAAAGGGGAAAAAGTACCATGAGAATCATGTTATGGGTAGAGCCATGGTACCCTTCATGTAAGATTAGGCCATGATTGTGATGGATAATTACATGATTCAGTTTCAATTAGTTGCCCCTAAAATAAGGAGATGAATGCAATTTGAAAGCAAGGGATAAGCTTAAGTTAGATAAAAGGTGAGTTTGATCCTATTTAACAAAAGAAAAGATGTAGATGTGAAGCATTGAGGGTCTTAGGTTTTGGGTTTCCCTCAAAAGAGGATAACTAGTAAGCTCCTGATCCATACTTGTGGGTTATGATATAAGGTCCAAACTAATTGAAAGCAAACTTACCCCACTTGCTTTTCTCCATATTGGTGACATGTTGATTTTCCTTTAGAATGAGGTCTCTAATATTGAATTTTTACAATTTAAGGTGTTTGTTATAAGCAGATTTGATTCATTCTTAATAGACATGAATATGGGTAAGGACATTTAAGTGACTCATCAAGTAGCTCAAGTTGGGCTAAACAATGCTGATGATAATCATCTTTAGAGATGATATCCTATAAGGATATGTGAAGTAAAGGAATTTGGAATTTGAGAGGTAAGATAACCTCTCCTCCAAACACAAGAAAGAATGGATTAACACCTGTAGGGGTTTAGATGCTAGTATGATATGCCCATAAGGTGAAAGGGATGTGTAAATGCTAATCTTGACTAGATGTATTGACCATTTTAGTGAACATGTTGTTAAGAGTTTTGTTAAAATATTCTCCCCATCTATTTACTATAGGGCAATAGATGATGAGAAAGTTAACTTGATATTGAATGCATCACAAAGACCTTGGACTTGTTTGTTTTAAAAATATTTGCCATTATCGATGATGATTTTATGAGGAACACCAAATTAGTAGATAATGTGATGATTGATGAAGTTGACAATCCTTTCTGCTTTGGTTGAGACTAAAGGAATAGCCTCTACCTATTTGGTGAAATATTTGTTGACCATTTTTTGCCCAACAGGTCAAAAATTGGTGCCCCTCCTTTTCCTACTGTTCTGAGCTAGTATATTTTTTTGATTTGGCATGAGTTTTGCAGTTTCTACAGACTCTGCAAGTGTAGTCTTTCAGATGAGGAACCAGTTTAGAGAGTGCAAATTTTTATAAATCTTCTTCAAAATCTTGTCTAAACAAATTCATAAGGAAAGAGAGCTAAAATGGTTCAAAAAACACTTTTCCTTAAGGTTGGAAGAGTGGTTCAATGACATAATCTTTCCAAGAGTTAGCACCTTTGAACCATTGAACTGGTTCAATGCATTGGTTTAATAATTGTTTGAACTTTTGAACTGATTCAATGAATTGGTTCAATGGTTGGTTCAAAGGAGTGGTTCAACGTAAAAGGTTCAAGCCTCTTGAAGGACAAGTGCCCTTGTGGAGGGCAGAGAACACTTCAAAGCAAAAATCTGAAGGAGCTAGAAAGCAACAAAACTAGGGAAAGCTAGAGCATAAAAAGTGCTAAGTGGCAACCGCAGAAGCTTTGACATGTTTTCTCTAAAAAAATTAGAACACGCCATGTATTCCCTGTAAGGTTTGGTAGAAGCTGATAAGTGTCAAAACCCACCGTCTCTCCCTTTTTGTCCCATGAAAACTATGGTGGGCCCTAATGAACTACTGAAGAGAGTGGAAGCCACCACACATCATTTTCTATAGAACTCTCCAAAGGCATTTAAAGCTTCTATAAATTCAACAGATGCTGCCATGTGTCCTACCTATATTAGTGGCAGAACACGCCATGTGTCACTTATTGGAAATAGTGGAAAACAACCAAGGCAAGTGGGAGAGACACAAATGAATTGTCAAGAAGAGTGAAAAATCAAAGGAATTCAAAGGCTTAAAGGCAGAAGAAGACAAGGTGTAAAAAGAGACAAAGTAGTCCAAGTGGCAAAGAGGAGGCGAGTTATTGCCAGATGGTCACCAAATAATGCAAATAATGAGCAACATAGCCTACTTTCTCTAGTTAGCATTTATGAGGGGACAAACCACAATCATTTTGTAGGAAAATAGTAGTTTGTTTATAGAAAAGAGGCACAGCCATATTTTCACATTAATGTGGAATGCCAAAGTCAAAGTAGGAGTCGACAATCAAATGACTCCCTCTTCCCAAGGCTCACAACGCACATGGGCTAGCTTGAAAAAAGAGTGCCAAAGTCTTTTCCAAAAAGTGCCAAATTCTCTTCCTCTTTCTATATATTGTAAAAATTCTCATTTGAGAAGGATCCACTCTCTTAGCCTTAAGGCAAAACTCTGCCCAAAAATCTCTTGGGCTTGTAAGGCGGAACTTCCAAATTTTACCTTGAAATCAAGACTTAACATTTTTACCTCTATCTAGACTTACATTTTAAAGTATATGTCTATGTTCTTATTTTGTGTTAAGTCATTGTCTTTTATGCTTTTCATAGATTGATTACATCATGTCTAGTGCATTATGAAGTCTCTTTTCTGTAGGTCTACCAAAAGTGTCTATAGTAGGAATATAGGTGCATGTGAATAGGTTGCCTAAGTGTGCCATAGAGCACCTTTGGTAGTTCCTTCCTCCCTGTATCTCTATGGACCCCTGACTCACTGAAACAAAAGAGTTTCCCATGTCAGATGAAGTGTATGGGCATTTCTTCCTGGTGAAAAGTGTATGTTCAAGACTGAGTGGATCAAACTTTTTTGGTGTATCACCTTTTCATTTTTAGGCTTAGGTTCTATCTTTAGCATCTCTCTCTCCATTTTCATCCCCGCCTTTTTCATTTTATTTGTTAGAAGTAAGAGAAACTAAGGCCTAAAAGATACATCAAAGGGATCTAGCCCTTATCTAGAGACTCTCCCCTCTAGCTTCACCAATCCCACAGGTGAGAGGGGAGTTTCCATTGTTGCGTGTGGAAGGGCAGGAGCTAAGCATCCTGCCCTAGGTGTAATCCACTACATCAACAATTTTTGGCATGCCTGATGGGACCAACTAGGACAAGTTGTGTCCAAAGATTTGAAGAATTTTTGGTGTGTTCTTCAACCGACCAGCCTTTGGAGGCTTTTACACAACACCAATGGTGACTCTGAGTTGAATCACTTGGTTAAACAGCCTGGTGCTATCAGAAGTCACATTTTTGTATGTATAATTCCTTTACACAAAATCATGGGCCTTGTGTTCCTTCATATGGTTTTAATCAAGCTCAGGGTTTTCATGCAATCCCCTCAAGTAGCTTTCTTAGTCTTCCTCAACTCTCTCAGGTCACTGATCCTAATGGCAACCTCTTGACTTGGGCAGAAATAGTGAAATCATGGGGTAGGAAAGAGGAGAAGAAAGGTTTTGCTCAAAACCTTGAAAAAAATAAAGCTGCTCCTACCCATGATTCCTATGATCTCTAAGAAAGGCTCTTCTAGGAAGATATAGCTAAGAGAATTGCAAAGCTGGAATCTAGAGAGAGATTCCTCAGCCAATGCGTGATGGATGGTTCAGACCCAATGACACATTCCATGTTTGACCACACCCCACCTACACACCTCCAAGAGAGATATCAGGCCACACCTAATATAGATGAAGTGCTAGCCAAGTGGAAAGAGGAGAATCATTCGATTCTAGCTCTAGGACTACCTCCTCTTCCACATGGTTTTTACACTTCACCCCTTCTCAAGGAGGAACCTATTCTATAGGAGGCCAGTGAGGAGCAAAAGATCCAATCTATAGTTTTCCAGGAGGCTGTCATGAGCGATAATGAAGAAATCATCATCGATGCTCCTTTTGAAGACCTCATCAACAATGGAGAAGACATAAGGCATGCATACATGTAGATGTTCCAGCAATATGCGGAGGAACATAAGCATGGTGAGCTCTCTCCCCTTTTATTTGATGAACTTGCTTGTTGTTTCGATGAGGAGGACTACTATGTCGAGGAGCCTGGGTTGGAAGAGGATTAGGAGAATATCTTTGAACATCTAAAGATCCTGATCTTTGAGGAGGAAAAGGAGAGGTTTGTCTTCCTTGAGGAAAACTTTGAAGAAGAAAGTTTCAAATAGAGAGGTGATGTTCTATGGGATGAGTAATCAGTTTGTGATTCCTTTTCAGACATCACAATAGTCACCCTTCTTCAAGAAGGCCAAGAGGGAGCAGAGAATGAGTTTGACATGGTATTCAATGAATCAGAAGGGAACATGTCAAACCATGATGCATTGTAAGGGGATCATGCACAACAAAGGGCTTATGGTGATGAGCCAATGGCCATAGATTTCTTGGTGAAACACACCAACATGAAGGACCATCATTCAACAAGCTTCCAAAGACAAGAAGAGTACATATATTTCAAAAGTATATTTGAATCTAATCCACTTAGATGTAAGCCAATCTAGGTGATAGGCAAGAGAAGCAGTTCACCAAATCTCCTTTTCATTTAGCCACTTGTCTACCACCATAAGTCTTCTTGTCAGGAAGGGACTTAAGAAGTTTTCCATTTGATCTAGGAGGGAGGCAAACATTCCTGGTTAGCTATATTTAGTAGTTTGCTTTCAGTTTCTTTCCTACTTTCCCTAAGTGCGGCTTGTGCAAGTAGTGTTTTTATCCTTGTGTGTGTTTTTTCCTTTTTGTGTGGGGTAAAGGCTCATGATTGATTCTTGGATATTTTGGGTCTGTTGCTAACTTTTCTTCAAAGTTGCATCTGACTCCATGCCCAATGGACTAAAAGGCAACTGGTCTTTAAGCATAGCAGGCATGCTTCCCTTGGGAGTCACCAATTTGTTGACCATTTTTTGCCCAACAGGACAAAAATCGGCCCCCCTCCTTTTCCTACTATTTTGAGCTAGTATATTTTTTTGATTTGGCATGAGTTTCATAGTTTCTACATACTCTATAGGTGTAGTCTTTCAAATGAGGAACTAGTTTAGAGAGTGCAAATTTTTATAAAGCTCCTTCAAAATCTTGTCTGAAGAAATTCATAAGGAAAGAGAGCTAAAATGGTTCAAAAAACACTTTTCCTTAAGGTTGGAAGAGTGGTTCAATGACATAATCTTTCCAAGAGTTAGTACCTTTGAACTTTTGAACCATTGAACCGGTTTAATGTGTTGGTTTAACAATTGTTTAAACTTTTGAACCGATTCAATGGATTGGTTCAATGGTTGGTTTAAAGGAGCGGTTCAACGTAAAAGGTTCAAGCCTCTTGAAGGACAAGTGCCCTTGTGGAGGGCAAAGAACACTTCAAAGTAGAAAGCTGAAGGAGCTAGAAAGTGACAAAACTAGGGAAAGCTAGAGCACAAAAAGCACCAAGTGGCAATTGTGAAATCTTTGACATGTTTTCTCTAAAAAAAGTGGAACATGCCACGTATTCCCTGCAAGGCTTAGTGGAAGCTGACAAGTGTCAACACCTGCCATCTCTCCCTTTTTGTCTCACAAAAACTGTAGTGGGCCCCCACAAACTATTGAAGAGAGTGAAAGCTACCACGTGTCATTTTCCATAGAACTCTCTAAAGGTGTTTGAAGCTTCCATGAATTCAATGGATGCTGCTACATGTCCTACCTATTTTAGTGGTAGAACACGTGATGTGTCACTTGTTGGAATCAACAAAAAATAGCCAAGGCAAGCAAGAGACATGAATGAATTGTCAAGAAGAGCATGAACCTGAAGGAATTAAAAGGCTTAAAGGCAGAAGAAGACAAGGTGTAGAAAGAGACAAAGCAGTCCAAGTGGCAAAGAGGAGGTGAGTTATTGCCAGATGGTCACCAAATAGTGTAAACAGTGAGCAACGTGGCTTGCTTTCTCTAGTTGGCATTTATGAGGGGACACTATAGTCAGTTTATAGGAAAATAATAGTTTGTTTGTAGAAAAGAGGTGCGGTCATGTTTTCACATTAATGTGGAATGCCAAAGTCAAAGCAAGAGTCAATAATCAAACGGCTCCCTCTTCCCAAGGTTTAGAGTGCACATGGGCTAGCTTGTAAAAAGAGTGCCAAAGTCTTTCCCAAAAAGTGCCAAGTTCTCTTCCTCTTTCTATATATTGTAAAAATTCTCATTTGAGAAGGATCCACTCTCTTAGCCTTAAGGAAAAACTCTACCCAAAAATCTCTCGATCTTGTAAGGCAGAGCTGCCAGATTTTACCTTGAATCAGGACTTAGCATTTTTACCTCTATTTGGACTTGCACTTTAAAGTATATGTCTATGTTCTTATTTTGTGTTAAGTCATTGTCTTTCATGCTTTTCATAGATTGATTACAACATGTCTAGTGCATTATGAAGTCTCTTTTCTACATGTTTTCCAGAAGTGTCTACAGTAGGAATATAGGCGCATGTGAATAGGTTGCCTAAGTGTGTCGCAGAGCACCTTTGGTAGTTCCTTCTTCCCTGTATCTCTACAGACCCCTGACTCACTAAAATAGAAGAGTTTCCCACATCAAATGAAGTGTATGGGTGTTTCTTCCTGGTGAAAAGTGTATGTTCGGGCTTGAGTGGATCAAACTTTTCTGGTGTATCACCTTTTCATTTTTAGGCTTAGGTTCTATTTTCAGCATATCTCTCTCCTTTTTCATCCCCCCCTTTTCCATTTTATTTGTTAGCAGTAGGAGAAACCAGGGCCTAAAAGATACATCAGAGGGAGCTAGCCCTTATCTAGAGACTCTCCCCTCCAACTTCGCCGGTCCCACAGGTGAGAGGGGAGTTTCCATTATTGCTTGTGGAAGGGCAGGAGCTAGGCGTCCTGCCCTGGGTGCAATCCACTGCATCAACAATATTTAGTCACAATGATAATAGAATAGTGTAACTATGAAGAATGGGGGTTAATATCACCAATAAGGTCCAGACCCCATTATGAGAAGGGCCAAAAATTAGTGGATACATGAAGACCATGACATGGTGCATGACATAGTTGGCATGTTATTGATACTTAACACACTTTTTCACATAATCATAATAATTTTAGTTAAGGGTAGGCAAATAATAGCCAAGGTGAAGGATGCACTTAGCCATAATGAAGCCACTAAAGTGTCCCCCATAGATCTCATCATGTGTTTCCTTTATATCATGAGAGGCTTCATGACTGCATAGGCAATAAAAGAGGAGACCATCAAAGCTACATTTATAAAGAATTCCCCCTAGTGGGGTATATCATGAGGTACTCTAGATAAATGCTCTTCAATATTTCCTAGAAAGACCAGAAAGAATGATGGTAAGGTTAAGATAGTCAAAGGTCTACTGATACCAAAGATCAAGTTGGGTCTCTTCCACATTGAAGATGGTGAGAGAATCTATTTTTAAATAAGAGGGATAGGTAAGTCCATGGATAATGACATATAGCTTAGATTCAGAGGGTGAAAATGGGATCTAAGAGGTGAGGGCAGCCATGGTGTCAGTAAACTTATTGGTAGATTATGGAGTGGATTGGATATGGTAATGTTCAAATACTACTAAGAGTTCATCAACTAGTTGTTTATACTATTGCAAAACATCATTCTTGCATTGGTAAGAGCCATTTATTTGATTAACCACAAGTTGAGAGTCACCAAAGATGTTGATTATTTTGACTCCCAAGGATAACATAGTTTGAAGGCCTATCATTAGGGCTTCGTACTTATCCATATTATTGGTACATTCAAAATGTAACTTAAAGGATAAAGGGAGAGGTTCACCATGAAGGGGAATAAAAATGATGTTAGCTCCCCAACCATGTTGACACTTTGATCCATCAAAGAACATAGTCACTTAATAAGTGAAGTCAGCCTAAGAGAGGGTCATGATGGACTCATTAAGAAACTCAAGAGGAGGAGGTTGATTATTTGCTAATGGTACATCAAATAATTGGTCAATAATGACTTTAATTTACCTCTATTGAATAAACTCAAGGTCAAACTCTACTAAAAGCCTAAGCCACTTGGCCATACATTGATTTTGGTATGGCTTAGAGTGCATGTACTTGAGTGGGTCCATATTTATTATGACATAACTCTTCTGGTTAAGAAAGTAATGTCATAGTTTGGTGGCCATGAAAACTAAAGCTAAGTAAATTTTGTCAGTATAGGTGTACCGAGTCTTGTACTTGACAAACATGTGACTAAAGTAGTAGATGGCTTGATTTTTATGTTATTCATCTTGATGAGCAAGCATTTCCCCTAAGGAGTGGTTAGTGGTAGAGATATAAAGGTAGAAGGGTTGATCATTTTTAGGAGGGGTAAGGATAGGTGGTGATAGAAGGTACCTTTTAAGTTAATCAAAGGCCTTTTGATAGTCATCATTCCACTTGAAAGACACATCCTTATTTAGAAGGTGATGGAAGGGTTGACATCAATCTGAGATCTGAGAGATAAATCGATGAATGGATTAAAGTTTTCCTTATAAACTATAGAGTTGCTTGAGGTTGATTGGAGGAAGCATGTCTAGGATTGCTTTGATTTTGGCTTGATCAACTTCAATTCCATGAAGGGAGATAATAAAGCCAAGGAGCTTTGCTGATAAGACCCCAAAAATGCACTTCTTAGGGTTAAGACATACATGGTAATGGATGAGTCACTCAAAGATAATCTTGAGAATGACTAAATGATCCTTATGATATTTGGATTTACCAAGAAGGTCACCCACATAGTCCTCTACAATCTTGTGGATAAGGTCATGGAAGATGTAGGTCATAACATGTTGAACTAGTGTTATTTAGTCCAAAAGGAATGACCCTATAATAAAAGGTTCCCCATGGTGTGATAAAGGCAAATTTGTGTTGATGTTTGAGGGTGATTAGGATCTGATTGTAGCCCAAGAATTTATCCATTAGAGACAACATCTCATGGTCGACTATAAGATCAACTAGCTAGTCGATCTTTGGTAGAGGAAAGTCATTTTTTAGTCAAACAAGGTTGAGATTATGAAAGTAATAATAAATGCATAGTCCCCATATGGCTTTGGTGATAAGCACAATGTTTAAGACCCATTAGGGATAATTAATGGGTTGAATAAAATTAATAGATAGGAGATGTTGAAGCTCTTCTTTGATGATAAAGGCTATGTGAGGGTGTATTCATAAGAGTTTTTCTTGATGAGTTTATCAACATGGTTGGTGACTATGTTATGGGTAGTGATGGAGGGGTCAATTCTTGGTATGTCATTATAAGACTAGGTAAATGCTATGCTACAGTCTTGTAGGAAGGAGGGGAAGTCCTGAAGCTCTTTAGAATTTAGTGATTGTCCAATTTTGAAAATGTGGGGGTTATTTGGAGTGCCCAAGTTGATATCCATGTTGGATTCATTTTACATGGTCAAAGTATCAGGAGGAAGAGATTTGTGGATGGGAGAATCTGGTGCACCAAGGTAGGTGAGAATATAATAATCATCCTAACACTAAATGGTATTAATTGCAGGAGAGTCATCTCCTATCATCTTAGGATGTGTCATAGGGATGGTTATAGTCACCCCTTCCTTTTGATAAGTTAGGGGGCTAAGGCTGATCATGTTGTTGAAAAAGAAAAGGTAGGTGGGATGATGTCCTTATCCTCTCACTTAGGTGGAGAAGAGGTGGGTGAGGAAAGGATGACTTCCTTAATAGTGGGGGTGGTAGGTACTTTGGTTATCTTTGTGGGTAGAATGAAGCTAAGGCCATGTTTCTCATGAGGCTTTCTAGTCTTAATTGGAGTTAACTCATGTGGGTCATGCTCATATCACCCAAGACCAAATCCCTTCAAAGCACACCTATGGAGATATGTCTAGGTAAACTTAGGTTTGTCCAAGTAGGATAAACCAAATGTGAATGATCGAGGTGAAAAGGAGGTGGCCAAAGTGTCAAGAGGTTTATCAAGTCCCCCATAGATGAAATGGGTTTGATAGTTTAAAGATCTAAGGGGAATAATGGTGTTGATATTGGGATCATACTCAGGTTGGTTGTTAAGTTTCCCATACTCATGGGGAGTAGGGAAGGCATAAAGGGTCAAGAGGTGATCTTCCCCAAGTGAAAGATGCTGAAATGTTGATTCCAAGTGGTCTATGGTAGGGATTTGGTTTGAAGGGATTGATGAGCTAGTAGATGCCTCATTGGTAGAAAAAGGTATGACTTCATTTATTGTGGTTGAGGTCTTGTCTTTGGTTGATGAGGGTGTGCTAAATGGAGGTAGAAGGATGTCATTGGGTCGATAAGTCATTTTACAACATGAAAAGAGACTTGGGTTAGCTTGTATATAAACAACCTAACTTTCATGCTCAAATTTGATGTAATAATGAAGGGTATAGGGTATAAAACTAGGTCATCCTAGCAAAACATTATACTTGAATTCTCCTTCCATTACATAGAAGAGTTCTAGGAGTGTGTGAGGTCTTAAGTAAATGTGAAGGATAATAATTACCATAGTAGTGGCCATGGTATCATTGAAGGACCAAAGAATGACTGAGGTTTTGGACATGACATTATTTGGTAGTTGAAGTTGATCATAAGTATGGGAGGAGATGATGGTAATGATGGATCCCCCATCAATCATGACCCATTTGATGTGGGTTTGGTTGATGTAGGTAGTGATGAAAAGAGGGGGATCTAGGTCATCAAGATGGATATAAGGTATTTTTGAATCCTTGAAGGTGATAAGATTGGAAATTTGGAGAGCACCAATAAAGGTGGCCATAGGTTGAGGGTATTTAGGTTGGACCTCTATTGATTGAAATGCCTCCATCATCACTTGGTGATGATGAGGTGAGGTGGAAATCAATTCATATAGGCTCATATTTGCTAGGCTTTGGTGAAGTTGCTTGAGAACCACCCTCCTAATTGATTTAGAGGGGTTAGATTGAGAGGTACCCAAGATAGATACCTTGGGTTTGGTTGAAGGTGAAGGTGCTTGAAATTAATTTTTTTGGGATGTGGAAGATAGGTATGTCCATGGGATGGACACCTTAGCCTTCCCCTTATCTTTTTACTAAGCATGTGATCGGGTGACCACATGGATAGTATGGATAGAGGGAAGAGTTGGGGTAGGAGATTGGTTTGGTTCCCCATCACTCTAAGGTGAGCATGGGGGAGTAGGTAGGTAATGGATAGTGGTTTTTGTTTATTGGATTGGTAGTGGGCTCATGGAAGGTTCATCTGATAATAGATCATCTTCATCATAGACTTGATGGATTATGGTTTGGAGAGCTTTATAGTTCTCTGTGTCATGCCCGGGTGTCCTATGATAGGATCACACTTAGAGGTCATTATAATAGATTAGTTTTAGACCTAGAGGGTCAAATGGTCTAATAGGAGGCAAGGTCAAGCAAGAGGTTTGCAGTAACCTTTGGAAAATAATTGAGTAAGACTTAGCTAAAGGTGGAGAGGGTTTAGAGGTTCTGGCCATGGTTGGTGAGATAGAAGTATTTTTAAAAATAGGTTTAGTGGTAGAGGTCTTAGGTAAGGTGGTGTTATTAATTGATTATTTTGTCTTAGATAATCTATTTGATAACTTTGAGGTAGGAAATGTCAAGGTAGCTAGGTTGGTTATTTATGGCTTGGTGTAAATGGGTGTGTCAGAGAGAAAGAGTGATGGCATAATCAAGAGTGGTGGTTGGGTTTTGGTTAAGATAGTTAGCTTCATAATCAAAGTAGAGGGATGAGGCCCCAAAATAGAGGGAAAGGTTGAGGAAGGTATAAGTTTGGCCTTTTGGCCTTTTGGTGGCTTTGCCTCCTTAGTTGATTTGGTTTGGTGTTTAGTTGGTGGGTTTAGTGAGGTTAGCTATAGTTTCAAGGATGGGTGATTAAGGCTCTATGTAAGGAAGATGCCAAGGTTTTTAGTTGGTTTGGTTGAAGTGATATAGGATAATTTGGTTATTTAATATTTGGTTGTTTTGGATGGTTAATAAATGGTTGGGTTGGTAGAATTTTTTATTAGTTTGGTTGATACAATAGCGGGTTGGATGATAGAAGTGGTAGGTTGGTCCATCAAAGAGGTGGTTTGAGGTTCCTATTTGGTGATGTAAGGGAGCCCCAAATTTTTCCAAAAGGTGGCTAGATCCATGTCAGGTTTGGAGACAAACTCCAATCTCTAAACTAGTCTAGAGAATGGTTTATAGACTGATGTTGTTCCCTAGGCAGTGGAATTTAATGATAAACCCATAGGTTGAAAAAGGGGAATGGTGACTTTGTAATTTTCCTCAATCAAAGGATGAAAGGTTTGGATGGGTAGTTCTTCTATGGGAGGTGCAAATATGGTGGTTTCTTTCTTGGGAATAATTTCCAAAGGAGAAGTGGGGGTTGAGGGAGGAGGTGAAATGGTGATGGTTGCTTGATTTGGTATGTTAGTTGAATGAGGGGTTGATGAATCCACTACCTCAATAAGTAAATGAGGAAAAAATGTTACTTACATGGTTTGGGTCTCCAAAGGAAGAGAAGGTAATTTTGCTATCTCAATAAGATGAGAGGGTGAAGAACAAGTAGCTTGGGTGGATTAGTGAGGGTTTAGACAACATTGTTGAAGGTATTACACCTACTAACATCATGTCTAACTACTTGATGGAAAGCACATAGGTCATTATAATTATACCAACTAGGTGTAGGATGAGAAGAAACAAATTATTAAGGGGGTCTTATAGGAGGAAGCTATATGATATTAGCTTTCAAAAACTTATCTAGAATTGAAGCATAAGATTCCCCAAGTAGAGTAAGTTGCTTTTGATTGTTTTGGTTTTGAATTTTCATGTTTTATTTTGAGGAGTTAGAAGAGTTTGGTTGATTGATAGATGGCATAAGAGTGGACTTAAGGAAAACCACATTCATATTTCCCTTTATTTGGCATTGGTATTGGTTTGGTTGTTTGGTTTAGAGGAAGAGGCCTCATTAGATTTATAGGTAGAGTTTTTGTTTTTCAACTTTAACTTTCCTTCATTGATGGCTCTATTTTCTAGCTTAAACACCATGATAAAATCTTCATCAAAGGTTATAAATCTTTGTACATGCAATGTAGAAGATATGTGCTTGACACATGCCCAAGAAAAATGTTCTATTAGTTTGGGTTGGGGTAAAGAGAAGGAAAGTTGATTGATTAGGCTCCTCCAATGGGATACAAAATCAGTAATAGATTCATCATCAAACTATTAGATAGAATAAAGGCTAGTGATGGAAACTTTCTTGGAGATGTTTATCAAAAAGTGATCTAAGAAAGTTTGGGATAGCTAGGTGAAGGAGAAGAGAGAGTGTTTTGTGATGGCACTATACCAATCTAGTGCCAGCCTAGATAGGAACATAGGGAAGGTACAAATAAGGAGAGCATCATCATAGGAAATCAAATAAAATGAATGCCTAAATGCCTTAAGGTGCTTTTGGGGGTCCTCCTTGCTCTAAAACTTAGTAAATTTTGAGATTTCCCACTAAGGAGGATATGGTCTAATAGGGACAAATGGGTTCATTACAATTACGGTCATATGATAAGATGTTGTAAGCACCAGAGATGGATGACTCTAAAGTAGTCATTTTATCCACTAGAATTTTCATCAGATCCATTTGGGGTTATACACCTAAAATGTTGTAAGGTGCATATTGTTGTTATGGTTGGGTGACATATTGATAATTGGTAGGATGTTGAGAAGCTACCACATATTGATATGTGGCCACAGGTGGTTGGGTGGATGTCATGTGGGGGTAGGTGGATGTAGGTGGTTGGGTAGTGGGTTGAGGCACATGACCTTGGGAGTTAGGGATGTAACCTAGGTTGGGTGTGATGGGCACCTATTGAGAGGTTAAGGTAGGTTGGGTAGGAGCTGTAGTTGGGTTTGTAACTAAAGGAAAGGTGGTGACCTTTGTACTGATCATTGGTAAAGTAGAAGGTATAGACACCACAAGATTTTGAAGTGTAATAGTGAATAATGGATTGGGGGTAGCCAAAGGAAGGTTGGCAATGCAAATAATAGGCACCCACATGGTGAGGGGAGTATATGTGGTTAATGGTTGGGTTACTCCTAGGGTAGAGGAGTTATTGGTGGGGGTGGAAGACATAAGGGTATTAGTAGGTTGGTTTTCCATAGTAGTAGCAAAGGAATTATTGGTAGATGAAGATGCTTGGGTAGTGAATGGTTGGGTAGTGATTGTGGCAATAGAAGTGTTCCCCATAAGGTGGGAAGGCATGTCATAAGGTGGGTCCATAGGTAGAACTAAAATAGGGGTATGGTGAGGCATGGTGCTGAGATAATGCTGAAGGACCATCTGATTATTATCTAAGAAGGTGGAAAAATATGTATTACCTCCCATGAACCATTATGCATGATAAGTAACATTGATTTTGAAGGATAACTTTGAAAATAGTATTTTAAACCTTACATCATCCTCTCACACACTTTCAATAAGTTCTTACTTGATGTCTTTTAACATGATTATGATTTGTTGTTCAGATTCTAGAATGTAAAAATCCTAAAGAAATGCCATTTTAAGTTGATTATAGTGGCTGATAGCTTGTTGAGGGTCAAAATTTCTATACCATTTATGCACAAGCTCTAAAAGTGTAGTTATAAATTGTGTGGATTTACTCTTAGAAGAGGTGATACCTCATGCCCTCCAAATAAGTTCACATTTATGGATGAGCTTAGTTGTATTTTCCATGCCTTGATATTCTGGTAAGTGTAGCATCATTTCATAATATACCATTTTTGGTTGAGGTGCTTGAATTGGTGGTTGTTGAGAACCTCCAACCCCTGTCCCTTAAGGGGGAAGTCCACTACCTCCTCCTATGTTACCACCTAGTCCACCTCCAATTCCTCCAATAATAACACTTGTGATATGGGGCATGGTAGCTAGGTCATTAACTAAATTTAGGCCTATACTCTGTCCACTTTGAAGGCTAGGTACTCCAAACATCCCTAATTATGCGATGAAATTCCCTTGAATATGGAAGGAAAGTATTAAGTCTATATGTGTGTCAAATGGCTTAGTTCCAATATCCCTTACTGGTTCAGTCTTTGATTCCACACTATCCATGTCCTAATTATGTATGTATACTTTCTCTAATTCAAGAACATGAGCACATACTGTGGTTAGGGAGCCTGGTTGGTTCAAACTTTGTTCTTTGATTCCTTCCATCTAGTTAGTTTTTACTTTGTATGATATCAATGGCATAAGGTATGGTTAAATAGTGATGGTGTCCTTTTTGTGTGTCTCCACTTCCCTACAGATCCTAACAACACTCCTTGAGTTTTCTCAATCCCTTCCTATGTTGCTAACTCCTATAATCAAATAAAGAGAAGACAAGAAATAATGAAGGAAATCAAACACACACTAAAAATTACATTAAGTCCTAAAGATCCTTTTTGTCTTATTTTAATGAATTTCTATTTATTATTGGAAATAAGGAAAATAAGAAACTAGGTACGAGTATGTTTGAAAAATTTGATTGATTATGCATGATTTGAAATCAGAAGACTATAAAGAACTCTTCTTTAGATTGGGAGGATGACTTGTAAATAAGAAAGCACTAAATTAATCTTGTTTGTTAGATAGATAGTTGAGTGGATTGCCTAGAAATAGCTAGATCTTGGAAGTGAGAGATTCTTTAGGGGCTATTAATCCACATGTTTTAAACAATTGCGTTCACAAACAGAATAGGAAAGTACTTGCATCAATGAATCAAAAGGTACTAAAATTGAATACAAGAGTGCTTACTAAGAAATATTCTAAAAATGATTCAATTAGTGACAACCTAATTAATAGGTTGGGGTATGCTTCAAAAAATTAGATAGGGGTTTGTGAATAGGTAGGAACATGGAGAATTAGGTTTGATTGGGTGTAGGTAGGTGAAAACAACTTACTAGTTTTTACTACCACAGTGACCCTCAGTGGTTGGGCTGACTATCAATAATTAATGTGACTGTTAGTAGTTAAGATGATCATTGATGGTTAGACAAAACATTATTAGTTGAGTTAATAACTGATGGTTACTATGTAAGGAGTTGGGTTGGTAAAAAGGCTAATTGGCAAGATCCAAAAGATGGATTTTGAAAGATGGATAAGGTCTAGGATGATTATGATATAGAAATAAAGTAGGTGAATGTTGAGAAGTAAGTACTTGTCTTACTAGAAGTTAATTGGGTGATGGCTGAGGTAATTGACATATTGGTGGAATCTAGCTTGATTTTGATAGAGTAATGGTACTTGAAGGCTTGGTGGAGAGGTGATGGTAAATTGATTCTCTGATATGACTACTAGATTGATGGTGGTGATTGACCTACAAAAAAGAAACTCCTAGATGCACAAAATGTCTTGATTATAATTATAGATGGATTTCATCTCTCAACTCCTCTCTTATTATAGGCATAAGAAAGAGGTGGAAGTGAAGGTTTAATTGGGTTGTTTAATTATAAATTATCCATGCAAAGGCTCTTAACAAGATTCAAAAAACTTATATTTAGAAAATCAAAATGAGTGATTAGCATAATTTTGGTTAAGGAGGTACACCTTGACCATCTATGGTCAGGGTGATTGTCAGTGGTCAACTTGACCATTGGTAGTCAAGTGCTAAAGGGTAAAAAGGGATAAAAAGCTAGGTTGAGCCAGCTGAGCCAAACTAACTTTGGGTTAGCTCCATCAAAGGTAAAATGGTTAAATGGTCCCAAGGGGGTCCTAAGGTGGTCCAAGGGGTGTTTTGACATTTGAAATCACATTGCATAGATTTTTGGTGTCTACATTTTCCCCCTTTTTGTTATGTAGCTTGGAATCAACTAGCTTCAAAATAAAAACTGATTGCTAGGTCAAAGGTCTGGTTAATTACCTTGAGTATGGGAGGAGATGTTCCCCCTCAAAGCAATAAATGATGAGGTAAAAAAAATAGGGTGTGGGTTTGATAAGCATTATTTGGTGAGTTACGAGGTGGGTGATAAGAGGGTTGGGCATTTGAAACACAAACATGCACACAAAATGTGATGATCAAGATCATGCAAAGACTAGGTTACCATAGTTAAATCAATAAAGGTCAGTTCTAAAAAGACAAGTGAATAGTGTACCATATGACTACATTTAGGCATGGTAGTTGGGTACACTTGTTAGTCTCCTTGATAGGGTTAGTGTTTCCAATGGGTATCCAAGGTAAGAAGTGCTCCCATGGAAAACACAAATAGGTCAAGCATCATGGGTATCCAAGGTAGGAAGTGATCCCAAAAGACATAAGTGGTGGTAGGTAAGTGTGAGGTAGCATAGATTTAAATGCGTCAATATGGAAACTTTGTCACTACAGTCAAGGGACTAGGCAAAAAAGTGTCACAAAAAATGCATTAGTTGGGCTAAAAATGGCTAATGATGAAGTGATGAGGTGGTCAGGGTGGTTAGAGAAGGTAATCTCCATGGGTGGGTAAAACTAGTTGGGTTTTGCTAAGAGGGGATTTACTAAGGTGGAAGAAAGAAAATAAGGCACCTGACCATCGATGGTCAGGGTCCCCAAGGGTGACCATCAATGGTCAACCTGACCATTGATGATCAAGGTGGAAACCTTAGAAACCTACCATGTAAAAGTGAAAATTAATTACACTTTACTCATTATGTTTTTATCTTGATATTGAATTTGAGATC
Source organism: Torreya grandis (assembly GCA_037957365.1). Classification (NCBI taxonomy): domain Eukaryota; kingdom Viridiplantae; phylum Streptophyta; class Pinopsida; order Cupressales; family Taxaceae; genus Torreya; species Torreya grandis. The sequence continues at coordinate 5,808,780 of JARHVA010000249.1, forward strand.
TAGGTTTTTGGCATGTTGTGGTGGAGGAATTTTTTCAGGGTGATAGTTGAGGTGAAGGTTTGTCATTGAATTGAGGTGGATAGTGTTGACTAGCTAGGATGCAGGGAACACATGGGCATGAATGAGGATGGGTGGGTCTACGTCTGACTACATGATGGAGGTCAAAAAATGAGGTAGGGGGTGTAATATTTTTGATAATTTATAATTATTTTGAGGAATTTTCTTATGTTAGGATGTCAGGTTAAAATTGTTTGAGTTGGGTTTGTTGTGCCCTAGGTAAGGTTTATGTTAGTTATGGATAAATGTGCAAGTAGAGTTGGGAATTGATTAGGTGGGTAACTGTGTTGGGATGGGTAGAGGGTTGAGGTGAGATAAGTAGGTTAATTAGATACCATTTAGGTAGGTAGGTCTTGGGCATTTTGATTTTGGAATGCCCATAGTGACTGTTGATGATCATGTTTGACTGTCGATGGTTGATACCCTAGAAAAATGGGTGCTTGACTGTCAGTGGTCATCATGACCATCGATGATCAGGTAAGGCAAAGAGGTGTTTGCTAATTTTTTAAAAGGTTAGGGCACATGGAAAGTTACACATTAGGCACATATTAATAATGGAGGTCCCAAAAGGTAAGTTTAATGGGTAATGGGTAGGTAGGTTGGTGGGGTATGGAAATAGGTTAGTTGCTATAGGGTAGGCATAATTGGTGTAAGTGACTAAGTCATGTTTTTGACTTGGTATAGGCTAGGGAGTAGATATAGATGCACAATTATGTGCCACATATCTTTGTCAAGATATAATAAGGGATGCATCTAATCGATTAGGCTCACATAGATGAGGTGGGTTTAGGAGTGATGAGGCACTATCAACACATGATTTGAGATGTATCTATGGTCATAGCACTCATCAAGAGATGGGATCCCACTATGAACACCTTATTACTTTCATCTGGTGAGATGACCATCCTTCTTGAAGATGTACATAAGATCACCCAACTTTCACTATGTGGTGATCTGATCTACCATATCGAATGTGAGGAGTGAGATGATCACATCAAGCTCTTTTATGGAGATGAGAGTGATTAGGTTAGATGGAATGATGGAGGATTTAGATACAATGATTTATATCAAAGGGCTCTAGCTAAGAAGAGACCCATGAACATGCTTATAATTACTATGACTTGCTTTGGGCTTCTTGACTCGAGCAGTGGGAGATGTACCTATTTACTACTAGGGTTTTGGTAGAGCTACTGCTAGGTTAGATGATATTTGGTTAGGTTCTTATCTTACTTGTACAAATATACAAAGAGCTATGGGGGTTTAGGCCCATAGGAGATATGGCATCAGTGTCAACTTGGTCCTATATTGTTGGGCTTATGAGCATATTTGAGTGCTAAGACTAATAGGATTATCATGGGTTGATTAAACATAGATTGACTTCCCCATTAGCTTCATGTGATGAAGGGGTGATTTTTCTATATTAGGTTCATGAGGTAGCACTCATGATATGGAGTGGTTTAGGGGTGCACTAGTGGTCAGAGACATTACTTGGAGGCCATACATCTAGTTTCTGGTATGGCTAGGTTAGAGGAGGCAAACACTCTCCCTCTAGAGCTATAGATGGATATTAGATAGGTGAGAAAAATAGGTGGTGCTAATTCTATTTGATATGGTACACTAAAAATTTATCTTGGTATAGGGTATCCCAGGCCCATTCCCTAAGTATAGGAGAGAGGATTTAGAGATCCTATTACCAGTGCCATAACCTATTCTTATAGTGCTAAATGGTGCATATGAGGAGCTACCAGTTAGGGATTTGATAGATGATGCTAGGTTTTTAGAAAGGTATATGGCATGGTACCAACCCATATACGTAGTTAAATATATTGGTGGAGACAATGGGGGTGTGAGACCAATAGTTGTGGATCCAACTAGCCATGATGGATAAGCAAGGGTGGCATTAGCTGCTACATAGGGATATGTATAGTTAATATAAGGATAGTTGGCCACTCTATAGGGATATATTGTCACATTTTAGGGTAAGGTTGTGACCTTACATGGTTATCTCACTACTATCATAAGTGAGAAGGATCAGGCCAGGACCTCTCTAGGCTTGGTAACTCAGGAGAGGGAATCTATAAGATAGAGAGGAGGAGGAATAGTAGTAAGATAGGTAGTGCCACCTGGCTTTACCCCTACAACATGATACCTAGATAAAATGGAGGACCTATAGTGCTATGAGGCTATTATTTTGGCATAATGTCCAAATGAGATTTGATGGGGTGAGTATAAGGCCAACTTGATAGGTGGAGCCAATTTAGTGACATCAAGGTAGTGAGCAGTGTCTATTTTTAGTCAAATAGGGATAGGTGGTGGATCAATAGGCACAAAAAGTAGATAGATACCAGGATCTAGTGATGCTCTAGGAGGTAATGGTGCCCCTAGGGTATAAACATAACTAGATATGTGACTATTATATATCATTTTGATTTTAACCTACGAGTCAATGCGGTGAGATGTACATTTTTTGAGAGAGAGTCTTGTTTATCTACATGTACACTTTATTATGCTATTTGACTCATGAGATTACATATATGATAATTTATTTATGCTCATGTTCATGGTGTATTATTTATGGTTTGATGTTGATGTTTAATGCTTATGATGTGATGTTTGATATGTTATTGGTGTTTATTACTTATGGATGTTAGATGCTGACATAGACTTAGCTAGGCATGAAATTATTTTAGATTTATGGTTATGATTATCACATGCTAAATATTAATGTATATATATTAAATTAGTGGACTCTAGACATGTGGTGGAAAATGGTTGATTGCTTAAATTTCTCATGGATGATATGGTTTTATCTTGCTTGTTATGGTTATGCTTGTTGTGAATGTTTATGAAAAGAGACATGGACTAGTTTAATTAACAACACTAGAGGGGAGACTAAAGAATATAATCAAAAGATAATCATCAACATGAAAATATCAATGAGTAATGATAGGATAAGAAGAGGACATGATGCTTTTTCATTGACAAAGACAAAAACAAAACCTGAAGTTGGATTTTTACTTAATGAACATAAACCCCTTGAATGCGTAACATTAACATTCATTAGTTGGTAAAAAAAAGGTGTCTTGACCACATAATGTCAAGTAAGCTCAAGAATCCATTTCATATAGTGTAAAGGGGAGGTGGGTGAACATGAAACCTTCTTGTGAGACTAGTGTACCTCTTTTATAGGTATCCAAAGAAATTGGGTAAATAAGCCTATACCAAAGTATGTAGATTGATTGATGTGGGAAGTCTACTTGTGAGAGTGGATTGCAACTTTCAAAATTAGCTTGATTTTGCTATGGGTCTTTTGTTGATTGTTATATATGGGAAGCTAATCGATGTGGGAAGCTTCTAAGAAATTGCTATGCTTTTGACAAATGCTTACTCATCCATCCTTCGAGGGAGTGGTCTAAGTTTATGTGCTTTGTTTAATTCTTTTGATAGCTATCCTTCGAGGGAGCAGTCCACCTTTCATTGTGGAAATTTCAAAGAGGTTTTCAATAGCTATCCTTCAAGGGAGCAGTCTATGAATGTTAGGAATGACCCATGATTTCTAGTGATAGGAATTTTGTTATTTTTATTTTATTTTTATTGACATATATTTACTAAGGCTGGCTTAGTGGTTCACCTGTATGACGGCAAAAACTAAAAGCATAAGAAGGTTGATTAGGTGTGAAGGGGTTTAGGTGACAATGATCATGGGAATCCATCCTGTGAAGGTGTGGAAAGTACCATGAGAACCATGACATGGGTAGAGCTATGATACCCATTATTTAAGATAAGGATATGTTGGTGATACTTAATCACATGATTCTTTCTTAATTAGTTGTCCCTAAAATAGGGAGATGGAATGTGGGTGGATAGAAGGGGATGAGATTAAGTTAGAAAAAAGGTGAGCATGATCCTTTTAAATAAAAGAATGGATGAAGATGTGAAAGCTTTGAGGGGCTCAAGCTCTAGGTGGCCTTTGAGAGAAGATAACTGGTAAGCTCTTGATCCATACTTATGGGTTATGATATAAGGTCCAAGCCAATTGAAAATGAACTTACCCTATTTGCTCTTCTCCATATTAGTGACATGTTGATTTTACTGCAAGATGAGGTTTTTGATATTGAATTCCCACACATTGAGGTGTTTATTATAAGCACATTTGACGTGCTCTTGATAGACATGGAGGTGGGTGAGGGTTGCTAGATGATGCTCATTGAATCACTCTGCAAATAATTCTAATGATAATCACTCTAAAAAATAATATCTCTCAAAGATATGTGAAGAAAGGGGATTTGGACTTCAAGATTCAAGACAACCTCTACTCCAAATACAAGAGAAAATGGGGTAGCACTTGTAGGGATTCTAATATTAGTATGATATGCCCATAAGGTGAAGGGGATGTGTAAGTGATAGTCCTGACCTGATGTATTGGCCATTTTAGTTAGCATGTTATTAAGAGTTTTATTAGAGGCTTCTACCTATCCATTAACTTAAGGGTGATAGGGTGAGGAGAAACTTAAATTAATGTTGAATGCATCACATAGACCCTATACTTGCTTATTCTTAAAGGATTCACCTTTGTCGATGATAATTTTATGAGGAGAACCAAAGTGGTAGATGATATGATGGTTGATAAAGTTGATGATCTTTTCTACTTTGGTTGAGGCTAGAGGAATAGACTCTATCCATTTGGTAAAATAATTGATCTTGATAATGATAGAATGGTGTCACTATGAGGAATGAGGGTTGATTTCACCAATAAGGTCTAGACCCCATTGTGAGAAGGGATAGAAATTGGTGGATACTTGAAGGCTATGACTAGGTGTGTGATGCAAATTGGCATGTTATTAACACTTAACACACTTTTTCACATAATCAAAACAATCCTAGTTAAGGGTAGGCTAGTGATAGCTGAGATAGAGGATGAACTTATCTAAAACAAGGCCACTAAAGTGACCCCCATAGATACCATTGTGCATTTCCTTAATAGTGTGAGAGGCTTCGTGACTATATAAGAAATAGAAGAGGAGGCCATCAAAGATAAATTTATAAATAATTCCTCCCATAATGATATAGAAAGAGGTACTCTAAATAAACACTCTTTAAGCATTCTTAGAGAGGCCAAAAGGAACTATGCCAAAGTGAAGATAGTCAAAGGTTTGGTGATACCAAAGGTTAGGTTGTGTCACCTCCACATTGAAAATGGTGGGAGAATCTAGTTTGACATAGAATGGTTGGGTAAATATATGGATAATGATAGATAACTTAGAATTCAAGGGTGCAGATGGTATCTACAAGGTAAGGGATGCCATGTTGTTGGCAATATTGTTGGTAGATTATGGGGTTGACTGGATATGGTAGTGCTCAAATGATGTTAAGAGATTATCACCTAGTTGCTTGTACTATTGTAGAACATCATTTTTACACTAATAGGAGTAATTTATTTGATTGACCACAAGTTGGGAGTCATCAAAGATATTGATTATTTTGACTCATAGGGCTAAGGTAGTCTGAAGGCCTATTACTAGGGCTTTGTACTTAGCCATATTATTGGTACATTAAAAATCAAGCTTGAAGGATAAGGGAAGAGGTTCACCATCAAAGGGGATAAGGATGATACAAAATCACCCACCACATTAACACTTTGATCCATCAATGAACTCGGTGACTTGATAGGTGAAATTTACTTGAGAGAGGATCATGATGGACTCATTGGGAAACTCAAGAGGAGGAGGTTGGTTGTCAGCAAAGGTTCTTCAACAAATTAGTTGGAAATGACTTTCCCTTTAATTGACTTATACTAGACGAACTCAAGATCAAATTATGCTAAGAGCATGAGCCACTTGGCCATACACTAGTTTTGGTATGGCTTAGATTGCATGTACTTGAGTGGGTTGATGTTGGTTATGACATAGGTTTTATGGTTAAGAAGGTAGTGGTGAAGCTTGGTGGCCACAAAGATTAAATCTAAGTAGAGTTTATTGGTATGGGTGTATTGAGTCTTGTACTCTACAAGTGTGTGGTTAATGTAGTATATGGATTGTTCTTTATGTTTTTCATCTTGGTGAGCCAACATTGCCCCTAGGGAATGGTCAGTGGTAAAGATATATAGGTAGAAAGGTTGGTCATACTTGGGAAGGGTGAGGGAAGATGGATACAAAAGGTATACTTTGATTGAATTAAAGGCCTTTTGGAAGTTTCTATTCCACTTAAAAGACACATCCTTCTTCAAAAGGTGGTGGAAGTGTTAGCATTAATTTGAAAGCTGGGAAATAAAATGATGAATGGACTGAAGCTTCCCTTCTAGGCTTTGGAGTTACTTAAGGTTGGTAAGAGGAAGCATGTCTAGGATTGCTTTGATTTTGGCAGATTTAACTTTAATTTCATGAAGGGAGATAATGAATCCAAGAAGCTTTCCTAATAAAACCTCAAAAATGCATTTCTTAAGGTTAAGACAAATAGTGGATAAGTCACTCAAAGATGATCTTAAGAATGACCAAGTGATCCTTTTGGAGTTTGGATTTCTTGAGAAGGTCATCCACATAGTCTTCTAAAATATTATGGATAAGGTCATGGAAGATGTAGGTCATGACACATTGGTAGGTTACACCAACATTATTTAATCCAAAAGGCATGACTCTATAGCAAAAGGTTCCCCAAGGGGTGGTAAAGGTGGTTTTATGTTGATATTTAGGTGTAATTAGGATCTGGTTATAACTCAAGAATCCATCCATAAGAGATAAAATCTCATGACCAATTGTAATATCAACAAGCTAGTTGATGCTAGGTAAGGGAAAGTCATCTTCGGGGCAAGTAAGGTTGAGGTTATGAAAGTCCACACAAATGTGTAGTCCCCTAGTGGCTTTGGTGATAGGTACAAAATTTGAAACCCATTTGGGGTAGTCAATGGCTTGAATGAAATTAATAGATAGAATACATTGAAGCTCTTCTTTGATGAGAAGGGATATGTAGGTATGCATGCATTAGATATTTTGATTAACTAGTTTGGCATCACAGTGAGTGACATGTTATGGGTAGTGATGGCAGGGTCAATTTTGGGCATATCGTTGTAAGACCAAGTGAATGCAATGCTATGCTATGATCTTGGAGGAAAGATGTGAAGTCACAAAGTTCCTTAATATTTAAAGACTGACCCAATTTGACAATATGGGGGTTGTTTGAAGTGCACAAGTTGATATCCATAGTGAATTCATTCAACATGGTTGAGGTCTTGAGAGGAAGGGACTTGTAGATCAAAGAATCTAGGGCATCAAAGTAGGTGAAGATAGAATCATCATCCTGACACTAAATAGTTTTAATGGTAGGAGAGTCTTCTCCTCATCTTAGGATGGGTTAAAGGGATGGTTACATTTTCCCCCTCCTTTTGATAATTTAGGGCTCTAAGGTTGATCATGTCGATGAAAAAAAGTTAAGGGGATGATGTCATCATTCTCACATGTAGGTAGGGGAGAGGTGGATGAGGAGGGGTTATCTTCCTCAACAATGATGGTGGTAGGTGTTTTGGGTTGATTTTTATTGGGCATGAAAAAACCAAGGCCATGTTTCTCATGAGGTTTCTTGGTCTCAATGGAGATTAACTCATGTGGTCTATTTTCATATCACCCAAGATTAAAGCCTTTTTAAGTGCACTGATGAAGGTATGTCTTGGAAAAGCTTGGTTTATCTAGGTAAGATAAACCAAAGGTGAATGGTCAAGGTGGAAGAGAGGTGGTAGGAGCATTGAGGTATTTTTCAAGTCCCACATAAACAAAATAGGTCTAATGATGGGGAGGTGCAAAGGGAATGATAGTTCTGACATTAGGGACATATCCCAGTTGGTTGGTATGTTCCCTGTACTCGTGAAGAGTAGGGAAATCATCAAGCAGTAAAAGGTGATACTCATTTATCAAAATATGATGGAACATGGATTCTAAAGGGTCTATGGTGTGGATTTGGTGTGAAGGTATAGAGGAACTAGTTGATGCCTCATCAGTGGAAGGGGATATGATACCTACTTTGGTGGTTAGAGGTTGAGTTTTAGTTACTGAGGGTGTGTTAGATGGGGGTATGAGGACATCATTGGGGTGGTAGGTCATGTTGTATGTTGAGAAAGAACTTGGGTCAACCTAGATGGTGATGACCTAGCCTTCATGCTTGAAATTAATGTAATGGTGGAGGGTAGAGGGAATGCAACTTATGGAGAAAATCTAAGGTCATCCCAACATGATGTTTTATTGAAATTCACCTTATATAACATATAAAAGTTTAGGGAGTGTGTGAGGTCCTAAATAGATATGGAGGATGATATTTCCCAAGGTAGTGGCCATGGTATCCTTGAATGAATGAAGGACAACTGAGGATTTAGACATGACATTATCTAGGAAGTTGATTTAGTTGTAGGCATGAGAGGAGATGATGTTTATGCTAGCTCACCTATCAATCATGACCCATTTGATTCAGGTTTGGTTGATGTAGGTAGTGATAAAGAGAGGAGGATCTAGGTCCTCAAGATGGATGGAGGGTATTTTCAAATCCTTAAAGGTAATAAGGTTAGAAATCTAAAGGGCACCGATAAATGTGGCTAGAGGTTTGGGGTCTTTGAGGTAGACCTCAATGGATTATAAAGCCTCTATTAGTGCTTGGAGATGATGGGGAGAGGTAGAGATCAACTTAGACAATATCATCTTTACTGGGGTTTGATGAATTTACTTAAGGATGACTCTCCTAATGGATTCTAAGGGGTTAGATTGGGAGGCACCTAGGATAAACACATTGGGTTTGGTCAAAGAGGGAGATGGTTGGGTGAAGGTTTGTTAGGAGTTTGAAGAGGGGTATTTCCAAGGAATGGACACCTTATCCTTCTCCTTATCTTTCTGCTATGGTCTGGTGACCACATTGATAGTATGGATAGAAGGAGAGGTTGAGCTAGAGGATTGGTTAGATTTCTCTTCACTCCAATGTGAGAGTAGAGGAGTAAGTGAGTGTTGGGTAGGTATGATGGGTGGTTAGATTGGTATGGGGATCATAGGACATTTGTCCATTAACAAATCATCCTCATCATAAAGCTGATGGATGATGGTTTTGAGAGCTTTATAGTTCTCTATATCTTGGCTAGGTGTCTTATAATAAGATCATATATGGTGGTCATTTTAATAGGTGGGGTTTGAAGCTAAAGGGTCAAAGGGCCTAATGAGAGATAAGGATAAACAAGAAGTGTGCAATAACCTATGGAGGATGGTTGAGTAGGATTCAAATAAAGATGGTAAAGGTTTAGTGGTATTTATTTTTGTGGTTAAAGTAAGAGGTTGTTTAGAAAGAGGTTTAGTGGTAGGTGTTTTTGTCTAGGTGGTACACTTGCTTGGTTTCCTTCTCGAGAATGATCTTCGAAGGGGGAATGGTTCACTTGGTATCTAAAGGTGAAGATAGGGTGGCGATGGTTGGTTGTTTTGATATATCAACTAAAAGGATGGCTTGTGGATCCACTACCTCAATAAGTGGAGGGAGAGAGGATGGTATTTCCTTGGTTTAAGTGTTTAAAGGAAGGGAAGGTGGGTCTATTATCTCAATAGATGATGAAAAATTAGAATATTGGATACTAGATGGTTCGATAATGAGTGCATCAAGGATCATGTTAACTATATGGGTATCATGAGAGCACTCAACATTATTTTTCTCATTCTTGGTAGGAACATGGTTCAAAAAAGGTTTCCTAAATATATCAAGGGCTTGGTTTGATTGCAAATTGGGGTTGTCCAATGTAAGATACCCCTTGTTAATAAGGGATTAGACAAGGCTTTTAAAAGTGTTTCACTTTCTGACATCATGTCTTATTACCCTATAAAAGGCACACAGATCATTCTCATTGTATTAACTAGGTGAAAGATGAGAAGAGTCAAATTATTGGGGTGGCTTGATAGAAGGAAGTTGAATGATGTTGGCTCTCAATAACTTCTCCAATATGGAAGCATAGGATTCTCTAAGTGGAGTGAATTTCTTTGGTGTTTTGAGTTTGGTTGCTCAAGTTTTGATTTGAGGAACTAGAGGGATTATATTGGTTGACAGAAGGTGGAGGAGTGGCTTTAAGGATAACTGCATTCATGGTTCCCTTGATTTTGGTGTTGGTATTGGGTTGATTGCTTGACTGAGAGGAAGAAGCCTCATTAGTTTTATAGGTTGAGTTCTTATTTTTGAGTTTTAGCTTATCTTCATCATTGGCTTGATTATCTAACTTACGTGCCATGGTAAAAGCTTCATTGAAGGTTTAGAATCTTTGGACACACAGTGTAGAGGAGATATGCTTAGTACATGCCCAAGTAAAGAGCTCTATGAGTTTGGGTTGAGGCAAGGAAAATGAAAGTTGGTTAATAAGACTCCTCCAATGAGCCACAAAATTGATAATGGATTCATCTTCAAACTACCAGATAGATTAGATGTTGATGATATAAAATTTCTTGGAGATATTGATTAAAAAGTGGTCCAAGAAGGTTTGAGCCAATTGGGTGAAGGAGAAAAGGGAGTGCTTAGGTATGACACTATACCAATCCAATGCTAGACTAAATAGAGACATAGGGAAGGTGTGGAGAAGAAGGGCATCATCATAAGTGATGAGATAAAAAGCATGCATAAATTCCCTAAGGTGTTATTGGGGATCCTCCTTACTCTAAAATTTAAAGAACTTGGAAAGTTCCCATTGGGGAGGATATGACTTGATAGGTAATGATGGATGGATGGGCTCATTACAGATTTGGTCATATGATATCTTTGTAAATGTTCATTATATTAATATAATATAACTAGTAATATAGTTTTTGTGGGTTTTTTGGTCATATGTCTTATGGATTTTTATCCTTAAACGAGACATGTCTTTTTCATCTAGTATATTTTATTGGGTAGGGGTCCATTCAACCCTAATATAAATAAAAAAAAGATGTAAGGTCTAGCATCAAAAGACATTTCCTATTTGAAATGAATGAATGTGATTGGTTGAGCCATATCAACTAATCCAATTACTATTTCAATCAATAGGTTTGATCAAGGGAATTCATGCGATTAACCTTGTTAAGATTTGAATATAAATGTTGATTCAATTAACACAATGTGATGATCAATTTATATAACATGGTAAACATGGTGAGCATGCCTTCAAATCAACTAGTTATTTAGATTATGGACATGCCAAAAAAAAAAAACTTTAGATAACTCTAACCTTAACAATATTAAATCTAAAAACATTATGGCTCTAGTTTACTATATATTGATTTACCAACCTACAACATCTATTTAAAAACAAATCATTTTATTTCATTGAAATCATAGATCAAATGGATACATAATTTCCCAAATTATAGTTTTTAAAGTAATCCTTGGTTCTCATATGGCTAAAGTAATAGCTGATACATTGAGTTGGATGAGATTATTGTGTTGGGATAAGATAGGTCTTTTTAAAGCAAAGGTTTTCACTTGGTTAGTAATTCAAAATCATATCCTCACTCAGGATCTATTGGCTAAAATTAGTCTTATGGGCCCTTCCCATTGTAGTCTTTGAAAATCTAAGGAAGAAACTACCATTCACCTACTTTATTCTTTTCCATTTGCTTCTTGGTGATGGGCGTGGATGTGTTATAAGCTTAAATGATTTTGGGCTTGGCCATTGTAAGTATTTAATACATTTTCTTCTTGCCAATTAGAGATTGTAATTTTTTTTTATACTTTAGAGAGTCAGTCCATCTATTTTGGTGTGGACAATTTGGAAAGAGAGAAATCATCATATTTTTAAAGGTAAGGAGATAACTCTTGCTTCAATTTTAAAAGAGCTAGAAGTTATTATATTGGAGGTCATTTTTTCTTAGATTAAACATATAAATTTTTATCTTTCAATGTGGGATATGAGAACGTGTTCCAAATGGAGGCTCATTGTTTAACCAGCCATTATTGGATCAATAGTAAATTTAGGTAAACGTACAAGAAAGGATAAACCTTCTTGACTCCTCCTTCGGGGTAGTCTAAAATTTATTTTGAAGGAGCCTCGAGAGGTAATCTAGGAGCTTATAGAGTAGGTTGTGTAATAAGGGATTGTAGTAGATATCTCATCAGAGCTATCTCTAGGAAGCTCTCAAATGGCACAAATAATGAAGTTGAAGCACATACTCTTCTAATAGGGATTGAGTTGGTGATGCATTTAAAAATTAAGAAGATTTTGATTGAAGGAGATTCTCAAATATTGATTTATACTCTAAAAAATAAGTCAATAACCTCTTAAAAATTGGAGAACATTTTGGTTAAATCTTGGGAAAGTTTAGATATCCTTTTGTTTTGGGATTATAAAAGAGCTAGAGGTTATTATATAGGAGGTCATTTTTTCTTAGATTAAACATATAAATTTTTATCTTTTAGTGTGGGATATGAGAATGTGTTCCAAATGGAGTCTCATTGTTTAACCACCCATTATTAGATCAATAGTAAATTTAGGTAAAAGTATAAGAAAGGATAAACCTTCTTGACTCCTCCTTCAGGGTAGTTTAAAATTTATTTTTATGGAGCCTCGAGAGGTAATCTAGGTGCTTATAGAGTAGGTTGTATAATAAGGGATTGTAGTAGATATCTCATCAGAGCTGTCTCTAGGAAGTTCTCAAATGGCACAAATAGTGAAGTTGAAGCACATACTCTTCTAATAGGGATTGAGTTAGTGATGCAGTTCAAAATTAATAAGCTTCTGATTGAAGCAAATTCTCAAATCTTGATTTCTACTCTAAAAAATAAGTCAATAACCTCTTAAAAATTGGAGAACATTTTGGTTAAATCTTGGGAAAGTCTGGATATCATTTTGTTTTGGGATTATAAACATTGCTTTAGGGAAGTAGGGAGCAGGTGAAGGCTGTTAAGTTCTTAGCTAAGATGGTGGTTCAAGGCAAGGGCATAACACCTCCTTGGCTGGTTAGGGTTCCCTGACAAGTGGTGAACTTGGTGATATAAGGGAGGCTAAATAGTAATAGAGCCATAGTCTCTATTGGTGGCATAAAACTTAGGCTCTAGGGGTGGTGGATCATGGTTTGTGTGGTGAGGACTCTTCAAAGGGTGGTGGATCCCTTATTATAGTGTTGATAGATGATGATAAGGAAGGAGATATTTGAATCTTGTGGGTTTCTAGGTTTTGTATCCGGTGATTACCTTTTTAGTTTATCAATTTTCTTTGACAGTATATCTCATGGCCTTGTTGGCCCTTTTGGTATCTATATTTTTTGTAGTAAATTATTTTTTGGCTTGCTAGCTTGTTGAATTCTCCTTGGTTCTTGTAGAGATGTCAGATAAGTATTTTGTAAATCTTTGAGTTGACCATTTATTTTTGTATACTTTCTAAATATATTCTCTAGGTAGGGGACCCATTGAACCATGATAATTATCTAAAAAAATGAAAGACTTCACTCATAGGTATTAGCTGGTAAGGTCACTCAAATAGGATTTTGACATCTGATGGAAATGTAAACTATATTAATTATCTTAAATTATTAATTTCTATGAACATATAAATGATGTCAAGTGAATCTCATCACATCCAATTTAATCTCATGCATTAAGCATTTATATTTAATTATGAATTAATGCTATAATTATTTTATTTAAATTATCTAGTACTTAATCTCACCATATTCCAAGAAAAACAAGTATTTAAACATCAATGGGTCATTATGAGGTTATAATTTGGTCTTTTTGGTTGGTTTGGGTGAAAATCTATAAATTTTTAGATCTAAAACTATTCAATATATTAGTTACTAAGATTATTTAATTACAATTATTAAAAAATGTCAACTTTACCCTAACATTTGCCATTTGGGTCTTTATTAGTTTTCCACACACAATAAATAATAATCAATACTAGTAAACATTAAATAATCATAATCTTTGCCATTTCATTATCTCAGCGATTTCATAACAATAATCTAGGTCTATTCGAATCTCAATAATTTCATAACATAAAGTGACAAAAAATAAATAAAAGGGCCATGTCAAGACAAAACAATAACACATTTAAAATATAGTAAAAAAATACATTATATAGATTAAATAACTAATAATAATGATTTGCAAAAATAACAGTATAAAACAGGGTTAACACTTCCACCACTACCGCCATAGTACACTTGACAGCCTATAAAAGATTTTTTTTGCAGCTTTTTAATGGGAAAGAAAATAATTGCAAGAGAAAATAATAACAAAAGAAATTACTTACACTTAACCCTAATTTAGACATGTGTGGGAATTTTTAAGTATAATATATTTAAATTTATATTATATAATATATAATATTAAGTATAATATATTTAAGTTTATATTATATAATATTTATTATTAAATGTAATATATTAAAATTTACATTATATAATATTATATTACATTATTTAATATATATTCCCTACACCTATAGAGGTTGATATGAGTAAACCTCTTCCACAGAGATATGATATATTCACTTTACATAACTACTCTTACCAATACATACTTACATGATACACACACACACACACACACACACACATGTGTGTGTGTGTGTGTGTGTGTGTGTGTGTCTTGTATATATGCAAGTATGCTTATATATATATATATATATATATAATTAAATGTAATGTATTAAAATTTACATTATATAATATTATATTACATTATTTAATATATATTCCCTAGACCTATAGAGGTTGATATGAGTAAACCTCTTCCACAGAGATATGATATATTCACTTTACATAACTACTCTTACCAATACATACTTACATGATACACACACACACATGTGTGTGTGTGTGTGTGTGTGTGTGTGTGTGTGTGTGTGTGTGTGTGTGTATGTATCTTGTATGTATGCATGTATGCTTATATATATATTTCACTTTACATAACTACTCTTACCAATACATACTTACAAGACACACACACACACACACACACACACACACACACACACACACACACACACACACACACACACACACACACACACACACACGCGTGCGCGCGCGCGCGTGCGCGCGTGTGTATCTTGTATGTATGTATATATATATATATATTATAATATATATCAGAATATTTTTGTATATTAAATATTAATTATAAAATATATATTAATATAGTTTATAAATCAATATTATATATTTTAATATAATTACTTTAAATTTATAATATATAATATTATATTACATTATTTAATATATATTCCCACACTTATTATACAGGTTGATGAGTAAACCTCTTCCATGTGAATACATTGAGAATGCATATTGTGATTTGCAACATGGCCATAGGCATTCCACTAACAAATAGAAAATTATAAAAGTTCAAATATAGAAATAGAAGTTGGATCTTTGGAACTGATGGTAATGATTTATAAATAATAGGTTCTCACATAATAAGTGGAGTTTTATCCACATATGTTGGATATGTAACATTAATAATATCTTTAGGAAAAATAAGTGGTGTTGGTATACTTGAAAATGCATCATCACTAAGCATAGTAGGCATAAATGGAATAGATGGTTTTTTTGCAACATATATGTCCACTTCAAATTTATATCCAATTTATAAACCCAAAATTCCTCTTGGTCACTTTAATTTTTTTAGTGCCATTGTAAAAAATAAATTTCTCCATTGCAATCACCAAGATAAACCCTGATCAACCATAGTTGAGTTCCTTATCTTGTGAATATAGAAGCTCCCTAATAGAAACCAAAGGAGTTGTAATTTTTATGTAGAGATAATGTGCTAAGGAGGTATAATATCTTTATATGAAGAATGAAAGACATTGTAAACTAAATCATTGCATGGTGATTCAAATCCCAATAGGTTTGCTCCTACAATTATTTTATATGAATTATATATGTTAATATAGTTTATAAATTAATATTATATATTGTATATTTCAGTATAATTACTTTAAATTTATAATATATAATATTATAATATTATATTACATTATTTAATATATATTCCACAAACATATTATAGAGATTGATCTGAGTAAACCTCTTCTATGGAGATATGATGAGAATGAATATTATGATTTGTAACATGGCCATAGGCATTCCACTAATAGATGCAAAATTTTAGAAGTTCAAATATATAAATAGAAGTTTGAACTTTAGAATTGATGGTAATGATTTATAAATAATAGGATCTTGCATGATAAGTGGAGTTTCATCTACATATTTTGGAGATATAACATCAATAGTATCTTTAGGAGAAACAAGTGGTGGTGGTATACTTGAGAATGCATAATCGGTAGGCATAGTAAACATACATGGAATAGATGGTGTCTTTTCAACATATATGTCCACTTAAAATTTATATTAAATTTCTAAACCTAAAATTCCTCTTGATTGCTTCTAATTTTTTTGGCACCATTGTAATAAAATCAATTTCTCCATTGTAATCACCAAGACAAACCCTGATCAACCACAATTGAGCTCCTTATCCAGTGAATACAAAAGCCTTCTAATTAAAACCAAGGGAGTTACAGTTTTGACATAGAAATAATGTGTTAAGAGGCTATAATATCTTTACATGAAGAATGCAAGTCATTTTAGACTAAATCATTGCATGTGATTTAGATCCTGATAGGTTTGCACCCATAATTACTTTATATAAACTATATATGTTAATATAATTTATAAATCAATATTATATATAATATATTTTAGTATAATTACTTTAAATTTATAATATATAATACATAATATTTTTATTCCCCATACCTATTATAGAGGTTGATATGAGTAAACCTCTTCCACAGGGATATGATGAGAATGCATATTGTGATTTGCAACATGGCCATAGGCATTCCACTAACAGATGCAAAATTAAAAAAGTTTAAATATAGAAATAGAAGTTGGAACTTTGGAACCAACAATAATGATTTAGAAATAATAGGATATTTCATAATAAGTGGAGTTTCATGCACATATTTTGGATATGTAACATTAATAGTATCTTTAGGAGAACAAGTGGTGGTGGTATACTTGAGAATACATCATCACTAGGCATAGTAGGCAGACATGGACTAAATGGTGTCTTTGCAACATATATATCCACTTCAAATTTATATCCAATTTCTAAACCTAAAATTCATTTTGATTGCTTCTATTTTTTTTAGTGTCATTATAACAAAATCAATTTCTCCATTACAATCACCAAGACAAACCCCGATTAGCCATAGTTGAGCTTTTTATCTAATGAATATAAAAGCCCCTTGATTGAAACCAATGAAGTTACAATTTTGATATAAAGATAATGTGCTAAGAGGATATAATATATTTACACCAAGAATTTGAGCCATCGCAGACTAAAGCATTACATGGTGATTCAAATCTCGATAGATTTTTGCCCATAATTACTTTATATAAACTATATATGTTAATATAGTTTATAAATCCATATTATATATTTTAGGATAATTAATTTAAAATTATAATATATAATATTATAATATTATATTAAAGTATTTAATATATATTCCTCACATGTATTATAGATGTTGATATGAGTATACCTCTTCCACGATGATATGATGAGAATGCATATTGTGATTTGTAACATGGTCATATGCATTCCATTAATAGATGTAAAATTAAATAAGTTCAGATATAGAAATAGAATTTGGAATTTTAGAATCGATGGTAATGATTTATAAATAATAGGCTATTTCATAATAAGTGGAGTTTCATCCATGTATTTTGGAGATGTAACATTAATAGTATTTTTAGGAGAAACAAGTGGTGGTGGCTTACTTGAGAATACATCATCACTAGGCATAGTAGGCATACATAGCATAGATGGTGTCTTTGCAACATATTTGTCCACTTAAAATTTATATCAAATTTCTAAACCAAAAATTCTTCTTTATCACTTCTATTTATTTTTAGTGCCATTATAATAAAACCAATTTCTCCATTGCAATCACCAACACAAACCCCGATTAACCATAATTAAGCTCCTTATCTAGTGAATGCAAAAGTCCCCTAATTAAAACCAAGAGATTTGCAATTTTGATGTAGATATTATGCTAAGAGGCTATAATATTTTTACATGAAGAATGCAAGCCATCGTAGACTAAATCATTGCATGGTGATTCGGATTTTGATAGGTTTGCACCCACAATTAATTTATATGAACTATATATGTTAATATAGTTTATAAATCAATATTATATTTATTCAATATAATTAATTTACTCGATATGTTTGTGCCCATAATTAATTTAGATGAACTTATTTTGACATTGTCAGGGTTTGGAGTAGCTAAGTTTAATTATCGATTTCCGCTCTTTCGCTTTACATAACCCCTATTACTAATATATACATACATACATACATGATACATACATAAATGTGTGTGTGTAATATTAGTTATTATATAATATATATCATAATATTTTTATATAATAAACATTAATTATATAATTTATATGTTGAATTATATAATTTATAAATCAATATTATGTATTTCAGTATAATATATTTAAATTTAGTAATATTATATAAAATTATAATAAATTATTAGTATATATTTTAAATAAATATTATACATTTTAATATAATATATATAAATATTATTTAATATTAAATATATCACTTGTCTTTTAAATCAACTCGACTACTGCTGAGGTGCATTTGCATTCAATTGAAATAGGCAGGAGTCTCCAAAAAATTTGAAATTCAAATTTACTTTGAAAAATGGGGTCCCTATAATTTTAACATATTTTTAATAGGAATAAAAACCACCGAACATATCTGAGTAGATACATATTCCAAGTTTTTTTTGAACATACACTGTAAAGCACAGACAAATCAAAACATAATATATATTATAGAGTGGCTGAAGTGTTGACCATATTTTTTACTATCATTTCTGTAGATACTTACTTTTAGGTATTTAATTTTAATAGTATTTAATATATTTTTTACTCTATCTAAAATGTGTGATTTGTTTGTATTGATTTGGCCCTTTTATTCATTGTTTAATATTTTATGTTATGAAATCATTGAGATTCAGATAGTCTACTTTAATTATTGTTATGAAATAGCTGAGATAATGAAACGATAGAGATTATAGTTGTTGAGTGTTTACTACTATTGATTATTATTTATTTCTTGTGTGTGGAAAACCAATAAGGACCTAAATGGCAAATGTTAGGGTAAAGCTGACATTATTTAATAATTGTAATCAAATAATCTAAGTAATTAGTATATTTAATAGTTTTAGATCTAAAAAATTACAGACAATTTCCTAGACCAATCAAAAGGACCAGCTTATAACCTGATAAGGACCTATTGATGTCTTAATGATCTTTTTGATTGGAATATGGTGAGATTAAAAACCAAATAATTTAAATAGAGTAATTATTGTAGACATCCAATTCCTATCACTATTGTGCTACAATTGTCAAAGAAAGCAACATTCTATGATAATGTATAATCTAGGCCAAAATCACTAAAATGTATTAAATGGTTAAAACTTGTCACATACAAGTGCTGATTTAGGCTAATGTATTCCTGAATGGGGAAATGCATTTTATATGATTATTATCTTTTCTTAAATCACTTTGAGTCAAATTACAACCATATAAAATGATACTCTGGACCATTAAATTCTTTTAATTTAGTAACACATATCATGTGCATGTGTTATTTCACATCCATAATATCCTAATTGGGGTATTTTTCCATACACAACTAACACCTTCTTTTAAATATACTTTGGTCAAATTAAAACATAGTAAAATGACATTTCTGACCAAGTTGATTAAGCGTGCGACAAATTTTCAAAGAATTGCAAAAATTTATCAAAGTCACTTAAACAAATTAAATCAAATCAAGAGCCTAATAAAAAATTCCATGGAAGTTAATGGAAAAACTATTTATTGGAAATTCATTCCTCAAATATGCATCATCCCATGACATCATCAATGGGGTAACATCCATAGGCCATTAATGGAAATTATATCAAGATTAGGCTCTCCCATGCCTCATTAATGCCCCATTATTCTAAATATTAATGGAAATATTTATGGCTTATCCCTTCAAAATTAAATTCATCTATGGACACACATATTGATCTCAAGATAGACAATCATGGTTAATTCTAAATAATCTTGAAAAGCTATAAATAAGTGAGCTAAGACCACCATTTTAAAGATTCAGTTATATAAAATTAGTATGCATAAATTGTTATAAAAAAGCTTCACCTATTTGGACAAATCAAACAAATCTTGTCATCCTAAGCCATTAGTGCACTAGGAAGTGATGGAGGAACATGATACTCATCATTGACATAAACTTGGAACACCAAATCTAGGGAAAAGCATGCTTTTTTGCTGCTCTTGGAAGGAGGGATGTTATTTGGATGGTTTGGTAGTATTATTTATTTAAATAGCTATTAGAACTCATTAGCAACACCCCATGAGGGAGTGGGATTATTAGGGTTTTTATTGTTATTATAGCTTTGGTGCTGGAGTCTAGCCCAATGAGCTAACATGCTAGCCCTTTCATGTAAGACTATAGTCTTGTACACTCACCTGAAGCGTGCAGTTAGAGACCAATTTTTGTAAGTTTTGTTCCATAGTTTTATTAACTTAGTTATATTCTTATATTTATGTAATTAAATAGATACTTTATAACAACATAGGTAAACTACCTTGACTCTAAGATTACCAAGCTCAGCCACCATGATTACACAGATTACTACAATTTCTAGTTAGAGCGGTTACTTTAGAAATATAAAAGATTGGTTAGATTCCATAGTAATTTTGCTCATTACGATTAACTCAATATAACACATTCATTCATCATGAACACAAGTTATATAATATCCACAACTCATATATTAAGCATAAGCATTAATTAGGTAACAATCCTCCTCACAACATTTTACAATAGGGGTTTTTATACTTGTTTATCCCTAACCAAGTATTTACAACAATCATGACAAGAGTAATTATCTAATAAATTTCAATATATTGAGAGTCATGTTACTTAATTGACTAACTTTTCCTAGGGACCTAAGCCTTTGTTCCCCATATATACTCTACTATGTTGGATCCTTGCTGCCATGTGTTCATCTTCTTGTAGGCCAATGAAAACCTTCCAAATAATGAGGTTTGGGTAACCTTTTTGAATCACTCCTTAACCACTATCACTTCTCATGCACTCCCTAGTCTTCCACTATCATTCTGAGTCCTATTCTCTTATTTCCTCATGAAAAATTCTCCTTGATTGGGTCGTCTCATGCTGGTGCTTCCATGCCTTTGTCTTCTTAAACCTTATAGGTTCTACACCATGGTCATTTTTCACCTGAAAAGTTCCATGCCATAGAATTTTCACGCTATGGTATTTCTGCACCATGCTAATTTCATACCAAAGTAGACAAACACTTAGCCAAAATTTGGGACCAACATCACCCCACACTATGCTCTTAATCCATCCCAGACTAAGTCATGCTAGTGACCTCTACTAAAAGCTTATGTCTCATATGCTCAATATCCTTCTTTACATTGTCCCAATGTGCTAATGCCTCAAGCAGCTTGGTAGTTAATTTATTTTATGGCCTCCTTTAACCTCTTCATCTCCTTGAGTTGGTTAGATATCTCATTAGCCTTCTTGACCAATTCATCTAGGGATGTAGTGGTATCTTTTTGGACATCTTATAGTGTTGAGACTTCTTTGACAACCTATCCTTGGAGGGCTGCAAAACTTGCATTCAATTGTTGATAATGAGTGTTGATGGTTTCCTCCATCATTTCCACATCCTTAAATGCCTTAGCATGCTCAACATAATCCCTTTTTAAAAGTACAACATCAACCATCTACTATTTTTGGGCCTCTTCCACTTGGATTTAAGCCTCCAAAATTTTATTTGGGTGCACCAACCACTCAAAAATTCCATCTAAAATGGGGATGACTTCCCCAACTCACTCTAAGGCATGCTTGTAAACTTATACTACCTTGATGAATTGCTCTGCTAGCTCTAGTCCTTCATCTTTCGATGTTGGCTACTCCTTATAGTGCTTTAGTAGGAGGTTCATCAAGGTCTCTAATTTACCTATGACATCCCCATCGAGAGGTACATCATCCACCAACACCGGATCCTATTTCAAAATTGTTTTGTAGAGGTTTAATGTTCTAACTTTTGCCTATGTGGCCTCTTTGACCTATTGCTTTAGAGTAGCCACTTCTTTTATGAGCACCTATTTGGTAATGAATTCCTTATTGTACATACCCACTACTTGGGTGTTTTTCTTCTTAGTATTGTGTGAATCAAAATTTGATAAAATGTTTTGGCATATGACCTCCATGGCCATTTTTAAAAATGCTGCACTCGCTAGAAGGGGGATCTACCCATAGTGGCTTAGGCAGTGTTGGAGCATCAAGTCCCAATGAGAGGCTATCTTGGAGGAGCTTAAATTCATACTCCTCATTATACATGTCTAGCACAAAGGCCAACTATTTCCTTATCTCTAAGATTGCATCATGGGGAACAAAGTGTGGCCATAGATAAATATCTTGTTAGGGATGCCAAATTGATAACATTCATGTGGATTGGTATATTCATCAATGCCATGCTCTTCCATGAACTTATCTAGTTCCTTACCTTTAGTAGGGTCACACTCTTATTCAAAATATTCATTGGTAGCCATAGAAGTGCTACTAGTATCCATTTCATTACTTTCTTCCCCACCATCCCCCTCTTCACCATAAAGTTGCTCAACATCTAGCAATAAGTCATTAGAGGTGAATTTATCCTCTTGCACTGGGGAGGGTGTCTTATTAGTGTTAGAATATGATTTTTCTACCTATACTATAGGGATTTCCTACTAGGGCATTTGTTTTATGGCCCACTACTATGCAACTCCTAAAGTAGATATTTTTGGGAGAGATGGCTATGGATATGTTTTAGGGGGTGAGGGTGGAGTTAAAGAAATGTGTGGAGGAGAAGGTAGAGGTGGAAAGACTTATGGTGGTGAAGATGAGGGTGGAGATAGGTGGGGTGGAGAAGGGCAAGGTGGAGAAGGGTGTAATGGAAAAGGGCACAATGGAGAAGGGCATGGTGGAGATGGACATAGAGGTGAGGGCCTAGTTGGTGGAGGGCTTGGTCATGGCACTTGGGTAGTCTTATACCAATTTTGTGGTGCTTAATTTCTATTTAAATTAGCATCATGCTCAACCCTCTTCTTCTTCTTCAATGGTGGCAATGATGGAAGCTTTTCTTTAGGGTCTCCACCCTTGGGATCCTTTTTAGGACACAACATATATAACAAGTTCTATAATTGTTTTCCCACCATTATATATTTGACCTTTATATCAGTGAGGTTCATCTCCCTATTCCCTTTGTATGCCTTTATACCTATATAGACATATAAATTTTGGAGAGTATGAATTTTGAGATCAATCTTCTCGACTTCCAAGGTAATGGGCCATGTGTCAAATATTTGGTTCATGAATTCCATGAAGTAACACATCAAGAAGGTGTATGGTAACTTTATCCATGTAGAGATCTCTCTAGAATTGATCATCCTAATGTGTGTAAGGGATAAGTGCTAATTCACTACAAACTATGCTTGTTTAGTAGCCAAAGGCGGCAAATCCTTCAGGATGCACCACTCATTCTCAAATGCCTCCTTCATGCCATCAAACCAATACCTCATATTAATTTTGTAGGAGGGGGTTATGTGGCTTGGGAATGTGAACACATTGTATCACTTAGTAAGGGACCTATTCTCAAGTGAGTATGTCCACTTTAGTGTTCCTGAGGTGTAGTCTAGAACATTGATCTCCTAAAAAACCATTAACAGAAGGAATACACCCCATGAAAACCTATGGTTGGGTGTTCGATGGGTATTTTTAGCATCCTCAACAATATTTAGGATAAAATACATATCCCAAGAATATTTCAAGCCTTGGGTTACTTGGTGGGTGATGTAAAGGTGTGCTATGTGAACTTCCTTCCATCGATTGGTCCCATTGATCTTGGTCATGATGATCCATGCCAAAACTTGAAGGGAGGTATATTGTAGGTTCTTTATGTGCATGGTGTGGCTTTGATTTTGCTACATCAACACTATGGTGATATTTTAGACCTTCTTGGTGTCTACTAGGTCATCAACCACATCCAACATTGAGTACTACAGTCTTGATACTTTGCTTATTTTATTAGGTGTGATATTCATATTGTGCCCAATAAAATAGATGTAGCCTCATGGATGCACAAAAGAAGGAACTTGATCACCTCTATGGGTTTTCCAAAATAAGGCAAGTTGAAGAGTTGGAATAGCTTGGTAGCATTTTAATGTATTGAAGATATTTAGGTTATACACTAACTAGTTCCTGGTATTCTAGTGCTTGACCCTATAATCATTCTATAGTTCAACCTTGCTCCCAGGTTAATGATGGTTATAGTCAAATATTATGCAAGAAGGCTCCTTGGAGACCCAGTTCTTCATGCATAATACTGACTCTAGATATTACATTTATTCAATCAATAGAGGTGATGGTGGGGATGATTGAGTTTTATTAGCTTGTTGTGTCATACTTGATTCTTCTTTTTTTGTGCATTGAGATTGCTCTTATAGTGTATCTTCCCTAATGAAAACCATGTCTTCTCCTCATACCTCCTCTCCCTCTGGTATCATATGTAATGGTTTAGTCCCTAAGGACTTTTTCTTAGGCTGCATCACCCTCTAAGGAGCCCAAAGGTTGATGTATGACTGTCTAATGTTTCTAAATGAATATATGCTTGTGGTTGAGGACTTTGGATTTTTGAGTTAAGGTGTCCTCTAATAGTGGACTTCTGCAACCTACTACCTATAATATTTCTTTCTCATGGCTATGTTGTAAAGTTTTGCTAGTTTGAAATGATGCTTGCCTCAATACCTATCTTAGCTCATGATTTTTTTTGTATTCTGGATCTAGATTTGATCTCTCTCTTTGTTCTCAGCTATGGTATTCTCTTTGTTCTTGGCTCTTCATCTATATTAATCTCAATTAAATACAAAGGTAAAGATTAAAAACAAGTTAACTTGCCTATTTATAGGCTCAAGGGGGTTCACTATAATTACTACTATCCCTTTACCCATCACTTCATGTCATTAATGTGGATCTTTAACATGCACCATTCTTCAATCATTGCTTTTGATAAATAATGTATTTAATGATATCATCATGTCATGTCTTTAGCACATTTCTCACCATTACTATATTTTTTGGCATTAATGACACATCCCATCTTGTATCTTCCTTGAGATGGAGGAAAATTATGTCCCACACTTTCTTTGGAGTGGGAGACAACTATTTCTTTTGAATTTTTAAACTTATGGTGGGAATAATCTATCCTTAAGCTATGTAGTTTGCATGCCTTAAATAAATTTCATGCCCTAAACACCTTATACACCCAGGTTCTTTGCATACACTAAGATCCTTATGCTTTTAAATTTAAATTAATACTTCAGATCTCTTACCCCACACTAAATTGAGTCATGGTCCTCCATGAAAAGATAAATAAAAAAGACAAGTATATTAAGAAGTGCTTGTGTGAAATAAGTACAATGATTTTATTGAAAACATGAAATCCTAAACTATTGGCAAAAGCCTTATTGATTATAATACTTCATCTATTCAGAAGTGAAATATGATTAGAGTCAGTTTCCATTGTAATGTCTAAGAAGGAACTAGTCATCCAACCTTTGTAACCAACATACTCTGATAGGTCAAATGCTATGAATGATGAAAGGACCATCCCAATGAATTTGAATTTTTCCAAGATGGCACATGAACTTGGAGTCATATAACAAGACTTTCATGCCTAAGTTAAAGGTTTTGTGGTTTATGTGGTGGTCATGCTATGCCTTATATTTGAATTTTTCCACATCTTGACTCCAATGAGTGAGGAAATGGGCTTCATCAAGTTATATAAAGAGATGGTACTAAAAACTCAACTAGAAGGAATACTTATGTATTATATACCAAATTGAATGGGGTGTTTTTATTTAGGCACTTATAAGTCATTTGGTAAGCCCACATCACTGTAGATACCCGATCATCCCAATCTGCTTGGCCAATATTACAAATATTCATTAGGGTGGTGCCTAGGATCTTGTTGAAGGCCTCGATAGTGCCATTGGCTTAAGGGTGGTATGACATCATTTTATGTTGTGTAATCATGAACTCATTTAGTAAGACATGAATTATTTCATTCAGGAAATGGGTACCACGATCATTAGTGAAACCTAGTGGGCATCCAAACTGATTTATGATATTCTCCAAAATGAAGCATGTAGAAATGGTAGTAGTATAATATTTTTTAGGAATAACTTTATCCCAATATGTTAAGTAGTTAGTTACTGTGATGATGTACCAAGAACTTGTTCTTCACCCAGCTAGAGTAATGGGGCCAATAAAATCAATGGCCCATTTCTCAAATGGTTCTTGATAAGGAATTGGTTATAAAGGCATGCCATCTCTTTGGTTAGGTTTTCCTACATGCTAAAAAATGTCACACTATCTAACATATGCCTTAACATCTTGAAAGAGAATAGGCCACCATAATCTAGCTAGTAGAATCTTATGCATGGTAGCTTCTCTAGCATATTGTTCTCTAAAAATACCTTCATGAACTTCTTAAAGTAACTTGGGATACTCATGTTGCATAACACAATACCAAAGAATCTCATCACAACCAAGTTTATAAAGATCCCCTCTTAAGAGTTGAAAAGGTGTAACATGGACCATGAGTTGTTTCTTGCCCTGAGGAGTGAGACAATTAGGCACTAAGCTAGTGGTTAGAAAGGTGGAAATATCCTCCAACTCTTTAGGTACATGAGTAACATGAAAGAGTTAAACATTAGGTAATTCATCTTTAATGCATGGTGGTTCTTTAGACTCAATTCACAATAAATGTTCAGGTCCATAATTAGATTTTCTAAGTTTGACCATGATGGAAAATTGAAACTCTTAGAAAAAACAATCCAATAGTTTATCCATCTATGTAGTATAGGTTTATTGATGAGGTAATTCAAGGCCTCATGATATATATAGAAGACAAAAGGAGTGGCTAATAAGTACTGTTAGAACTTATATAGAGCATAAACCATTGATAATATTTCATGCTCCATAATGGTGTAATTAATTTTAGCTGGAGTGAGTTTCTTACTGGCAAAGTAGATTGGATGATCTAGGTGACCTTCACCTGGTTGTGCAAGGATTACACTAACAACCATCCTAGATGCATCAACATGGACATGGAATGGTTTTGTCTAATTAGGAAACTAAAGGATAGGAGTGGTTACCAGTTTATCCTTTTGTGTCTCAAAAGCTTCTTTATAGGAGTGAGTCTATATGCAGTGCTCATTATGCTTTAGAA
The DNA here is from genome assembly GCA_037957365.1 of Torreya grandis. Classification (NCBI taxonomy): domain Eukaryota; kingdom Viridiplantae; phylum Streptophyta; class Pinopsida; order Cupressales; family Taxaceae; genus Torreya; species Torreya grandis. The sequence goes on from JARHVA010000249.1 coordinate 5,836,221, forward strand.
GTTTCTCTAGGGGCACAACAATCTTTAAATATCCATAGATGAATTTTCTATAGTAATTGATATGGCCTAGAAAAGCATGGACCTTGAATTAATTCCTAGGCGTTAGGAGGCAAAGAATAATAGACACCTTTGCTGGGTCTACCAAAAATCCTTCATTACAAATAATATGTCCTAAGAGCACACTAAATGGTGTAGCAAATAGGTACTTCTTTAAGTTCAAAGATATTTGTAAGACCCAACAATGCTCAAGAATAAGCCTCAGGTTAGAAAAATGGTCCTTGACCAAACCATAAACTTTACAATCATCCAAGTAAACTTGAAGAAACTTATGGATGAATTACTTAAAGGCTTCAATAACTACTCATGAAAACACAACTGGGGCATTATTCAACCTGAAGGGTATGATAGTATACATGAAGGATATCCATTTGATGCCAATCATTGTCTTCAATTGGTCTTATTTATCTATCTATACTTGATGGTATCTTGAGAAGTCATCTATGATGGTATATATATCACAACTAATAATACCTTCAAGGATTTCCTCCCTGAAAGGTGTTGGGAAGGGGTCAATGACATGGGATGCATTAAGTACTTGATAGTCCATGCAAATATGGATGCATCCATCTTTTATTATACTAATCACCATGGGACTGAACCTTTTAGATTCATTATGGGGGTGATTGCTCAAATGCATATCATATTATCAATTTCCTCCTTGACTCATGCTTATAGATTGGGATTCATTATATATGGCCACTTTTTGACTAGTCGAGAGCCATCCACTAGTTTGATATATATCTTTCCCAAGGATGGATGGACTCCCTTCATTTCACTATAATTTATTGGAAAGACATCCTGATATTCATTTAACAACTCAAATATTTTTCTAATCTCAGTGTCAGTCTAGTAATTTCCCATCATATCCATCTTTGGTTCTTGCTTTGTGCTAATGTTGAGCTTAACAATCTGAATGGGCCCATTGTAGGGGTTATTTATATCGACACTTGTATCTTGAACAATTATTGTGACAATATCCATAAGAACATCCAAATATTTTTTCAAAGGGTTAAGTTGATTGTATCCTTCACCTTCTATATGAAAAATTATCTTTTGTTTACCTAGATGTATTTCTTCATACCGGTCTTGATCAATGACTAGTTCTAACATGGAAACTTGTGCTGATGGTTCATTGAAGAGATGCTGAGGTTGTTCAAGAACATGATGGATATTCCTTAGATGATCTTTAATGAGACTAGGGTTACCAATAATTACTTCATATATGGCTTGGAGGGTGAGGCATAAATCCATTCTTGGAGAAGAATAAGATAGGGATAATTTCATGTTCTCCTTCAAGAGATGTCAAAATTGGGTTCCCATGTGTCATTATTCATGAACATACCATGCCCTTACCTAGGTATGTAAAGTTATATAGAATACATGCACCCATAAGTACTCTAGTAGGTATGACTCTTCATTTCTCCACATTTTCTTGCAAGCTTCTATATAGGGTTCAGGTGATAATACTCCATTATAGCTGATTGCTCCCCTGACTTTGTTGTCATGATGAAATGGTGATGCAAGGTAGATCATACTTGATCCCACTAAAGGAGTTTCTCATGATGGGTTCACCACCATTTTTTAGTTTTACCATCAAAGATACGTATTAATGAACCCACATAATCACTTTTAATGTCATAGAATTCTTCAAGGCATTGTATGAAGTCATGTACCTCCATTTGTCCATAGAAACATGGAACCTCATCGAGTATTTCAAGAGGTGCCTCTATGATTTTTCCCCTCATGAATTGATTGGTGACAAGGCACACAAACCTATGACATTTATAAAACTAACATGGAATGGTATTTCAACTTCTAATTGCACTACACACTCTTTTAGTGGGGTCATAGTTGTTATGTGCCTAATAATTACAAGCATTACTTATAGTGTTAGAGAGGGATTAAGTATCCAACCATGTAAGAACACCATCAAGAGTTGGATCCCTTTACTCATCATCTTTGGTAGTGATATTATAAATGTGGTTAATGTATTCTTCCACATTGATGGGTTATATATAAGGGGGCCCCTATGTTTTATCCAAGGGGATAACAATGCACTAGTTAGTGTTTTAAAAATTAATATACTGCTTCTTAAAACTTAGCTCTACATATTTTCATAGCACCAAGGCCATCCCAATAGAGATGGGAATTCATCTACCTCAGATAGTTCAAGAACCTCAAAATCCACCTTGAAGGGTACTCTAAGTATATCAATCATGGAATTTTTGAGGACACCTATTGGTAAAGTACAAGTCTTTTTAACCATGAAAAACACATGAGGTATTTCTACTAGTATGTCCTAGATTACCCATTTTTTGATGGCAATATTGGATACTATCTCTTTATCTTCTAGGGTAAACGGACTAAGAGTTTCCTAAGTTTGAGCATGATTTAGGTGATAATCCTTAGTATTACAAGTTAATTGAGGTTGAGCATCATTTGGTGCTTGTGAATGATTCTTAAGCCAAGTGCTTAGCTATAGAAAAAGGTCCTCATCTAGCATACACTTGTATAGCTCCTGAAAGTCATCATGGACCACATTCTGAGATTTAGTTGCTTTCTTCATATTAGCATGTTGCATTACATCTTTATCTTTGAGGAATTAGATCTCTCCTTGGAGTCCTCACACCAATGTCATTGTGTCTTAGAGCACATCTTTCTATTGTTGGGCATTAGGATACTTTCTTTCTTGTGGTTCTTCACACTGAACTTTCTTAATAAGATTAGAGATAGATTGTGACTATACTTTGCTACATGTGGTAATATTCACTTATTGAATAGTTGGTATGCCTAAATATTTTCACCAATGTGGTTTCTCAACTTGTATCATGCCAAAATAATTTTAATTTTTATCCTTAGTGATAGTTGCATATAATTTAGGACACTCTTCCAGCCGGTGGTCCTTTTTACAAACAACACATGTAGGGTAGTCCAAATAATCTATTTAATAGTGGTCTGGGGATCCACATTTGTAAAATTTCCTAGGTGGGAAATGACAACCTCCTCATACTCATCCTCATTCTTGATGCCAATAACCACCATTATCTTTATTGTTGGCTACATAAGTCTAGCATGTACTACATGCTGATACTTCATATATATTACTAATTAGTCGATAGTCATTAGTGTCATGAGTATAGGCATCACATATCTTATAATAGTTAGACATATTTAAGTGTGTTTCTCACTAAAAAATAGGGTAATAATGTAAATTATGTTATTTATTATATATTTTCCATGACTGATTCAATACAATGTGGATGTTCTTACATGGGTAGTTACTTCAGGTGTGACCTTTAGATTTGTAATCAGTGCACCAGAGGCCACTACAAGTATCATGTGCATTATTTGTAGTTATTTTTTCAAGATGTAATGCCATTAAATCTATCTAATCTTCCATGAATAAAATGATCCCTATATTGATACTTCCAACTGCTTCAGTATGGAGGGTAGCTTCCAAAGCTTCATGTAGGCTAGTGAAAGTCTTTTAAGACAATGTTGGTTGGAAGGGTAGTAACAAACCTCCCATGAACCATTGTGCATGTTGAGAAGCATTGATTTTGAAGGATAACTTTAAAAATAGCATTTTAAACCTTACATCATACTCTCACACACTTTGAGTAAGTTCCTTCTTGATGTCATTCAACATGACTATGCTTTATTGTTTAGATTCTAGAATGTCAAACTCCTAAAGAAATGCTATTTTAAGGTGATTATAGTCAATGATATCTTGTTGAGGGTCAAATTTTCTATACCATTTGTGCACATGCTCCAAAAGTGTAGTTATGAATTTTTATGGCTTTATGCTCATAAGAGGTGATACCTCATGCCCTCCAAATAAGTTCACATTTATAGACATGCTCAACTGTATTCTCCATGCCTTGATATTTTGGTAAGTGAAGCATCATTTCATAATATACCATTATTGGCTAAGGTGCTTAAACTGGTGGTTGTTGAGAACCTCTAGCCCCTATCCCTTGAGGGGAAAGTCCATTACCTCCTCTTATGCTACCACCTAGTCCACCTCCAATGCCTCCAATAATAGTGCTTATGATATGGGGCATGGTAGTCAAGTCATTAACTAAATTTAGGCATGTACTGTATCCACTTTTGAAGGCTAGATACTCCAAACATCCCAAATTATGCCATGAAATTCCCTTAAAGAGGGAAAGAAAGTGTTAAGTCTATATGTGTGTCAAATGTATTAGTTCCAGTATCCCTTACTAGTTTAGTCTTTGATTACACACTATCCATGTCCCAATTATGTATGTATACTTTGTTTGATTCAATAACATGAGCACACACTATGGTCGGGGAGCTTGGTTGGTTGAAGCTTTGTTCTTCAATTCCTTCTATCCAGTTAGTTTTTCCTTTGTATGATATCAATGGCATAGGGTATAGTTCAAAAGTGATGGTGTCCTTTTTGTGTGTCTCAACTTACCTACAGATCCTAATAACACTCCTTGATTTTTCTCGATCCCTTCTTATCTTACTGACTCCTATAATCCTTTGTTTAGCTTCATCATATTTATGTTTCTGCAATGCTCGCTGACTAGCTACCATTATAAACCCATAATATTATACCAACCCTCCTCTAATCCCCTTCTAAATGTGTGACTCATGCATAGAAGTATTTTTCTCTCCATTTTCATAATCTCAAGTCCAAAATTAATAAATAACTTCTTTATTTCTAAAGAAAATTGTCTAATATAATGGCTACATAGTTCTTAGAGGAACTAGAACTTGGATTCTTCAAGACATGAATAGGTAGTTACAACATACTCTATAATGTAACTATTTAGAACTCCTTTCTACCAAATTTTGACATCTCTAGTCCATGGAGTTCTAAGTTGTGCTAAATCTCTTTATCACTCTAGGGCCCAAGACTGTCTTCTCCCAATATTTTGGGACCATCCTTGAGCATATGCAAATTAACTAAGATCTTAGTAAAGAAATTTTCATACAATGCACTATAGATATTATTCTCTACCCACTAGCATGTGGAAACTCCTAGTTCAAGGTAGGGAACTGCAAAATTATCTTCAACTCCAGTAATCTATTGTTCTACATTCTCAAGAGTGATGTGCTCAAAAATTTTCCATGACTGAGCAAAAATCACTATAGGTCATGACAATGGAACCAAAATGTTGGGTTTTTATTTTTATTATAGCTTTGGCACTGAAGTCTAGCCTAATGAACTAAAATGTTCTCCTTTTCATGTAAGACTATAATTTTACATGCTCACTCGAAGTGCATAGCTAGAGACTAGTTCTCATAGGCTTTATTGCATAATTTTATTAACTTATTCATATTTCTCTCTTTATGTAATTAAATATATACTTTATAACATCATATGTAAATGACATTGACTCTAGGACTACCAAGCTTGACCATCATGATTACATAGACTACTACCATTTCTAGTTATAGTGGTTACTCTATAGTAAATCTACTAATTATGATCAAATAAATATAACACATTCATTTTTCATGAACACAAGAAGTTATATAATACCTACAGCTCATATATTAAGAATAAGCATCAATGAGATAACAATCCTCCCCACGACATTTTACAATAAGGGTATTTATACTTATATATCCATGACCAAGTTTTTACACTAGTAATGACAAGAGTAATTATCTAACTCTCAATAGACTAATATTCATGGCACTTAATGGACTAAATATTCTTAGGGAGCTAAGCCTTGGTGCCCTTATATACTTGCACTATGCTAGATCTTTGTTTCCATATGTTTATTTTCTTACAGACTGGTGCAAAACTTCTAAATAATGAGGTATGGGTGACCCTTGTGAATCGATCCTACTTCCCATGCACTCCCCTAGTCTTTTTCTATCATTATGAGTCTTATGCTTATGTTGATTTCTCTCATTTTATGTTTTTGTAGTTTCTAAGATAAATGACAAGATTGACCTATAAAACAATTTGATCACTTTAGAAGTTAGAGGGATCGACCTAAACATTGATGAGTTCACCTTGTGGAATGGAAGGAATGCATCCATGATTTATGAGATCAATTTATTTTTTGTCTATACACCTATGTTTTTTATAAGATCGATGTGATCACAATATGGATCAAAAAGATCACTCTACAGATAGGTGGGAACACACTGTGGATTGGTGAGAATACTTTATGGATTAGAGAGATTGACCTGTAAAATGGTGAGATAAATTTAGACTAGAAAATGATAGGTGACTATTATTTATTTTTATCAAATTTTATCATTTCGATGGCCTTTTAATTTGGTAGGAACACCTTGCTAATCAATAATATCACCTTGTCAATCAACGAGATCACAAACTAGTGTCTTTCTATCTTTGTCTTTTTAGTGAGATCAATTTGTAGAATAACAAGAATACACTATAGAATAGATAGATCACTATGTGGAATGGTGAAATTTACCTACACAAGAAAACAAAGACTTAAAATAACAAGCTATGATTTTTTCTAACAAGTTTGCACCCTGATTTCAAACTTCTAACATCTTCTTTGTAGGGTTTAAGTCACTTAGTCTCCATTTATTAAAAAATCAAAGGTAAACTTAATTACAAATTTCATTTTGGTGATTAAAATAAACTCTCACAAATATATAAATACTCTTAAGAGTTATATTTTTATGCTTGTTTATTTAAGTGTTTGATTTTATTAAAATGAGTGTTGCACATATACTCTCCCCCAATCCCCTTTAGGGAACTTGGGTAACCAAAATCACTCATTATTTGCATTTGGTACCTTATCCAAAGATGTGAAAATAAAGTCACTAGGGACCTCCTCAAATCCAAATGGTTTGGGTGATCCTAGAATGACCATAAAGTCTTTTCACTTGTATTTATTTTTATGCACTTTGGATTGTAAGCGAGAGTTCATCACCTCTTCACAAGTTCTCTAGGAAAGAGTTAACTTGAGAATTCATCTCCTAACATCATTTCAAACCCACTCTATGGTGGGGTATATAAATTGAGGGTGGCCTATTGGTATCCTTGTTTTGAGTAGTTAGAATAAGCTTTGTTAGTGGTTATTGACCTTAGACCATAGGGGAAACTCAGACATCACACTACACTAAGCAATTGATAGATATAATGGTTATGAAAAGGTTAAGACATTTTCATAACAAGTTAGTTGATGTAAATTCAATTGACATGGGCATCTCTAGTGTTATCCATATGTTAAACCATCTAGACATGTGAAAATTTAATTTTAGAACAACCCCACTTGTTGTAGACATACCTATTGATACAAGGTGAGTAGCCTGAAGTTCCATGTCAGCGTAAAAACTCTTGAGAGAAGAGGGGGCCTAAAAACCCTAATTTTCATGTACTTTTACTTTTGAAATAATAATTAAAAATCCTATCAAGAGCATGTATATAGATGGATTCAACAATACCATGCAACCTTGTCAATTTTAAGATTTAGGACGTTACACTTAGGTGTGTTTATCATTTTATCCTTTACTTGCTTGGTATTTTTGAGTCTAAAACTATTTGTGTGAAATAAAAACTACATCAAGAAACCAAAAAATTTATTTTACACCATTATATTTGAATAAAGAGGCATTATGCTGACCAAATTTAAATCATTTCTTACCTTGTTCAAATCATCATTCAAAACATTATGTTTGTATTTTTTGAACAACATTATTATGATAACCATTTGAGTCTAGACCATTTGTCCACTTTACAAAGTCTCAAAATCCTTAATTTTTCTCTAGATTTTAAAACTCACCTTTTTAAGTGTTAATCCAAGGTGCTATCAGTTCACCTTTTACACTTGGTTTGAGTAAATTGGGTGTGATTTTCCATTTGGATTAAAGGCTGTTACCTAGACTCATCACCATTTTATTATTATTATGGACTTAGATTATCTTACATTCACTCATGCTCTAAGTTCCTAGACCATTTTACAACATGTTTCTATATGTCACCATTATGCTACCCATTTAGTTTTAGTTTTATAATTAGGAGTTTTTATGTTAACTCATGTTTTGAACTTCTTGGTTCACATTTTATCTTTCTAATTAGCAATACCTTCTAATTTTCTATTTGCAACTCATCATTGTTGTATTTAGATTTTATGATATTGACATATCATTTACCTAAGTTTATTATGCTAGCATGCACTTTAGGTTCCAAAGTTATCTTACCCTCTTCGAAATTGATGATTTCAACCCACCACAAATGAGTAAATTTGTAACCAATTTATTCTAATTATGTGGTATTATGCCACTTATTTTTATATTCTCATCTTACCTTGTCATTTATTTGAATAAATCTGAACACTCTTTTTAAATGTTTGTAAAACACATTTCACATCTTAGACAATGTATAAAAATAAATCATGATGCAAATGTATACTCATAGTGGGGTCTCTTATGGCCCTAGTTATGAGGAAAAACATTTTTATGATAAATAAGAAAACTTCATCATCTCTAAAGATATCCCAACAAATTTAGGGTATGAATAATATTATTATGAACATCAACCCTTAGAATACAAAGATGAATCCATCTTAATATTAATAGAATCAGGTTGTAGGTCACTACTAGATTTTTTGATGGAACAATTACAAAACTTGTGAGGGTAGAAGAAAAATAGCAAGAGGAACTTCTCACTCACATTTCAAAATCTAATATTACTTCTTCTATCAAGGTAAAATAAACGCTCATAGAGTCTACTCCTAACAATCAAGATCTTACTACCAAGATCAAGAAAATTATTCAAAGGTACACAAAATAGCTTATTGTAGACTTAAAAGACTCTTTGGCTATAACTTTGATCAATAACAATACTTATAAAAAGCAAGAGAATGTGATATATCAAATAAAACATACCCTATTTGAGCCTACCTCTATAATAGATCCTGACATTTCATCTAAATAAAACAAACCTAGGGATTTTTCACAACATGTTTCACTAGACACAGAGCATACATTCTTCAATCACTAAGAGGCTCTTATCCCTTCATAGAACTGAGGGATGAAAAACTCAACATCTATTGGGGGTATTATTTAAAACACTTTGGAAATTTCCTTTTAACAATCACATCTTTTAGTAAATCAACCACAGATTCCTCAAAATTAATAGTATACTTACAGTTCACAATGATAGATTTCAAGAAATATGTATCAACCATATAAGAATCAGTGACTAACTTGCTCGATTCAAGGAGAAAACCAATATAAAGTTTTAGATCATAGGATTTATATTGTTGGTTGAATATTTTGTCGATCAGCATATTGATAAACAAAATAGGTCTGATCAACCAAAGTAGGAAGATTGGTCATCCAAATGTGTAGGTTTACCACATCAAAAGGGGACTAATCTCTCCTCTCATCAAGGGGAGGTTCCCTATGGATATATATATATATATATATATATATATATATATATATATATATATATATATATATATATATATATATATATATATATATAAACAAAAAATAATACTCAAGGGTAGGACAAACCATCCATCTCTCTTTTTTCAGAGATGATGCATGTGGATGAAAGGAAAAACTCAAGGGAAATGACAGAAAGTACTCTTCTTCAGAAGTACTATTCAACAAGCCACAAGAATACTCCTGGTAGTAAAAGCAAAATGTAACTAAGGATGTAGTAACTAGCAAATCGAGATGCATCACAAAGTCTCCACCTGAATTGCTCAAGAGTAAGATATGAAGGACAATGAGGGCACAAAGTCATCCCAAGGCCCTTTACATAGAAATGAAAAGAAAACACACTGAAAGGCAATTATGGGGGCACAAAGTCTCTCCACAATTGACTTCAGGACACCTTCCTGACTACTTTCACTAATTTTGCTTGTTGAATTAAAGGAACATAAATTATATTAAGGAAAAAGACATAAGAATAGTTTCCCCAACAACAAAGATATCATAGCACAAAGTCTAAAAAATCACTTGCTTTCTTATTCCAATAACAAAATATGATCAACAATCTAAGCTCAAAGTCTCAGTAATGCCTTTCAATTTGCGTAGAGTTTCATTTTTGATTGCCAGAAAGAGATATATTTACAATAGAAGAGAGTTCCTTATATAGCCTCTTCAAGAAGGACTCGAGAATAGTAACACATCATGTTGCATTGAAATTTGTTAAGAAGATAGGCTAGAATTTAGGGGCATTTACCCATTTGCTTTTCTCAATGCAGAGAAATAAGTCATGCTAATGAAAGTTTGCATCTTTCAATGTCAACCTAGTGATCTGATCCTTCCTCATCGTTCCTCTTTTTTTGATTAATTAAATCGAGTCCTTTATTCAATTTGATACTCTACTCCTTAGTCACTTCTTGCTGATCTTAGCCTTAAATCCTTTGAATGCATTCAAGTATGTTGATTACAAGGATCAACTGCTATTTTATGAGCTTTGAAATTGACATTTGCGCACCCGTCAATACACTTTCAATGGCTAGTTCACTGTTCTTGAATTTGATGTCTTTGGGTGCGTCACCCCTTAGTCCTTCAATTTTCCTATTTTTCATCCTCTTAAAGGGAAGGTGACCCTTCAACTATGGGGAAGTGTCCTTTAAGTTGGCAGCTGAGAGTCCCCCATAGGGGCACCTGCCCTTCAGGGTCCTTCGATATCTTTTTCTTTGAAGTCTCTCATGGACATTCCCATGGAAATTCCCCTTGGACATTTTCCCTAGGCTTTCTTTGCAGGCATTTTCCTTGGGCTTTCTCTATGGGCATTTTCCCCAGGCTTTTTCTGTGAAACTTTCTCACAGACAAAATGTCTGCAGAATTGTTTTGATCGCTTTGCCTTTCATCTTTGGAAATTCCTTCAGGTTTTCCTCCCATAGCTGCTTTCTAGAATTCATTCAAACTTTTTGTTTGAAGGAATTCCTTCAAATAAAAGTCTAAAATAATTGTTTCTTGCCTTAGTCTTTTTCAACTACATTAAACAAAAATCTGAAAGAATTTACCTTTGCAGCCTCCTTGAAAGTGACCCTTCTAAAGGGTGCATCAACCAAGTGCCCTCCATAAGGGCACTTGTCCTTCGAGAGGCTCTTATGAACTTTTGATTTGAACCGCTCTTTTAAACCAATCTATTGAACCAAGCTTTGAACCATGCTTTGAACCAAGCCAATGAACCCTTTGATTAAACCAAAAGACATTGAACCACTTGATGAACTGATTGAATAAACTGAAGCATTGAACCATTCCTTTAAACCAAGGTGATGAACCAAGTCGATGAACCAACTAAGTGAACCAAAGCTAATGAACCAAAAGCATTGAACCAACTATTTGAACTGACTGAATGAACCGATCGTTGAACCAAAGTGGTTTAATGGTTCATTGGTTTAATTAGTTCATTCTCTTTGATTTGTCCAAGCCCTTTTTATCCTCATTGATAAGTGTTGGAAATTGATTCTTTTGATTGAACCTGCCTACAAAAGCTTTTGAACCTATAAAGCCCATTGAACTTGGCCTACATAGTCTATAGATTTAAGCCTACAGAGTCTGTAGATTCTTGAGAAGCTTGAAAAATGAGGAATTTGAATGCCCAAGACAAATTTTGAAAAGGGAAGAGAGAATTTTGGTTTATAGGACCAAAATAGTTCAAATGTTGTCCCAAAAATGAGTGATATTTTTTTTGGGGACAATAGCTGGCTCCAGTTGGGGAACTTTTATCAATTGTAAAAAGAATTGAAGGGAGTAGAATCTAGAATCTCCAGTGTCTTCATGTGTACCATTGGGCTATAGAGTCATGCTACCCAAAAATGAAAGGCATAAAAAATGGAAACAAACAAAACAAAATAGAAATAAAACCTATATAAATATACATATGTACAGATGAAATGATCTGATACTTCAAGAATTGAAGTATTTCAGATGCTGCTTCTTGAGAGACAATGAAAATAGTGCTCTATTCTGGTAAACCAGTAGGAAACCAATTTTCCCCTAGAAATGGTGATGGGCAAATGGAGCTCTCCACCACGAAACCAAATTTTTGCATCTTCCTCTTGGTCTTTTCTTCTTCTCCCTCCATGGTAGGACGTGGTCTTCAAACTGAAAACCATAACTCCTTGCTTTCTTAGCAAAGGGTTACTTTGCCTTATTTTGATTTGCAGTAGCATGGTCCATTACTATAATTAGTTGTTATTCTAGTTCAATCCAGCATATGATTGGATTGTCCACATCAAACTCCTGACAATATATCAGTTTAGCATCTCCTTTGATGTGAAGGAGTTTGATTTCTTCATCTTAAACACTCTTCAATCCGAGAAACATAGATTCACATCCAGATGTGTTGTTGGTGTTGCTAACTTTCAAATTGCATGAAGGAAGAATATCTCCTTGAGGAGATATCAACACAGTCCCAACTCCATCGTTGGTGGAAAAATTGCTGCCATTAGATTTCAGGATCCAAGCATCATCAGAAGCTGATCTCCTATCATATTTTTCTTCATTAAAGATGGAAGATCTTTCCTTATTTTTATTGCACTCTACCAATTATCCTAAAGTCTTGTTTGGATCAATTCCTAGATTGTCAGCTACAGGACTTTCATCTATAGAAACATGAACATTCTCTTTGGTTAAGAAATAATTACCCCTACCTGAAGACTCAAACAAAATTTGTGCTGTAGGGGCTGATGTTTGGGTGACCATGTATTTTTCCTCCTTTTCAAGGAGCAATCTCTTCATTATGCCTTAGACAGGGGTCCTTGCCTTAGACAGGTCCATGCTTAGTTCTCCTCCCATGTCCTTGCAAAAATTTCATCCAAGCAAAATGCCATAGGATGCTGGGACGTTAGCCACTGTTGATGATTTAAAATTGTGCTTGATTCTAATCAACAACAATGGGAAGTTTCAAGATGTGGGACTTGCATCTTGAAACAAACTCCAAATTTTAGAGACGCTGGTTCTTCTTTAAATCAAGTATATACTGGGAAAAGGGATAGGAATTTTAACAAAAACACAATGCAAGAAAGAAAATCTAATTTATGGTGATGTGCCTAAATGTAATTCGACCTTAATCTTGAGTACAATGAGACTATATGTAGGATTCATTTACATTTAAGAGCAAACAAGTGCATGATCAATGTAAAAGATGGAAACAATAGAAATATAGGCTCACAACATAGACTAATTTTGCTATGATACAGAAAATGTCAATAAAGGCATGGGGTTCAATCTTCTTATTTGACTTTTCTAGTCATATAAGAGGCACAAAAACATGTACAGTTATATAAACCTTTCAACTCAAGAAAATGAGACAAAAGCAAATAACATTCCTAATCACAGTTTTAGAAAGTCTACAACCTAGACTACTTTTGCAAATGATATAGAAAATATCAACAAAGGCATAGGGTTCAATCTTATTATTTGAATTTTCCAATCATATAAGAGGCACAAAAACACATATAATTATATAAACCTTTCAACTCAAGAAAATGAGACAAAAGCAAATGATATTACTTAGTCATAGCTCTAGAAAGTCTAGAATCTTTACAATAATTCTCTCTGATCATTGATGATGCCCCTTCTGGTGATCTTTGCACCTTTATTTATAGCCTTGGATCCACTCTGGATTATCTACTTGTTCCCAATCTAACAGCCCAAATGAAATCTAACCGAACTGGCAATGTCTAACAAAAGATATTTTATAGATTCTGAAACACTTCATCTTCTGGCAGTTCATTAGCTGAAACATATTGTAGGATTCTCCCTTCTCTTAAGCGCTAAGTAAAACTTAGCCATTTTCTTGAAAACCTTCTTATTACTTTAGGATACATTGGAAAATGACACTTGGAATGTTCCGCAACACCTATTGAAGACACGCGACACTTTTTTTTTGTGTCTTCACTTAGGAGTGTTTCACCTTTGACACTTGTCACAATCCACTTCTTCCAAACTTCAATAGCTTGAAAGAAAATAAGACCCACAGCATCTCTTACCCATGTAAATTTAAAAGGGACATAAGGATAGGTGTCGATCTCTACTGCTTCATCAAAAGATACGTGGCAATCTCTGCTTTACTCATTTGGGGTTATGTGGTGGTCTTCGCTTCTTTTAGTTGCCTTTTTAGAAACTTGTAGAAGATGACACATGGTGGTCTTGACTTTACTCTATTTATACCATAGAAAAAATTTGGGTCTCATTTCACATTTACATAGACAATGACACCTGGTAGCTTCCGCTTACTTAAGAAACAAAATTTGGGACCCACCACAGTCTTTGTTATATCAGTGAAGCAAAATGAAGATAATTTAGATCGTGACACTTGGTGGCTTCCACTTGATTCTACTGGGATACATGGCAAATTCCATTGCTTTTAGAAAAGCAAAATTGAGACCTACAACTACCACTTGGTGCTATTCACTTGACCCTGATACTTAGCTTGTTAAACCTTTCACTGAAAAGAGATGAAACGTGGGTGTCGATATGAAACTACAAACACTAACAATTGGTGCATTCTACTTAGTAGCTATGCGATACGTGACACATTCTAACCAACTCATAAAAAGTATGAAGGGTGCCCCAGATGATAACACTTGGCATTTCACTTCATTTCAACACTTAGAGAAAATGAATCAAAAGGAAAATAGAGCTCGTGCTCTATTTTCAAAACTCTGCCATCTTAGACCAAAGTATGTGAAGACAAAATTTTGTGGTGCATGACTGAAAGATAGAATGAAATGCAGAGTAAATTTTTACTCTACAGCCACCAAGATAGTCATCTTGATTCTCTTGTCTGGAAAGGCTGCCAATGCAAATTGGGCATCTTTGATTTGCCCCTGTAATGATACTTGCTTGTTCTCCATGGAGAAACATCTCCCAAAGGTTTTGGTTAGTTGGAGACCTAGAGACTCAACTACTTTAGCAGGCATGACATTGTCAGATGTCCCAAAATTAATGATGTAATTGTTGAGCTGATAACCATTTATCAATAAGTAAACATAGAAAGGTTCTATTTTCCCAGGGGCAGTTGGAGGAGTAATGACAAGATTATTTGGAATGGGCATGTTATTTGGGGAATTAAGAATTATTTTCTTAACCTCTTGTCTTGTAGGGATGGTTTGGTTCTTAACACATTGGACCAACTTATCCAATTGATCAGGATTGGACTACAAATATTCAAATTTAGACATTTGTATTTTTGTCTTTTTGACATGATCAATTATGTCAAATGGATGAATTAAGCTAGGTACAGAGGAAGGCATTTCAACCTTTTAGGTTTTAGGAGGGATGGGAGGAGGGCTGATTTGCGAAATTGAAGTAGAAGGTGAAGGTGAAATTGATGTACTTACATTTTGGGTGATCACCAGATCCTTTGACTAGGAAGGTAGAGTGGTTCCATGCTTAGCAATTGTAATTACTGGTTGAGGTTGCTCCTCTAGCTTCTTTTTATTAGCTTGCTAGACTGATTGGTTATTGGACTTGGTAAACACTGCATATGATCCATCAATAGCTTCTCTTTTGCTTCGAAGTTCATCTTGGTAGTTTAGGAAACCAATGTGGGAGTCACCAGCTGATTCTTCTTGATTTTATATAAGGAGATCGATGTCATTTTCTTGATTAAACTCAGGTTGGAAAGAGAAAGCATGTTCCATTTCCAAACATCCAACTACTGAGTTGCTTGGAGGAGCTTCAATGGCAAGTTTCCCTTGTGGGGGAGGAAGACAATCTAGCTACCCTTGATTCCTGGCAGCATTGCCTTGATATGATTAATTTGGAAATGTCCTTCTTGGTATATCTCTGTATGAAGGAGTAGAAGAATTCCTTGTGCCATTTGTCTTTTCAAGGCTAGCACTTCATTTTCTAGCTTTTGCACCATTTGATCAGTGGTGCTTGTAGATGAATATTTAGAAGATGATGAGGATCTATTTCTTCTTGGATCTCTTCTTATCTTCCTTGCTAAGATGAGATCATCTTCTACCTTAGTGGCCAAAAGTTGAGCTACAGAAAGATCTATTTGACCAGCACATCTCAAAAGAAAACTTACTTTAGGCAACTGAGAATTAATGAAGAAGCATTTGAGATTCTCAGCTATAGGTCAAGTAATTACAAGAATTCTATTCCTCGGTTTGTTAAATTTAGCTATGAAGTCTTTCATTGGTTCATGAGGTTCTTTCTTCATCTATGTAAGTTGAGCCAAAAGTGCATGTGCATCTTCTATAGGTTTGAATCTGGCTTCAAACTTATCTTTGAGGGTATTCCAATTAGTCACTGACCGAGCCTATAGATGATAAAACCAATCTATAACAGCACCTTGTAATGTTTCTACAAATAGCCTAATTGCTACATCTTCAAATTCTACTCTAATTAATCCACAAGCTATTCTGAAGGCTATAATGTGTTCATCAAGATGACCTTTCCCATCACCATAGAATTTGGGAAAATTCTTCCTTGAACTGTGTGGAAGCTCATGTAGAGGTGGAATAAGATTGAGAGGACCAAAAGAATTACCCAAGGGGCCTTGAACTACCATTATAGGACTATGAAAAGGAGGAATAACAAATCTCAAAGGGGTAATTATTGGAAAAGTTTTATCAATAGTAGAAGTGGATACTTCATCTGGAAATGGAGATCTAACTTTAGTAGGAGGAAAGCTCTTGGTTCATTGGAGATGAGATGGTGAAGGAAATAGATCACAATTACTTTGCTGTACCAACTCGAATACATGATCAATAATCCCTTTAGCCCTTTGGCTTCATGTATACCTTAAATCTGCCAGATTGTGAAATAAAAATGGAAAAGAATTGACTTTGCTTCAATTTGAAGCTTGAGGCTTTAAACTATGCACTCTTTCCCAACAGCTCTAGTTTTACAAACTAGATAAAATAATGGAGGTGGAGGAAGATGGTAAGGCTCTAAATGGATAATGGGTAAGACAAGTAATGGAGTTGCCAGAATCTATAATGGATAAGGGTTATAATGATAATGGGTTATATCCAAGTGATGTTTCAATCTAAAACTTGAGGTTCCAAATTGCACATAATTATGTATATCCCCAATGGAGTCACCAAAAACTATTGGTTGAATATTTTGTCGATCAGCGTACTGATAAACAAAATAGGTCTGATCAGCCAAAGTAGGAAGATTGGTCATCCAAATGTGTAGGTTTACCACATCGAAAGGGGACTAATCTCTCCTCTCATCAAGGGGAGGTTCCCTATATATATATATAAATAGAAAATAATACTCAAGGGTAGGACAAACCATCCATCTCTCTTTTTTTAGAGATGATGCATGTAGATCAAAGGAAAAACTTAAGGAAAATGATAGAAAGCACTCCTCTTCTTTCAAAAGTAATATTCAACAAGCCACAAGAATACTCCTAGTAGTAAAAGCAAAATGTAACTAAGGATGTAGTAACCAGCAAATTGAGATGCAGCACAAAGTCTCCACCTGAATTGCTCAAGAGTAAGATACGAAGGACAATGAGGGCACAAAGTCATCCCAAGGTCCTTTACACAGAAATGAAAAGAAAACACACTGAAAGGAAATTATGGGGGCATAAAGTCTCTCCATAGTTGACTTCAAGACACCTTCCTGACTACTTTCACTAATTTTGCTTGTTGAATTAAAGGAATAGAAAATATATTAAGGAAAAAGACATAAGAATAGTTTCCCCAACAACAAAGATATCACAGCACAAAGTCTGAAAAGTCACTTGCTTTCTTATTCCAATAACAAAATATGATCAACAATCTGAGCTCAAAGTCTCAGTAATGCCTTTTAATTTGGGAAGAGTTTCATTTTTGATTTCCAGAAAGAGATATATTTACAATAGAAGATAGTTCCTTATATAGCCTCTTCAAGAAGGACTTGAGAACAGTAACACATCATGTTGCATTGAAATTTGTTAAGAAAACAGGCTAGAATTTAGGGGCATTTACCTATTTTATTTTCTCAATGTAGAGAAACAAGTCACGCTAATGAAAGTTTGCATCTTTCAATGTCAACCTGGCAATCTGATCCTTCCTCATCGTTCCTCCTTTTCTAGTTAATTAAATCAGGTCCTTTATTCAATTTGATACTCTACTCCTTAATCACTTCTTGCTGATCTTGGCCTTAAAGCCTTTGAATGCATTTGGGTCTATAGATTACAAGGATCAATGGCTATTTTATGAGCTTTGAAATTAATGTTTGCACACCCGTTTATACGCTTTCAACGACTAGTTCGCTATTCTTGAATTTGACATCTTCGAGTGCATCACCCCTTGGTCCTTCTTCAATTTTCCTATTTTGCATCTTCTCAAAGGGAAGGTGACCCTTCAACTTTGGGGAAGTGTCCTTTAAGTTGGTAGCTGAGAGTCCCCCGCAAGGGCACTTGCCCTTTGGGGTCCTTCAGCGGCCTTTTCTTTGAAGTTTCTCGTAGAAATTCCCACGGACATTCCCCGTGGACATTTTTCCTGGGCTTTCTCCATGGCCATTTTCCCTAGGCTTTCTCCACCAACATTTTCCTCAGGCATTTTTTGAGGGCATTTTATCATGGAGAAAAAGTCCACAAAAATTTCCTATAGACAAAAAGTCTGCGAAATTGTTTCGATCGCTTTGCCTTTCGTCTTTAGAAATTCCTTCGGGTTTCCTCTCATAGTTGCTTTCTAGAATTCCTTCAGATTTTTTGTCTGAAGGAATTCCTTCGGATAAAAGTCTGAAAGAATTATTTCTTACCTTAGTCTTTTTTAACTACCTTAAA
This sequence comes from Torreya grandis, assembly GCA_037957365.1. NCBI lineage: Eukaryota > Viridiplantae > Streptophyta > Pinopsida > Cupressales > Taxaceae > Torreya > Torreya grandis. Next base: position 5,854,960 of record JARHVA010000249.1, read on the forward strand.
CAAAAATTTGAAAGAATTTACCTTTGCGGCCTCCTTGAAAATGACCCTTCCGAAGGGTGCTTTTGTCAACCAAGTTCCCTCTGCAAGGGCACTTGTCCTTTGGGAGGCTCTTTTGAACTTTTGCTTTGAATTGATCCTTTGAACCAGTCCATTGAACCAAGCTTTGAACCAAGCCGATGAACCCTTTGATTGAACCAAAAGACGTTGAACCGCTTGATGAACCGATTGAATGAATTGAAGCATTAAACCACTCCTTTGAACTAAGGCAATGAACCAAGCTAATGAACCAACTGAGTGAACCAAAGTCAATGAACCAAAAGCATTGAACCAACTGAATGAACCGACTGAATGAATCGACTGCTGAACCAAAGTGGTTCAATGGTTCATTGGTTCAATCAGTTCATTCTCTTTGATTTGTCCAAGCCCTTTTTATCCTCATTGATAAGTGTTGGAAACTAATTCTTTTGATTGAACCTACCTACAAAAGCCTTTGAACTTGTAGAAATGAACCTATAAAGCCCATTGAACTTGGCCTGTAGAGTCTGTAGATTCAAGCCTATAGAGTTTATAGATTCCTGAGAAGCTTGAAAAATGAGGAATTTGAATGCCCAAGACAAATTTCAGAAAGGGAAGAGAGAATTTTGGTCTGTAGGACCAAAATATATCAAATGTTGTCCCAAAAATGAGTGATATTTTTTTTGGGGACAACATATATCACTAACAAAAAAATGTAATAGGGGTACATACCACCCCAACAAAATTATATTCCACCTATAAATGCACCAAACATGTAGGAGTATAATTTGATGAAGGAAATCATGTCAAGGCTAGAAAAGGGAAACCGAGTCAAGAAATATAAGTTTGATATGAGATATGTCCATATCCATTTGACTTAAGTATTATCCAAGTTCCCTTTCCACCTCATTTTGAAGTACCCAAATTTGATAAATATGAAAGGAAAGGTGACCCTTGAGAACATATCCAATCATTTTTCATACTATATCAAGAGGTAACTTATAGTAGTGTTTATCTGCTCACTTGTTTCCATGTAGTTTAGCTGGACAAGCTTTAGATTGGCTCTTCAAATTACCTAAGAGATTGATGAGAGATTGGAATGATTTATCTAAAAAATTTGTCAACAATTTCTCTTACAACATTGAACATGATTTGATTGTGGTCAACTTGTGAAAAGCAAAACAATGAGATGGGGAAAGATTCACATCATATATACAATGATGGAAAGCATTAACTAGATGCTTCCAACATAATTTGCTAGATAAACAACTGGAAGATATTTTCATGATGTAAATGTATACTCATAGTGAGGTATCTTATGACTCTGTCATGTTCAAATATATCCCAACAAATTTAGCATTTGAATAATATTATTATAAACATTAACCCTTAGAAGACAAAGATGAATCCCTCTTAATATTGATAGAATCAGGCACTAGGTCAACACCAGATTTCTTGATAGAATAATTGCACACATTTGTTAGGGTAGAAGAACAATAAGAGAAACCTGTCGCTCACATTGTAAAAACTAATATTGTTTCTTCTAAAAAGGAAAAAAAACACAGATAAAGTCTACTCCCAATGATCAATATCTTACTACCAAGATCAATAAAATCAATCAAAAGTACACAAAATAGCTTATCATGGACTTAATAGACTCTTTGGCTGCAACTTTGATCAATAAAAATGCTTCTAAAAAGTAAGAGAATATGATAGATCAAACAAAATATAACCTAGTTGAGCCTACCTCTATGATATATCTTGGCATTTCTTTTGAATAAAACAAACCTAAATATTATTCATAACATGTTTCACTAGACACAAAGCATACATTCTTCAATCACCAAGAGGCTCTTGTCCCTTCATAGAACTAATGGATGAAAAAATCAACACATATTGGGGGTATTATTCAAAACACTTTGTCAAGTTCCTTTTAACCATCACATCCTTGGGTAAATCAACCACAAACTCATCAAAATCAATAGTATACTTACAATTCATAGTGATAGATTTCAAGAAATGTTTATCAACCACCTAAGAATCAGTGACTGACCTACTCTATTTAAGGAGTAAACCAAAACAAAGTTACAGATAGTAGGGTTTATATCACTAAAAAAACAATGTAACAAGGGTACATGCCACCCCAACAAAATTATATTCCACCTACAAATGCACCATAAATGTAGGAGTATAATTCAATGAAGGAAATCATGTCAAGGCTAGAGATGGGAAATCAAGTCAAGAAATATAAGTTTGATGAGATATGTCTATATCCATTTGACTTAAGTATTCTCTAAGTTCCCTTTCTACCTCATTTTGAGGCACCCAAATTTGATAAATATAAAAGGAAGGGTGACCTTTGATAACATATCCACACATTTATTATACTATGCCAAGAGGTAGTTTATAGTAGTGTTTATCTGCTTCACTTATTTAAATGCAGTTTGGCTAGATAAGATTTAGATTAGCTCCTTAATTTACCTAAGGGATTGGTGGTATATTGACATGATTTATCTAAAAAAATTGTCAATAATTTCTCTTACAACATTGAACATGAGTTGACTATGGTCGACTTGTGCAAAGCAAAACAATCAGATGGGGAAAGCTTCACAACATATCTACATTGATGGAGAACATTAGCTAGACACTTCTAACATAATTTGATATGTTTTCCCCCAAAAAATGACTTCTTATTTTTGGGACAACATATGAGCTATTTTTGGCCTGTAAGACCAAAATTTCTCTCTTCTCTTCTCAAAATTTATTCAGGGGATTACAAATTCCTCATTTTTCAAAGCTTCAAAGGGCTATGCACATATGTCAAAGGTTCAAAGTTCAACCGTTTAAAGGATCTGTGGCCCCGAGAACTTAACGAGTCTCAAAGGCTTGAACAATTAAACCATTGAACCTTGAACCATTTTGGTTCATCAGTTCAACGGGTTCAACGTTCAATCAGTTCAATAGGTTCAATGACCAATTGGTTTACTGCACTTGGTGCAAAAGATCAAAAAGACTTAGCCAAATAACAAAAAATGAACTGATTAAACCATTAAACCAAAGTTGGTTTAATCAATAGGTTCAAGGGGTTGACCTAAAGCCAAAACAATAAGTTCCCTTATGGAGGGTAGTGAACCAAGGCCAAGAACCCTTGCGGAGGGCAACGAACAAAAATAGACAAAGTGAACTCCTTAAAAAAAATGAACAAGGCAAAAGGCAAAGTAGAGTCATTTAGACAAATTTTTTGAAGGAAATGAATTCACCCAAGAAGAGAGTTCAAAAAAAGCAAAGGAAAAGCTTGACTGAAGAGAAAAGCCAATAAAAAAGTGCCCGATGGAAAAAGACAAAGTGCAACAGAAGCTGCCATGTGTCCATTATAAAGTAGACCAGAAGCCGCCACGTGTCATCTTCCACAAGACTCTCAAAAGGTTTCAAAAGCTTTTGTAAGTTAAGTAGAATACGTCATGTGTCTTGTTATGACTTAGCAAAATGTGACAAGTGTTTGCATTGACGTTCCCCTTTTGAAGTTGCTCAGGCAAGACGTGTCATGGATCCCATTTTCTGTAAGTTTCCAATGAGTTTCATAATAGTGGAACTTGTCATTTGTCAAAGATGCAGAAAGGACCCCCAAAGACTTAGACAAGAAGGGCTATAAAGGATAAAGAAGCAACATGGATGATTCCAAAGGCAAGTTCAATTAAAGTGATGGTTCAACCAGAAAGAAAAGAAGCACTTAAGCAGTGAAGAGAGGAGCGAGACCAAATGACCAAAAATATCTTCAAATGAGTTATTTCTAGTAGGTGAAATAGTGGATCAAGTAGACTTTTGAGTGCACCAAATCAAGGATGCAAGCCTATTTTTATTCCATGAAGTAATGGAAAATTGGACAGCGATGCAGACATCAAAGAAAGGACCAGACAGTCCATACCAAGGAAGAGACATTAGATGAATGGACACGCCATAGTTGAGGTAATGCACTATTCCCAACATGGTCCCTCCAAACAGAACTGAAGGTGCATTGAATATGTTGACTACAGCATGGGCCTTTTTCATGAAAATAAGCACCCAAGTCTTTCTTGGAGCGCTATATATTGTAATCTCTCATTTTTTACAAAGGAGATCTTCCCCTTACCAGAAGCGAAGCTCTGCCCAAATTGAAAGGCATTACTGAGACTTTGAGCTCAGATTGTAGTTCATATTTCTTTGATTAAATGAGAAAGCAAGTTACTTACAGAATTTGTGCTGTGATAGCCTGTGCTACTTTAGGAGATTGTTCTTATGTCTATCTTCTAAAGGCATTCTTGTTTATTTGATTTAACAAGTAGAACTAGTGGAGGTGATAAGGAAGGTGTCTTGAAGCCAACTACTTTCAGACTTTGCGCTATCATAGTTGTCTTCAGTGTGTGTTTTTATTTTATGTTTCTATGTAAAGGACCTTGGGATGACTTTATGCCCCCACTGTTTTTCATATTTCACTCTTGGGTAGTCAAGGTGGAGACTTTGTGGTACATTTCAGGCTACTAGTTACTCTGGACCTTTGGTTACCACTTACTTACTAGGAAGATTCTTGTTGTTTGCAAGAATAAGCACTTCTAAAAGAAGAGAAGTGCCTTCTTGTCATTTCATCAAAATTTCTACATCCAAGAAGGGATCTGGATCTTGGCTAAATGTTACTTATGAAAGAAGAAAAGTATTTTCACCAATCACCTAGGATTTTTCCTTTGTTTGTTAGCATCATCTCTAAAAAAAGAGAGATGGATGGTTTATCCCACCCCTGTGTCTTACTTTCAACTTATTTATATAGTATATAGCCTCCACATATTTAATAGGGAACCTCCCCTTGATGAGAGGAGATATTTGTCCCCTGTTGATGTAGTAAACCTGCACCAGGATAACCCAACTCCCTATGTTGTGGTGATAGGAACTATTTTGGTCACCAGTTAGCTGGCCGACAAAATATTCACCCAAGAATTTTTAGTGACTCCGTTGGGGCTAAACGTGCAGTTTGAAGCCTCAAATTTTAGATTGAAGTAGTTCCTTACCTTATCCATTATAGAGTTTGGTGACTCCCATCTGGGTCTTACCCATTATCCATTTATAGCCTTACCATTTTCATCCATCTCCATTATATTATCTAGTCTACAAAACTAGAGCTATTAGGAAAGAAAGTGCAGTTTGAAGCCTCAATCTTTAAGCTAAAGCAAGGCTAGTTTCTTTTTCATTTTTGTCCTATAATTTGGCAACTTTGCTTAGATGTGTTATACCTATTTCTCATAATCTGATCATGGCAGTTTGAGGCCCCTGGGTTAACTCATTTGGCCCACTTAATCTAACTCCACCCCTACATGAGCTACTACTCAGTTCAAGGAAGAATTTCACCAAATTCTTTGGTGATGGAAGAGTCCACCCTGATGAACACATTACAGCCTTTACCATAGCCTGTGGTGTGATAGGGGTAGAATTTAAAGACATGGCAGTCAGGCTTTTCATGGAGACATTACAAGGTGCTGCTACAGACTGGTTTTACCATCTGTAGACTGGATCAGTGACTGGCTGGGACATTATCAAAGCCATGTTTGAAGCAAGGTTCAAACCTATAGAAGATGTGCATGCCTTGCTATCCTAACTCACACAAATGAAGAAAGAGCCCCATGAACCTATGAGGGACTTCATTTCTAGGTTAAACAAGCTGAGGCACATGATTCCCATGATCGCCTAGCCCACACTTCAAAATCTCATGTGTTTTTTCATCAACTCATAACTGCCTGAAGTGAGTTTTCTATTGAGATGGGCTAGACACATAGACCTTGAGGCTATTCAAGACTTGGATACTAAGCTATAAGATGACCTTATCTTGGTAAGAAAGATAAGGAGAGATCTTAACAGAGCTAATCCCTCTTCATCTTTTGAATACTCACCCACAGTCACCACTGATCTAATGGTACAAAAGCTGGCAAATGAATTGCTAGCCTTGAAAAGGAAAATGGCACAAAGTATGTCTTCTACTCCTCTATATAGAAATGATCTAAGGAGGACATTCCCTAATTAGCCATATCAAGGCAATGCTACCAGAAGTCAAAGGCAACCAAATCATCTTCCTCTCCCACAGAGGAACCTTGCCCTTGAAGCACCTCTAACCAACTCAACAGTTGGATATTTGGAAACAAAACATGTTTCCTATTTCTAACCTAAGTCTGAGCAAGAAAATGGCACTGATCTCTTTAGGGAAGATCAATAAGAATCAGCTAGTGAATCCCACATTGGTTTCCTGAATTACCAAGATGAACCCAGGAGTGAAAGTGAAGCAGTCGAAGGATTAAACACAGTATTCACCCGGTCTAAGAATTAGTCAGCCTAGCAAGCTAACAAAGAAAAGATAGAGGAGTGACCCCAACTAGTGATTTCAATTTTTGAGTAGAGAACCCCTCTCCCTTTCCAGTTGAAGGACCTGATGATTGCCAAAGAAGTAAGTACATTGAACATCTCTGCACCTTTTACTTCAAATTTGTAGACCAGTCCTCCCCTTCCCAAAAATCAAAAAAATGAACTCCCATCCTCTCTTCCAAGTCCATCTTAGTCATTTGACATAGTTGATCATGTCAAGAAATCCAAAATTCAAATCACTAAGTTTGGATCCCTGCAAGCCAATCCTGAGCAGTTAAACATTGGTGAAGAGCTAGGTGTGGACTTGTCTGAGGCAAAGATTGTGGTCACCCAAATGTCAGCCCCTATTGCTCAAATTCTATTTGAGTCTTCAGGTAGGGATAATTACTCCTTGACCATAGAGGATGCTCATGTCTTTGCTGATCAAAGTCCTGTGGCTAGCAATCCAGGATTTGATCCAAACAAGGCATCAAAAAAAATAGTAGGACACATTACAAATCAAAAAGGATCTTCCATCTCCAATGAAGAGAAACCTAATAGAAGATCAGCTTCTAATGATGCTTAGATCTTGGAATATGATGGTGAAAATTCTTCCATCATTGGATGTAGATCTCTGTTGCTTAGATTGAAGACTACTCAGGGTGAAGAGGTCAAACTCCTTCACACCAAAGGAGACACTGAGCTGATGGTTTGTGAGGAGTTTGATGTTGACAATCAAAGCATGTGATGGATTGAACCAATAAAACAACAAGCTATGGTGGTGGACCATACTACTATACTCCAAAGTTAGCAAAAGGAACTCTTTGCCAAGAGAGCAAGGAGTTATGGTTTTCAAATTGAAGACCACGTCTTGCCATAGGGCAAGAAGAAGATGCAAGAAATTGGTTTCCTAGTGGAGACTTCCATTTGCCCGTCACCATTTTTAGGGACAAAATGGTTTCCTACTAGTTTATCAAGATGGCACACCATTTTCACTATCTCACAGTGGGTAGTATCTAAAGCACTTCAAATCTTGAGGCATCAAATAAGATCATCTGTACATATGTATCTTTGTATAGTCTTTAGTTCTATTTTGTGCTTTAAGTTTTCATTTTTTGGAGCCTTTCTTTTTGAGTAGCATGACTCCATAACCCAATGGCACACTTCAAGGCACTGGAAGATTCTGATTTCTACTCCCCTCAGTTATGTTTCAAGTTTCCAAATTGAAGGAAGTTCTCCAACAGGAGCCAGTTGTTGTCCCCCAAAAAATGAATTCTTATTTTTAAGACAACATATGAGCTATTTTGGGCCTGCAGGGCCAAAATTCCTCTCTTCCCTTCTCAAAATTTATTTGGGGGCTTACAAATTCCTCATTTTTCAAAGCTTCAAATGGCTATGCGCATATGTCAAAGGTTTAAAGTTCAACCTTTTAAAGGATCTGCATCCCTGAGCACTTAACGAGTCTCAAAAGCTTGAACCATTAAACTGTTGAACCTTAAACCATTTTGGTTCATCGATTCAATGGGTTCAATGTTCAATCAGTTCAATGGGTTCATCAACCAATTGGTTCAATGTGCTTGGTGTAAAAGATCAAAAAGACTTAGCCAAATAATGAAGAATGAATCGATTGAACCATTGAATTGTTGAACCAAAGTTGGTTCAATCGGTAGGTTCAAGGGGCTGCCCCAAAGCCAAAGGAACAAGTGCCCTTGTAGAGGGTGGTGAACCAAGGCCAAGAACCCTTGTGGAGGGCAATGAGAAAAAATAGACAAAGTGAACTCCTTCAAAAAAATGAATAAGGCAAAAGGCAAAGTAGAGTCCTTCAGACAAATTGTCTAAAGGAATTGAATTCACTCAGGAAGAGAGCCCAAAGAAAGCAAAGGAAAATCCTGAATGAAGAGAAAAGCCCATGGAAAAGTGCTTGATGGAAAAAGACAAAGTGTAGTGGAAGCTACCACGTGTCCATTATAAAGTAGAGTGGAAGCCACCATGTGTCATCTTTTGCAGGACTCTCAAAAAGTTTCAAAAGCTTTTGTAAGTAAAGAAAAATATGTCACGTGTCCTGTTATGACTCAGTGGAACATGACAAGTGTTTGCATCAGTGTTCCCCTTTTGAAGTTGCTCGGGAAAGACATGTCATGGATCCCATTTTTTGTAAGTTTCCAATGAGTTTCATAATAGCAGAACTTGTCATTTGTCAAAGATGTAGAAAGGACCTCCCAAAGACTTAGACAAGAAGGGCTATAAAGGACAAAGAAGCAACATTGATGATTCCAAAGGCAAGTTCAATTAAAGCAATTGTTCAACTAGAGAGCAAAGAAGTTCTTAAGTAGTGAAGAGAGGAGTGAGACCAAAGGACCAAAAATATCTTCAAAAGAGTTATTTCTAGTAGGTGGAACAGTGGATCAAGTAGACTTTTGAGCACACCAAATCAAGGATGCAAGCTTTTTTTTCTTCCATAAAGTAATGGCAAATTAGACAGCTACACAAACATCAGAGAAAGGACCAGACATTCCATACCAAGGAAGAGACATTAGATGAATGGACATGCCATAGTTGAGGCAATGCACTATTCCCAGCATGGTCCCTCTAGATAGAATTGAAGGCGCATTAAAGACATTGACTATAGCATGGGCCTTTTTCATGAAAACAAGTGCCCAAGTCTTTCTTGGAGTGCTATATATTGTAATCTCTCATTTTTTACAAGGGAGATCTTCCCCTTACCAGAAGTGAAGCTCTGCCCAAATTGAAAGGCATTACTGAGACTTTGAGCTCAGATTGTAGTTCATATTTTTTTGATTGAATGAGAAAGCAAGTTACTTGTAGACTTTGTGCTATGATATCCTGTGCTACTTTAGGAGATTGTTCTTATGTCTATCTTCTAAAAGCATTCTTGTTTATTTGATTTAACAAGTAGAACTAATGGAGGTGATAAGGAAGGTGTTCTGAAGCCAACTACTTTCAGACTTTGTGCTATCATAGTCGTCTTCAGTGTGTGTTTTTCTTTTATGTTTCTATGTAAAGGACCTTGGAATGACTTTGTGCCCACATTGTTATTTATATTTCACTCTTGGGCAATCAAGATGGAGACTTTGTGCTACATTTCAGGCTGCTAGTTACTCTGCACCTTTGGTTACCAATTACTTACCAGAAAGATTCCTATTGTTTGCAAGAATAAGCACTTCTAAAAGAAGAGAAGTGCCTTCTATCATTTCATCAAGATTTCTACTATCCAGGAAGGGATCTAGCTCTTGGCTGAATGTTACTTCTGAAAGAAAAGAAGTATTTTCACCAATCATTCAAGATTTCTCCTTTGTTTGTTAGCATCATCTCTGAAAAAAGAGAGATGGATGGTTTATCCCACCCTTGTGTCTTACTTTTAGCTTATTTATATAGTATATAGCCTCCACATATTTAATAAGGAACCTCCCCTTGATGAGAGGAGAGATTTGTCCCTTGTTGATGTAGTAACCTGCACACCAAGATGACCCATCTCCCTATGCTGTGGTGATAAGAACTATTTTGGTCACCAGTTAGTTGGCTGACAAAATATTCACCCAACATGATAGATAAACAATTGGCTGATATTTTTGCACAAAACTTACACCCTGAGGTAGCTCATAATCTATGACTCACTTGTGTAAACACAGTTGAGGAAATCATAGACAAGGGTGTGAAAATTGAGAAGGCACTTATTACTAAAGGCCTTATCAATATTTATTCATAGGGTCAAATATATAATTAGACCTAATCACCTATTCAAGTTGTTGCTACAAAAAAATGTAAAGGGTTCAATAAAAATAAGAACATGGTGGGAAATAGAGTGACATAATCTTGACATGTGCAAATGGTGCAGGCTTTACTAGTTCTAAATGTGTAACTAGCTCCACCTAATCCATTAACCACTTTGTAAAGGGCTCCTTTACAAAAGGAATTCAATAAATATAGAGTATTCAACAAACTAGAAGAGCTTATTGAGGTAGTGTTTTAAAATCTCATAGTAGTTAACATGATTATGTGGCCTATACCACGATCATTCCTTGAAGATCAACCCAAACCTGACTAGTATCATGAAGATGAGTTTTGTAATTTATATCATGTTATTAGCTATGACATTTATCAATGTGTTCAATTGAGGCATCTTATTAAGGACTTGATTGAAAGTGGTGAAATTTAAGTAAAAAATGTGTTGTGAAACACTAATCAAGACATGGGCATTTATAAAGACCCATTTCCTAAACACAATCAGTAGATAAAAATAAATAATCAAAATCAAAGGCAAAACCAACATCAAAAAGCATAATGTCAGAACCATAATCAACATGATCATAATAAGGATCATAATACCCATGCTAATAACTTAGGTTATAATAACATGCACATGATTATAATAACATCGTGTGATGTATTTCTACAAATCATGTTACCACTATCACCATCAAAGCTTGTGAACTTTCTAATAATTCTCAAAGTAATAGACCCCTCATTATAGGGTCAACATCCTCCTCTTTAAGTTGTGTTGCATTAGGTTTAAGTAATTCCATTGCACCTTAGTTTTTGTAGGTTACTATCTCTGGACCCTCTTCTTCTAATTATAATGGTTCTTTATAGACTCAAAATTTTATAAATATGACTAGATGATTATGAGTCACCATCCAAGGACCTTTGCCTTCTTATTCTAATTATAATGGCCCCTTATTGAATCTATATTATGTAATCATAGCTAGACACTTGTGAGTCATTCTCTAGGACCTGTTGCCCTCTTCTAACACAAGACCAAATGTGAACATTGTACCTTTAGATCCAAAATAGAACACTACACCAGTCAAGGCTAAACCCTTTTGTGCTTCCATTTAAAATCCATATAGCATCTCAGACCAACTAAGTAAAACCCCAATGCAAATTTCTATCTTAGATATTTTCTATACATTATAAGTCTACCAAAACTTCCTTCAATAGTCCAATGTTCCCTATAAACATTAACCCTAAATAATTAAAAATACTTGTAGGGAATTTATCTCCTTTTCAATGAGTTACATTTTATTAGAGAGATATGTCTACTCTTGGTCTTGTTGTTCCCAAAATCTGTCACTCATTTATGGGACAACATATGAACTATTTTGGTCCTGCAGGCCGAAATTATCTCTTCCCTTCTCAAAATTGTTTTGGGCATTCAAATTCTCCATTTTTCAAGCTCTTTTAGCTAACAGACTCTGTAGATATGTTTCTATGGACTCCACAGGTTCATTTCTATGGACTCTGTAGGAAAGAAACAAGTTCCCCACTTAGGTGATTTCAAGATTGGTTCAACGCCTTGGTTCAAACAAAAATGTTCATCAACAAGCTTCAAAGGAAGGATTGAACCATTGAACCATTAAACCCCACTTCCAAAAGGTTTAATGGGTTTAAAGGTTTAGCAACGTCAACAATCTTAAAGAAGTTAAGCGCTTCTTCAAAATTTCAACAAGTTTAACCACTTCATCAAGTTCAATGGCTTCAAAACACTTAATGAAAAGAAGAAGGCTTAAACCATTGAACCTTGAACCAAAACAATTGAAAGTTTCAATGGGTTCAATGGTTCAAAGGTTCAATGAGTGGTTGGTTCAAACAGTCAATTGAATGAGTGAAACACAAGATTGAACCATTGAACCATTAAACCAAAGTTGGTTCAATCGATCGATTCAAAGGAGTGCCCCAACGCCCAAAGGCCAAAATACCCTTGTAGAGGGTAGTGAACCAAAGGTGAGTGCCCTTGAGGAGGGCATGTGATGAGAAAAATGGACCATTGCAAAAGGCTGAAAGGGTAAGTTTTTATTCAAAAAAATGAACAAGGCAAAGATAGAAGAAAAGGCTAAGGTTAAATTTCTTCAGACAATTTTTTTGAAGGAATTCCTTCAGACATTTTGACCAAAGAAATCCTTTTAGAAGAAAAACCAGTGGGAAAGAAACGTAAGGCAATTCCTTCAGACAAAAAGTATAAAGGAATTCCTTCAAAATTTTTTTTGAAGAAATTCACCTAAAAGAAAAAGCAAAAACCCGAAGAAAAGTGGACGAGGCAAAGGAAAGGTTTCCTTCAAACAAAATGTATGAAGGAATTCCTTCAGACATTTTGTCAGAAGGAATTAACCTAAAGACCACCCGAAGGAACTTGAAGGGTAGGTGCCCTTGTGGGGGGCTCTTAGCACCAAGAAAATGGACCTTTCTCAAAGCCTGAAGGGACACCTTCCCTTTAGGGTCTTCTAAGGACAAAAGGCCGAAGGAATTTCAAGGCTTTAAAGAGACTTAAAAAAATAAAGGAAGTAATGGAAAAAAGAATGAACTAATGAACCAATTGAACCTTGAACCAAAAGAGTTCAAAGTTTAATAGTTCATAGGTTCAATGGTTCAAAAGAAGCTCTAGACAAAGGAAAGAAGTGGATGATTTCAGAGACCAGTTCAAAGGGATGGTTCAACCAAAGAGCAAGGAAGCGATTGAACCAAGAAAGTGATAGAACCAAGGAATGGATCAAGACTACCTAAACCATTAAACTATTAAACTGATGAACTTTCAAAGGTTCAAAGGTTCATGGTTTAATATGGTTCAAACAACCAGAAACCATTGACATCCCTGCGGATGTCAAATTTAAGGTAATGGAATATCTGTTAATTTTTGAATATGGTGTAGAACTTGAAAAATAAACCAAGCGACCAACTAAAAAGGGAGCACAAGAGCTCAAATTTCTATAGGGAAGAGAGAACAATACAAAAAGATCAGAAATATCTACAAGAGAGCTATTTATAGTAGGTGAAATAGTCCACCAAATAGACTTCTAAGAATACCAAATCAAGGATGTGGCCTATTTTTCTTCCATGAAGTAAAGGCAAAAGTGGACAACTGTGTAAATGAAAAGGAAAGGATCAAGCAGCCTATACTTTGGAGGAGACATATTAGATGAATTTACACACCATAGTTAAGGTGGATGCACTATTCCAAGCATGCCCCCTTGACAGAACTAAAAGTGCATTCAAGGCATTGAATGCAACATGGGCCATTCCATGGAACAAAGTGCCAAGCATTCCTTGGTTACCATATATTGTAATCTCTTATTTTTATGAAAAGGAGATCTCTCTGTTATAGAAGCAAAACTCTGCCAAAATTGAAAGGTGATTACTGAGACTTTGAGCTCAGATTGTTGATCATATTTCTTTATTTGAATGAGAAAGCAGGTTACTTTCAGACTTTGTGCTGTTATAGCTTGTATCATTTAGTGGATTGTTCTTATGTCTATTTATTGAATGTGTTCTTGTCCATTTTAAGAAAATAAGTAGAACTAGTGGAAGTAATTAGGAAGGTGTCCTAAAGCCAACTGTGAGAGACTTTGTGCTGCCATAATTGCCTTTAGTGTGTTTGCCTATTTTCTATTACTATGCAAAGGACCTTGGGATGACTTTGTGCCCTCATTGTCCTTTGTATCTCACTCTTTGGTAGTTGAGGTGGAGACTTTGTGCTACACCTCATTCTGCTGGTTACCACCCTTATTACCAATTACTTGTTACCTACTTGAAAGGATTCTTGCTGTTAGCTGTAGGCCACTTTTAAAAGAAGAGAAGTGCCTCCTGTTATTTCACCAAGATTTCTCCTTTGGCTGTGAACATCATATCTAAAAAAAGAGAGATGGATGGTGTTGTCCTACCCCTGTGTGTTAATTTTTGCATATATATATATAATATATATAGCTCCTCATAGTTATAAGGGAACCTCCCCTTGATGAGAGGAGAGATTTGTCCCTTTTTGATGTGGTAAACCTGCACATCTAGCTAACTAATATCCCTATGCTATGGTTGAAGAGACATATTTTTCCCATCAGTTAGTTGGTGATAAAATATTCACCCAACAATTTTTTGGTGACTCCACTGGAGATCAATGAGCAATTCGTACCCTTATCCATTATAGACTCTAGAAACTTTGGTTTGTGTCTTACCCATTATCATTATAGCCTTATCCATTTCCATTATATACTCTGGAAACTCCACGCTATACTATAAACTAGAGAGACCAAGGTGTTGTTGACCCTTTTTTTGAGTTGGTGCAGTAGGGCAATTTTGATTTATTCCCTCCCCAACTTCAAGTTCAATGATCCATGAGTGTTCCTCCTACCCATACCAATCACCAACACAAGGTAGAGCTTCTTTTTCTATTGTTAGCAGGGCTTTGCCTATACATACTCCACCTAGATTTTTCATCCCCACTATCCATAATCAGATGATGGTAGTTCAAGGCCCCTGGAGTAACTCTTTTAGCCCACTCAATCTTACTTCACCTCTACATGAGCTTCCACACAGTTTAAGAAAGAATTTCCCCAAATTCTTTGGTGATGGGAGAGTTCATCTTGATGAACATATTGCAGCCTTCAACATATCCTGTGGCATGATAGGTGTGGAATACGAAGACGTAGTAGTCAGGATGTTTGTGGAAATACTATAAGGCACTACTATAAACTAGTTCTATCATCTGTAGGCTCGATCAGTGACTAACTGGGACACTCTTAAAGCTAAATTTAAAGCTAGGTTCAAGCCTAGATAAGATGCACATGCATTACTAGCCCAACTCACATAGATGAAGAAGGAACCTCATGAACCTATGAGGGACTTCATTGCCAAGTTTGACAAGCTGAGGAATCAGATTCCTATAATTTCTTAGCCAACACTTGAGAACCTTAAATTCTTCTTCATCAACTCACAACTACCTGAAGTGAGTTTTCTACTGAGATGGGCTAGCCACATAGACCTTGTTGCTACTCAAGATTTGGATACTGAGGTAGAAGATGACCTTATCATGGTAGGAAAGATAAGGAGAGATCCTAAAAAAGGTAAATCCTCTTCATCTTCTGAATACTCACCTACAACCACCACTGATCCAATGGTGTAGAAATTGGCAAACAAATTACTAGCTCTTAGAAAGCAAATCACACAAGGGATGTCATCTGCTCCTTCATATAGAGATGTACCAAGGAGGATATTCCCCAATTAGTCATACCAAGGCCATGCTACTAGGAATTAAGGGCAGCCAAATCATCTTCCTCCCCCATAGAGGAACCTTGCCATTGAAGCATCTCTAACCAATTCAGCAGTTGGATATCTTGAAGTAGAATTATATTTCTCCTTTCATCCTGAGTTGAACCCAGAAGATGATGCTAATCTCTTCACAGAGGAAGAAGAAGAATTAGTTGGCAACTCCAACATTAGTTTCTTGAATTATCAGGATGAACTTAGAAGTGAAGGTAAAGTAGTTGATGGATCATACGTTATATTCACCTAGTCTAAGAATCAGTCAACCTAGCAAGCTGATAGAGAAAAAATAGAGGAATGACCTCAACCAACAATTTCAATTGCTAAGTAAGAAACCACTCTGCCTTTCTAGCCAAAATACCTGGTGATTGCAAGAAAGGTAAGTACATCAACATTCCTACACCTTCTACTTTAAATTCACAGACTAGTCCTCCCCCTCCCAAAAATCAAAAGGATGAACTCCCATCCTTTGTTCCTATTTCATTTCAAACATTTGACGTAATTGACCTTATAAAGAAAACCAAAATTCAAATGTCTAAATTTGAATTGCGGTAATCCAACCCTGATCAGTTGGATAAGTTGGTTCAATGTGTAAAGATCCACACCGTCCCTGCAAGACAAGATGCTAAGAAGGTAACTCATGATCCCCCAAGGAACATGTCCATCCCAAATAACCTTGTCATTATTCTTCCTGCTGCTCCCAAGAGGACTGAACCATTTTATGTCTCCCTGCTAATAAATGGACACCAACTGAATAATTACATCATAGATTTTGGTGCATCTAACAATGTCATGCCTACCAAAGTGGTAGATTCCCTTGGTCTCACATTGAACAAGACATTTGGGAGATGTTTTTCCATGGAGAAAAAACAAGTGCCACTGCTAGGACAAATCAAAGATGCCTAATTTGCATTTGCAGTATTCCCAGACAAGAGAATCAAGATGACTGTCCTTGTGGCCAATGTCCCAGCATCATATGGCATCCTCCTTGGGCAAAATTTTTACAAGGATGTTGGTGGTGAATTAAGCATGGACCTATTCAAGGCAAGAATCCCAATCAAAGGTGTCATGTAGAGATTGCTCCCTGAGAAAGAGGTAAAATATGTGGTCACTCAAACATCAGCGCCTGAAGCTCAAATTCTATTTGAGTCTTCAGGCATGGGTAATTAATTTTTATCCATAGAGGAAGTCCATGAGGTGCCTAATGAAATTCTTGAATGTGTCAACCTAAAAATTGGTTCAAATGGAATAGTAGAAGGATTATTGGAGTGCAGTGTAAGTGTAGAAGAATCTCCCCCTCCAAATGAAAAAGAATCTAAGGAAAAATTAGTGTTTGATGAGGTATGGATTCTAGAATTTGATGGTAGCTACTCCTCTACTAGCTCAAGAGCTAGGATTGTATTGATATCTCCTCAAGGAGATATTTTTTCTTCATCATACAAATTATAGTTTACAATACTAATAATACTGCTAAATATGAATCACTGTTACTTGGATTGAAGGCCGCTCAAGAAAAGGGCGTCAAGCTCGTTCATGCTAAAGGAGATGCTGAATTGGTGGTTTGTCAAGTAAAATACCTGTATCAAACTAAAACAAAAGATTGAGCCACTAACATAATTTAGACTGAGATCAAATTAAAAGCTTTAATGCATTGGTTGTTTCAACAACTCTCATGGTTCCTCACCTAGATTTTAAAGAAGATAAGTACACTATTAAACTGGTATTTTGACCAGGTGTGCTTGATAATGCTAATCATTGGCAAGTGTTCAATGGCAACCGCCAAATCATTGCCTTCTTAGAACAAAAAGGTAGCTATGAATAGTTTCACTTCGAAGGTAGTGAACCAACCCCTGAATCAAGTTCAGATGCAGGTGAAGAATTCCTACAACTTAAAGGGAATAAAATTCCCAAAGACCTAGTTTCTCTTGAGAAGCTATTTGACAAACATGACAGGTTCATCAAACAACAAAAAATGGATTCAAGCTCCTCTCAGGAGTTTAATCAAATAAATTTGGGTACCAAAGAAAATCCCAAGATGGTGAACATTAGGAAGTGCTGCACTCAGGAAGAAAAGTTTAAGTTCACTACTTTGCTCAGCCAGTACATAGATGTCTTAGCATACTCCTATGATGATTTGAAGTCACTCAGGCCTAAAGAAATTTGCCATGAGATTCCCCTCAAGAGTGATTTGGTGCCCTACAAGCAAAAATCTAGGTAGTACAATCTGAAGATATCAGTTAATATTCTATCTAAAATACAAAAAATGTTGAATGCTAGGATAATTTTTCCAATCCATCATTCCACATGGATTACAAATATAGTACTTGTGATGAAGAAGAATGGTGAAATTCACCTCTGTGTGGAATTCAAAAATTTAAATCAGTCATCCTTAAAAGATAATTATCCTCTGCCCATAATAGATCAAGTCCTTCAGACAGTGACTGGTTCAGAGATGTTATCAATGCTAGATGGCTTCTTAGGATACAATCAAGTTGAAGTTGGTAAAGTAGACCAGCATAAGACTACCTTCACCACGCCTTGGGGCACCTTTGCCTATCTAAAAATGCCATTTGGCCTGATAAATGCTGGTGCCACTTTTGAAAGAGCAATGGACCTTTCTTTCAAAGATAAAATGGGTAAGTTTATTGTAGTATACCTTGACGACTTGACCGTATTTTCCAAGCATCACCTTGACCATGTGCGCCATTTGCAACAAGTGTTGAAATGCAACTGCTAGAATGGAATTTCTTTAAATCCCAAGAAGTCTATTTTTGGAGTAACAAAAGGAAAACTTCTTAGACACATTATATCCTGAGAAGGCATAAAGATTAACTTAGACAGAGTTAAGTCCATCCACGAGCTTACCCTACCTACAAGTAATACTACAGTTAACTCTTTCTTTAGAAAAGTGAATTTTTTATGAAGGTTTATCCCCAAGTTTGCTGAGAAGACTTGCCATATTGTAAATATGATGAAGGGAAAGGACACCTTTAGCTAGATTGAAGAAGGAAAATTTGCATTCCAAGACATCAAGGTAGCTATTGCTCACGCCCTAATTTTGGTTTGTCTAGATTATACTAAGGATTTCATAGTGTATATTTATGCTTTTGAGCACACACTTTTAGCAATTCTAGTTCAACAGAACCAAGAAGACGTGAAATCTCTTATTTCTTTCATGAGCTATCCTCTCAAAGCTCATGAGCTAAAGTACTCAAACATGGAGAAGCATGCTTATGCAGTGGTAAAGGTAGTGAATCATTTTTGCTTTTACATCTTGAATTCACACACTACTACCCTGGTTCCTGACACCACAATCAAATCCATATTAACTCAATAGGAGTTTGGAATGAAAAGAGGCAACTTGATTGCTAAAATCTAGGAGTTTGATCTAGTCATCAAACCAACGAAGCTGGTGTAGGGAAGGGGCCTATGCCAATTGATTGTTGATAATAGATCAAAAAAATAGGGCATGAAGAAGCAGAAGTGGAAGACACGCCAAGAGTCATGTTTGTCTCCACTACGAATGAGTGGTATTCAAATATTGCTCATTTCCTTACTTATGGTGAGTGTCCTGCTTACCTATCTCATAAAGAAAGGAGGACTGTCAAGTTGAAAGCTACCAATTTTGTCCTCTAGGACAATGACCTGTATAAGAGAAACCTCGATGGAGTGTTCCTTTGCTGCATGGATAAAGAGCAACAAAATCAACTTTTGAAGTCCTTCCACAATCTGGCCTATGGAGGACATTTTTCTACTCCTGTGACTGCCCATAAGATTTTTTGAGCTAGGTATTACTGGCCTACTCTACTTTAAGATGCATACAAATGGGTACGAAGATGTGAGCTATGCCAACAATTTGTTAGAAGACCCAAATTAGCTACTCTGCCTCTTAATTTAGTGGTGATAGAAGATAAATTTTAGTAATGGGGAATCAATTTCATTAGTGCTATCAACCCATCTTCAAGTGCTGGACATGATTATGTCCTCATAGCCATAGATTACTTCACCAAGTGGGTGGAAGTTATTCCAAACAAGCATGCCACTTTAGAAGTAGTGTGCAATTTCCTCACAGAGAACATCATTTCTAGGTTTGGGGTCCTAATAAAGATTGTCACAAATAACGTAGCTTGTTTCTCTTCCTAGGAGATTACTCAGTTCTACTTTTACTATGGGATTACCCTCTCCCACTCTTTTGATTATTTTCTATAAGGGAATGGCCAAGCTAAATTAAGCAACAAGAGCTTGGTGACTATCATCAAGAAGCTGGTAGATGACAACCAACGAACATGGCATAAAGCATTAGTTGATGCTTTATGGGTAGACAAAATTATACCCAAGAGGGCAATTGGTATGTCACCTTTCTAACTTCTTTATGGTCTCAATGCTGAGATACCAATCACCCTAGAATTGCCAGCATTGAAATTGACTAAGGCAGTCGAAGATCAGACATATGAAAGCTCTATCGATAAGAGGATTATGTGCTTGACTGAGCTAGATAAGCAACAAACTATGGTGGTGGACTGAATTATTGTGCATCAAAGTTTGGTGAAGAAGATCTTTGATTAAAAATAAAAAAACAATTATTTCTAGATTGGAGATCAAGTCCTGTTGTGGGACAAGAGAAGAGAATCAAAGGGAATGCATGGGAAATTTGACTCCCTTTGGAGAGGCCCATTTATTATCCATCAAATTAATGGTGAAAATAGTTTCCTATTAAAGTATCAAGATGGAATGCCCTTTTCTCTACCTCACAATGGGTAGCATTTGAAACACTTCAATTCTTGAAGTATCAAATAAGTTCACCTGTACGTATGTATATTTGTATAGTCTTTGTTTCTATTTTGTGTTGTTCATTTTCATTTTTGACGCCTTTATTTTTGGGTAAGATGACTCCATAGCCCAATGGCATACTTAAAGGCACTAGAGATTCTATTTTCTACTTCCCTTAACTGTTCCAAGTTTTCAACTAAAGGAAGTTCCCCAACTAGAGCCAGCTATTGTTCCCAAAATCTGTCACTCATTTTTGGGACAACATATGAACTATTTTGGTCTTACAGGCCAAAATTATCTCTTCCCTTCTCAAAATTAATTTTGGGCATTCAAATTCTCCATTTTTCAAGTTTTTTTAGCTAACAGACTCTATAGATATGTTTCTATGGACTCATTTCTATGGACTCCACAGGTTCATTTCTATGGACTCTGTAGAAAAGAGACAAGTTCCCCACTTAGGCAATTTCAAAATTAGTTCAATGCCTTGGTTCAAACAAAAATGTTCATCGGCAAGCTTCAAAGGAAGGATTGAACCATTGAACCATTAAACCATTAAACCCCACTTCTAAAAGGTTAGACGGTTCAATGGGTTCAAAGGTTCAAAAACATCAGCAAGTTTAAAGAAATTAAGCACTTCTTCAAAAGTTCAACAAGTTCAACCGCTTTAGCAAGTTCAACGGCTCAAAACACTTAATGAAAAGAAGAAGGCTTAAACCATTAAACTGTTGAACCTTGAACCAAAATAGTTAAAAGGTTCAATGGGTTCAATAATTCAAAGGTTCAACGAGTGGTTGGTTCAACACAGTTGGTTCAAACAGTCAATTGAATGAGTGGGACACAAGATTGAACCTTTGAACCATTGAACCAAAGTTGGTTCAATCGGTAAGTTCAAAAGAGTGCCCCAAAGCCCAAAGGCCAAAATACCCTTGTGGAGGGCAGTGAACCAAAGGCGAGTGCCCTTGCAGAGGCCATGTGATGAGCAAAATGGACTGTTGATAAACTCTGAAAGGGTAAGTTTTTCTTCAAAAAAATGAACAAGGCAAACATAGAAGAAAAGGCTAAGGTTGAATTTCTTCAGACAAAATGTCCGAAGTAATTCCTTCAGACATTTTGTCTGAAGAAATCCTTTCAAAAGAAAAACTAGTGGGAAAGAAATGTAAGGCAATTCCTTCAGACTTTCAGAATTCCTTCAGACAAAAAGTCTGAAGGAATTCCTTCAAAATTTTGTCCAAAGGAATTAACCTGAAAGAAAAAGCAAGAACCTGAAGAAAAGTGGATGATTTAAAGGAAAGGTTTCCTTCAAAAAAAATGTCTGAAGCAATTAACCCAAAGACCACTTGAAGGACCCCAAAGGGTAGGTACCCTTGTGGGGGGCTCTCATCACCAAGAAAATGGACCTTTCTCAAAGCCTAAAGGGACACCTTCCTTTCGGGGTGTTCCAAAGACAAAAAGCCAAAGGAATTTTAAGGCTTCAAAGAGACTTAGACAAATAAAGGAAGAAATGGAACAAAGAATGAACCAATGAAGTGATTGAACCTTGAACCAAAAGAGTTCAAAGTTTAATGGTTCACAAGTTCAATGTTTCAAAGGAAGCTCCAAACAAAGGAAAGAAGCAGATGATTCTAGAGACCAGTTCAAAGGGATGGTTCAATCGAAGAGCAAGGAAGCGATTGAACCAAGGAAGTGATGGAACCAAGGAACCGATCAAGATCGCTTGAACCATTGAACTATTAAACTGATGAACTTTTAAAGGTTTAAAGGTTCATGGTTCAATATGGTTCAAACAACTAGCAACCATTAACATCCCTGTAGATATCAAATTTAAGGTAATGGAATATTTGTTAATTTTTTAATATAGCATGAAACTTGAAAAATAAACCAAGCGACTAACTAAAAAGAGAGCTTGAGAGCTCAAACTACTACAAGGAAGAGAGAAAAATATAAAAAGATTAGAAATATCTACAAGGGAGCTATTTCAAGTAGGTGAAATAGTCCACCAAGTAGACTTCTAAGCACACCAAATCAAGAACAACCTATTTTTCTTCCATGAAGAAAAGGCAAAAGTAGATAGCTACACAAATGAGAAGGAAAGGACTAGGTGGCCTATACTTTGGAAGAGACATATTAGATGAATTGACATGCCACAGTTAAGGCAGATGCACTGTTCCAAACATGGCCCCTCGATAGAACTGAAAGTGCATTCAAGGCATTAAATGCAGCATGGGCCGTTCCATGGAATAAAGTGCCAAGCCTTCCTTGGTTACCATATATTGTAATCTCTTGTTTTTATGAAAAAGAGATCTCTCTATTATAGAAGCAAAACTCTGCCAAAATTGAAAGGCGATTACTAAGACTTTGAGCTCAGATTATTGATAATATTTCTTTATTTGAATGAAAAAACATGTTACTTTCAGACTTTGTGCTGTTATAGCTTGTATCATTTAGGGGATTATTCTTATGTCTATTTTTTGAATGTGTTCTTTTCCATTTAAGGAAATAAGTAGAACTAGTGGAAGTAATTAGGAAGGTGTCCTGAAGCCAACTGTGGGAGACTTTGTGCTACCATAATTGCCTTTAGTGTGTTTGTCTATTTTTTGTTTCTATGTAAAGAACCTTAGGATGACTTTGTGCCCTCATTGTCCTTCGTATCTCACTCTTGGGCAATTGAGGTAGAGACTTTGTGCTACACCTCATTCTGCTGGTTACCACCCTTGTTACCAATTACTTGTTACCTACCTAAAAGGATTCTTGCTGTTAGCTGTAGGCCACTTTTGAAAGAAGATAAGTGCCTCCTGTTATTTCACCAAGATTTCTCCTTTGGCTATGAACATCATCTCTGAAAAAAGAGAGATAGATGGTGTTGTCTTACCCCTCAGTGTTATTTTCTACATATATATATATATATATATATAGAATATATCTCCTCATAGTTATAAGGGAACCTCCCCTTGATGAGAGGAGAGATTTGTCCCCTTTTGATGTGGTAAACCTGAACATCTAGCTGACTGATCTCCCTATGCTATGGTTGAAGAGACCTATTTTTCCCATCAGTTAGCTAGTGACAAAATATCCACCTAACAGGTCCTAGCCATAACAACCCCTTATATATTTAGGTCATCATTGAGAATAAAAAAATCAAGTAGGTTCTTATAGACAATGGTTTAGGGTTGAACATAGTGTCACTCAAGTTAATATAGTGATTGTGTTATACTACCAAGGACATCCAATTAGAAATAATAATGATCAAGGCATACAACATTGAGAGAGAATCTTTTGGAACTATCTATTTGCTAATAATTATTAGGTCTATATTCCATCATACTTTGTGCCATATTATGGATATTGAGTTGCTATATAATATAATTCTTGGTCATCCTTGGATTTATGAAGTACAAGATATCCCATCCACTTTAAACGAATGCCTCAAGTTCCCCCATGATGGGATTAGAGTTACCATTCCTGTTGATTTATAACCCTACCAATATTGTAAACACCTAGAGGCTAAATTTCATAATTATAACTATTGCCTTGGTTTTAAAGTCATAGTAAAAAATAATAAATAAATAGTTTCACAACCACCCAAGTCAAATTATATCAACCCAAGTGACCTTGTTTCCACTTTGGCTAATCCATTCCCTATAATACTTTCACAAAAGGTCACTATTAAGGATGTAATCATTTTCACGTACCATCTAAAAGATGCCTTTAACATTGCTAAGTTACCTAAGTATCCTAATTCTTTAAAAAAAATTACCCTTCCTAAATCCCTTGTAGGCCTAACATGATTTGGAAAAATAAGAAAGATACACTAGAAACTAATGTAGGGGCATCTTAGGAATGCTTAAGGTTAGTCTAGGATGTGTTTGAGAGTCATGATTGTGAGTGAAATTTGAATTAGAAGATAAAATCAAATTTTCCACCAAAAGGGATTTTCAAAATTTCAAGATGTTTAGGTGGTCTAAGAGAGTGGTGATGATATGTAATAATGAGTAATGTTTTAATATACCTTTAAAGTCTCATGGAATGTCTTTAAGGTGGTTATGAGTTAATATGTCAAGTGAAGGTGTGAGGTGGCAGGTAAAAAGTCCACCACCCTACATGGGTGAAAGGAATGTGGAAGATTATTTAATCAAGAAATGGTTGTAAAGTCATTTTTTAATAAGTATAGATTGTATGTAGGAAAGTTAGATGCTCTTGAGGAAGAAATTAGAGAGAGAACACAATGAATAAATGAGAGATGTATGAAAAGATGTGACAGGTAGAGTCATGGTCTATCATGAATTGTATGTGTTAAGTAATAGATAATGAATAGTAATGGTGTTTTGGATTATAATAATGTTTTTTAATATTTATGATTCATGCATATAGACAAGATTAATAAGATGGGTATTTTTATGTTTTATTATAAGTGAATGTGAATTCAACAGGTGATAGTTACAAGTGAGGACTGTGTTGTATTACTAAATGAAAATGGATTGACTATGTTGAGATTTTGATACTTGGATTACTTTTAGTAGGTTTCCTTCCATATTTTGAATGTGTTGGCGATGATTTTTTTATCAAGTTCCATTTTTTTGGCTTAGAGAACAAAATAGACCTGTAGGATTATACACATACAAGTGGTGAACAAGAAAGTGAGATAAATAACCTTCTAAGGGTAAGTAAGTTTGTATGAAATGACATTATGATTGAAAATATGGGTATTTGAATGTATTTAAGCTCCTTCTAGGTGGTAGTGTATCTTGCACATATATCTTTTATAATCAAAGTTAAAGTTTTATGTATTTTGTATTAGACTATAACTGCACATAGTTTGGAGTGAGAAGAGGTTACTAAACTAGAACAATAGCCTACAAATAGAAATGTACCATGTGTAAAAATTGTCCAAGGATGTTGAAATCTATAGCCAGGGTTAGAATAGCTAGAAATTTCTCAAATTGGAGGTTAATAATTAATAACTTACACTCAAAATCTTGTAATTATGACTATAGGTCCCTAGTGATACAAAAATATTACTAGAAAACATGAATAGTGGATGGAAAATGGATTTCTAGTGATTGGAGAAGGAGCCTAACTATTATACAGACCCTAAACAATGTGCATAGGGTCATGAAAATGTCTAAAACATTTAGAAATGAATTTATACCCTTCTTAGACTTGATAGTCCTATACAACCCTATTTTTAGGGTTTCAAAAGAAAAATGCTTGTGAAATGTGATTCCACTAGTAGATTTTGTTCAAACTTAGCCATTAGCTAGGTATTAGAGTTTCTCAAGATATTTTAAATTTTATTTGGTGAAAATGCATTATTTCATACTGTTAAAAAGGACTTTGCATAAATAAGACCTAAAAGACCTAAAGAGACCTAATAGTGACCTAAACACACTTAGAAAAGTGATATAGTGAATGAGTTGGTAGATGTAACTTGGTGAATAGATAGTATAAGAAAAATGGTATATGCATTTGAGTATAGTTTATTGATTGGCATTCGTACAACATTGTACATAGATAATTTCAACAAAAGAGGCTACAAGGATTAGTCAAAAGGTAGGTAGAGTTCTATATAAGTGACTTAATGCTTTGTATAAAGGTTATACATTGAATAAAGGATATCATCAGACTATAATACATATGTTAAGGATAATTAACACTATGTATAATTTAGGAAGCCATAAACCTTACCTTAGGATCTAATTAGCTTTGGTGCATGCATGCATAAGTTTTGAGTATACAAGTAAAGGTTGCTAGGTTGAAGAGTGGGTAAAAGTTAGTAGTGAAATGTTGTTGTAGAGATGGATAGTACACATTGAGACTAAAAGGAGTCTACAGGTAGAGATAGTAAATGGAGTCAAACAATATACTAAGAAAGTTGACAAGTAAGATATGTTTAAAAAGGTTGAAAATTATCTATTATAGGTGATAGAGTTATTGAAGGAGTAAAGATAGAGTTTTAGCTGTACATCATTTTAGTATCAGAGCCATCTAGATGCTCTAGGAATAGGTATATATAGATATGAACATGGTAATTATATTTTTCATAGTGCATGTTGTATGTTGATCAATAATTTATAGGTAAGCAAGCAAGAAGGTAGTTTGTGAGGAGTCTTGTTAAAGGGACAGAGTAAGAAGGTAGATAAAGAAAGGTATGATTACTTTGTGGTTGATTTATTAGTTTAAATGAATTTATGATGGTATGTGATAGGTGAGGAAAGAAAACAAATAAATAGTGTGGTGGCAAACCCTAAAAAAGGAGAGATATTAACAAGCTCAAAAGAGAGAAGCTCATAAATAGAGCTTAGGAAAGTGAAGATAATCTTAGTGTGAAGGACAAGAGTGTGGAAATACCCTAGTGAGGTTTGAGATAGAGAGTGAGAGGGGTGACAAGTGTGAACCAAAATAAAGTGGTCCAAGTGAGGCCAAAAAAAGAGGAAGAGTATGTACCCAAGTGAGGTACTAAATTTGAAAATGAAAGGAGAGGTAGAAAGAAAAGTGAGAAATAGGGTTAAATCTGAGTGCCACAGTAAGAGAATGATGCAAATAGAGATAAAATAAATGAAGGATGCATTGTAAAACATGGAAATATAATTAGTATAGATGTGGAATGTGTATAATCTAAAATGTGGAATCAAGATCAGGAAAAAGGTTAAGTGTTGCTTTAGAGAAAGAATGAAAGAGTGGGAGAATCAATAAGCAATGGAATGTGTGCAAAAATAATGTAAGGAGATGGAAAATAGTTGAATTTGATGTAATATAGGGAGGAAATTGGGCCACAAAATTTTTAGTCCAACATTTATTTGTCATGGTTGATTACAGGTCAAAAAATGAAAAGTGAAGAGCATGATTGGAATGAAGAAATTGATTAGACAATAGTCCATAGGGAAGAAGAAGCTGATGAATGGAAAAGTGAAGATATAGTTGAAGATGAGGTGTTTTGATACCCTAAATATGGTGAAAAAATTTATGAAGAAGAGTGGGGAGATGAAAAATAAAGAGAAGGTGATAAAGAAGACATAACATGCTATATAAAGGCAACAAAACTAAACCAAGAAGGCAAAGGTATAATAGGTAATGAAATGAATGTAATTTTTGATAAGTATTTTAAAGATCAAGATGTTATTTTGTATAAAGACATAATAAGTTTGTTTTAAGAGTTCATTGGATCAGTGAAGAAGCAAGAAGCACATTAATTTCTGAGGGAAAATAATGATTAGGTGAAGGAGAAAGTGACTGATTTGCCAGTCCATGAAGAGGAGAGTCAAGGTGATGAGTTGACTAATTGGATAGTCAAAAAAGGAGAAATTGTAGTGGATGAAAATAGAATAGAGTTTTATAACAAGAATATGAGCAAGCATGAAGCCTTGAAATGGTCACCAAATAAAGAAAAGAGTATAACATGGAACAAGTATGTTGATGAAAAGGTATAAATAGAGATGATAGAAGATACAATAGATAAGGAATGGAAACTTATACTAAATGCCATGAATATTGAAGAAGATTATTAAATAAAAAAAAGTAAGAAAAATAAATATAGGTACAAGCAATAGTATGAGAATCAATAGGAGAAAGAGCAAAGGACAATATGGATGAGAAAGCAGAGGCATAGATGTGGAAGCAAAGAGCATACACATTTGTATGAAAATTTGAGTGAATAAGTATTTGGGTGTCAATTTATTTTCTCCCCTTAGGATTATGATTCAAGGGAATCTTATGAATGCTGAAAGTTGGTCTAGGATGTGTCTAAGAGTCATGATTGTGAGTGAAATTTGAATTAGAAGACAAAATTAGTTTTCCTACCAAAAGGGATTTTCAAAATTTCAAGATGTTTTAGGTGGTCTAAGTGAGTGGTGATGATATGTAATAATGAGTAATGTTTTAATATACCTTTAAGTTCTCATGAAAGGTCATTAAGGTAGTTATGAGTTGATATGTCAAGTGAAGGTGTGAGGTGGCAGTTAGGGAGTCCACCACCTATGTGGGTAAAAGGAATGTGGAAGTTTCTTGAATCAAGAAACGGTTGTAAATTCATATTTTAATAAGTATAGATTTTTTGTAGGAAAAATATAATGTGAGATGTTCTTGATGAATATATTAGAAATAAAGCGCAATGAACAAAGGAGAGATATATGAAAGGATGTGACAGGCAGAATCATGGTCTACCATGAATTATATGTGTTAAACAAAGGATAATGAATAACAATGGTGTTTTGGCTTGTAATAATGTTTCTTGACTATTTATTATTCATGAATATATACAATATTAACAAGACTGGTGATTATATGTTTTAGTATAAAGTGAATGTGAATTCTATAGGTGACAGTTATAGGTGAAGACTGTGTTGCATTACTAAATGAGAATGGATTGACTGTGTTCATATTTTGATACTTGGATTGGTTTTAATAGGTTTCCTTCCATATTTTTAATGTTTTTGTGATTATTCTTTTATCAAGCTCCATTTTATTTGGCTTAGATAACATGACAGACTTGCAGGAGTATACACATACATGTGGTGAGCAAGAAAGTGAGATAGAGAACCTTCTGAGGGTAACTAAGTTTGTATGAAATGACATTATGATTGAAAATATGGGTATTTGAATGTATTTAATCTCATTATAGGTGTAGTGTATCTTTCACATGTATCTTTTGTAATCAAAGGTGAAGTTTTATGTATTTTTTATTAGATTGTGACTGCACACAATTTGGAACAAGAAGAGGTTAATGAACTAGAACAACAACCTCCAAATAGAAACTTACCATGTGTAAAATTTTTATAAGGATGTGATATATATATATATATATATATATATATATATATATATATATATATATATATATATATATATATATATAGGGTTATAATAGCTATAAATTCCTCAAATTAGAGGTTAATAATTAACAACTTACTCTTAAAACCCTATAATTATGACTATAGGTCCCTAGTGATACAAAGATCTTATTGTAAAACGTGAACAGTGGATGGGAAATGGATTTTCAATGATTCAAGAAGGATCCTAACTATTATATAGACCTTAAAAAATGTGCATAGGGTCATTAAAGTATTTAAAACATTTATAAATGAATTTATACCCTTCCTAGACTTGACAGTCTTGCACAATCCTATTTCTAGGGGTTCAAAAGAAAAATGCTTGTGAAATGTGATTCCACTGGTAGATTTTGTTCAAACTTGGTTACATCAGCTAGGTATTATATTTTCTCAAGATATTTTAAAGTTTTTTTGGTGAAAACATATTATTTCATACTAGTAGAAAAGACTTCACATAAATAAGATCCTAAAAGACCTTAAGAGACCTAATAGTGACTGAAAAATGCTTAGAAAATTGATCTAGTAAATGAGTTGGTGGATGTAACTTGGTGAAC
The DNA here is from genome assembly GCA_037957365.1 of Torreya grandis. Taxonomy (NCBI): domain Eukaryota; kingdom Viridiplantae; phylum Streptophyta; class Pinopsida; order Cupressales; family Taxaceae; genus Torreya; species Torreya grandis. The sequence goes on from JARHVA010000249.1 coordinate 5,884,529, forward strand.
AAATAGTATAAGAAAAAGGGTACGTGGAGTTGAGTATATTTTATTGATTAACATCCATACAAAACCATACGTAAAGAATTTCAAAAAAAAAAAAAGGCTACAAAGATTAGTCAAAAGGCAGGCAAAGTTGTATTGAAGTGACTTAATGCTTTGTAGAAAGGTTGTATATTGAATAAGGGATACCATCAGACTGTAATACATATGTTAAGGATAATTAACACTATATATAATCTAGGAATCCTTGAACCTTACCTTAGGATCGAATTGGCATTGGTGCAAGCATGTATAAGTTTTGACTATATAAGTAAAGGTTACTAGGTTAAAGAGTGGGTAATAATTAGCAGTGAGATGTTTTTGTAGAGGTGGATAGTACACATAAAGACTAGGAGTCTAAAGGTAGAGAGATAAAAAAGAGTCAAAAAACATACTGAATAATTTTACAAGAGATGTTTGATAAGGTGAATTCACAAAT